>OX344723.1:84212481-84820692 GCA_947034835.1 Ballota nigra
AATTTTGTGTTAGAAAATACACCCCATTGTTAGCCCCCCTATAATGTTTAAAATAATATTTCACGTAAATATTTTATTTTCATTAATTAAAATATATTTAGATTTATTGTATTTTAGAGTAAAATATTTTTTTAAGTTATAGTACTTAAATTTTTAGTAATTGTCCCTTTTTTTTCGCCAACACTATAATTTTTTAACAATAAAAATTTTATTTCATATATTTTAAGAAAAAATATGTACATTAATTGTATAAGATATAATGGCCTCTTACTTATATATAAATTACAATACTAATTTAATATGTGTATGTTAAAAAAATATAAAAGAAAAAATTGAAATTCTAGTCATGGTATCATACAGAGACAATATCTTTTCCAAAATATTTCAATTCCCTCCTACAAAAATTTTACATCTATCAATTTTTTGCAAAAATAACTTCAAAAAATATTTAAAAAGAAAGATAGTTCAAATGTGAAAAAAAAAAAAAAAATCTTAACCTCGCCTTTAAGTTACTTGTAATACAAAACGAAGAAACATAAAATTTAATCAAATTTCACCAATGACGCACACCTTATTCGATAAAGAATAAATAGTTTAATCAAAACCGTAAGTATGAGGTGGGAGAATTTTCTTATTGAAAGAGAAAAAAATTGTTGATGGTGGATTCTAAAAAAATATGAATGTAAAGATATGAATATGAATATACTTTAGAAATTTAAAAATAATTTCTAAGTACACTTGAATGATCTTCAAATTAGATTGATGAAATTAGATTGATGCACATATAATTATTACAGTTTTGTGGCAAATTATAATTCAATTTTAACTTTTGAATTTTGGAAAAACAATCCAACTTAAAAGAAAACAATGAAAAACCAACCGACAGAGTGGCGCCGGCCGGAAAATTGCAATTTTTGAGTAGGAAGAATCTGTCCGTTAATTTAAATTGAAAAAAAAAATAGAATTTTAAAAATTATATATTAAAATTATCAAAATTTAAAATTTTATCGAAATTATAGATTAAATTTATCAAAATTTAAAAATTTAGATTAAATTATAATTTGTGGTTTCATATGCAATTTTCCCATTAAAAATTTAAAATGTGAACAGACATTTAAATTTACTTTGTTTAGGAATTTAAATGTACTGCTTTAAAAAAAATCATTTAAATTTACTTTGTTCGGAAATTATTCTGGTGTATTTTGGTATAATTATTACTTTCTTATATTCATTTTATATGTCGTTTAAAGATATGTCAAGCGATTAACAAAGTCATTAAATACACAATAAATATATGTGTAATGTAATTATTTTACTTCTATATTTATATAAATGGTCATTAATGCATATAAATATTACAAAAAAAAAAAAAAACAAATAGGAAGGCAACAGTAAAATATAATATTAGTAAAAAATACAATTATTTTGAATCAAAAAATTTATATAGAAAGAAAAATAAATTGGATTGGCCAAGAGAAACTACGAATTAAATTTAGTAAATTAATATTTGTATTAACGAAGCAATTTTTATAAAGAGTAACCCTCTTATGACGTATGGTGTGCTCACTCAACAATTGAAACTGTTTATATTGAAAAATATAATTTGATTACACTGAAAAGTGTAAATAAATTACACTGAAAATTGGTTTTCAGTGTAATATAACCACACTCGCATATGCACCAGATGCACGGTGCACTCACTCAATAGTTAATGTTGTTTTCAATATAAACATTTTAGTATAATCTAATCATATTTTTTTTAATATAATCAAATCATGTTTTTGAATTTAAAACAACTTCAACTCCTAATGCATATGCAGATTGAAAATAGAAAATCCATAGTTTTGATGGCTATTGATGAAATTACATCTTGGATTGGATTAGTCCCTTACTCGTGTTGGAATTATTTGGTGTGTACCAATAATAATATGTGAGTGAAAATGAAAAGGAAATTTAAATTGAGATTGGGCTAAAGACATTGGACCTTGGACATTGGTTATTGGTCCTTGACAATTGATCTTTGGGTTGTATTTGAGTCTTAGAAGAGTTTTCTAAGTTTGTTGAGCCAAAAAGTTTGGACTTAGCCCAGAAATATGGAGTGTCCATATTCATTGAAGATGACATGAAAGTGCATGATTATCATGCAAAACATGTGACGAATTTCAATTGTTGGCAAATTCCCTGATTTTCGTTTAATTGGGAATGACTTACGCCTCCCTAATTTTGGCTGAGACGAACAGGAATGCAGAAAGGTCCAGGTTCGTAGTTTGACTAACAATCCTTCCATGCATGTGTGGGTCTTGGAGGCCTATAAATAGGTGTCTTCATGCATAGTTTCTGGCGCCACACAGAAAATCTCTCTCACTCTCTCCCTAAGTATTCTAGCATATAGAGTCTTTAAGAAAGCAGTCCAGTTCATACGTTCTTTCTGTTCGCCGGAGCTTCAAGACCTGCGGTGCTGCACTCTTGAAGACGAAAGTGTCGTTTTACCTTTGGGGACGTATTTCCAGAACCGAAGAGCACTACCGGGGAAATTTCGTCTTGCGGGAAGAGGTCTTCCTCGACTCGACACACTGTTTTCTTCTCTTTTCTATTTCTGTGTAAATTTATGTTTCGAGTTGTAACCTTATTTTTATTTTTGTAATAGAATTATTATTTCCTCAGTCACTAATTCAAACAATCGCAAGACGAAATTTGACTGACGGAAATAATAATTCTGAGTCTTCGAACCAGGGAAACACTTTTGTTCTTTTTAGTCCTCCCCAGGGCACCACTACCCCTATCCCCTCTGTAATTGTCCAAATTTGGGCAGACCTCTTCCTAATGTGGTGAATCATTTCCCCTTTGATGAAGCTAGACCTCTTATGGTCTATAACGAGAAACCCGAGAAGTTCTCGGGTAAGAATAAAAAAAAATGGCAGAAGAGAATGCTATTTTTTACCACCTTGTGGTTGGTAAAGTTTGTCACTGAGGATTCGTTTGCATTCGTTGAGAACGATACGCAAAACGAGGATGTCAGTGACAAATGGTGGCGATGGGAATAAAGTCCCATGATTGAATAAAGCCGATTATTGATGAGAATCATGAACCGGATCGCAATGAAACTTTTTTCCAAATGAAGCACTAATTTGAAATAAGAATTGGTGGCTTTTCGGGAAAAGATTGAATCGAAACGCCTGTGGTGGCATTCGAGTCTATCGCGATTTGTGTAGATCGGCGATTGACGTTGTTGTTCCGAGAGAAAGTGACATGAATGGTCGTGTCTCTCTCTGTCGCTTGAAATGTTAGATGACAAATAAGTTGAGCCATGTGTTTTAATTTATTTTGGGTTGAAGATCATACTTACATGATTGACCCAAAATTAAATTAATGGGGATATTGGTTAGTTTAGCCGAGTACGTAGGCCTATTGTTGATCTCGATTGGCCAAATTGAAGAATTAAGGCTGAAATTCAAATTTCAGTTAAGTTGTTGAGAGAAACATGAGACAAAATTAATTGAATTTTGGACCGCGTATTGTTATGAAATTTATTTAATAATACTTTCAGGTGTTATAAATATTATTTCATAAATTTGAATTCCTTGATATCAAATAAAATTTGATATGGGATAAAATACTTGTGCTTGAGAGTACAAATTATTATTTGGATTTAGTCCAAAAGATTTGAGGCGTCGTATAATTCGCTTGAGATTTGCTCGCGAATAAATAGTGGCATTAAGGCCTCAATTGAAACTGTATTTTGAGAGCATGAACGATGTGAATTTAATTCACAAGATTTGACTCATAGCAATGACAATTTATTTGAGAGTCAAACGTGGCAATTAAGGCCATAATGAAAATTGTATTTAATTTGGTATTTGACCAATATTAAATTTCGGACTTGAAGTGTAACTTCAAAACGTTTGATTTTTCAATGTGTTGGTCCCACTAGATTGATAAATTGCGGAAGTTTTAAAGTAAATGTCTTAGACAACTTCGTTTTACAAGAGCACACTATAATAAATAGGAATTTAAATGAAAAAAAACAGTAAATAAGACCGGATATATAGTGGTTCGGATCTGAATATCCTACGTCCACTCTCCCTTGAACAAGGGGTCTCACTATCCACCCAACAACCAACTTACTTACTGGAATTGAAAAGTACCAGTTCCTTCTTACACACTCTTTAGATCTAACTTCGATCTAAAGATCAACAGCCTTCAACCTTATCTTGTAGATGAACAGGTTGAGGTCCAACTAATCCTTAAGAGTGAATAAGTAATTAAGAACAGAACAAGATTGCTATGTGCGTGGATGAACAAGAGTTTTGAATGTATCTTCGTGCGCGTATATGAATCTCTCTAGCCCTTTTTCTTGATGTTGCACTCTGTATTTATAAAGGTGATTAGGGAGTAGTCGTTGGAGAGCTAATCCAATCAGATCCTCTATTTAGGGAAGCTTTAATCAATCAATTCACTAATTGATTGATTGGGTTGGTGAGATCCTTGGATTGATTGACTTCAAGACTTTCCAGTCCTGATCTTGTTGACTTGATTTGAATCACCAATGGTCAATAGCTTCCAATGCCAAACTCTGATTCTCTCCAGAGAAGGCAATACCATACACCAGGCAACCTTGATATCTTCTGGTCCTGATCTGGTTAAGAAACAGATAGCTCATCAGAATCAGGAGATGATTCTGAGCATCTTTTGTTTCACCAGACTCGTCTGGTCCGGACTCATCTGACTCTAGTCAGTCTCATCTGGAGAAGTCCTCTGGTATATCTTCTGGTGACTCTTATGGTGAGTCTTCTGGTGAGGTCTTCTGGTCTGGCAGTTCCCCCTAAACTAAGTCCTAAACTAGATCATCATCTGGCTAACAGGTCCAGATGGTCCTATTACATCTTCTGGTTTGTTTTAACTCATCAAAACTATACAATTTTTATCCTAACAATTTCCCCCTTTTTGATGGAGTTAAAACAAGAAACCAGAACTGATCAAAATTTAAAACTTAAGCATAAAACAGTAAAAGGATAAGACCTTAGAATAGATCTTATCAGGCAAACAATTAAGACAACAAGAGGTTGTCTTTTGAACAGAGAAGATATGATACTTTCATTAATAATAAGGATAAAAGAGATTACAGATTACAAAGCAAGTCTGGTCCTATCTAAGCATACCTTATGTTCTCTTTAGGCACCAGGAACCAGTCAAGGAATCTATTCTGAATGGCCTTCAACTCTGCAGAAGATGTTGGAGTGAAATTGACCAACACCTTCGTCTTGTACAGTTTCTTCAATTCAGCCCAATCAACCTGGTCTCCTCCAATAGTGCACCAAAACGGGGCCGGAGAGACGGTTGATGAACTGTCACTAAACTAAAAAAGAAAGAAGTCTGCTGGGCCAGCATCTGGTAGTCAGTCTGACTCAGAGATCTGCATTATAGGCTTTCATCCAAGTGTGGAAGGTTCTGTTGATGAGAGCATCATCCTCTGGTGGAGGCCTCTGGATGTAGTGTTGAATGAACCAGAGAGTCTTGGCTTCTCTCCATTTTTCTATCAGGGGAACAGGCACAGTAGAGTCAAAAGACCCTTCTGTCCTGAGAGGCAGGATGTTCATCACTTCAACAGGTGTCTTCCTCTTCTGACTGGATCCACTGGCACCAGAAGTGATACCAGCTTCTCCGCTCTTCTTATTTTGCCTCCTAACATATCGGAGCCTCTGCTCTTCATCTATGTTCTTCCTTATCCTGGCCTGCCTCTCTTCAGGCGTCTCTTCGCGAAATCTCTTCTCTGCTTCCTCCACAACTTCTTCTAGGAAGCTCTTCTTGACTTTTCTGATCTTCTTCTTAGCAGGTCCAGAGATAGAGATGGGATCCTGCTCTGCTTCTGAAGATTTCTCTTCTGCAGCAAGTTGCTTTGCCATGGTAATGGATTTGAGCTCCTCTTTCTTCTTCTTCTTCTGCAGCTCTGCCTGGGCCAAGGTGTTCTCTAGCAGGTCCAGACGAGCACCATGGCCAAAGAGGGTCTCATTGGTGGTCTTCGCCAGATCAGTTCTGGCCTTCTCTTCCCCCTTTTTAACTTCATCAAGGAGGGGCTCCACTAACTGCCTAATGAGATCAGGCAAGGCAGTGTTGGAGGAAGAGTGAAGATCACGTAGCTGCTTGGCCTCCTCCAGGTAAGCTTTTGACTCGGCAACCAGCCTCTCCTGCTTCTCCAACATCTCCTGGAGGGAGTCCTTCAGCTTAAACGTCTGCAGCATTTGAGAAGCCATCTCCACCTTCAGCACAGAGACTGACCTCAGCTGCTCAAGCACATGCTCCTGGAGCTGCTTCTGGCTGTGCATGACATCCAGCTTGACAAAAAGACCATTTGCCTTGAAAGAAGCCTTAGCAGAGTTAATCATGGACTTGATCTGCTTCAAGAAAGTCCTCCTCTCCTGCCGGATCTGGTGCTCAATCATAGCAGGGGCCATGTGTTGGATTGCCTTGGAAAATCGCCCAATCTGCATGATTTGTTCATTGAAGAAGGACTTCATCTTCTGCAGCACGGCAGGAGTGACATCAAAGTCTTCCTCATCTGAATAGAGCTCTGGAGGGAAGACGAAGTGAGGGCCAAATTTGTAGGAGGGGCCCTATGGAGTGATCATAACCCCTCTCTGAATGAGCAGGGTGCGAATCAAGACCTTGGCTGCATCAGGGGTCTCCAGCTCAGCTGGGTCCTGGATATTCAGCCTCTGCTTCAGTTCAATCTCCCATGCAGTGAAGTTGGAGGGACCCATTTCCTCAAGCAATAACATAGAGATGGTTGGGTCCTGTTCTATATGGGATTGAGGAGGGGTAGGAATATGAGATGTAGATATGGAAGGGAGGGGTTGTTCTGCACCAGAAGAAGTAGATGGTACTTCTGGTACAGAAACAGGGAAGGTAGTTTGTGAAATGGGAGAGGGAGGCAGGGGAGGTTCAGCACCAGAAGTTGAGGGAACCTCTGGTACAGGGGTTGGGGGAGAAGGGTTTGTGGTAAGGGGTGTTTGGGAAGGTGTGAGAGAAGGTGTTTGGGTAGGTATGGTGAAAGAAGTGTATATAGGGGTATCTGGGAGGGTCTGCTCTGGTGAAGCAATGGGGGCACCAGGACCAGATGAGGGATTTTGGGTAAGGGTATCTGGGGGAGAGGTTGAAGGGGAAACAAGGTTAATGGGAGAAGAGGTAGAGATAGGGGGGATTACCTCAGCTGGATCAGTCACCTCTGGAGCGTCTCCCATCAGCAGAGAGGCTTCTTCAATTGCCTGCTCCAAGGCATCTCCTAGGTCAGAACCAGAGTCTAACCCCTGAAGTATGGCCCTCCTGGCCCTGGACTTCTTCTTCTTCAGAGGCTCAACCTCTTCTTCTACATCCCCTTCTGATGGCTCATCCACCAGAAGTGTCCTAGGAGCTCTTCTGTCTGTCCTTGGATTTTTTGCAGACACCTTCTTGGCCTCTTCCTCTTGGAAGCTCCTGCCTTCTTGGCAGCCTCAGCACCTTCACCCTTCTTCTTCAAGACATCAAGAAGGGGAATCTGGTCCTCTTCGGAGGAACCAGAGAAAGCAATGGTTGAGGAACCAGTTGCTTCAGCAGCTTTCTTCTGGGTCTTCTGCTTCTGCTGCTGCTTCTGCTCCTTTGCAGGTGATGGAATTGCTTGAAGGGGAGGGGCAGGGATGGCTTGCTCACCATCAGAATCAGGATGGCCATGGAGAGGACCATCCTTAGAAAATAAAATCTTGGACTTATGGAATCCCTTGCACCAGGTATCTTTCCACTTCTTCTCTGGAAAGAGTGAGTCCAAGATCAGTGTAAGCTTGGTTCTCAGTGAGACATTAACATTGAAGAAGAAGTGTTGCTCCCCTGGCTTACTGGGACACTCCTCCTTTTGAACCTTCAACTTGTTCTTCCTTAGCACTCCCCAGAAGAATTCCGCCCAGTTGCATTGGGCACCATCCAAAATGGCCCTCATAACACAGAGCCTGCCAGTAAAGATGGCATATGTGCTATGACTCTCGCACATCAAGATCTTCACCACTATATCAAACAGCACCTTGTACTTCTGCCTCAGATGCTTATCCAAGAAGCCCTTGGTCAGATTCTGGCATGAGTTTCTGGCAAACATCTTGAAGGATTCCAAGGCCTCACCTTCTTTGTACTTCAATGGGTCCACACCCTCAGCAGAAATATTACCAAAAAGACTACAGAAATCGGCCTTGGAGAAGACAACGTCCTCTTTATCAAGCTTGGATGAGAGATGATCATCGTGGATCTTCATTCGGACAAGGAGCTGGGCAGCATACCCATCCACAGTGCGCAGGTCCTTGGGAACCTTGGAAATCAACTCCTCCACGCCAGATCGCCTGAGCAGTTCCAAAATCTCCAATGCGGCTGGGTTCTTGGTGGAATAGAAGTCCACCACCATCTCAGATTTCAACTTCTTGCAGACGTAGTCTGGGTCAAAGTTGCATTTGGGTGCCATTTCTGTGAGAGAGAGAGATAGAGAGAGAAACTTGCAGAAAGAAAGTTAGGGCTTTGAAAAGATAGGAAACGTGAAAGGACAGATTGAATAGAAATTTGATTTAAATAGGGCAAGACGCGTGGCTTGATTAATTAATGAAGTGTGAACGCGTGTATTTTCAAAATTTAATTTAGGGAACAAAATCAATTTTCGAATTGATTGACATATTGCACATTGATTAAATCTGATGGCCAAGATTAAAAGGCAAAATACAGATTTAATCTGGTGGGTAGGCGTGATCATTAGGACTGGGTTCGAGAGGGTTTTGTGGCAGTCAAGAGAAAAAGCAAAATGATTGCCTCGGTCCTATACCCTAGTCTTAAATACACTCTGAAGTTGAAACGTTTTGGGTGTATTAAGTAATTTGAAAAGTGTATCCCAATGATCAGAGGCCAGAGAAGTAAAAGCATACCTGTCACCTGATATTGTAACCAGATGATACCACAGCTAGTCTGGTGTTACATCTCTTCAGATGGAACCCATCTGGTTCTGGTCAGAGAAGACTTCATATATTTTCTGGAATCGTGTACAGCACCTTATCTGGATGTACCTTATCTGGTACAAGCCTCATCTGGTGTGACTCTCCTCAGGAAATGTAACATCCCTGGTATATCTAACCTGTTGACATTTTAGTTTGAAAATAAATATTTTAAGTAAAGTGATGAAATAAATGATACTTCTCTGATGTTCCCCCTAAAACAAATCTGTCTCTGGATCCAATAGGCCTAACTCAAATGCTAATTCTCTGAATCTGGTCTCAGCCAAAGGCTTAGTCAGAATATCTGCTCTCTGCTTCTCTGTTGCAACCTTTTCCATCCTTATATCTTCCTTCTCAACATGATCTCTGATAAAGTGATGCCTTATATCAACATGTTTGCACCTGGTATGAAGAACTGGATTCTGGGTGATTGCAATTGCACTATTACTGTCACAGAATATGGGAATATCCTTGGCTCTGGTAGTCTCTAAGCTGTTGACTAATCCAGAGTAGTTGTGAACAACAGCTCCCTGCAGCCATGTACTCTACTTCTGTTGTAGATGTTGCAACTGAAGTCTGCTTCTTAGAAAACCAAGATACCAATTCATTCCCTAAAAATTGGCATGTTCCACTTGTAGACTTCCTATCTATTCTGCATCTACCATAATCTGAATCCGAATAACCACTCAACTCTATGTTGTCATCTGCAGGATACCATAACCCCAAATTCACTGTACCTTTGAGATACTTCAATATCTTCCTAGCTGCTTCCAAGTGACTTTTCTTAGGATTAGCTTGAAATCTGGCACACACACCTACAGCAAAGGTAATATCTGGTCTGCTTGCAGTCAAATACAGAAGAGAACCAATAAGTGCTCTGTACTGAGTCTGGTCCACACTTTCTCCAGACTCATCTGGATCCATGTTGAAATTTGTCATCATAGGAATCTTGGCTGCTTTGCTAGATCCTATTCCAAACTTCTCAAACATGTTCTTGATGTACTTTGCCTGATTGATAAAGATTCCCTTCTCTGATTGTTTTACCTGCAGACCTAAAAAGTAATTCATTTTACCCATCATTGATATCTCAAACTGGCTCTGCATGAGATCACCACACTTCTCACACAACTTCTTGTTAGGAGATCCAAATATAATGTCATCAACATATATTTGGACCAGAAGGATGTCCTTTCCTTCTTCTTTCCTAAACAAGGTCCTATCAATCTTTCCCTTAGAAAAACCATTGTCCAGAAGAAACTGAGATAGAGTGTCATACCATGCTCTGGGTGCCTGCTTCAGCCCATAAAGAGCTTTCTTAAGCTTAAACACCTTGCCACCTTGTTCAAAACCAGGAGGTTGTTCCACATACACTTCCTCAATGAGAATCCCATTAAGAAAGACAGATTTCACATCCATCTGGTATACTTTGAACTTCATGTGAGCAGCATATGCTAAGAACAATCTGATGGCTTCTAGTCTGGCAACAGGAGCAAAAGTCTCATCATAGTCTATACCTTCAGACTGAGAATAGCCCTGAGCAACTAGCCTTGCCTTGTTCCTAGTAATGACATCATTCTCATCTTTCTTATTCTTGAAAACCCACTTAGTGCCTATCACCTTTTGATGTCTTGGTCTGTCTACCAGCTCCCAAACATCTTGTCTGGTGAATTGATTCAACTCCTCTTGCATGGCAACAATCCAATTTGAATCTTTCAGTGCTTTCTTGATGTTCTTGGGCTCAATCAAGGATACATAGCAACTGATAAGGCAGCTAAGTTAAGAGTTCTCCTAGTCTGGACACTCTTAGTTGGATCTCCAAGTATCAGGTCATTGGGGTGGTCAACCAGGGTCCTCCTTCCCGTGGTCTTGCCTGGTTGATCATCCTCTGCAGTACCTTGGTGAGTATCACCAACTGTAGAAGAGTTTCCCCCTACATGAGTCCCAACCTCTTCTGGTTCTGCTCCTTGTGAAGACTTCTTCTTCAGAGAACCAGAAGATGGGTCACCATCTGAATCTGAATCTGAGTCTAAATCAAGAATAGGTGGATTGACCTTGATTACTCTGGGAGTAGTCTGATTCTGGGTCTCTCCAGAAGACTTTAATTCCACCTTGCACTCAACAACAGATTCATAAAAAACAACATGTGGTGTTTCCTCCACACAAAGTGAATTCTTATTAAAAACTCTAAAAACTTTACTGGTGTTGGAATATCCTAAAAATATTCCATCAGCCACTTTAGCATCAAAAGTTTTTAATTTAGATTTCCCATTGTCATGGATGAAACACTTACATCCAAAAACATGAAAATATGAAACAGATGGGGTTTTACCTTTCCATACCTCATAAGGAGTCTTGCTATGTCTCTGGACAATTAGGCATATGTTCTGGGTATAACAAGCTGTATTAATGGCTTCTGCCCAAAACCTTTGTGGTGTGTTGTATTCTGCTAGAAGAGTCATTGCAGCTTCTTTAAGGGTTCTATTCCTTCTTTCTGCTACTCCATTTTGTTGGGGTGTTCTGGCAGCAGATGTCTCATGAAAAATCCCATGTTCTCTGCAATACTCTGCAATGTGTGAATTCAAGAACTATGTCCCCTTGTCACTTCTGATTCTGACTATGCTCTGGTTCTGCTCATTCTGAATCTGCTTGAAGAATTCTGGCAGCTTAGTGATAGTTTCATTTTTCTTAAACAAGAACACTACCCAAGTGTATCTTGAAAAGTCATCTACTATCACCAAGGTGTACTTCCTTCCACTGAAACTAAGAGGAGAAACAGGTCCAAACAGGTCCATGTGAAGTAGTTGAAATACTCTGGTTGTGGTTGTGCTCTGGACATCCTTAAAGGAGGTCTTGGGTTGTTTACCCTTCTGGCATGAACCACAAACCTGATCCTTCTTAAACACTTCATTAGGAAGACCTCGAATAAGACCTTTTCTGGCAATCTTATTCAGTGTTTTGAAGTTAAGGTGGCTCAATCTCTTGTGCCATAACCAGCTATCTTCTGCAGATCCTTTAGCAACCAGGCAAGCATTTCTTGGGCAACTGCTGAAATCTGCAAGATAAATGTTACCCTTCCTCAAGCCTATTAGCAATATATCATTATAATCAGAAGAGAAGACAGTGCATGAATCACTAGAGAACTTCACTGAGTATCCCCTGTCACAGAATTGGGATACTGAAAGCAGATTATGCTTGAGTCCTTCAACATAGTAGACTTCATCTATATATACTCCATTGAAAATCAACTTTCCAACTCCTCTGGTGACTCCATAGTTGTTGTCACCAAACATCACTCTTGGCCCATTCATTGACTTGAAATCCTGGAGATGATCTTTCTGGAAAGTCATATGCTTGGAACATCCACTATCAATGTACCACACATGTTTGCTTGAAAGTCCTTTCTCCAATGGGCTCTTATCATCCTGCAGAGAAGTCAATTAGGTCCTCTACTAGAGCTGGGTCCTGATTGGTTAGTTGCAGGTTTTGTAGGAATCCAAAGATAAAGATCATCCCTTGTTGGATGAGGAGATCTTATCTTTCTTCCAAATCTATCTACCAGCACATGTCCTCTTACAATGACATATTGAGCTACTGGTCTGATCAGAACACCTTTCCTATAAACAGGTATGGTGTATCTTTTCTCAAATCTGGCTTTTGGAATAGCCTGCCTTAAAGACATGGTCTTAAAGGTCTGGTTGTAAGGGTACATCCTAGAAGAACCATCTATGGTGTCATAACTTCCCAGATCAGTTGGTTTTCTATAGATGGGTCTGGAAGACCACCTCTGGTTCTGAAAAGTAGACCTGTTCTGGTGGTTATAGTTCCTTTGAGTATACCTATTCTGGAATTGATTCTTCTGAGAAAATCGTCTCTGGGGTACCTGGTGTTGTTGAACATTGTTCCTTCTCTGGTAGTTCTTATTCTGATTGGTATTCCCCCTTTTTGAGTGTTTCCTTTGAGGTTCCCTAATCTGGTTAGGTTCCCTTTGAGGATTTCTCTGGGGTCCTCCAATCTGAGTAAGTTCTACTCTTTGGGACTCATTGTTTACAGGACCATCAATCCTCAATGGTTCCCCTATTGACTCTTATTCTCTAGCATCTTCTCTTCCAGAATAGTCAACTCTTCTGGACCATATTCGATGTGATTAGCAGAGTGGTTCCTTTTCCAATCAGGATTGTGAACCATTTTGTAACCATTACCAGTTGAGTCTTTATCATCCCAGATTTCTACCAATTTACCAGCTCTTACAGACTTGTCTTTATTGTAAAGGTACTTATGAGTTTTAGTAGTAATTCCAGGATATCCTAAACCACTCTTATCATTAATGCGCTGAGAAGACTCTGATATGATAGATACAACAGATGGTATCTTAGGAGCTTCTCTGGGCATGGGTATCTCCTCTATGTAGTGCTCAACTTGTTTCCCCTTGATGAGAGTCTGGTATTTGGCTCTAAGTTCATTGATCTCATCTTCCTGAGAGTTCTTTTCTTTCATGAGTTGATCTACCAGAGTATCTCTTTCTGTGATCTTATCCTGAAGTTTAGAGACTTCTTTGGAATGATCTTTCATGAGTTCTCTGGTGGATTTATGCTCATGAGAGAGGGATTGAACTTCAGCTCTGAGCCTACCATTCTCTTTTTCAAGTTTTTGACATAGTTGAACACAATTTTGGAGATCTGATAGCATTTGTTGCATATCAGGCTCTCTGGAGTTACCAGATGAATGAGATGATTCAGTATATTTGGAATTAGATAAGCATAGGGTAGTTTCATTTACCTCAGTGATGTCTGTCATAAGACATACATCATCATCTGATCCGAAATCAGAAGAAGAAGAAGAACTGGAACTTGTATCTTCCTCCTCTGCTTCTGCCAGAAGTGCTCTCTTGTCAGCATATCTCTTATCTCTCTTGATTCTTTTCTCTTCTCTTTCTCTAGGAGTCAATTGAGGACAATCATAGCTGTAGTGACCAGGCTTGTTGCAGGTGTAACAGGAGTTATCTCCTCTGGGACTGGGGCTTGGATCTCTCCTTCTCTGGTTGAACTCTGCTCTGGCTGGACTACTCTCTTTCCTCTGGTAGTCTGATCTGCCAGAACTGCCATCCCTCCTCTGGTAATCTGATTTTCCAGAGCTGCTATCTCTTCTCCTTTCTGGAGTTCTGAATCTGGTCTCCCTTGAGTCTCCAGATTTTCTTTCTTTATATGCAGCTTTGAAGGAACTCTTCTTATCTCCGGTAGACTCCTTCCAATGCTTCTTATACCTGCCATATTTTGAACTCATTTTATCCAATTTACGAGTTAGAAGTGCTACCTGTTCCTTGAGACTCAGGTCATCTGCAGGAGACTCCTTTGGTTTGTCATCTGTCTTGGTGGTAGAGGAGAAGGCAACTCCCTTCTGACCAGAAGAGGAAACCTCTTCTGTTTGATCCTCCTCTTGAAGATCATATTCGTAGGCTTTAAGATCAGATAGCAGAAGATGATGATCCAGAGTGTTGAGATCCTTGTTATCTTTAATTACAGTCACTTTGATTCTCCACCTGCTGGTTAGTGAGTGCAATATTTTACTATTAATTTCCTTTTCAGAGTAGGTCTTACCTAAGGCACTAGCCTTGTTGAGGAGATTTGTGAGACGCATATCCAGCTGGTCAATGGTCTCGTCTGGTTTCATTTTGAAGGTGTCAAACGAGTGTTGAACAGCTTAAAGTTTGTTATCTTTGATCTTCTCTATTCCTTCACAGAGCAGGGCAAGTTTATCCCACATCTCCTTGGCAGTAGCACAGGTTCTGACCTTCTCTATCACCTCCTTGGTGAGAGTGTTAATGATCTCAGTACGTGCCACCTGGTCCAAATTGTAAAGTTTTCTTTCATCGTTGTCAAGCTCATCTTTCTTTTTTAGGATTCTTTGCCTGGAAACTCTGTCCTCTGCAGCTTTTTGGGCAGCTTCACTAGTTTCTTCACTGGACTCTGACCTGCCACTATCAATAGGAGTCCAGTAAAATTTAATTGGGCCACTTTCTATCACATCTAACATGCGGTGATGAATAGCTCCAAGATGATTGCTCATCATGAAGCTCCAGTGGCTGTAATCCTCGAAAGAGAATTCTGGAAGCTTACGGCTCTTGTAAGAAGATTTTGCAGACATTTTGACAAAAGAGATTTAACACAAATTTTAACCAAAACACACTAAAGAGCAATAGATCTGCCCGGTGACCACCAAAAAGCTTTACAAAGCAGTGGTCGTTGGACACACTGCTCTGATACCACTTATTGGTCCCACTAGATTGATAAATTGCGGAAGCTTTAAAGTAAATGTCTTAGACAACTTCTTTTTACAAGAGCACACTATAATAAATAGGAATTTAAATGAAAAAAAAGTAAATAAGACCGGATATATAGTGGTTCGGATCTGAATATCCTACGTCCACTCTCCCTTGAACAAGGGGTCTCACTATCCACCCAACAACCAACTTACTTACTGGAATTGAAAAGTACCAGTTCCTTCTTACACACTCTTTAGATCTAACTTCGATCTAAAGATCAACAGCCTTCAACCTTATCTTGTAGATGAACAGGTTGAGGTCCAACTACTCCTTAAGAGTGAATAAGTAATTAAGAACCGAACAAGATTGCTATGTGCGTGGATGAACAAGAGTTTTGAATGTATCTTCGTGCGCGTATATGAATATCTCTAGCCCTTTTTCTTGAGGTTGCACTCTGTATTTATAGAGGTGATTAGGGAGTAGCCGTTGGAGAGCTAATCTAATCAGATCCTCTATTTAGGGAAGCTTTAATCAATCAATTCCCTAATTGATTGATTGGGTTGGTGAGATCCTTAGATTGATTGACTTCAAGACTTTCCAATCCTGATCTTGTTGACTTGATTTGAATCACCAACGGTCAATAGCTTCCAATGCCAAACTCTGATTCTCTCCAGAGAAGGCAATACCAGACACCAGGCAACCTTGATATCTTCTTGTCCTGATCTGGTTAAGAAACAGATAGCTCATCAGAATCAGGAGATGATTATAAGCATCTTTTGTTTCACCAGACTCGTCTGGTCCGGACTCGTCTGGTCTGGGGAAAGATCTCTGCCTCTGGTCAGCATCTGGAGAAGTCCTCTGGTATATCTTATGGTGACTCTTCTGGTGAGTCTTTTGGTGAGGTCTTCTGGTCTGGCAGTTCCCCCTAGACTAAGTCCTAAACTAGATCATCATCTGGCTAACAGGTCCAGATGGTCCTATTACATCTTCTGGTTTGTTCTAACTCATCAAAACTATACAATTTTTATCCTAACACAATGTATTTCGATATTGTATCCAAATTTGGTGAAATATTAAATAAAACGGACGAACAATCTCGAATGTGGGGGATGAGTTCTCGCCATTGATAAATTCGAATGTGGGAGAAGAAGTCTCTCTATTAATATATTCGAATTTGATGTATGGCGTGGCTTTGAATTTAAAAATAAAAATAAAGCAGTTTGCCAAGGAAGCCGGAACTAAAGAGTTCACCGTGGCAAAATTTAGTGTTCCAATTTTATAACTTTTGAGGTTTAGGTGTATAAATCTAAAAGTTATAAAGTGGTTAATAAATTTTGTTTATTAACATTCCTAATATCGATAACCTTAAAAGGTTATGATACATGTGGAAGTGAAAATGACAACATTTGTCATTAGTTTGGAACACTTTACCTCTAATACTTAGATCACACAGACGTGTGTGATTTGAAGTTGGTGTAACTTAGAGGTGTATACCCTAAAATGTGGGGGTGTTATGAAAATTTGATCTCTAGTAATAGTAGATCCACTCATGAAAAGAGCTAGCTGAGATAAAATAAAGTGCTAGAAAGAATGGGTCTAAAATCCACAAATTAAAAGCTGAAGCAGTGGTAACCCAACCATGATGACTGGAGATCCCAAGAACTTGGTTCAATGGGAAAACTAAGTTGTGGATGTTTGTTGTTAAGAACACTTGATAATTTCACCATTCTTTAGAAGAGCACAACACCAAGTGTTGGAACTCATGAGTTGTGGTATAGGTTAAGTCTTTGACTTTTAATGGTTCCTAGAGTATAATGGGATACTCAAGATAGGAGATCACCTATGTAAGTGTGAGGTGAGAGGTCGCCTCAAATATCACTGGATATTAAACACTTATGAATCCAAAGGGTGTCCATGGCCGAAACGGACAAAAACGTGAGAACAAGAGAAGAGCGTAGAGATTTTATTGTGTCAATATTACCGTCTCAGTGCACACCAAGGTGGAATGGTTCAAGGCATTGTGTCCACTAGGCCGCCGGTGTACTCGGTAATGTTTGACTATGGAAGGTTCAAAGCTCCAACTACCTATCCAGATGCAAAAACGTCTCATTTGAACTGGACTGTGAGTCTGCATATTATAGGCTCTGATTTCCACTCATGTGGGGGATTGTTGGAATTATTTGGTGTGTACCAATAATAATATGTGAGTGAAAATGAAAATGAAATTTAAATTGAGACTGGGCTAAAAACATTGGACCTTGGACATTGGTTATTGGTCCTTGACAATTGATCTTTGGGTTGTATTTGGGCCTTAGAAGAGTTTTCTAAGTTTGTTGAGCCCAAAAGTTTGGACTTAGCCCAGAAATATGGAGTGTCCATATTTATTGAAGATGACATGAAAGTGCATGATTATCATGCAAAACATGTGACGAATTTCAATTGTTGGCAAATTCCCTGATTTTCGTTTAATTGGGAATGACTTACTGATTAGGCGTGAAATTGTCATGATTCGTCGTTCGAAATACCCTAGTTTTGGTCGGTTTTGTCGAGTATTTAGAGTCAATTGAGCATTATTTCTAAACATTGATGAATTTGTCTCTTTGATGCTCATAGGTGAATCGAGGACAGAAAATGGAGTTCGTCGGACTTTGAATCGACTCAAACGGATGCCTGGATGAGAAGATATCGAAGAAATATGATTGGTATTAGTGTGGAAGAAGAAAAGTGTTACTTTTGGAAATTTTGGAGTCACTCGAGTGGCTCAAGTCGAGCACTAGCGCTCGAGCACGTTGCTCGAACGCTAAAAACATACAGAAGATTTCTCGCGCTCGAGCAGCTCGAGCGCCACCGCTCGAGCGCCCCAAAATTGCACCATTCGACCAGCTCGAGCGGAGGCGCTCGAGCGATTACACCATTCGAGCTACACAGCTCGAGCGCCACCGCTCGAGCATGTGTGCTCGAGCGCTTCCAACGTTTATGCTTCCGGATGCATTTTTTGGCCCACGAGTTCCCGATTCGGCCCAAGGCATATATATACTCGTCCCGAGCTCGTTTTTGAAGACTACCACTTACCACTTGATAGATTATTACTTTTAGAGTTCGTTTTTGGAGAGGAAGGAGAGGAACAAGTTTTTACTTTACGTTTAATCGAGGTTTTAGCAAGAATTCTTAGTTTATTTTCGTTTTTCAGATTCTTTTTATTAGTTCGATTACGTTAAACACTTTAAACTTCATTTTCATTAATTAAATTTAAATTATTTGCAAGTATTTCTTTAAACCCTAGTTTATGTTTGATCTTTTATTCGCTCTAATCATCATGTTTATGTTCGTCACTTCTTCTATTGCTTTTATTATTGTCAAAACTATGCCTAGCTAAAACTCTTGCATGCTTAGGGTAGGATGAACTCGTAGAAGTAGGTTGTGGGTACGTAATTAGGGTAATTCGTGACGTTAGGTTTTAATTCTCTTAATTAATGAATTCTTAAAATCAATCTTAACTTTATTCTTGAATTTCGTTCGAAAGGTGTTAAAGAAAGGACGATTGTATCACTCTTTAACAACGAGTAGACTTAATTAGAAAGAGTTAATTAATCTACCAGTTTATCTAAGGAGGACGACCGTATCACCTTAGTTTAAATTAGGGTCTCGTTAATTAAACACAATCTATTAACTCGTTAGTGGATTAGTGAAGTCGGTTGCTGGGATAAAGTATTAGGGTATTAAGTCTTGAGCTTTCATCTTACAATCTTTAACTTAGGTTATTTCTTGCGCGTCACAATTATTTTGATTATGTACCCGCTCCGTTAGTATACGTAGGGATTCCTATCCTGAGCATCACCATCAGTCATTTGCATACAAACCTTAGTTAATTCGTCTTCTTTAGTACTTTAGTTTAATTAGTTTATTTTAGTTATAATTAATTCTTTTCAAAAAATTCAAAAACATTTCACTCATATTAACTACGTGTTGGGATATTTAGTTTTGATGATTTTCCAAAACGACTTGTAATAGGATGTGTGTGGTCAGGATTGTCTTGTAAAGGTTCAGGTTAGGATAGTTTGTTTTCAGTTTACAGGCACTCTGTTGAGGGGGAACTCAGCGGACTCATAAACCTGAAGAAGTCAGAAGCCATCCAAGAGGAAACAAACTCAAGTCCCCTGAAGACCTGAAGACCGTCCTGAAGGAAGTCCCACTGAGTATAAACCTGACTTTCTAAGCTGATCAGTGGACTACTCAGTGAAGAGCATGGTCATGAGGATCAGTGTTGTGCCGAGTAGATCCTGAAGGAGTCAGGCTACTGAGGAATGAGAGGCTGACAATTTGCCTTATGTCAACTCTCCTGAGTAGACTTAAAGTCCAATGAAGGAAGTCCAATGAAAGAAGTCCAGTGAGTAGACTTCAAGTCCAATGAAAGTTCCTAAGAAGACCTCAAGTCTACTGAAGAAAAGTATCCTAAGAGGACTTCAAGTCAGCTGAAGAGAAGTCGCCTGAAGTCAGGACCACCCTGATCAAGTACCCTGAACAAAAGAGCCGTTGGACTCAGTCCACGTGGACCAATCAAGTCAAGGCAGCAAATCTGACAAAAGCTGACAAAGGCCATACTTTACTGAAAAGGAGAATTTCACTCCAGAGATAGTCTGGATTTGAATGTTACTCTCTCCAACGGTAACATTCAAATCCACACTATAAATACAAACTCAAGCTTCATTTGTGGATAAGCAAGGAGCTGATGTGAGAGTGGTGCGTTTCAAGGGAGGCATAAGGAGGCACCATCTCCATCAAGAACACTGACCTGAGTTCTTCATAGTCATATTTGAGTGTTCCAGTTTGTATACTCGAGCTCATCATATACATCCTAAGCTTAGAGAGATTTTCCCAACCTTAGCTTAAAGGCTAAAACCATGTAAGGGAAAATCTCACCTAGTTGGAGAGAACCAAACCAAAACTAAACCCTTTCCAGAAGAGTGTTAGGTGTTTCAGTGAGGGGAGGAGAGGCAGTCCCTGTGTGAAGAGGGATGTGAGGCCAGTTCGAGAGGCAGCTCCGCGGAGGGGTGTGAGTCCAGTTGTGAGTGCACCTTGGCACGTTAAAAACAAGAATCCCGGGTAGTGGATTTCCTGTTAAATCAGGCAGTGGATGTAGGAGTTTGAGCCTCCGAACCACTTTACATTGTTGTGTTCTTTATTGCTTTACTGACTTGCATAACATCAGTGTTAAAACAAAAATTTCTCCTAATTTCCCATATTGTCCTTGTTTGTGAATGAAAAAAATGGGACCAACACTACGACGCGTAGATCTTCAGGGATCTATTTGCATACACACTTTCCCTTGGGTTCGATATACTTGGTCATTATACTTACTCATACTACAGTGAACCCGTACGCTTGCGGGGAAACTACTAGTCGAAAGCTGATATATTTGCTTCAAGTCACTTACGCCTCCCCAATTTTGGCTGAGACGAACCGAAATGCAGAAAGGTCCAGGTTCGTAGTTTGACTAACAATCCTTCCATGCATGTGTGGGTCTTGGAGGCCTATAAATAGGTGTCTTCATGCATAGTTTCTGGCACCACACAGAAAATCTCTCTCACTCTCTCCCTAAGTATTCTAGCATATAGAGTCTTTAAGAAAGCAGTCCAGTTCATACGTTCTTTCTGTTCGCCGGAGCTTCAAGACCTGCGGTGCTGCACTCTTGAAGACGAAAGTGTCGTTTTACCTTTGGGGACGTATTTCCAGAACCGAAGAGCACTACCGGGGAAATTTCGTCTTGCGGGAAGAGGCCTTCCTCGACTCGACACACTGTTTTCTTCTCTTTTCTATTTCTGTTTCGAGTTGTAACCTTATTTTTATTTTTGTAATAGAATTATTATTTCCTCAGTCACTAATTCCAACAACTCGTGTGCTCAATTGATGAACATAAGCAGGCATTGTTCACGAGTATTGTGCTATGTCATTCATTGTAATATGTCATTTGTTTTTCATGTAATATATTATAATGAAATCTCATCTCTCATATTTGATTTTGAAGGGGTCTGCGCAATAGTGAGATTATCTTGGAGACTTGATGCTTCGTTTGTTTGCTTGTGCACCTTCTGATCTGATTTCTTGAAAAGGAGTAATGATGCTTTGTTCGGTTGTTGCATTTGCTTTAGTACTTCTTGAGAAGCTTTTATTATGATTGTTTGGATTTGAATTTTTACTGCAATAGACTTATTTTAGTAGTGTAATGTACTTGGGAATTTGAATATTGAAATAATTAGTACTTTAATTGCAGATTTTATAAGTCTTGAGTATTCAAATTATTGGACATGCTTTAGTAGACTTAACTGCAAATTATAAATATTTTTCTTCTGTCTCCCTCCGTTCTTTCATTTCCAAAAGCATTAGGAATTTTGTTTTTCTTTTTTCTTTTTTTTTTGCTTTAGATTTTTTTTTTCTCTTTGTTATATTAATTTATCCTAATGAGGAGTGAATTTTTTATGTGCTTGGTGTGTATTCACTGTATTTATTTAATCTAATTGATAGTTGTGGGACTCCGTGTGAGGGCTACTATTTTTTATTGCAATACTTCCCAAAATCTTAACCTTGGGGACACTAGCTTATTTTGAATTCTTTTTGGAATAATTGTAAGAAGGTACACTTTCAACTCACTATTTTTAAAAACATCATTTTATTTCAAATAATTCCAAAATGTGAACCCCGTCCGCCCATCCACACTCCAGTCTGCAACTCTCCCCACCCCCCATAAACTGGACCCCACCCTCCCTTCCATCATTCTCAATTTCACCCTCCATCGTCAATCTCTCTCTAATACCTCTCTCTAGGTATTAGACGACACTTGACGACGACCACCACCACGACGCTTCGACGGCCAGGATGGGATATTGTTAATTAAGAATTTGGAATCCAGGTTGATGAGTGTTATCCACATGCATTCATTTGCTATATCTATGTCACTAGTCCGAGCCCCCGCGTAATAAGCGGGATGAATGAAATCAATTTTTTTAAAGTATGTATATAGTGAAATTGGTTGAATTGTTGAAGAGTATTAGTCGTTTTTACTATAAAAAAAAATTAGTTGTTTTCATTGAAAAATTCTAGTTATTTTCACTAAAGAATTTTAGTTTGTTTTCAGTAAACAACTAATACTCTTCAGTTAAAACAACTAATACCCTTCAATGAAAACAATTAATACTCTTCAGTGAAAACAACTAATACCCTTTATCGATTCATGTATGAACCATTTTCACTCTATACTTTATCATTTTTTTTAATATACATTTAGTTTAGAAATTTTTAGATTGATGTTGTTTGTATATTTTATTTTATTAATCGAATACTATATACAAATTAAAATTAAAATTAAAATTGAATATTAAAAATAATATACTAAATACAATTTTAAAATTATATGAAACCATGAACTTATGTGTAGTTTGTTAAATTTAGAAAATAGTTTCTAAAATATATTTATCATAAGTTTTTTATTTAATTATGTTTAAATATATCCATATTTAAATTTTGAATATATAAAAATATGTGAAGATTTAGTTGTAATACTTTGAACAAATATTTGATGGACTTATTTCGATTGCACCACTCGATATTTATATGTCCTTGATATCTCTTCAAACAAAATTTGATTGTAAGGTACAACAAACCATTGTCCAAAGTTCGTAGCACTGTATGTTAAGCTCATACCACCATTAATTCACCCTGTACCACATCTTATATGCTTGTACCCTCCTTCATTAAATTATGTATATATTATCTTATATTAAGCTTGTATCATCATTTAACACACACCACCATTAATTCACCTCGTACCCACTTTATTCAAGCTCATGTCACTATATATATATAGTATTTACCACAATGAATTCAACATGTACACAACTTTATTTAAACATGCACAATCAAATATTTAGTTTATACCAAAATTAATTCATCCCGTATCACACTTTATTTAAGTCGTACCACCATTTATGCACCCCATACCACACTTTATTAAGCTATAATTAAATTTGTATCACAATTAGTTCACCTAGTACTATAATTAATTAACATCGTACCATAATTTAATTAAGTGTGTACATCCATTAGTTCACCTCGCACCACACTTTATTATTTTTTTACCACCATATTTTAAGTTCATACCACCTTAAAGATCGTATAACTTTTGTTTTTAGCCCCACCCCATTATTTTAAAGACAATATAATCATATTCTTTAGTCTCGTACCACCATGTTAAATCTTGTATAATCATATTTTAAAATATGTATCACCTTATATTCAAAATTCTAAAATACATTCACCCATCATACACCCACACCTAAATATCTACAAATGACACCGCAAAAATGATGAATATACTCATTTAAAAAAATTAGTGGATTTAATAAAAAGATGGATGTAAATATATGTGTTGTCAAATATAGGATGAATACATTTTTTTGTCCTTAAACTTGATTGAGTTTGGTTTTCGTCCTGTTAACTTTAAAATTTTGAATTTCGTCATATAACTTACAAAAAAATTAAGTTTTTTATCCTATTATCTGCTACACCATAATAATACTTTAAATCTTATAAGCATTCTTCACGGTGAATAAGATATTCATCTTATGTAACAATTAAAAAAAAAATCGTATATGGTATCAGATAAATAAAACAGTATCATTAAACTTTAGGTTTCTCCCTATCTTCAATTGTGTGTTTCATCCACTTTGCACATAACTTTCTCGTCCCTTACAGACCTCACGATAGAAATGGCCTCCGCTTCCTCTACATCCGATTCAGTTCCTCTAGCTACTCTCCAATGATTAAAGTTTAATAAAATTGTATACATTCATTTCTAACAAAAAATTATACAAAATAAAATAATAGTAGGTATAAGTAGACTTCATGACGAAAATTTTAATTGTAAATGTGTTGATTCAAAATAATTTAAGAATTTATTAGAAAATCCATTATTACAACATGCAAGACAAAAGTCTTCAAAGCTAAATGATAAAAAAAAAAATTAATGTCACATGTATTGGAAAAACTAATTTTGGGCAAATAATTATCAAGTCAACTTTTGTATTTTTTAATACAATTGATAAGTACATTAATGATGTGGTGTTGTAATAGTTGATACATTAATTGTAATACTATTTTTCATTACAAATTTTATACACCTTGAAATTTTAATGCCATAATTAAATATATTTTGTTATGGTATTTATAACAGTTTAAGGATTAATAGGAGAATCTGATGTTAACATCAATTTCATAATTTTATATGGATTACTTTCTTAATACCTTATAGAAAATATATAATATTTCACAAATTCTAGGGTGCATCCAAGTGCACACTATGCACTTGGATTTTGCACCCTAATTTCAAATTGATTTAAAATTAATTTTGACTAAAATTCGCGGGTCGCCGGGTCGGTTTCGGGTCGAATTTTTTATTTTTTCGCGGATCTCATCTGGGTAATGGGCGGGTAAGACCTGGATCCGATTCACTTTTTCTCTTCTCTCTCTTTTTTCGCGCTAGTTCTTCTCTCAGTGATACCCTTGAGCAATACCCTTCACTCTTTCGAATTTTCTTCATTTTCCAGATTTCGAAACTTCTTTAAACGGTTTCTACTTTGAAATCGTTAATTTCTTTTCAGTTTTTCGTATTTGAATTTGGTAACCATCATATATCTCTCGATTCAAAGTGTCTTTGATATTATCTTCATTCTCGAAGTATTTTGTTCGCTGAAGTCTGATCGAAGGTTGTTGTTGTACGATTTTGAAGCTTTTGTTGTTGAAGTAGTGTATTTCATCGAACGCGTAAGTATTTTTTCAAAATCCTCTTCTATTTCTTCGATTTTTCATTTCTGCATGTCAATTTTTCTTATGATTTTTAGTTGTTTTCTTTCAGTTTTCTTTAAAAATGATGAGAACTAAATACCGAGTTCCTAGTGGTCCTACTAGGAGAAAAGAACTTATTTCTAGTCGAACAAGATCTAATGTTAATCACAGATTAGAAAATGCTTTGAAAAGGTCTCAGGATAATGTTCCTTCTAATGTTCCTGGCAATGATTCTGATGATTTTGAGGATTTTGTTCCTAATGGTTTATATTGTAATTTGAAGAGGAAGGATGGGAGTAATGTTTCTGGAAGTGTAAGGTCTGTGAAAAAGAAGTGTGTTATTAAGCAAAAAACTGGAGTTAGTGTTGAAGATGTTGTGAGGTCCGATCTTAAAGGTTCTAAGAAGAAATCAAGTGGTGTTAAAAAGAGGAAAGTGCACCAAATGGATGATTCAAGTAAGGAAGGGGAAGAAGTTGATGTTGATGCAATAAAGGATGATGGTGATGTTAAATCTGGTGGAGAAAGACCTTTGAAGAAAGAATTTGTTGGGAAATCTTCTGGTGTTAAGAAGAAAAAAGTTTTTGTAAAGAAGGAAACTGCTAAAAGGTATTATTTCTTCTTTTTCTTAATTTTTTGGTGTATTGGTTATTATATCTTCGGGTATTTGTTATTATACCTTCGGGTATTAGTCATCATGCCTTCGGGTATTGGTCAAAATACCTTGGGGTATTGGTGACTATACCTTGGGGTATTGGTGACTATATCTTCGGTATTGGTGACTATACCTTGGGGTATTGTTGACTATAACTTCGGGTATTTGTGACCTTCAGGTATTGTTTATTATAGCTTCGGATATTGGTGACTATACATTCGGTATTGGTTATTATATCTTTGGGGTATTATTTTTTAATTGTTTATGTTTAGTTTTTGTTTGTTATTCTTGTTCTTATTTTTGTTTTTTCTATATGCAGCACGTTTTTTACGCAGTGTCGTCCTCTTGATTTGTTTGAGTTGGTTAATTCTTTGAATGATAAGCAAAAAGAAAATGTTATTAGCATTGGTTTTGGTGGTCTTCTGAAGTTGAATGTGAATAAGTGCTATGGTCAGGAAATGTTGAAGTGGTTGGTGGAACACTTTAATGGAAGTAGTCATATGTTATCTGTAGATAAATTTAGGCAATTCCCTGTTAATGTTGATGATGTTTTTTATGTTTTTATGATACCTAGGAATGAGGGCAGAAATGTAGTTTGTTATTCTCGTTCTGATGATACGTCTGTGTTCGATTCGTTTAGTAAGAAATATGGTACTGCTGCTAAAACTCTGATTCGAAAGTTGGCTGATTTGATTTGATAGGTTAGTTGAAGGGGACGATGATTTTAAATGGGCTTTTGTTTTGTTTTGTCTATGTTCTTTTCTTTGTCCTTCATCAAATCGTTCTATTAGTACCATTTATTTTAAGTCTTTGGAGGTTGTAGAAGATATACCTAAGTTGGATTGGTGTAGTTTTGTTTTGAAAAGGTTGTCAGATTCTGTGTTAGCGTATCAGAATGATGGGGTGAAGAATGTTAGTGGGTGTGTTCTTGTGTTACAAATAGTGTACTTGCATAGGCTGAAGTGGAGGGGTGTTTGTGAGTCGTGTTCCTCTGATTCAGCATTGGAATAATGAGAAGATGAAGACGAGGTGTTATCAAGAGCTTAGTGCTGGTGTTTTTTGTTCTGGTGATTTGGTTCATGGTGTTTATCCTGTATTTGTTAATGGTGTTTTGAAGTCTAACATTTCTGGTAAAGAAAGTGTGGATACCGAGTATCAGGTATACAATGTTTTATTAATTTTTCCATATTACTGCTTCTTGTTTGTTAAATTATGTTGTTTTTGTTGCAGGAGATCAAAAATATTTTGGTGTCTATCCAGTCAGAGGCTAGGGATTTTTCTGGATCTTTTATGCGTAAGATTCAGAGGCTTGTGGATGGTATTCAGTTCTCTTCTTCCTCACAATCCATTCCAGAATCCAATCTTTTGAATACGCAAAAGTTCTTTATGAACCCAAAGCTTCACAGATACGTTGATAAATTGGTAAAATATGTTACCATGATGAAGGATTTGGCTGGTGAAGCTCCTAAGTTTGATTTGCTGACTCCTGAGCCACCTATTTTTGAAACCAATTTGTCTGGGGATGAAGCAGACTGGTTTAAGGATGGTTTTACTGTTGATCTTGGGGCTGATGAGCCGTCTTTAAATAAACCTGGTCAATAGAATCCTGTTTTTTGATGAAAGTTTTAAGAAAAAAACTGCTGAAGAGGATGTTGGTGCAAAGAATGGTGCTGATGGAGTTAGAATGAATAATTTGAATGAACATTTTCAAGAGAATCATGTGGTTGATGAAAGTTTGAAGAAAAAAACTGCTGAAGAATATGTTGGTGTAAAGAATGTGGCTGATGGAGGCAGGATGGATAAATGTAGTGGTCAGAATGCTGGGGTGGATGGAGGTAGCAAGGCTCGTGAAGATACTTTTACAGGTGATGAACTTGATGATGCAGTGAAATCTGTTTCTTCAAAGGTGAAAAGAGCTGGTAAGGATAGTTCAAGTCTTTTTTGGTTGATTAATGATGAAGTTGGGTATGTTTCCAAGTTGGTGAAGTTAAACAAGAAGTGTTAGTTGACTTTTGTTTTTATGATGGTGATGGTTCTGTTGAAGTGTAAGTAATTAATTACTTTTTTTTAAGTTTGGTGGTTATATGTGTGTATACTTATATATACATTTTTATTTTTTGATCAGGGAATCTTACTATAGTCATGGCGATGATATTAGACTGTACAAGGCTGAAATTAACACATTGTTTCCTAACCAAGAGATTGAGATTGCTGTTGTTTCTGCCTGGTGCTTGGTTGTTAATGGTGATGTGTTTAAGGATGGTAGACGGAGCAAATTTGCCTTCAATCTTAATCACAGTGTAAGTTTTGTTTTGTATGTATTTTTTGTGTTTTGGTGTTAATGCTTTGGGTGTTGGTAATTATCTCTTTGGGTATTGCTTTGTAATTCTTAGGGTATTATTGTTTTACTCTTGGGGTATTACTGTTTTACTTTTGTGGTATTACTGTTTTACTCTTGGGGTATTGTTGTGTATACCTTGGGGTATTGGTGTGTATACTTTGGGGTATTGGTGTGTATACTTTGGGGTATTGGTGTGTATACTTTGGGGTATTGGTGTGTATACCTTGGGGTATTGTTGTGCATACCTTTTGGGTATTGCTTTGTATACCTTTTGGGGTATTGCTTTGTATACCTTGGGGTATTGTTGTGTATAACTTGGGGTATTGCTGTGTATATCTTAGGGTATTACTGATTTATTCTTGGGGTATTGCTGTGTATATTCTTGTGTATTGCTTTTTAAATTTTATGCTATTATTTTATTAATTTTTTTTTGTAGTTTTTCTTGATTGGGGTCGTAATGAAGGGAGTTGATGTTGAAAAAATGGCTGGTAACTTTTTCTGTGTGTGGGACACATGGATTTTTGTGTTTGAAGGTTGTTTCATGTCTGCAGAAATGGTTAGTTGAATTGTTATTGTTTTGTGTATTTTTAATTATTTTGGTTTTACTAAAGTTTAATAATTCTTTCTTTTGTTTTTCCAGATTTTCGTTCCTTTTTGTATCCATGATCATTATGATGTTGTTGTAATTAACTTTGCTGATAAAAAGTTGCAATTGCTGGATAACTTGAAGCATGTTGAAGAAGTTAATGATTACACAAAGTCTGTTGATATATTGGTAATTATTCTATACATATTTATTTATAATTATTTTATAATTTTAATTTACAGCTTTGTATTTTATATGTATTTTTTTTTTACTTTTTTTTAGGTCAAACTGATGTGTAGGTTTCTTAAGTTGAAGAAACATTCTAAGGCTGGTGATATTTTGGAATATCAATTTGAAAATATGTATTTAAAATGACAAACTGGAAAGCGTGATAAGGATTGTGGTGTGTATATGATGCATCACATCAAACAATTCAATGGAACTTCTTATTCTTATCCAGACTTGACTCGGGTAATTGTTATATTTCATTTTTGACGTTTTTTTATTATTTGCTTATTTACTTGTTTTATTTTTTATTGACTTTTTTTATAGGAGGATATCCGTATAGCTATCAGGGCAGAAATCTGTGCAATCCTAGTTCTCTCGAACTTTAACTCGTCTAGGTCTGATGTTGTTGAGAAGGTTTATAATTTTTATAAGCAAAAGACCGATTTAATCAAGAATATTGCTTTGAAGAAGAAGGAAAAAGATGAAAAAACTGCTGAAGAGAAAAAAAAAAGGGGTTGCTGATGCTTTGAAAACTATGGGCGATGATTTGGGGAGGGGAAAGAGGAGAAATGTTAAGTGATATTTTTTAGTTGAACATTTAAACTATTTTGCATGTATTTTTGTTTTGAAATTTGTAATGGTTTAACTGATGTGGGTTAATATGTGTATTAGTGGTTTAATGTGTAATGGTTTAACTGATGTGGGTTAATATGTGTATTAGTGTTTAACTGATGTGTGTTAACATGTGTTTAAATGATGTGGGTTAATATGTATTTAGTGTTTTGTTTATTTTATGTTTTATATGTTTTTTTAATTTTTGTGTTGTATTAATAATTATTTCATGTGGTATTGTTAAATATATCTACGGGTATTGGCTAATATATCTTCGAGTATTACAATCTTTAACTTCGGGTATTACAAACTATAACTTCGGGTATTACAATCTTTAACTTCGGGTATTGCTAAAACTTAAACAATGTATAAAACATAAAGTACTTGCAATAATACTCCAATATTTGATCATCAATATCTCAAGTAAATGATGAATAATCTGAAAAAAGAATTGCAATGTCATTCAAATAATATGTGTATTTGGTGTAGTGGAACCATATCCCCTAATTTGTGATGATTGTGATGTTGATTTCTTCTTCTTCTTGTTTTGATGGAGACTACTCTTTATTCTTTGACTTCTTCCCTTCGTTACTGATCGTTTTGGATCTAGAATTTTGTTAGATGTCTCAGAATGAGCTTCACTTCCTTCTTTTTGTGCACAATATCTTTGGTTAAGTATTTTCTCATATCTTTCACATCCTTCTTCAATAAGTTCTCTCATTTCTTCACTTTATTCACTCATCAAGACTGTGTTATAGTACTTCCTTATGATAGCATGTCTCCATGGGATATTGGTTGCAACTTTGTCATTGTTCCTGTTTTTTTAAAAATTGAATAGCAACATTAGTTAGTTCTTATCATTTTTAATGAGAATAGTAAAATAATAGTAATTAAAAAACACAAACTGTACCTTTCTTTGTTATTGATATCATTTTGGTTCTTGTCCTACACGTGTGCTTTTGCAAGTTTGCACCATCTTTTCAATATATAGTTATCGGGTATCCTTTGTACTGAATGTACGTTCAATATTCTCAAGGAATGATAACACAATATGCCTAATTCTTCGAACTTCTTACAATCACAGGTTATTAGGATCATGGCAGTGTCATATACCACTCTGTTGTTGTGCTCAACATTATCATTTTTGACCTCATAGATCAAACTGGTATCATATACTTGTACAACACTCGAACATGCGAATATGGACTTTATGAACTCCTCTTCAAAACGTCTGAATATGGTGAGTGTGTATATCTCAGCAGCATGTTTGAGCATTCCTTTCATTCCCAGGTGCGATCCAGGTATCATTCTTGAGCAATTGAATTCATATTTTTTTTTCAGTGCTTCTCCATTTATTTACCGTGTTCTTGAATATCTCATAAAATTCTGTCATATTTGTCTGCTTGTTTGCTCTGAAACGCATGATTTGCGCTTTCACTTCTTTGGGATGATCTTATTCCAGCAGAAAATATGTCCTTGCTTAACGATGTACACCATTTTTCTTTTAAACTGTATAGTCTAATAAACCAAACATTTTTTTCGAGTCCATAGGTTGATATCATGTTCTTCCAATTGCTTTCGAAGTCATTCTCATCCATGCATCCAGATAGACATTTGTTGAAAACATCTTTAAAATGACCGTCTTTCTTTAATTCTCCAAATCTTGCAATTGCATTTTGGTGTAGGTGCCATAGACACAATCCGTGTCTTGCTTCAGGGAATTCCTGTAAAAGAACATTCAATAAGCAATATCCATAAAAAAATTCACCAATACCCGAAGAAGTAAATTCAAATACTGAAGCACTAAATACTAATACCCGAAGCATTAAATACCAATACCCGAAGCAGAAAATACCAATACCCGAAGCATTATATAACAATACCCAATTCTATAAATATCAATAACAGAACTTAATCAAATATAAAACACAACTCCTTCTCAAGTATTAAATAATGTATACAATATTAAAAGAAATTTACCTTCCTTATCGCATTTGCTATTGCTAAGTCTTGGTCTGTGAACACTGTCTTTAGTACTTTCTCCCCCATTGAGTTTTTGAACATCTGGAAAAACCATTTGAATGTTTCTGTTTTCTCATCAGATATGAATGCACAGCAGAACATTACGTTCTTCCAGTGGTTGTTTATCCCAACAAAAGGTGCACATATCAAGTTGTACTTGTTTGTTCTGTATGTTGTATCAAAAACCATTACATCTCCGTAGATTTCATAATCTTCCATCATCAAAGAATCCCTCCAAAAGATACTTGATAACCTCCCATATTCATTGAGCCTAATCTTGATAACCTCCCATTACATCTCCGTAGATTTCATAATCTTCCATCATCAAAGAATCCCTCCAAAAGATACTTGATAACCTCCCATATTCATTGAGCCTAATCTTGTAAAAGAAATTTTTATCTCTTGTTTTTTCTTCTTCCATCATGTTGATCAGGTTGTTTGCATCACCCCCTTTAACTGCTTCCATTTTAAACTTGTTTACCAAGTTGTAATGGTCCTTTATTGTGTGTCCTAAGTTTTCCTCCCCTCCAACTTTATTTGTCATATAGCGATATGAGTCTATTGTTCTCATCCCTGAAGACACCATATCCTCTATCACTCTACTCTTGTCTGTAGTGATTTGTCTTTCCGAACGGTGCATATGGTTCCATTTTGTTCTAGTTAGCTCATGATTGTGCTCTGTCTCATGTTGCACAACTGAATAATTGCCCTCTTTAGTCTTCTTGACCAACATTCTTGCCTTGCAGTCTGTTCTTGTTATACCAATTCTCTTTTTTTTTTTTTACAGATGTTACAAGAGTTGAATTACTGTCCTTTTTCATTCCTATTCCAGTACAGGAGCACACAAACAACTTGTTCAAAAGTATAGATTTATTAGTTGCAGAAAATCTGTTTGTTGATTTACGAACACTGAATCCCAAACAACGTGCATGCTTACAGTATAAGGAATACATCTTTTCTACTGTGTCTTTTTCTACGCCGATCAAATAACCTCTTATATCGACATGTTTTGTATTGTCATCTGTTTTAAACAAACATATATTTTAAATATTATTAGTACTATATAATAGAACATTTAATTAGCAATATCCCAAGGTACTAATCAGGAATACGCCAAGAACAAAGTAGTAATACCCCAAGACTAAATTAATAATACCCCAATAATAATACAACAATACCCGAAGGTATTAATTAGCAATACCCCAAGAACAAATCTGCAATACCAGAAGGTATTAATAAGCAATACCCTAAGAACAAATCTGCAATACCCGAAGGTATTAATAAGCAATACCCCAAGAACAAAGCAATAATTTCCCAAGACTAAATTAACAATACCCGAAGGTATTAATCAGCAGTACCCCAAGAACAAAGTAGCAATTTCACAAGATTTAATTAATAATACCCGAAGGTATTAATTAGCAATACCCCAAGAACAAATCATCAATACCCCAAGAATAAATTAACAATACCCGAAGGTATTAATAAGTAATACCCCAAGGACAAAACAATAATAACTTAAGCTATTAATGAGTAATACCCTAAGATCAAAACAGTAATACCCGAAGAATGTTTTTCTATCTTTGTTTACTATCACAGAAAGTTCTTCAGCTGTTACTGGTTTTAACATCTCATCATCCTTTTGAAGACTTTGTTCACCAATTATTGTGCAATCATACATTTCCTCTTCTCCTTCAGCCGGTAGTATTTGAATCAAAGTGTAGATTTTCACCTATTTCATTCCCTTCGTATAGTTATAAAATGCTCCTCATAAATCTGTTAAATTACAGTAAAAAATTTGCAAATTAGGTCAAATACCTGATTCATCGTATTCTTCAGCATATTCCATGTTTTATCTGATATTTGTGCTCGTCTAATTCACAATGAGTTTTACAATGTGTTTTTGCTTTCGATTTCGACGTTCTCTTTCTTCACAGTAGTACGATTTTACTGCTATTTACTGAATTCGATTTGGTTTCGTTTTTGCGATGTTTGATTTTGAATCTTTATGTACGTATTTTGCTGTGGGTTTTTGATTTGGGTTTTTTCTCCGGGTTCTGGACCTGAGACCCGCGAGCTTAGTATTCGGGTCCGCTGACCCGCGAGTTTTAGTCGGGTCGGTCGACCCGCGAGATTCTATAATTTGGTCAAAATCAATTTGAAATTAGGGTGCAAAATCCAAGTGCATAGATGCACCCTAGAACTATTCATAATATTTATTTATTATAATAATGAATATAAAAAGTATACGTATAATGAGATTAATATATATATATATATAATTATTTCAAATATTTTTATAAAATTGTAAATATATCAATATAATGTACATATGTAAAGATTTTATTAAACATTAATTATAATAACATTCAAAATATACAGCTTACATGCAATATTTAAGAAAATTTAACCACATGCATTTTGCGAGTATTTAATATTTAAGTGCGAAATTTTTAAGATTATAATTAAGTTTTTTATTCAAAGGATAAAAATTACATGTGAAACTATATATGAATATTTTGGCACACGATTCAAACTACATACGGTTTGAATGCAATTTTTCTGATATGTCGTTATTATAATAAGAAGCATAATAATTGAAATACTAAATTTGTGTAATACAAAAATATAAATATAATCAAAATTTATTCCCCAACCAAATTCTGGATCCGATTACAAATATAACATATGAATGAGTCATAATACAAATAGAAATGATAAAAGTTAAACTAAAACATCTTTGTCCGTTTAAATAATTGTACAAATGATCTTAAAGTTGAAGTTTGAAAGACCGCGTACAAACAATGTTTGAAACAAAATCTTCAACGAATATAAACCTACAAACAGAGAGAAAAAAAAAAGTAAAAACATCTATAGAATACTATAGATGTGAAAGTAAAACCTGCAAATAAAAATACTGCAATTAGTTGGATCGTCACATATAAATATCATAAGAAAAAAAGAAAGAGACGTGAGCATTGGAAGAAAAAAATACGATTAAATCAAAATATCATCTGATAATCACTAATCCAAACTAAAAAAAATGAACACAACATGAAAAATCTAGACCAATATTGTAGATTCACGATCGTTTGGTGAAAATACGCAATGAAGTAGAGAGTATAAATAGGAGAAAAAATTAAATGGTAAACTATACCAAAAAAACTGTTCATAATTTGTAGATAGACATTCAATTGTCATCATGGTGGAGAAATTAATTAAATGGATGTGAACGAATTAATTGGTAAAACATAACATATATATGAGTAGAAATAAGAAAATTAGAATTTAGAAATGGAGTGATTTGGAAAGTTGAAAGAAGAAGTAGAATTTATATAAGCTTGACACATAAGCATGTATATACTTGCTCTTTGGTAGTGCTATAGATGGTAACATTTGCTATGTGCTTATGTGTTAGCTTGCAATTTAGAGGTATTTTTCTATTTTAATGAATATTCTTTTAAGGGTTAATTGCAAAAAAAATCACGAATTTTATAGTCTTTATCAATTATAACACGAACTTTTAAAGTTTTCAATTTGATGTACTAACTAATTTATTATTGAAATTTGATACACAGTGTAAATTTTTTGGGTTACTCTATACATGATGGAATTTTTTATGCGATACTAACACTATGTGGTAGCCGAAGCCACCACCAAAAAAACGTCACATGCTACATAAAATGCCAAATCTAGAAGAAAAAACATTTTTTTTTAAATTTCAAATCATTTTTTTATAAAAATTAATAATCTCAAGCACGGTTTAATAATAGTGAAAGATAGTAAAAAAAAAATATTTATTTTCTAATATCTGTACAAATTTGTATATTATGAGATATTTTTTCTACATAAACTAGAAAACACCAACATTTATGATTCATTATTAAACATGTTTGAGCAATATTTTATAAAAAAAACTTTTTGAAATATTAAAAATAATAATAATTTTGCAGATTTGACATTTGACATGGTGTGTGACGCATCTTTGGTGTTGGCTCTCGCTGCCATGTATGCGTACATATCGCCGGAAATTCACACCATGTATCGAATTGCAATAATAAATTAGTTTGTGCATCAAATTGCAAACTTTAAAAGTTCATGTTGTAATTGATAAAGACTATAAAGTTCGTGATTTTATTTTTTTTGCAATTAACCCTTCTTTTCATGCCTTTTGTTAACGAGTCTTGAAATTGTATTCCTTGCTAAGGTAGATTAAACATATTTCTATTAGATCTGTATATATGCCTCCCCCCTATCAACACCATGTGCACAAAGCTTGATTTCAAACCGTCCATATCATTGTATCATATTTTCTTTTTGTTGGAGCTAATGACTTTTATCAGATTTACATAATGAGTGTCAAGGTTATTGCTGGATTTTATGTCAAGCTGTGTGGATCATATGAAACATCTTTATTTCTTCTGCTATCAATATGTTCTCAAGAGGTGAAGGTTTAAAATTTGAGAGAATGATTAATATTTTACTTATTGTAGTTTTTTGGTATTTATATTAGTCGGGTGTATTAGTAGTCTCGCGCTTATCCTAACTTTATGTTGATAAATAAAGTACTAGACCCTCCTAATATGATGTTTGGTAGGTTTTATGCATTAACATTTCGATCCTTTAAATAATGATGACTAAATTTTCATTAAACTAAATTCATATGATAGTATTCATAAAACCACATATTCTTAAAATATATTTTTCAAAATTTGACCCTCACAAATCCACATACAAATGTATTTCTCACCTTTGAAATTAAACTTAGATCGAATTAACACCGAATTCAAGGTAGAAGGAACTCATGGTAAATCGCCATGGAAATTTGAAGGAATTTCTCTCTTTTTTTTTTTGAAAGGAAATGAAGAATACTTCTTAATAATGATAAAAATGTAAATTGTTTTAAAATATTAATAGTAAAAATGACTTTTGCAAATTTATCAACAAATATAAATTTATATATCAAACAATATATATATATATATATATATATATATATATATATATATATATATAAAACTCGTAGAGTATGTATAGAGTGAAATTGATTTATATATGAATCACTGAAGGATATTAGTTGTTTTCACTGAAGAGTATTAGTTATTTTTACTGAAGAGTATTACTGGTTTACACTGAAGAGTCTTAGTTTATTTTCACCGAACAACTAGGACTCTTTAGTGTAAACCAGTAATACTCTTCAGTAAATACAACTAATACTCTTCAATGAAAACAACTAATACCATTCAGTGATTCATGTATAAACCAGTTTTACTCTGTACTTTGTCAAACTTGTATAATGAATTAAGAGTTATTATCTTATCATACATATGCTATCAAATGAGTAAGAGTATGTATAGAGTGAAATTGGTTTATATATAAATCACTGAAGGGTATCAGTTGTTTTCACTGAACAATATTAGTTGTTTTTACTGAAGAGTATTACTGGTTTACACTGAAGAGTCTTAGTTCATTTTCACCGAACAACTAAGACTCTTTAATGTAAATCAGTAATACTTTTCAGTGAAAATAACTAATACACTTCAGTGAAAACAACTAATACCCTTCACGGATTTGTGTATAAACTAGTTTCACTCTATACTTTGTCAATGAGTAAAACACTTCAAATTCTATCACACTAATTAGTATTAGTATTACAAATAGAAACTACTATAATATATAAATTATTAAAATAAAATGCAATTAAATTAAAAGAAAATTACGTGCAGGACAGCAGCCAGCCAGCAAAAGAGGGATGGAGGATTTGAAATTTGATCGTGCATCTCTCAAATCCCTATTCCCTCCCGTTCCCCAATTTGCCCAACTCCAAATCCTACTTTCACTCCCATCTCCCACCGCCCACCACCGCAATCAGCCGCCTGCGACGCGGCTCCCGTCTCCCACTGCGCTGCCGTCCACCGTCCACTGCCCACCTCAAATTAGGATCATTGTTCTTCTGGCTTAAGGTAAAATAATTCTGTTCATACTGTTGAGATATTGACCGGTTATTTCAATTGAATTCTTTATTCAGCCCTGTATATGACTTGAAAGAGTAGCTACTATATTCTGACCATCTGATGTATTCTACTTCGGTGCTTCCTGGTTCTTGGCAAGAATTTGTGGCAACATTGTGATGCAACCAAAGTGTTTAAAAGGCCTGAAAGAAATTTAACGAGCTTTTCGAAATTGAGCTCCAACTATGTTTGATTAATTTGCAAACTAGCTTTTTTCGAGCCGAGCTTGTTTACTTAGTTAACGAATATTTCACGAGCCGAACTCAAGCCATTCGTGAACTTAATTATTTACACATGACCCGAGCTCGAGCCTATAAAAATTAGTATCCGGCTCGGCTCGCTTTCATCCCTACAACTATGTTACGAAAAATGTTAAATGAATTAGAAATTTAGAATATATCATCTATTTATTCTTTATTCTGTGCAGAACACCTAATATATCATAATGACATCTCATATGTCATATTTAATTTTGAAGGGGTTTGTGCAATAGTGAGATTATCTTGACGACTTGATGCTTCGATTGTTTGCTTGTACGCCTTTTGATTTCTTGAGAAGAAGTAACGTTGCTTTGTTTGTTCGATTGTTGCATTTGCTTTAGTACTTCTGGAGAAGTTGTTATTATGATTGTTTGGATTTGAATTTGAATTTTTCACTGTAATAGATTTATTTTGATAGTGTAATGTGTTTGGGACTTTGAATCTTGAATCTTGAATTAATTAGCACTTTAACTGTTGTTTTTAAAGTCTTGAATATTCAGATTATTTTGGACAGGCTTTAGTAGGCTTAACTGCAAATTATAATTATTTTTCTTTTTTCTCCTTCCGTTCTTTCTCAAAAGCATCAGGAATTTATAATTTATTTTTTGCTCTAGAATTTATTAATTTTTTCTCCTTGTTATATTAATTTAACCTAATTGATAGAAGTGATTTTTGTGTATGCGTGGTGTATTATTTATTTAATCTAATTGATAGTTGGTTGGAGGGCTACTATTTGTGATTGCAATATTTGTTTGCAGAATCTTGTAACCTTTGGGACACTAGCTTACTTTGAATTCTTTTTTAATATTTTCAGAAAAGAGAAACAATAATTCGAATAATAGGCACAAAAAAAGCATAAGAAAGCTCTTCTTTGAGCACATCATTTGAAGAAAGACTGCAAGATTTCTCCATAATTTTGTCTAATCTTATGGAAACCCCGGATGTACTCCGAAGCTTTCGCAAGAGACCTCCCTCAACTCCTTCCACCACCCCCGACACTGCTATACGCTCTTCTTTCTTGAATCAAGTTCAAATTCCACCTTTAATTATTTTTGTTCATTTTGGTAGCTCTGGTAATTATGCACTCACCTTTAATGGTGGTCTAATAGCAGGTTTTATTGCACGATTGGTGGCTGATTAGAGCAGACTCAGATTCACATGGCAAAAGAATAGGCATTGGAGGTTTCACATTTAGAGAGTAAAGTTTTCACTTTTCGTGCTAATTATTATATTTATTTACATGTTTCTTTTAGCCTGATAATAAAAGAAACTTTAGAGTGGGGAATAATTATAATTAGAGTGCGGCTGTTAACATCCAACTTTTTGCTAAATACACCCACATGTAGACATTTTTTAGTTCCATGTATCATCACGTACAACTGTAAAGTGACGTTCATTAAAAATATGGGTGTCAATAGCCGCGCTCTTAAAATTATTCAATTTAAAGTATGAAATACTTACACTGCATGTGCAAGGTGTAATATAGAAATGACTCAAATGAGAGACAACGTTTATTGTTTTATTAATAGTATTTCTTTTGTTAATAAAAACCAGTTCTCTTACTTCTGAAGAAACTATATTTCTTTGAGTAACTCTCTTGTGCACTTGGTGTATGGTGCACTCACCCAACAGTTGAGACTGTTTACACTGAAAAGTATGATTTGCTTACATTGAAAAGTGTGGTTAGATTACACTGGAAATCGGTTTTCAGTGTAAACAACTCAACTGTTGAGTGAGTTTACCGTGCACCAGTTGCATATGAGAGTGTGCCTATTTCTTTATGGTTGCTTTGTACTGAAAATTTAGAGCTAATGATCCAAAGGAGTATAATTTTAGGAAAGTATTTGTAGCATTGAGATTTCAAGTCCACCACAATGAGGGTTAAGTAACTTAACTGTTATGTTAAGAGATTTCAGTTACACTGTGAACTCTAAATAGATTCATTATCATGAATTTGAAATCTCCATTTCTAAATCCTTCAGTCTAAATGCAAACTATAGTAATTCATATAGTAGTTAGAAATGGTGGTGAGGATTTGATGTATTTAGTAACTTAGTTTTATCCAAATTGATTGAATGAATTTATTAAATGCTTGGCTCTTTGATCAAACATACTCTTAACTTTTACTATTGAATGGTAGAGCTGGAACCCAATTGTAGGTATGTGGTATTGCATAAATTGTCAAAGGTCTGTTTAATAAGCTGCATAACTATATTATGTTATCTAAACGAGGTTTGCAGCACAAAATCAAAGTTAAGAAAAAAGGTCAATTTGGAACACCTTTTCTGTGATTGTCTTTCTGCGTAAATCATTGATCAAGAAATTGCTAATAGTAAATCTGGAGATTTTTTCATGTGATGTAGTACTGATAAATATGCAAACCTGCCATCTGCTGCAATACGTGATATTGAATATGATTTATGCCAAATCTTGCATTATTTTTGCTGCCATCCTTGATTGCCGCCACATCCATTTCTTATTTGGTTATTGTACCATAGACTACGTTACTTTTGCTTTAGTTGGTATTAGTATTACTTCACTTTGTGTTCTCTGTGATTTGTTGGTATCTGACAATGCAGGGGCACAGACGCTAGACGTTGTTTCTCCTCTGCACCCATAGTCAAGAGACAAGATGCTGTTACTCTTAAAACAGTTGATGGCATAGCAATAATGCTCATTGGATCTCTTAATAAATTTCAGACACTCGAAAACGGCTTCTCTCATGAGGTATTCTATATGACAAATTTTTGTATTACAATATGATCCATGAGTTTATGGGGCTCCAACCCCGACATATTTTAAAGGAAAGCATGATCAAATACCAAAATGGAGCTCTCTTTCATTCTATATAGGCTTCATCTGTATTTATGTCTTGTCTAAAACTCTTCAACTAAAATCAGGCTCTCTTGTTCCCTCTCTATGGTGCCCTCTGCCTCGTCTCCATTGACAACTTTATGTCGAGATATGAATAAGCTAACAACATTTTTTTAAACAAACTTTGAATAGGTATGTGACCATTTTGTGATTGGGTTTCCATATTACTGGGAAGAATTTGCTGACCTATCTGTTCGGGAAGAAAAAGCCGACTTTTGTGGTTCAAAAGGGGTTCCTTGCTCTGATGCTAATAAAACAGCTAGCCCAGTAGATCATGTAACCGATACTTTTGATTCTGCACCAAGTGAAGCATCAAGTGGAACGAAAGAAAATTCGCAACTAATACATAGTATGGTTTCCATGGATCATAATTCAACTAATACCAAAAAGAAAAGGAGAGAGAGCAGTAACGTAGAAAGTGTGATACATAGTGGTCCTCGGACGAGAAGTAGTACTCGTAGGATCACAAGATCAATGCAGATCTAATGATGCTACAAATGCCAAGTGTGGTCTGGTGATTACCAGATTTCGTATTACGAGTACTTGCAATTCTAATTTCAACTAGCATTTCTCAAAATCTAAAGCTTCGACTTTGAGAGGCAGCTTTGAAAAAAGTGTTTTTGCCCTCAATCGGAGTTTCTTAACATTCTGTTGGATGAAGTCTTTCAAGAGCATTGTATATTCTCAGTCCTTTCTAGTTTTCCTTGATGATGGACGGTTGTGCTGTCAGATTTCCGGTGAACATAAGTGATGTTTTTTGTTTTCTGTTATTGTTCTTGAGGGCAAATAAGAGAAAATGGTTACTGGTTTCGATGAACTGCAGAGACAACAGAAGATATAAATTGGTCACGTTTGTGCTTTACTTTGAAGCTTAAGGATTTTGAAATTATATTTTTCGTGTGGATTAGGAGTGGAAATTTAGGTTTATGGGTGGGGTTGGGGCACTATGTATAAAAAAGGCCATACTCAACTTGAACTTGACTTGTTTACTTTTTTTGCAAAAAACTTGAACCTGTTTATTCACCAGTAATTTAAAAGGACTTGAAATAATTTGAATAACATATCTATTTGCACTGATATATGGGTTAATCTGAAAATTATATCAACCTACATTCAACAATATTAACCTTTTAAGTATATAGATTCAATCACCATAACAATGGCATATTATTTTAATCAATCAAGTAATTGGGGGTTTTTTTTTTTTTTTCCTCTTTAAAGTAATTTTCTTTTTTGTTACAGAAGACTTAGAATTCCTCCCACTCATACCGTTAGCCCCTCAATCGGGTGGAATGTAAAATCGAGTGATAAACACTTGTGGGAGAAAGCTAACATGATTCAATCTCCAAGACAAACCTCCACACTATTTCAATTGAAATTTATCCCACGCAGAGTTTGAACCTGCCTTATTCGAAGATATCTCCTCTACATCACTACAAATTTTACCAACTAGGCAATGCCTTTGGGGCTTCTTTTACTTGACTATGGATTGGGTGTGGGGACAGAGGGTGGGAAGGGGAGATATCTTTATGCATCCACATATGATTGGCCTTGACTCTCTTGTCCAAATGCCTTTGGAAAGTTCACTTTTCTGTCTTCTTTTGGGGATTCTCTTCCTTTTTCTAATTTATTATCCATGCCTATATCTCAATGCATATTTTTACACCCCCACCCCACCTAACTTCACCATTTCTTAGAAAAAGAAAAAAAAAACTAGTATAACAATGTTTATATAATAAATCTATCACCCATTCTTCACACCCTCCAATCTGAATCTAGATCTTCATATATAATTAATATATTTATTACTTATAAAAATAAAATACGAAATTGAATAAAAAAGATGAGTGAGCACCTATAGAGTGTATGAATGAGATAACTCACTATAAATATAGACCAATTGCTTGTTTATGTGTGTGTCAGGAGACATAACATATTATCAGAATTGCACTTATGGACAAGAAAAAATGAAAAAGAGAAAGGCTGATTCATATTTGAGAACTGTATCAACCTTTTTATTGGAAAGAAACACTGCAAACTGTTGTTTTTACATTGCAATTTAATGACTTATAATTATTTGCATACAAATTTCAAATAAAGCATGCATGTTCTGTAAAGGCTGATACAAACACATATGTAAGATTGCTGCTTTGCAGTACTAAATTGGAAGCTCATGAACATCGCGCAATTAATTGTTTGTCTGCTTTTAACTAAAAGAAAGAGTAGGTCTTGCGTGACTCATAAATTGGACATTGACGCATTAACACTTTGGTAGGGGTGGATGTTAATTTGTGTTGTTTCATACGAGTTTTTGCCAAAAAAGAAATTATTGTAATTGAACAATGGCAATGAAGATATAGTGAGGCTAACTTGCTTCCTTTTAATCCTGATAAAAAATGGTTTTGTATTCCTAATATTCATTCCTGATATTTACACTATTCTTTGAAATCATAAGTTCTCTTATTTAAAAGGAATGAATATATATGTTGGAATATCTTTGAATGTAGAGTTTGAATTAAGGTTCTGTTTTGGGCTTATATTACAGTAGCTTCCCTATTTTTGACCTAGGAATATTATGTACTGCAGCCGCTTACTCATCATAAAAATAAGAAATTTTATTTTCTGTCAATGTTAGTGAACCATATGAAATTTGGTGTTCTTATTTATGAATTTACATATTTTCTTGCATCAATTATATATAAAATAATTGATTTTCTGATCAGCAAACCTTGATACATATAAATGCAGCAGCAGTTGTCTCTTGATTCTTGCTGACAAATAATCTTTGAGGCTATTCTTGCTCTGATTTTTGTTTGACTAATTCCAAAAATTTATAATAAACTGTTTTAGAAAAAGGGGAAAAAAACATTACAAATTTAATTAAAGGTGCATATCGAATTACCTAATCTAGTGTTTGACAAATGCTTTGATAGATAAATTATAGAGGACTATCTCAGTCAGATTAGCATGGAATCTAGAGATATAATATGGAGAGATGCTGTTTTTTTTTTCTTGTAAATTGCAACAAAAGAATATTATAAATACAGCTCAGTTATTCATGAGTATGTCTGTCTGTCAGTTTAATTAGAAAATTTGGTGCTTCACTTACTCCCATATTCACTTATTATATGCAAAACTTTTTAACAATCTTTTAAACTTTGACATTTTAAAGAACATATCGGAAGTGCAATTTGTATAAAGTTTCGTAAAAGATAAAACAGAAGTTTCTTGGTAATGTAATGTGTGACAAACTCCTGTTTTTCGTTTTAATTTCTGGTGAAATTTAAAATATTGCTGTCACTAAACTCCAAAATGATATGTCTCTCTTCTTTCCTTGATGATGTACAATCCAATGGTAAAGACAGAAATTATACCTGAGAGTAGATTAAGACATAAGTTGTGTCAATTTAAACACAGAAATTATACCTGAAATAGGGTAGCTTAGTGTGACAATTTAAAATCACAAGTGCAAGTTTTGGCCTAGAATGATTTATCTCTTTGGTGAGAAAGATTACCAAGTATACATTGTCAATTAGATACCAGGGGAAAAAAAAAAAAGGGAAATTGAATATATTTTGAAATCAAGATTAAGATGTATCGAGATTAAAACCGTTTTCGTCCCATAATTTTTTACATTTTTCATTTTGGTCCCATAATTATTCACTTTATTGATTTCGTCCCACAATAATTTAAATTTACCCAAATCGATCTCGAGCGACCGAAAAACGCATTAAATGACGTCGTTCTAGTCATGTGTCAAACACATGCTCATATTTTCCAGCGGAATAGAATGACGTGTCTCATTTTTACACATGGCACGTTGACCGGTTAAATTTAAAGAATAAAAATAACTTAAATAATAAAATAAATTCCAACACATTAATAAAGATAAAAATTAAAATAAAACAAAAACAAAAACAAAACCAACTATTTAAATTTAAATAGTATATTAAGAAAAAAAAAACTAACATATGAAATAAAAATGTTAAACAAGAGAAATTAATTATCGATTTGCATCTCTTAATCAAATCTCAAAATCATTAAACAAATCCTCAACTAAATCAATTATCATCTCAAAATTCACAACCAAATCGCCCAAAATCTGGTGGGTAGCTCAAAACCAAATCAAATTACTGAACTTTGAAGATGAGAGGCGGCGAAGTGGTGGCATAACAATAGGACCCGGTGGGACGAAGGCTAATTTAGCAAATTGAAGATTATCGATTTTGAAGATCTCAAATTTTGTCTAATGCGATTTTGTTTTGTTGCATGTGTATTTTTAAATAGTTAGGTTTTTTTTTTACTAAATAGTTATAATCCACCAATAACTGTTCAGTATAAACAACCCTAACTGTTTGAAATAGACTTGAGTAGACTTCACATATAATTAAATGTTTTCAAAATCATTTTAAAATAAGAATAATTTTATACAAAAATTCAAGTACGAGTATATCCCCATACAATAACAATATATATATTACTCCCTTTGTCCTACACTTATTTTCTACTTTATTGTTTGCACATGATTTAAGAAAAAAGTTGTTTATTAATATTTAAAATGATAAAATAAATATTTTTTTGTTAGAAGTGTATGGAGAATATAATATTAAAAAATATTATTATTTTTTTGTCAAAAATAAATATAACAAATAAGTATGAAACATACATTTTTGGCAATGTAGCAAACAAGTATGGGACGGGGGAATATAACTTTTCAAAATCTATGTTAAACTCAAATTAATGAATAAATTTGGATTCAGACCCTAATAAAAAACAATAGAAAACACTTATCTCTCCCTCATTTCTGCCACCATGCTTTTTATTCTTAAGAATCACTTAAAAAAAATTCTACGATCATAAACAAAAGAATCAGAATACAGGATTAATAATCATTTATTTAAAAATAATTTAGTAGCACAATATATAACTTTAATTTAAAAAAATTCCTAAAATTTTCTTTCAAAAGGTGCAATAAAATTATTAATTTTTGTCTTGTGGACGCATAACTTTTAACTATTGTCCTAAAAACCCATGTCCTAAACAAAACACCCATAATGAGGAGAAATATAAGTGTACAAATTACTTTAGAAAATTCGACGCACAATAAATTTGCTATACGCTAATAAAGTTAGCTGACACTAAGACCATGCTTGGTTGAAGGGTTTAAATGTGGAAAATGGGTATGAAATCAAATAAATGTGTTTGATACATAAGTTTCATTACTTGAATAGTGTCTCCATACCCTAAAACTAGAGCCGGCAATTGGGGCCCGGCCCGGCCGACATATGGGCTGGGCTGGGCCCAAAAAATAGAGGCCCAAAAAAATCGGGCCATTTTTGGCACTACCCGGCTGGCCCGGTGGGCCAAATGGGCTGGCCCGACGGGCCACGGGCCGGCCCGTTTGGCCCGATTGATTTTTTTTATCTATTTTATTTTTAAAAGATTATAATTAGTGTTATTTTTTTAAATGATATTCAGTGTTGTAATTACAAATATATGGACATACTTGACTTGATACTGCCATAATAAGAAATTTAGTATTGTATATTTAGTTTTTAAATGATATTTAATGATATTTAAATGATATTTAGTATTGTATATTTAGTTTTTTTTTTTAAACATACTTGACTTGATAGTTGATGTCATAATAAGGAATTTTGTAAATGAAGCCCTTCAATTTTCAGTACCATGGAATAAAAAAAACTCTACCAAACATCATTTTGAAATTAGGAAAAAAAATATTTAAAAAAAAGTTGAAATGGGCCGGGCTAGCCCGTTAGCCCACGGGCTATGGTTGGGTCGGGCTGGCCTGGAATTTTACAGGCCCGACGTGCAAATGGCCAGGCCCAGCCCGCGAATAGTGATTGGCCCGACCCAAAACTAAGGAATGGAGCATTTATCCTCATTTTGAGAGGTATGACTTTCATTCCTCAACAATTTATTTATTTTTATTAATTTTTCATCTCACAAATATAATTACATATTCCTTATCATCTACCAAACATCAAAATTTTATTGAACACATTCATTTCATTTCTCATTACTATCATTATCATTCATATTCTTATTTCTTATAACAAACCAAACATCCCCTAAGTTCTGCTCCAAATATAAATGGAACGAGTACGAGTAATAGATTCTGAAACTGATCAGTAATCTAAGTGTTTGAGAAGTTTAACAACTGGACAATTATCAAACTTAACTTCATGGAAATTGTAGACTCTAAACGCATTATGCTTCGCTAAAAAATCTTCAACACTTGGCCAATATAAAGTGTTTTAAATGATTGTACATCTATTAATTATAAGTTTGCATAAGAACTTATAAGCTCATTTAGCTGACTAGGCGTGAAATTGTCATGATTCGTCACTAGAAATACTTTAGTTTTGGTCGGTTTTGTTGAGTATTTAGAGTCAATTGAGCATGATTTCTATACATTGATGAATTTGTCTCTTTGATGCTAATAGATGGATAGAGGGTGAAAAGAGGAGTTCGTAGGACTTTGAATCGGCCAAAACGGACTCCCGGTTAAGGAGATATGAAGATTTTACGAACAAGTGTACTGCTGCTGAAAAGTGCTAGAGCGAGAGCACTCGAGCGCCTCCGCTCGACCTCGTGTTCCGTTCGACCAGTGTGCTCGAGCGCCTCCCCTTGAGCTTGACAGCTCGAGCGCCCCAAATTTACAGAAAATTTTTGCTGCTTGAGCGCCTCTGTTCGACCTCATGCTCCACTCGACCACTACGCTCGAGCGCGTCCGCTCGAGCGGGACAGCTCGAGCGCTTCCAAGTTGCGGCCTCAAATGCGTATTTTCGGCCCATGAGATCCCGATTCGGCCCAGTCCTTATATATACCCCTTCCGAACACGACCACCACAGGCCACTTGATACGAGATTGTTTTTAGAGTTAGTTTTTGGAGAAGAAGGAACGAACAAGCTTTACTTTTACGTTTTTTAGGTTTTTCTTTACGAATTCTTAGTCCGATTTTACTTTTTAGTTTCGTTTCTTCAAACCGTTGAGACTTCGTTTTATTAATTTAATTTCAGTTTATTCCTTTATTTCTTGAAACCCTAGTTTATGTTTGATCTTTTCTTCGTTCTAATCATTATGTTCATGTTCGTTATTTATTCTATTGTTCTTGTTTACGTAAAACTCATGTCTAGCTAAAAACCCTTGCATGCTTGGGGTAGGATGAACTCATAGAAGTAGGATGTGGGTACGTAATTAGGGTAATTCGTGACGTTAGGTTTTAATTCTCTTAATTAATGAATTCTTAAAATCAATCTTAACTTTTCCTTTGAATTTCGTACGAACGTGTTAGAGAGAGGACGACCGCATCACTCTTTAACAACTAGTAGACTTAACTAGAGGGTTTAGAAGGGGTTGATTAATCTGTCGGTTTAGCTATGGAGGACGGCCGCATCACCATTAGCTAAATTAGAGCCTCTTTAATTAAGCACGATCTATTAACTTGTTAGTGAATTAGTGAAGTCGATTGTTACGATAAAGTATTAGGGTTTAAAATCTTGAGCTTTCATCTTGCATTCTTTTACTTAGGTTATTTATTGCGCGTCACAATTATTTTGATTATGTACCTGCTCTGTTAGTATACGCATGGATTCCTATCCTAAGCATCACCATCACATACTTGCATACTGTTGACAGACATTTTCGTACGGATAAGTGTATGTGGCTATTTGGATTATGCCCGACAAATAATAAATGTAAAACGAACACGAACGATGGAGGAAGAACTTTCGTTCTTCCCTCGAATGAGAGCTTTTTGCATATATGAGAAATGAGAGGAAAATGAGAACCCTTTACAATGAGGGGGTGATCCCCTATTTATAGAGGTTCACCCCCAAAGGCCCAAAAGTGGCCCTGAACTCGTCTCAACCCTTTATTTAGGGATTTATTACAATTATTAATCTAACAATCAACCGTAGACCTATAATACATTAAATACTCTTTTCTGATGTAGACTCTCGATCTTGTCGGGTCAGTGTATCTTCAGGAATCTGACCTTCTGTCAGGCGAGGATATTTCCTGCTGTAACACATACAAACCTTAGATACTTAGTTTAATTTTCTTTTTGCATTCGTAGAGTAATTTAGTTTAGATTATTTTCTCTTTTCAAAAACCAAAAACATTTCACTCATATTAACTACGACGCGTAGATCTTCAGGGATCTATTCGCATACACATTTTCCCTTGGGTTCGATAATACTTGGCCCCTATACTTGCCAATACTACAGTGAACACGTTCTCTTGCGGGGTAACTACTAGTAGAAAGCTAGTATAGTCGCTTCAAGTCATTAGCCAAATACTTTACCAATTTATAAGCTACTTAAAATTAATATTTTATAAATTTTTAAAACAACTTATAAAATTCTAGAGCTTATAAGCTGTTAACGATAAGCTTAGCCAAAAGGGCTCAAAATGATATAAGTTAAATTGATCTCAGCAGACTAAATCAACTTGTTATGTTTTTCCTTCTCACTTTGCTTTCCGATTAAAACAAATTCTATTTACTAACACTTTACAAAACTCACGAATAAACACAACACTCAATTTTATCGAGGTTTATGGTTCAACTTGTTTTATATAAAATATCCTTTCCATGTAATTACAAGACTAATGATAGGATATTATTTTAAGCTTAGTGTGTTATATACCTTTGTAACTGCAAATTTCGAATTTATTAAATATAATAAACACGAAAAAAAATTACAATTTTAATTTATTCGGATTAAACCAAAAAACCTTTTGTGGGTTGACTAACTCTAGATTTGCTCCTCTGATTCTTCTTTTCGGTGTTGACCTTGACTTGGATGATCTTTTGGCGAAGTCCTCGTCTTGATCATCGTCTGAGATTGAGTTTGAATTTATAACGTTAATCCAAGGGCGAAATGTCTTATTTTGGATTAAATATTATTTTCGGAATTTGAGGGATGAACGCCTTCGAAGGCGGGATGAACGCCTTTGGATTTGGTGGAGAACGTCCTTTGAATCTTCGAGCGGGTGCGACGAACATTCTTGAAGATCCTTCGAATTTTCAAGGAAAAATTCCGGATCGGAGGGGTGCTGGACCTTGGTCTCAGATCGGAGGCCGTTTGTGAAGGACTTGTGCGAAGAACGCCTTTGAAGATTTGGAGGAGAAACGTCGGATCGAAGGGGTGCTGGACCTTGGTCTCAGATCGGAGGCCGTTTGTGGAGGACTTGCACGAAGAACGCCTTGAAGCCGCGAAGAACACCTTTATAGATTCGAAATGTCGGATCAGGGTGCTGGACCTTGATCTCTAATCGGAGGCTGTTTATGGTGGACTTGTGCGAAGAACGCCTTCGAAGATTCTTGAAATCTTCAAGAAGAAACGCTGGATCGGAGGGGTGTTGGACTTTGATCTCTGATCAAATGCCGTTTCTGATCGCTTTCCACGAAGAATGCCTTGAGGTTGATGAACACTTCGAATCTTCAAGAACAGTTGCAGGCTTGGATGCTTGATCGTATGAACGGTTGGTGTTCGAATGTGAAAATGAACAAAGTGAAGGCCCCTATTTATAGGGTGGAGTGTGAAGACCTGTCTTTCTCGTAAGGCCACGTGGCGCAGTCTGATTGGTCGGTGCCATTTGATTGACTTAATTTGTGAATTAATTAAATTTGATTTGATTCGATTTATTTCGCTTTCCCTTTTAATGAGACATCATTTAATTTTTGATCTTATGGTAAATAAAGTGCATTTATTACCCAATATGAGTACCAAAAATTCATAAAATTCGACTGACTTGTACCGTGCACATTCAATATCAAGTTTAACTATTTAATTCAAGAATTAATTTAATTAAACTCTCAAAATGAAATTGTAAATTTAATTTGATATTAATATTTGATTTGTACACGCGTCACCATATAATTGGGTGCAAAATTAATTTACTTACAAATGCCCCATCGTGCTTTGTTCACGGTCGTATTGACATGGAGTGAATGAAGCACAAAAGTATTTTGCGCCCCCATATCCTTTTGGAGTTTTGAATCATGACTGAACTTAGAGGATGTCTAAGCTGCCTACGTACCTCTTTAGAGAGGATCAAGTCATAACGTAGTTCGAGAACAAAATTTGATTTTATTTGGGTGTCATATAGTTTATACTCATGTGGCTAGAAGTGACATACAGTTTAAACTCGTATGTCAAAGAGAGGTAATTTGCATTTGATAGATAGTTAGACTCGTATCATGGAGTTTTCAATTTCAAATTTGTAGATAGTTTATACTCGTATCAAGGAGATATATTTTGAATTTATTTGATAGTTTATACTCATATCAAGGAGTATCAGTTGATTTGGGAATGACTTCAATTTGATCTCTAGCTTGAAACCTTTGGACAATTTATTCTCATGTCAAGGAGAACGGATTTGAAGGAGACTTCAATTTGATCTACGGCCTGAGAGCTTCAGACAATTTAGTCTCTTGTCAAGGAGAACTGATTTGATGAAGACTTCAATTTGATCTCCGGCTTGAGAGCTTCCGACAGTTTATTCTTTTGTCAATGAGAATGGATTTGATGGAGACTTCAATTTGATCTCCATCTTAAGAGCATCAGACAGTGTTGTCTCTTATCAAGGAGAATTTCAGACAGTTTATGCTCATATCAGAGGAGTTTCACAGACAATTTATGCTTGTATCAAAGAACATTTGATTTGAGGACTTTGGAATAGTTTTCACTGATATCAAGGAGCTTCATAGACAGTTTACGCTCTTATCAAGGAGCTTTGATTTGACTTTGGGGAACTTCAGAAAGTCTCTTCGAGCACTATATATCCTTGCTCGACCAATTGCATAACATTTTCCTTGAAGATAAAGCAGTCTTCAATTGAGTGGCCTACTAAGCGGTGGTACTTACAATAGTTTGGATCTCAGTGCGTCCAGCTTCCTTCTGCCGTTTCATTTTAGGCAACTCAATGAGCTTTACATCCATCAAGTCATCAAATATCCCCGAGATGTCAGAGTCTAAGAAAGGATATTGTTTTTATCGTAGCTCTTTCAGAGTCAACATACTTTGCCCCCTATCGCGAGAAAGGTCTGTGATGTATTCTTTACGTGAAGGCTTAACATAAGTCTTGTCGCGAGGTTCACGAACTGGTGGTATATCGGCTCCGGTTGTGGTCAGGCTTAGCTCCATGTCATGAGCTCTTGTAGTAAGTTTTTCGAAGGTCTTTGGTTGGATTCCTTGAAGAATGTATCGGAGACCCCACTGAATACCTTGGATGCATATTTCAATTGCAAAAGTCACAGATAACCGATCCTTGCAATTCAGACTTAGATTCCTCCATCGGTTGATATAATCAATCATAGACTCGTCTATCTTCTGGCGAGTGTTGTTAGCTCAATCATGCTAACTGTACTCCTTGTGCTGTAGAAGCGGTTTAGGAACTCATACTCCATTTGATCCCAGCTATCGATGGAGTTAACCTCCAAGTCGATGTACCAATCGAACATATTTCATTTTATAGAGCGGACGAATTGCTTGACCAGATGATCTCCGTAGGTTCAGGTGTTATTGCAAGTTTCGATGAAGTGAGCTACGTGTTGCTTTGGATTCCCTTTGCCATCGAATTATTGGAACTTCGGGGGTTTGTAGCCAGCTGACATCCTCAAGTTGTCAATCCTCTTGGTATAAGGTTTGGTGTAAGTGAAGGACGGTTTGGATCCGTCATCAAATTTGCACTTTACTGTCTCTAGTATGAGCTCCTTGAGTTGATCAACTTGGATCTCTCTATCAGATGAGATTTGCAGCTCTGTAGCAGTTACCTCAGGTTTTGCTGCTTAACATTTGGTTGAGGTCTCCTCATCACCGTGGACCTCAACTTACTTTCCTTTAGTGTGGCTTGGATTGACATTGTCCACCTTATTCATCAAGTTCGAGATTTGAACATCTTGATTCTTGACGTGTTGGGTGAACCCTTCAACAGCTTTGAGCAGACTGACGTTCCTCGATGGTTGAGGCATCCGACGTCACAATAGTTAAGCTTGCTTGCTTGAAAAGAGATGGGAGATAGAGTAGGTCCCACAGGGCGTGCTAAATTTGTAATAATGAATTTTGTATTATTAAAACAATAAACACGCAAAATCGTTTACAACTTTAATTTATTGGATTAAATCGAAAAACTTTTGCGGGTTGACTAACTCTAGATTTGCTCCTCTGATTCTTCTCTTCGGTGTTGACCTTGACTTGGATGATCTTTTGGCGAAGTCCTCATCTTGATCATCGTCTGAGATTGAGTTTGAATTTATAATGTTAATCCAAGGGCGAAACGCCTTATTTTGGATTAAACTTTATTTTTCGGAATTTGGGGGATGAACGTCTTCGAAGGTGGGATGAATGCCTTTGGATTTGGTGAAGAACATCCTTTGAATCTTCGAGCGGGTGCGATGAACGTTCATGAAGATCCTTCGAATCTTCAAGGAGAAACTCAGGATCGGAGGGGTGTAGGACCTTGGTCTCAGATCGGAGGCCGTTTATGAAGGACTTGTGCGAAGAACGCCTTTGAAGATTCTTCAAATCTTCAAGGAGAAACGTCGGATCGGAGGGGTGCTGGACCTTGGTCTCGGATCGGAGGCTATTTGTGGAGGACTTGCGCGAAGAACGCCTTGAAGCCGCGAAGAACACCTTTGAAGATTCGAAATGCCGGATCGAAGGAATGCTGGACCTTGATATCTGATCGGAGGTTGTTTGTGGTGGACTTGTGCGAAGAACGTCTTTGAAGATTCTTCAAATCTTCAAGGAGAAACGCCGGATCGGAGGTGTGCTGGACCTTGATCTCTGATCGAACGCCGTTTCTGATCGCTCTCCACGAAGAACGCCTTGAGGTTGATGAAGAACACTTCGAATCTTCAAGAATGGTTGCAGGCTTGGATGCTTGATCATCTGAACGGTTGGTGTTCGAATGTGAAAATGAATAAAGTGAGGGCCCCTATTTATAGGGTGTAGTGTGGAAGACCTGCCTTTCTCGCAAGGCCACGTGGAGCCGTCTGATTGGTCGGTGCCATTTGATTGGCTTAATTTGTGAATTAATTAAATTTTATTTGATTCAATTTAGTTCACTTCCCCTTTTAACGAGACATCATTTAATTTTTTATTTTATGGTAAATAAATTGTATTTATTACCCAATATGAGTACCAAAAACTCACGAAATTCGACCGATTTGTACCGTGTACATTTAATATCAAGTTTAATTATTTAATTCAAGAATTAATTTAATTAAATTCTCAAAATTAAATAGTAAATTTAATTTGATATTAATAATTGATTTGTACACGCGTCACCATTTAATTGAGTGCAAAGTTAATTTGCTTACAACCTTGTCAAACACAACTGTGTTGAAACACTTGTAAAGTTTATCTAGTTTAAAGTGTTTCTCTTAAAGCTTGAATGCTTTTAAATCTTCAATGTGTGACTTGATGAACAATTTCGACTCAACTTAGTCATATGGACTTAGTTCTTCATCTACGTGTGCAGTTGACCAATTTTTACGTCAGTTTTCATTCTTAATTAAACCTTGAAGTATATTTTTTTGGTACAAACATCATACAACTCATTAATTTAAAAGTAGATTTGGCTTAGAAAATATATTTCAATTTTATTTGTTTATTTAATACGATTATCAAATAATTTTCTAAAACTAATATAGTAAGTTACAACATAAAATACCATATAGTAAGTTACAACATAAAATGCTACATATAGTATGGACACATTATAACATAATATTAAGTATGAATTCATTAGTTACATAGCAGGAAGCAGTACTAGGGTTGTGAATGAATCAAACAATTTTGGTTCGATTTGGTGTTTGTATTCGAAATTCGGTATTCATATTCGAAATTTTATAATTCGAATTCAAGTACAAATAATTTTTTTATTCGATTAGTTATCAAATACAAATACAAAAACTATGATATTCGATTCGATATTTGTAAATATTCGATTAAATATTTGGTTTAATATATAATTACACAATTATATAATAATAATAATAAATATAATTATTTATAAATTTAAGTCTGCTATAATTATTTTAAGGATATTAACCTTTATAACTTCATCCAACAAATGGGCTTTTAGGCAATTCTTAATTAACTATTTTAATTAAAAAATATTTAATGTAATTTAATTATTAAAAACCTTAATAAATTAAAAAAGAATTGCAGGCCAACACTCTTAATTTGATTATTAAAGTGTTTTTTTTTATGAATTTGATAAAAAAAAATTCATTTACTTACTTGATTATGCTATGCAAATTTTTATGTTTATAGCTTGTTTGTGAATTCAAACAATGACAATTTTGAAATGAATATTGACAAAGTATTATGTGAATAATACCCACGGTAACTATTACCGTGAATAATAAATTACTAATATCTGACGAAGTGGTATAACTCAAGTGGTTAAAATTCCACTACCTATGATAGGTCATGGGTTCGAGTCACAACTTTATCGATAAAAAATACTAATACCTTATGTTGAAACAACTAATACCTTTAGTGAGAATAACTAATACCACTTCAACTAATATCTTTAATAAAAATAACTTAATACCCTTTGGAGCTGATAACTTTAGTGCAATTCACTGATACTTTTAGTTTAATTTACTAATACTTCATTGTGAATATTGTTTACATAATACCTTCTCGTGAATATTATTTGTTAGGAACATGAAATCGATTCGAATATTCGACTCAAGTATTCGTATATTTTCTAATAATTCGATACGAATTTCAAATCAAATATAAATCACATTTACTATTCGAAAAATATTCGATTCGAATTCGATATTCGAAATAATTTCACAAATACGAATTCAAACACAATGGTATTCGACTCGATACGATTCGTTTACATCCCTAGCAGGAACCCATCATGATATAAGACCATCTCCAGCAGTGGAGATGGTTGGTGTTAGTGGGCAATGTTGGGCCTCCAGCAGTGACGCCAAATGGGATGGTGAAATGGCGTCCACGCCATTCCCCCAAAATCAACGTCATTTGTGGCGTTCCACTGTTTGTGGACGCCACAATTTATTTTATTTTATTTAGTTTAGTTTATACATATATAGATATATGTATTAATAATACTCAATATATTTATAGTTTTGTATCTAGGTAATTCATTTTTTATTTAATTAATCCAATTTTTTATATCAACTAAAATAAATTTGTATAGTATAGTTAATTAAAAAAAATTAGAGCAATTAAAAATAACATGCAATGAATTAAAATACTAGGCATAAATAAAAAATAATAATGTCAAATAAAAATACATATTAATAAAGCGATACAAATATTATGATGAGTGAAAATTATTTTTAATTAAATTTATTATATTATAAACATTCAAATGAATTATAATATAGATTATTAAGGAATAAATAAAAATAATAATTAAAGTAAGGAATCTTAATGGAATATTCTATTTTAGTGTAAAACGTAGTGTAAACTGTTGGAGATTTTTTGCTGACACTATAATAGAGTAGTGCAAAATTGACGGAAGAATAGTGCAACTGTTGGAGATGCTCTAATTACACGGAAGAAAATCTAAAAAACTGTGATATCATAAATAAGGGTAAAAACAAAATTTAATAAATACAAGATATAGAAAAAAAAAATGACATAAATAATAGACTCTCCTTTGTAAATTCAATGTGGACATGCTTCTAAATATAGTGGGAATTGACTTTCAAACTATGTGTAACACTTGAGTGTATTAATTATATCGTGTAAGTGATGCACAATTAATATTATGCGAAAATAAATTAATAATGTTCAATAAAAGTAATTAATACCAATCAATTAACGTCTTTTAATAAAACAATTAATTTCATTTAAAAACATAAATTGCAAAGTGCAATTTATATACAGAAGTATTTACCTCAAAGAATATACGTCAGTATATAATAAGACCAATCTTAATTGAAAATCTTATGCCTTAAAAATAATCAAATTAAGTTAAAAAATAACTACCCTTGAAGTTTTTTATGACAAATTTAAAATAAATTAACAATAAATTACATTTAAAGCTTAAAGATCTAATAAAAAATAGACAAAAACTTATATAGGAGGACACATGCATAACATAGATCTCATATGTTATATTATACTCCCTCCCTCCACCAAAATTGTGCCTCATTGTTTCGACATAAATGTTAAGAAAAAATCGTTAAAAGATAAAATATGAATAAAATAATTGTTTATAAGTGTAAAATCAAAATAAGTATTGACAAATAAGAAAATGATACACATAGACTAATCCAATCTGTTTTAAAAGAAAATATAATTGAAGTACTAAAGAAAATATTTATTACCATATGTGTGTGTGAGTGTATCGCACAAAATTCTCTTTAAAAATTGCATACCAATTCACACATCACAAGAAATATTTACACTTTGTTAGATAAAGAAAAAAGAGGGGAAAATTGTGCTCTCTCCATCGCGAATTTAACTTTGTAAAGACACACTTTTTAACAAAAAAATATATTTTTGAATAAAATAATAATATATGGATAGATATGTATTTTGTAAATATATACACAAATTAATATTTTGTTTTTTGAAGTATGTAAGTTTTTATGAGACAGATAAAAAGACAAATGTGTATATTTAACTATGATGGAGGCAGTAAGTCATAATCAAGGATAAAACAAAACTCAACACAAATTTCTACAATTATTTTGAGTTATAAAATCCCACACAATAATATATTACTATTAAATACGCGAGTTACATTAATTAGGTAGCACACAAATTTCTATAATTATTTTGAGTTACAAACTCCTACATTATAATACTAACAAAGTAAATATACATGAGTTACATTAATTAGCATTAGAACCCCATACTCAGCCCCATTGGCAGCCTGTAAAAAGGCAGCTTTTATAATAAGATGGTCTACATGACGACAAAAACAGATACTATAATCATCTTTTTCTTTTGTTTTGTTCTTGGACACGACTACCCTTTCTCTCTCTCCTCGTGTGATTCTATGACAAACGTTACTCTCTTGGATACTCCAGGACAATGTGGGTATCTACCATTTTCACTTTTCTATTTTTTTTTTTTCACAAATTAAGATGGGAGGATTAGACAAATCAAAACCCCACAAAATTTCATTTCCTTTCAAGCATCCAATGTCGCCTTTTAGCCTCAACTTTCATCCCTTTTGAGGCCAATTTTTATCTTCCTTAACCCGTTAAATAGTTTCCTCTTATTAGCAAAGAGACAAACGGAGTATTTTCTCAATTAAACAAAAACTCTGATATTAATTATCTCATGCATCGATTATGTAATAAAGAATTTTCAAGAGCCCAGTTTGAATTTCAAATCTATTTAGTCAATGTTGAGGTTTTCCATGAGATATATAGTAGTACTCAAGAAAATGGTGATTTCGATCTCAAAGGTTTTTAAGTTTAAATGCAAACCGTTCTCTACGATGAAGGGAAACCTAATAACGTTTTTTTTTACTAAATAATTGTTAAATAAAAGTGTGATTTGCTATTTATGCACTTCTCTACTAATCTTAATTAACACATTAAGTATTAATATTTTCTATATATTTAGGCAAATTTTTTTATGGGAGATCGTCTTTTGACATGAGACAACACATATTAACACCCACTCTTGTTAAAGTGTTAATGCACTATGTCCAATTTATATCTCATCACCTACTCATATATTTAATATTGGTTCTTGAAAAATATATTTTTCTTTAAGAATAAGTTTTCTATGAAACCTGTTAAGAGTATGAAATTGATACCGTTACATGTATTCACTAATATCATTAAATGTATTTATTGATACCATAATATTTTATACAGTGATTTCAGTTTATAGTTCTAATTATATCAGTGAATGCATATAATTGTATCAATTCATACTTGTAATAATATAAATTTCATACTATAAAATTTGTTCGTGGAATATTTTGTCTCTTTATACATAGGAGTGTTGACCGTTGAGAATTATAAGTAGGGTTACCAATTCTGTTTTTGTATATTTGGAATTTGGTTTTGTAGCCAACTTTATACATGTATAAGTCATAAAATAACTATATTACAATTTAAATAAAAAATTCTAAATGTTTATTATCATATCCCATTTATAAAATAACTAAAACTCACACCTAGAAAACTAACTTCATTACCACAATCAACTCCAACATTTTATACATAAAATGAAAATGCCGAAATTTGGACCACAACAAAAATCAATTTATTTATTTTTATCAAATAAATTGAGATGCTCCCACACATAGAATAGAAACACAAAAAAATTGATAATAGTAACTGCTGAACAAGAGTATGATAATAGATAACATCATCTATTTGTAACAAGTTTTACCATTATCTAATTTCTAAAGCCTCGAATATCCCATACTTTTTACATTCACCTTTTCTCCTTCACTTTTTATTGACCTCAAAATTCACAAACTTCTTTCCAGTAACCTAACTCTATTTGTATATTCATATTATATTATATTATATTATATTATATTATATTATATTATATTATATCGAGCCCCTTTGCTAAATCCACTCTGGCCCAATCTTTCTATCCACCAGTTATATCAAAATTACTGGAATCTCCATCTATTCAAGAATTATTGAAATAAATACCCATTTCATAAATACGAAAATACAATTTTGACCTCATGTTTTATTTTAATTGTGTCTCCCAATTCCAGCTATACCAATTACGATTTGGCAAAACATTCCTAAAATCAATTTCATCATTAAACCTGCTTGTATTTATTGTATCATTAAAATGTATTTATTTTATAGTAATACTATATAATAGAATAATTAATACTCCCTCCGATTCAATTTTGATTATCCATTTCTTCTCCAAGGGAAGATTTCTTTTTGTTTCCCCCTGCCCAAAATAGCAAAAGAGTAACACTACCCTTTCAAACTTACTCTTTAAAAACATAATTTATTTACAATATATGACACTACATAATTTATTTATGATCATCCTACTCAATCATTAAAATATACTTAATTTTATAGTAATATCATATAATAGAACAATTAATAGCTATATAGTGAAACTAGTTTTATCTCGTTTGCAAAGTCTTGGAGATGAATTGGTAGTTTGGGTGATGTATCTGTTCACTGGGTGTATCTCACATCAATGTACTTTGTAAACTGATTTTCCTAATAAAATCTTTCTTTCCCTGATTAAAAAAAAATAGCTATATAGTGAAACTAGTTTTAAGAGACTTGCTCTTACAATTTTTAATTAAACACTCACTCCTATTCATAATAAATGACATTTTGACTTTTCATATTTTTTTTTCCAAATTAGATGTCTTATACTTTTCAATGCAAATTAATTGTATTTTTTCCAAATTTACACCTAAAATCGTTAAAAAATAAATGATTTTGTTAAGTGAGAAAGTTAAACATTTATAAGAGTACATTAAATAACTAACCATTTTTTTTAATTCGTGTGTATTCATCCAAAATTACATTAATTTTCCAACATGAGTGAGTAAAAGATTGCAAATTGATACATTTAATAACACTCTAAGACTCAGTCTATGAATAGAGCAGGGGTAGAGAAATGATGCAATCTCACTCAGGGTCTCAACAATAGATACAAACTAGTGTAAGTATACATTTGTCAGTATAAGGAAGAATGGGGGGTGGTGGGGAGACGGTCACCAACTCCCACTTGCAAGACAACAATTGATAGGAATGTGGAACTTCTTATTTCTTGTCAAGAAATCCTTTTTTTTCTGTTTGGTAATATAGAGATTTCATTTTTCAAACACTATTTAATACTCCCATAGACCCTATGTTCTGCTTGCTGCTATTTTGCCACCTTTTGGTAGATAGCATCTACTTTTGTACGCTTTGACATATAGTATGAGACTTTCCCCCTTCAATTCAACAAAAGAAAAAAAGCCCACACAATCTGAGTGTACTACTTTTGCTTCTTTTAACACCATTGCCTAAAAGCCATTGTTGCAGAGCTTTTCTTTACAAAAGAGGAGGGTTTATAGTCAAAAGGGTGGCCTTTCCTTAGCCATTTGCACATGACTATCTGCTCCGTTCAGACTTTAGGTTGGTGAGAATATGCAAGAAGACAATTTGGGGGTTTGACTTGAGTTGGGGTTTTTCTCAAGGTTCCATTTTGGTATTTCTTGCATTTAATGCTGTCAAGCCCTAATTTTGAAAGAGAGGCTGTGAGTGGTAATGTCCATTCTGGGTTTTCTTGAATTTTTTTTTTTGGGGCTTGGGTATTAATTGATTTGTGATTTGCAGAGATGGGGTTTGAAGGGTTTAGCAGTAGTAAATGGCCTGCGTTGGTTAGACATCAGCGTTCTAAAAGGTAGCTTGCATTTTATTTTACTTTTCATTTTTACCATTTTTCAGCTAATGTGTGTGCAGAATACCAAGATTTTTGTATGGGTTTCAGGGTTTAAAGTAAATAAAGGGCATTAAAGCTATATTTTAATGCCCTTTTGTAGAAATGAATTAAGTAAAGTAGCTTCATAATGACCTCAATCTATGTGAGCCATGTTTATTTTCTGGGAGTTTTTCTTGAATTTTTAGGAAGAAATGAGTTGAGGGAAGAATTTAAGTTGCGATCTCTGTAAAATCTAGAATTCTAGATCCAAGATTATATGAATTTATATTATCTGCTCATTTTCTAAGTTTGCAAATTGAATTTTCTGGTTCTGTAAAAGATCATGATTGTTGCTAATATTTTCTTTGCTGAGTCTTGAAAGTAAAATGTTGTTTAATGTACATACAAGTGTGAAATTTGAATTAGCTGGTAGATTTGTTGTGTTAAATTTGAAGCCCTCTTTGCAGCTTTCCAGATAACAGAGCATCTGAAGAAAACAACTTGGTTCAGTCCGCTGAAGCAGCTAATGGAAGGAAATTGGTAAAATACCTCCTTATTTTGCCTTTCTGCACTTGTGAATAAATTAAAAAGCTAATTTTAAGGACTTAAAAACTTGATCAGAAAATCCTTGTTGCCCAATTTCCCATAGCTTTCATGATTCTTTCAATCTCTGTAATCTTATGTTTATTTCTTTCCTTTTAGGATATGGAGCACATAAATGGTTGTACCAACAGCAAGAAGAAGCCATCATCTGATGCTGAGACCCAATTGAGGCAGGAGGTACTGTGGAATCTTGATTTCACTAGCTCCGATTAAATTTTATTTTTAGTGTTATATATGTTGTTGGATTAAATGAAGAGAAGTCGGGTTAATTATGTAGTTACTTCCGCCTCTACGCAGATACTGATGCTCGAAAAGAGATTACAGGACCAAGTTTCCGTACGCTGCGCTCTAGAAAATGCACTCGGTTATAGAAGTTCGTCTCATGTAATTACGGATGCAACCGCAATTCCTAAGGTCAGCAGGCCTTTCTCTTGCAAAATTTTCTTTAGCTGTTCTAATTTCGAACTGTTTTAGTCAGTCAAGATATGGTTACAATCTGGACTATTTGACATAAATGACACTTATTTGAGTTTACTAAAAACTACTCTATTTCCAGCCAGCAACAGAACTCATTAAGGACATTTCAGTATTGGAGGTAGAAGTTGGGTATTTGGAACAGTATCTTCTTTCCCTATACCGAAAGGCATTCGATCAACAGTTCACTTCTTTATCTCCACCGAAGAAGCACGAAGGATTCAAAACTCCCTTATCAACGCCAAGGAGAAGGCGTCTCGATTTTTTAAAATCGGATGATACATCAACGAAGGAATCAAAACCCGAAGCTGAATATCAGGCAGTGTCGAATGCAAGAAAGGAAACAAATGGTCCATCTGAAGAGAAGCTTCTAGATTCAAATGTTCAACGCTCTCATTCATCGCTATCGCAACGTTCAGCACTTGTAAACGCAACTGCTCCTTCAGCAGAGGCCTTGGGCAAGGCTCTGCGTGCTTGTCATTCTCAACCATTATCGATGCTGGAGGTATGAATGGTCTTTATTCTGTTATCGTATACTCCATTATGTGTATTTCAAAGAGTTAAATAGTTTTTTGGTCTCATAACTTGTCTATTGTCGAAGTTTGGTCGCTAAAAGATTGACCTTTTCAATTTAGTCCCAATATTCAAATACTTGTCCAATTATGGTCTCAAAATCGCCTGAAAATTGAAAATTGTGTCGTTTAAGGTCATGTGAGGATTTAATTTGGGGTCTAAATTGGACATTGGCATGGCAAAACGTCACCATTTTTTTTTTTCTGGCAATTTTGTGACCAAAACTAGACAGTAAACAAGTTATGAGGCAAGAAGACGTATTAAGTAATTTTTGGAATGTCTAGTATGAAGTTTTATGATATACTAAAAGACTTGGTCTTACAGTATGCACAGAACTCTTCTTCGAATGTAATAAGCTTGGCGGAGCATCTGGGGACCCGAATTTCAGACCATGTCCCAGAAACTCCAAACAAACTTTCTGAAGATATGGTTAAGTGCATGTGCAATATCTACTGCAAGCTTTCTGATCCTCCGTTAACGAACCATGGCCTCTCGTCTCCAGTTTCATCTGCATCGTCTATAAGTATTTATTCTCCGAAAGATCAACGTGACATGTGGAGTCCTGGATTCAGAAACGACTCTTCCTTTGACGTTCGACTGGATAATCCTTTTCACGTTGAAGGGCTGAAAGATTTTAGCGGGCCCTACAGCTCGATGATTGAAGTAAACTGTATATACAGAGACAGTCAGAAACTGGGAGACATTGAACACTTGTTACAAAACTTTAGGTGAGATTATCTGAATGGTGCATATATAGACATACACTGAATGGGTCTTAATGGATACTGATGTTTCTTGATTTTAGGTCGCTTATTTCTCAACTGGAAGAGATAGACCCTAAAAAATTGACGCACGAGGAGAAGATGGCATTCTGGATCAATGTGCATAATGCTTTGGTGATGCATGTAAGAACATGCATCTAGAATTGCACGAAACTGTGATGCATCTAAAATCATCAACTGACATTATGATTTATTATGTGAACAGGCATTTTTGGCTTATGGGGTCCCACAGAACAATGTGAAGCGAATGTTTCTACTCTTGAAGGTAAAAAAAAAACTAGGAAATAAATTATCCAAACGAATATAGGTTCGAAAGGCGTGGTCTAATTTTTTGTTATCCAGGCTGCCTACAATGTTGGAGGTCAAATAGTAAGTGCAGATGTTATACAAAGTTCTATCCTGGGATGCCGACTCTCTCGTCCTGGACAGGTACAAAAATCGAATGAATAACGTACCGAATGTTTTCTGTCAAGAAATTTAAATGTTTCCATATAATAGTTGGTATGCTCATTTATTATATTACCTCTGTTTTTAGTGGCTAAGGTTGCTACTTTCTTCGAAAACAAAATTTAAAGCTGGCGATGAACGACAAGCATACGGTATTGAACGGCCAGAACCCCTTCTATACTTTGCTCTTTCAGCTGGGAGCCATTCCGATCCAGCGGTAATCCATCCATCCATCCCAATGGCCTAATTGCTGAAAAAAATCCAAACTTTAGCTAGATTTTGCTATTCTGTTCGATTCTTTTAAACTTTTGTGTTTCTTTTGTTACCAGGTTCGGATATTTACGCCCAAAAGGGTATTTCAAGAACTGGAAGCAGCAAAAGAAGATTACATTCGAGCCACATTTGGTATTCGTAAGGATCACAAAGTCCTGTTGCCGAAGATTGTGGAGTCGTTCGCAAAGGATTCAGGCCTTTGCCAGGCGGGTATACTAGAGATGATCCAACAATGTCTGCCGGACTCGTTGAGGAAAAGTATCAAGAAATGTCAGCAGGGGAAGAGCAGGAAAAATATCGAATGGGCTCCACATAATTTTGGATTCAGATATCTGATATTGAAGGAGATGAAGTAAATATTGGCCTCCGTTATTGCAAGTAACTAACCTCATTGGCTTAGGTTTTATTTTTTTTGGTGAGATGGTTATGTTTTATTACATTGCGTTGATGGATTAGAGAGGAGTAGTTTGTGTTGTCTGTGTAAAGAAGTAGAATGGGAAGGTAGATGGGTGGTTGTTTTGGTATGATGGATCTTCATTTCTGTTTTCTGAGTTAGAGGAGATTCAGATGATCAATTTGTAATCTGTTGAGAAGGAAATGATTTTGCATCTCAGGCTTTGTATATATGATGTAATCTTGTGCGCATTTTTTCGTTGGAGAAAAAAAAAGCAATATTTTTTAATCTAAAATATAATACTCAGTAAACAGAATTGAATAAATGTCCTTTTTTTCAGAAGCCGCGGCCCCTCTTTCTCTCGTATATACCATAGAAGTGTTTTCAGTTCCATTCGACAAGCAGTATTATTAGTAGGGTTCCAAATCGTACGAGTTAATGCATTTTGAAACCCTTGGAAAACATATCGTCCTCTAATGTTTGTAAGTATTAGATCATGTTTTTTTACTTTTTATAGGCTTTAGATTCAAGTTCTTTTTTTAATCGATCTACCTGTGAGGATTATATTGTTGTGCGTGACCATCTGTCGGTCCCAAATTTCTCTTTTTAATTGAGAACCCCTATTTTTTCTTTATAGTTGAAAGCTTCTGATTTTCTCTCCCGAGTTGAGAGCCTTTTATTTTCACGAGAATCTTGATTTTGTTATTTACGGTGTTGAAATTTATAATTCCAAATTTGTTTGACAATTGAGTAGAAAGAGTGGTAGATCAAACAATAAGTAATTCAGTAGTAGGGAGCGGTGGTGCAGGTAATGATATAATGAAGATGACTAATAAATTTTATTAAGGTAGCATAGTGATTATGTGATGTGTCTTTGTTAGTAGAAAAATCAGTGTTTTGGTTCATCGATTTGGTAGAGCGTAAGTTCTCATTATTGGGTCGAACCTTCAACTATTGTTGTTAACCTTTTCAATAGCTTTTGTGTTTTGTTTTTGTTTTTTAAGTTATACAAATTAAATATTTTGTTTCAATTTTATTTTTACAAAATTAATTTTGAATTTTTTATTTTTACCTTTTTAATATATACCTTCACACTTTTTATATTCATTCATTCGTCCTATGAATTATAATACTCTTCACACATGTAAAATGGAAATAAAAATCAATTATAAAACTATAATAATATTATTTTTTGTATTCAAATAAAATTTTAAAAAATTATTTTTCAATAATTTTTTAAAAAATATCGGCCACTGGATGTAAAAACTAATGTGGAAGAAAGGAAATAATACTTCTCCTTTGATTTGTTTTCCATGAGTTTCCGTCCTTAATTACAAACATCAAGTATTTTACAGAGATCATTGATTGGTGGTTATGGATCTTTGATTTCAATATAGTAAGACCGGATTTGAAGCCCAACTTTTAATGTCTACTAATTTCATAACAAAAAATTGAAACTCAGCTATCATTGTCTACTAATATCTTGACAAAAACTTGCATAAATCTCCTTAATTCACGTGTATTTTACTATTTTTTTAAAAGCATTAACTGTTCATTCTTCATATCAAAGAAAGAAAAAAAATAACAGCAAGAAATGTAACTTCCATTAATTATAAAACCATGATAAGCAAATCTTGGCACAAATTAAAGTGGATAAATTATTTGGCGATAATCATATTTCCACCACAACGCATTCTAATTCTAATTAATTAATAAGGCTTCTCTCCGACCACATTTCCCGGCGGGCTATAAAAACAAATGGTCAAAGTGGATTCTTTCCCACACGCCGCCTGAGCGCAGCCCACCTCCGTCGTCTTCCGCCACACCACCTGAGTGTACACCCCACAATGGTGGTCCGCCGCGCATGAATTCTTCCCATAGTCATAGAACTTCTTCTCCGCCACCCAATTCTCCACCGCCGCCCGCGGCGCCACCGCCATCCCGCCGGCCCACAGCTGGTTTCCGCCGTACCGGCTGTTACCCAAATTGGCAAAGCTGCAGTTGTGTTTGTCCCTCTGAAGCCTCGCCGTTAGGCTGGCGGATTTGGCCAGCGCCTCGCTCCACTTCAGTGGGCCCACCCCCACCTCCGCCCTCGCTTCGTTGTGGGCCGCTAGGTACTCATCGGAGGCGATGGGTGGCGGCGGCGCCACCGCTAGAACGGCGAGGCGTGGTATTTTGGGAGCCGGATTTGTATGGGAACTTGCGCATGTGAGCAGCAATAGGAGAGCAGTAAATGTAGACAAGATTTTTATCAGCATTTTTTTTTTTTTTGTTTTTTAGCCTTTCTTTTTTGGTCAAGAAATTGTGGTTTGTAGTGTGCAATGGTGGGAACCATATATAGATGAGATGCGGATTCAATCAATCGTACCAGTATGAGTCGAGTGTAATATTAATTTGGAATACTTGCAAAATAATTTAAAAAATTCACCATCATTACAAGTTGGTTCAAAACATTCACATATACATAAAATTATTTGCAAAAAGGCATAATATATATATATATATATCTTTTTTTTTTTCAAATGTGTTTGTGGAAATTTGTGGAACCAATTTGTAATTATGACTATTTTTTGAACCAATATGTATGTACTCTTATTAATTTTAATTGAAGTGTACACAAACTTATATATTCACTGCGAATGTAATGATGATATATAAGCAGAAAACTCATTATTATTTTAATTGATGATTTGAGCGTGTTGATGTGTCCACATTCGTGATGTACAACCAATGGATATATGATCATTTCCGTGAGATGTATATATTAATATAATTGAAATATGACATGAAATTTGAATATTCTATACTTTCTCAATTCCACCATAAGCTTCACATAAGAAAGTGAAGTGATGTAAAGTAGTTGAATATAGAGGATAAAATGAAGTGTGCAAATAAATAAATAAAAAGTAGGGTAAGTGAGTTTTAAAAAACGGCAGGAAAATTTAATGAGAAACATCCAATTAAAAAAGATGAAAATACGTTAAAGTTGCAATTGATTTTAACTAAAATGTGACGTGCGCCTAGAATTTGTATAAATGTAAATAACATTTTGACATTATTGTTGTTTAGTGTTATACGTACATAACAATAATTTTTTTTGTTCAATAGTTGAGAGGGGCAATTATTGGAAGATATTATTAGTAATAGTTATTCAAAATAAAGCAAATGGTGTTAATATTGAATAGCAGGACCCACTGAGATTTCTTAGTAGGGTATTTCTCTGCTAAAATTTTGTCATCTCGGCCTATTTATGTGCATCAGGCCAATAGCTAGTAGGGTGTGACTGTGATTAGGCGTGAAATTGTTATGATTTGTAGCTCGATTTGCTCGTGTTTTGAATGAATTTGATGAGTATTTAAAGTCAATTGAGTATAATTTTCATAAACTAATGAATTTGCCTCTTTGATGCTCATAGATGGATAGAGTGCGAAAAATGGAGTTCGTAAAACTTTGAATCGACTCAAACGGATGCCTGGATGAGAAGATATTGAAGAAATACGAAAAGTATTAGTTCGAGCAAACAAAAGTGTTAATTTGAGGTGCTCAAGCAAGAGGACTCGAGCACTAAGCGCTCAAGCACTCGAGCGGGCGCTCGAGCGGATTCGGGTCGAGTGCCTAGCGCTTGAGCAAGAGGGGTCGAGCGGTACATACGTTCTAGAAGAGAGAGGCACTCGAGCAAGACCTACTCGAGCACCAAGTGCTCGAGAACTCGAGAGGGAGCTCAAGTGGACGTTGGTCGAGCGCCTAGCGCCCGAGTAGACCTGCTCGAGCGATTTGCGGGCTCTGGACAATTTGAGCGCTCGAGTAAGCACCCAGGTCGAGCGTTTTGCGTACGATTTCACCCATGACGTTTTTAATCGGCCCATATCTGTATATATACCATCTCAAGCACGTTTTTGGATACCACTTCATACTTAGAAATAGTTTTTGATATAAAAAGTTTGAGCGTACAAGACTAATAATAGAAGATCCTATTTAATCCCCACAAATAATTAGTTAAGGGGCTAAATTTGACTACTCTTTTCAAAACATTAATGCTTGTTTTTTTGTCTTTTTCCCAAATAGTTGGTGTCCAAATATTAAATTACTTCTAGTTTTCAAATTTATATAATATAAATATGCGATATTACCTAAACTCATTATATACGAGGATGAAAATATCGCAAGTAATATCGCAACCTTAAATTAACGGATATATCGATGGATATATCGATATCGCATATCGATATCACAAATTTTTGGAAAAAATGACTGAAACTTTATTAAAATCTTGGAGATTTAACATGAAATTTTAGGGACTATTATAATATAATATTATGCATATGTTCCATTTAAAATCGTTATAAAATTACATGTTTAAAGTAAGCATATAGATAATAGGCTATATAAACAATTTCTGACGTAAAACAGTTGACAAAATAATATAAGATATAATACATAATACAATACAAAATATAATGCATAATACAATACAAGATGACAAATATTAGATGATACAATACAATTAGTACAAAAAATGATGACATATGAGGTTCAAATACAGATGATGAAATGTCATTTTTGTCCAAATAATATTGATACCAACTCATCACATTGAAGTAATTATGAATAAAGGGTATTAGTTGATGACATATTAGTTATTTTTACTAAAAGGTACTAGTTTTGGAGGGTATTAGTATATCCACTGAAGGGTACTAAGAACATTAATTATTTAACTAAAGAGTATCAATTGGTTACACTAGAGAGTATTAATTGATTACACTAAAAAATATTGCAAAGTGATTAATGTATGAACCAATTTCACTATATACATACTCACTTTAATGCTAGGTCAACTTAGAAAAACAATAAACATATAAACACATAAAAAAATAAACATAAAAACAATAAACATAAAAAATTGTGATATTTTTATATATCTGCGATATTTTGCGATATATCTGCGATATTTCCCGATTTTCATTCATTTTTGTACTACAAGTGAACCAATATCGATATCGATAATTTGCGATATATCGCGATATATCCGTGATACATTGTAAAAAATACATTGCACCCCAATATCTGTATTCCAATCTCAAAATTTGCGATATATCCGCGATATATCCGCAATATATCGCGATATTTTCATCCTTGATTATATATATATATATATATCTTATTACTATCTATTATATATATATATATATATATATATATATATATATATCTTAGTGGAACTCTTCTTTTTGATAAAAAAAATTATGTATTCGATGTTCATTCTAACCATTCATTTCGTAAAAGTCTCACACGTGTATAATTTTAGGGGATTTTAAAAATAAAGAGAGAGAGAGCTAAGTAATTAGTTTGCATTATTAATGTTGATTATTGAAAATTTTATTAGTAGTTATTTCTTGTTTTAATCAAAACTCGCTCAACGCTTGTGAAATAACGGCAGTATAATAAGTTAAGTGAAAAAAAATTAATAAATATCTCTATACCAATTTGGAGCCCGTTTTATTTGAAACATCATATAAATTATTTGGAAAAAATACAGCCCAATACACCCTTTAGAGTCCATAATACACTTTAATAGTTAAACTAAAAATAGTTTCTAACTAATACTTTTCTAGAGCCTTTTAATACACACATCTCGACTAAATTGTGCACCCCATTTTTCAGCCTAAAGTACAATTCGCCGTCCATCAATCCTAGACTCTACAACAGTAGCCCTTCTCTCTCCCTGCAGTTTTTGTTCAATTAGGGATGAATTCAAAATTCGAATTTCAGTTTAGATATCATAGGGTTTCTTCTGTTTTGCGATTTTGAAAATCCCATCTCAATTTCCCATATCAAATACGATCATCTATTCAAGACAAAATCGATCATTCCATCACCATCTCCGGTGGATTCTCACAACGACGCTCCTCCAAGAACGAAACCCTCACGTCGATGCAACCGGAGCGCCAGCCTTTCAGATCCAAGCAGCGAAGGCACCAAAAAAAATACGCCGCTTCCCAGTATTTTGATGGGCTGGAAGCTCGCCGAAGTGCTACGCGGTGTTGACGGGGACGGTTATTGCGAAGAAACTGTTGCGCGAATGTAATATCGCTCTCCCTTCATCTAATTTTTTATGCTTCACTAAGAAATTGAAGACTAGGGCTTGCATTTCTGAAATTTGGGGAAAATGTATATGTTGTTAATTTCTTGTAAAATTCTTTCTGGGGTTGTATTATTTAGTGATGTAAATGTTGAATAAACTTCATTCAATTCCTAACTTTTGCTATCCATGAGGAATTTTGGTGAAATGAAGGAATAGATAGAGAAGAAATTTTGATGGGCAAAAAAAATTATTAATATAATTGAGTTGAAGGTGTTCGAAGAATTTCCTAAATGAAAAATTACTTGATTTTGATGACAATAAAATTTTTACTGCTTGTAATAGGAGAAGATTGTAACAGAGGTGTTTAGGCTGCTCTTAATGCTGAAGTCTAGGTAATCTGCACAGTATGTTGATAGGGTAAAAATGCTAAAATGGATAATGTACATTGGGACCATGCATTTGGGTATGCCAAAGCAAAAATTGGTATCAAACATTTTTTCCAAGAGTAGGTAATTTGTACAGTATATTGAGAGGGTAAAAATGCTAAAATATCTATAAACTTTCAGAAGAAGCCTATGGATAATTATGAAAATATCTATGAACTTTCTATTAATCCTCAAAGGTATCTGTTATGATGACAAGTCACAACATCATAACAGGGCTTCAGCAATGGTTGTGCTCCAGTCCCGGTTGGACTAACTTGAAATGGAACGTTAAGCTCAAATGAAAGCAGAGCACACACAGTCCCTCATCGACATAAATATTGGCAGCCAAATATGTTCTTACGTGCTTCATGTATGCTTTCTAACAAACGTAGTCATTTTGTATGTGTCTAGTGTAGTCCTGATTTTGATTCATTTTGTTTTCTGGACAGCCTTACAGAATGGTTAAGGATCATCATAACGACTTTGAGGTTTCGGATTCTTGATTATGTTCTGGTGAGAGAAGCAAAGAACAAGAATATGCATCAGTTGTTATTATGGGGATAACTAGTTATAGTGGCTTGGGGTAAGCAAAGTCACACCATAATTATTTGCTCTAGTTGTTTTAAAAGTTTATTTTTTCAAAAGTATTGATAACACTTTTTTTTAGGGAATGTGCTTCAATTGTTTAATATTCTGGTGGTCTCAAAATGGCAATGACATGAATGAACTTGAATTAGTTAAATTGTTTGTAGTTTATGGAAGGAACTTTAATTCTTGTTAAACCAATTACTATGCCACCTTGCTAAGCGCTCATTTTATAGAAACAAGTTTTATGATGTTGATGTTTAATACATCTGGTATTACTTGCTCTGTTCCCAAACAAACTAGATGTAATTCTTCAGTTGAATTGATATCATGTAATTCTTGATTCAGCTAACTACCTGACCTTTGCCATTTTTGCTACTATAGAAATTGCAACATGTATCATATGTCGTGAGGAAATGACTATAGCCAAAAAACTTATCTGTGGACATTTTCATGTTCACTGCCTCAGATCGTGGTTAGAAAGGCAAAACACAATATGCGTTGACTCGTTTTATAATATGTGTTTGCAGATTTTGGCTCCATTCTCTATCGGCTTCGCAGTCATCCTCATTCACTTGGAAACTATCCCCATCATCAGAACCGACATCAACCCCGTCTCGTAGCCTTGGTGCAAATATGATCTACAACAAATACTATACTTGGGATTGCAATGTGAGTTCAAATCTATACAGATTTTTCAAATGAAGTATTTTTTAGTTATACATTCGACTAATATGGCTTTTTCTTGGGTGTTATTACAGTGGGTTTTTTGGGTTGGACCTTTCATCGGAGTTCCCATTGATGCTCTCTATCACTAAGTTATTATCAAAGCATTCACATTTATGTTTGGTTTTTTGTGTAAAGATGTTGGATAATATAGTGCAAGCGATAGGTTAAATGTGTATTCAAATGAAGGATACTTGATATGCTTCTCTCAAATGCTTATAATGAAAAAAAGTATATGTTGTAGGTTATGGGATGGGCTTTTGCTAATGGGAAATATCACGAAGAAGCATCTGATTGTTTATTTGCTTGCTCTGGTTCAGGACGTTATGACTGCACTTTGGGCGTTTGGTATACTATCCCAGTCCAAGAAGAACGAGACTAAAGCTGATAAGGGGAATGATGCTTCAAAACTAAAGTCTAACTAAACTGATTGCATTCAACTTCTTTGTTTCTTTTAGTGTAATTAGGAATCTAAAAGAATTTTGATGTTGTTAAACATTGTATAAGTTGTTCAATTCAATATTCAAGCATTTGAAAGACTGCAAAAGAAGTGTCTGATTCTTACAATGTTAATAACATGTACACAAAATTAATTAAACTGCATTCTCTATAGAGTGAAACATAGCAAGTATGATATAACTGTACAAGTATGAGTATTTACATGATATAAATGATATAATTGATAGTGAAGCATGAACAGTATAGTGCACACACTAAGGGGCCGTTTGGTTTACGGGATATGATTGGATTATTTAGGATTGAATTAGAACGACTATCGAAATATGGATAGACTAGAACCAGGAAATTGGACTAGAACCAAATTTTCTGGATCGAATTGTACACAAAATGGTCGTTCTAGTCTATCCAGAACCATGGTCCAATGCAATCCCTCAAACTAAGCACAAGATTACCTGGGATTATAAAGACAATCTCAGACAATCCTTCAAACCAAACGGCCCTTAACAGTATAGTGCGAGCACTAATAGTATAATGCGAGCACTAACTGTATAGTGCGAGTACTAATAGTATAATGCGAGTACTAACTGTATAGTGCGAGCACTAATAGTATAATGCGAGCACTAACGTAGTTATTGTGAGCAATACTATAGTGCAATCACTAACAACAAAGTTAATGAAAACAATAATATTACAGTGTTGACAATAACAATACTATAGTATATCTTTTAGAGCATAACTCCAAATTTCTTGCAATTTTCCAACATCAAATACAAAATAAAACTCAATATCTTTATAAATTGCAATTTTTTTATTCCAATTGAGAGCACAAGGGGTACTCAAACCCTTACAATAAAATTCACCTCATACATTATTCCACAATATATATTTACTTTAATGAAAATAGGGGGAAACGTATCAAGATTACATTCCAGACTTACAAGCCAAATCTTTGCTCCTGCCTTTTAAAGCATTAAGTTTGTATTTCCATTATAATCATATATTAACTTAAAAATAGTATATTTTTTAGATTGTGATACTAGTATACATGACCTTCAGGCACTCATCCCAAAATTTGGGAAAATTAGGAAACAAAAGAGACCCACAAATAGCTTGTGCATCCGTCATTCTTCTTTTATGATCCATGAAAGTGGGCTTCACTAGTATTTTTGTCCTTCCCTTCACTCTCAGCTTTACCATCAACATCATCATGCTCCTCATCATCCACTTCCCTTGAACACTAATCAACAGCGGATTCACTACCTGAACATGTATAAGTTTCCTGTTTTCCAGAAATTATCCATAAGTTCCTAATTTTTCCCTCCCTACACACATACACATATCTACCAAAGGGCATCCAAAAGTATTGCAGCAGCAGGTAAAGTACTTCAATGCTCACAATAGTGCTGGTACTTTGACTACAAATTATGCACTATTTCATCTATTATATAGGAACACTGCTTGATCTTTTATACAGATACAATAGGACCATTATTTGGGATGTTACGTTTTGATAGCTAAACTTAAAAAATAAAAAATAGCTTCATTTTTTTAGACGATTAGATGTTGAGCACGGTTTGTTTTTTTACCAAACAATCATCCTCAGTGTGGATCATTGGTTTCATTATCCATCTTCCTTGTCTTTGTCATTCTCCGAATTCCCTCAATAATCACACAAAAAAAAATCCCAAAAAGAAAAAAATATTAATGAAAAAGAAGTTCAAATCAAATGATTTAATTTCCAGAAACATTCAACGAGTATAGGTAATAACATACAAAAATCTAGTTGAAACACTTTCATCTCTGGTTTGGTAAAACAAAACCCTAGTTTTTTTTTTCGTTTACTACAATTTGAATTTTTTTTTAAAGAAAATTTATGTGTGTAATGTTGTAATAACTTGTTTGGAACAAGTACTCCGCTGAATAGACAATAAATTTTATGGTCTGTGCAATGAACCCAAGTGTACTGGAAACTGGAATCGCCAAACCTGAATTTTGCCGCTGGAAAAACTTGTCAAACAGTACTTCAAAAGACAAATTAACTCTTCGTGTCTTCAACAATGTGAATTTCCCCATTTTTAGAACAATGACAAACTACTCCGGTCAACAATTCCGTCAATCCCCAACAGAAATTTCAAGAGAATGAACAGTGAAGAGTTTTTGAATTTTGCGTCGAAAAAGTGTGATGGGAGATGAAAAGGTTGTTTCTGAAAAGAGAAAGTGAAAAGTGGATCCAAAAAACTTGGGTATTGTTTATTTTTCCAATTTTTTAATATTTTTTAGTAGACACCCATCAAATCATTTTCAGCTTTTAGTGGGTGCGTATTAAAATGCAAAATGTACTCAATAGAAACTCAAAAAGTAAAAACTAGTGGGTATTATTTTCTCTTAATATATTGTACCTCTTGGCTTCTCCCCCAAATTATTTTAACAATTTATAAAATATAATTTATAAATAACTTATAAATTTTTAAAGTGCTTAACTAAAATAATTTATAAGATCATTATAGTTTATAAAAATATTTTTTAAGTTTAATTTTAATATAAAAAAATTATATTAAAGTAGTGGTGGGCGAGAAGTGGGGCGGGTTTAGAATGAGACGTGGGCGGTTACAAAAATAAATTAAAAAGATTCCAATTTATTTTTACAATTTATAAACTGTAATGAACTTATTTTTATCTTATAAGCTATTAAACATCTTATTTGTCAAATACTTTAAAGATGCGTATAAATTCTTAAACAACTTATAAGTCGTTTTAAAAAAAATTACAAGCTCAGACAAACGTACTCCTATTCGGTAACGTTTTAGAGTCATTTTTGTTCAAATGTTTGAGAAAAAAGATGCTAAAAATAATTTACTAGGAAATACTCGGGTCCTGTTGATATTATACATTAGAGTAGGTCTTGTATGAGACAATGAAAATGAGTATAATTAGAGCATGAACTCATTAACACTTTGGAAGAGGTAGATGTTGATTTGTGTATAAGACGGTCTCATACAAGTTTTTGCCTATACATTATACTCCCTCCGTCCAATATTAGTAATCCTACTTTTTAGGCTGTTATTTTTTGTCAAAAGTTGGAGGGTGTTATGAGGTATTGTGAGGTTCATTTATCAATAAAGTTATTGTTTATGGAAAATAAAAGTATCATATTTTTCATAAACAATCATTTTATTCATAAATGAACTTCATAATCTTTCATAATACCAACCAACTTATGACAAAAAATAATTGTCCAAAAAGTAGGCCTACTAATATTGGACGGAGTGAGTACTAATTATTAATTTAAAAAATAAAATTGACTTATCAAATATTAATTTCAAGGTTTATAAAATATAATATTTAGGCCTTTATAAAATGTATTCACCCTTTCAAATTTTGTTTTTGCATGTGTATTAGTTATACGAACGTTTTGTTTACGAACAAAGTTTAAAATTAACTTTTATCTCTCTGGTCTGGTATGGAATAATTTACTGTATAATATTTCCAACAAATTTTTTTAGCCCTTCCAACAACCTTTAATTTAAAAAACCAAATTAAAAAAACTCATACAACTTATTAATCTATATACAATAGTACATTATAATTATATATAAACATAAATTAAATTAGTACTACACAAATAATAGAGCGTAATGTGACATTTGGAACGGGGTATCCGTTATAAAACATAAAGTACATGATGACGCGCCCCATATTATACGTTTCTCATTTTCTTATTTTAAAAATAGGAAAATGTCTCGTAATAAGTTTTTTATTTTAAAAAAAATAAATATATTTAATATATTAATAAACAAATAATATTTTAAATAATCATTCTTACTTTTTTTTTTCAATTTTCTACTAATTTACACAAAAGTTAATATGTAGTCCATCATATACTAATAAGTAATATACATTTTTTTTTAAAAGAAAAGAGGAAAAATATAGTGAAATGGAGAAAGTATATCCTATTTTTAATGAATAAAATTATATTGATAAATTAAAAGAAAATAGACCGTAATGAAAATTTTAAACATCATAGGCGGAAGTGTACTCGTACATTGAATTATTTAGTATTCCCCCGTCTCAAATTTATTTTCTCATTTTACTATTTACCCCTCTTTAAACCTTTTAAATTCCATCTCATTACACTAATAATTAAAAAAAAAAAAAATCATTTTGTCTTCTTCACTTAAATTGAATAATATGTCATCATAAAAAAAAAATATTTTATCCATTTAAATATTACAAATCAAATTTCACTTTAAAAGTAAAAAAAAAATTTTAATGAAAAAAAATTAAGACGAATGGAGTATTAATTTTGAATAAATAATATTGAATAGTTTGAATAGAAAAATGAAGTGACAAGTGTGAAATCCGAGTAATTGCACAAATTAGAAATTATTTCCACGACTCTGTTTCTTGACAATATTTATGTTTTATCGACAAATATATATTCATGTCAAAGTCTTATATGCACCATAGGTATAATATAACTAAAATATTTTTTTAAATAGTTACAATTATTTTTATTGAACAATTATGATTATTTATAGGTTGCTTATGCTAAACAGTTACAATAACCTTAGCTATTCGGTATAAACAAGTACAATTGTTCAATTAAAATAATTGAACTATTCAAAAACATATTTAAATTATACAGTGTATTTGATATAAAAAAAAATTACTCCAAACTTATAGACAATAAAAATAGGAGGGAAGGTTGCTAAAAAAGTAAATAAAAATTGAAGAGAAGGTGGGTGGGGGTGGGATTGGGGGGCAGTGCACGTGAGTGTGGTGACTTATGGTGAGGAAAGCGATGAACATTTCTGATTTTGACTTAAGTTTGGCCCATGTGGAAGTCGAATGAGTTGGGCTCTTTTTTATTAATGTTGCACACGTGATCCTATGCTCTATTTTTTCTGATAGATTTAACAATTTTTTTTTTTTTTTTTTTTTTTTTTTTTCGTTTTGGTATATATCGTGTCACGTGAAATTTTCTGTTTCATATATAGTGTTATATTTTATATTGTGGATTAATGAACGTAAAAAGTGAAAACAAATTAATCCGTTGATGTTACATACTATATCAATATGTGTTAATAATATTAGTAGTGTGAAACACCAAGCCTATACAATAAAATAGAGTAGAAGAATTGAACTAGATATAATCAACGCCACCGGTAACTAAATATCATACTATTACGGTTCGAATCATTAATTTATATTTTTCCAGAGATGAGACCTTTATTAAAAATTTAACGGTTCAAATCATTAAGAATCACTCCCTCCATCCCGAGCTTTCTTTCCACTTCTTTTTGTTGAATGATTTAAAAAAATGTATTTATTTATTAATATATGGTGGGTCACATGTTAGCTTTTGAAATAAAGTAATGAATAGTGTTGAAAGATGAATTGAATGAGTGACACTTTTGGTAATATTATGTGAATTTGAAGGTTAAAGTTTATATGTAGTAAAGTGTTATTTTTGTCATTTATGAAATGAGAAGTTTACTGGGAGACGGCCCGAAAAGAAAAGTGGGAAGTTTACTCAGGGACGGAGGGAGTACATTTTACATATATAATAATGACGAAGTATAGAACAATGAATTGAGTTGTTTCACTATAATGTATTAGTTGTTTTGATGGAGAATAATATTATATTTAATTATTATTATTATTTTACAATTTTGGAATTTTATTTAAGTTTTAATTAATTATAGTGGGTCTACGTCTAAAATCCTAGTTATCTATTATAAATATGAGTGCAAGCGTTATTATTCAGTTGATTATTAAATATAAATTTTTTGAATTTTATTCCATTTACGTGTTTTATCGCTGTTATTTTAGTATTTGTTGAATCAATATAATTACACGTTTGTGTATTATCCGGGTATTATTAGAATTAACGGATTTACGTATTGTATCATACTCCTATTGCGTCATGCTTTTACTATGGGTATTAGTTATAAAGAGTACAAATTATTTTTACTAAAGATTATGAATTGAATAGCATGAAGGGTATGAATATTGTTTTACTAAAAAATATTGCAAGGTGTTTTATATATATATATATGAACAAGTTTCACACTATATATACTCATAATAGATTCATTACGATATACTTATGTGAATATTTTACACAAGCAAAATTTATCTAATTTGTACTCTCTTCATCAGACTTTACACGTAGTTGGACACATATTTTTAAAAAAAATTGCTGAAAATTTCTATTGCGAGAAAATATTATTTCCAATTTAAAAGTGAAAATTATTGTAAAAAAAAAGTGTAAAATTTATTGTGGGACAAGAGGAATATATTTTGACAATAATATCTCTCTTACTCATATTAATTTTTTTAGAGAAGAAAAAAAGGGAATATATCACATGGAGAGTTAAGGAAAGCGGGACCTATGGTAAAACATAGTATGTTGAAATGTTTCATTGCATTGAATATTTTCTCATGATGACCAAATCCTTTCAATATAACTATAATCCATGAATTCTTTTAGTCAATTTTTTTTTTTTAATTGTTTGAGGTTACGGAAGGATAGGAAATGGGGATACATGGAAATTGTTTATGCTACACAATAGTGTAGTGTTCAGCACTATTGTATAGTGTTGTACCACCTGCTTTGATATATTATATTGTACAACACATCAAATCAGGTGATACAATACTACATAACAGTGTTGAACACTATACTACAACACATCAAATAAGGTGATACAATACTACACAACAGTGTTGAGCACTATACTGCTGTGTAGCATAGAAATAATCGGATACATGAAAGCTGAAGCGGATAATGGGTGAAGATGAACTGGATTCTGATAGGTAAAAGCGGATTTGGGACCCGTTGTGATTGACCGAGTCAGTAATTCTCTTGTGCACTTGGTGCATGACTCACTCAACAATTTAAACTATTTTTATTGAAAAGTATGATTTGATTACACTGAAAAGTGCAGTTATATTACACTGAAAAGTTTGCACTGAAAATTAATTTTCAGTGTAATCTAAACATATTTTTTCAGTATAATCGTGCACCTGATGCATAGAGAGCGCGTGCTTGTGATTATATAGAACCCGTCTCTTTGATCCCAAATTTATATGAGACGGCCTGATACATAACTACAAGAATTGTTTAGTAAATTTTTTATATGATTATAAAATTTTCAACGAAATTTCATAGCGAGAATTACTTACGATTTGTTTAAAAAAAAAAATTCTATATGTCTTTATTTTTCAACCTACAAACATTTTGCCTAAGAAATGAAATTTTTAGGTAATTAATTATCTACAAGCAAATTGTATGTAAGTAAAGAACGAAGATTTCAGCACAATTAAAAAAAATTGTAGACAAATTATAGACATCACCACCCATAATTTTTTGTTAGAAATTTTGGTCATAATGAATAATTTTCTAGGCAATTTTTTGTTTTATTTAAGTACATGCGACATTTCATATTTGCTCATATTAGATGGCCCTTGGTTTATAAGCTCCAATCTAATACTACAACGAAAAAGAAAGAAAAAAAACCTATAAAATTAGGATTGTCTACAAAGTGAGAATTGTCTACGACTTGCCAATGAAATCTTTTAATCATGTATACATTTTTATTTCTTAACCTAGAAAAAACTTACGAAATCAATTTGTCTACGAAACAAGCCATTTACCTACAAACAATATGTCTACAAAAAATATATGTAATTCACACTTTCTATCAACCAAAATTTAAGCATATTCAAGAATTACATGTAATTGAGTAACAAAACATTAAAATCAACTTCCATTAATAAAATACATAACTTATAACAGTGAATTCAATCTAAAATAAATGTTAAATTTACAATTTAAATTACATTACATAATAAAATTCAATTAAAATAACATATTTAATATTTGACAAATTTTATTCACGCTGTAAATTTGATAATTCAATAGTTGGATTCGTCAAGTGAAATCCGAATTTACCACATGGCAAATCGGATACGAGGATTCAAGAATACCCCTTTAGGGAGAGGGTGTGAATCCAATGCATTATTATATATTTTAGAAGAATTCGAACATTGGGATGCTATTAATGTTTTTTTTTTTTTCCGTAAATAAATAGATACTGGCTAGTATATTTCGAAATAAGTGGGTATTTATTAATCGAAAGCCCATTTCTACATTGACAATGGACCCTCAAGTTCTTTAGGCGATGGATAAATCCCAACTTTCAGTGGATTTGACAATTACGTCAATACGGCCCATAGTTATTTATGAACCAAATGGAAAATGCGTTTTTAATTCCGATGATTCCTTTTTAATACAGAAACTAAACATATTGTATTGATATGAACATTAATTAAGTTGAATCAATTAATTTTTGTCGATAAAGAATGAGCAAGTTCCTTCTCATCCTATATTAACGATGCAAAGTTGAGGGGAAATAACTTAATAAAACTGATGCAACTATATAATAAATAGAAATGAAGTCTCTTCTATCATGAAAAGTCTTGATTAGTAAAATTTAGAGGTACGGAAGAAATTAAATAAACTAATTAAAAGTTTAAAACCAATTTCAATAAACAATTTTTTTTTATGAATGACACACACACACACATGATATAACATATATTTAGGCCAATTCCAATGTAGGTTTTGTAAATTGTTGAATCAAAGTACCATATATTTAAATATTTAGCTCCATCATAAATATATAATAGCAAAATGAATTCCATAAATAGTTTTGGAGGGAGAGATTGTGAGCCCTTGATCTTTCATTCACTAACTCATCATAACCGTCCATTCTTATATCCTACAACATATGGAAATTTTGTCAATCAAGGATCCAATTAGCAATCAATTATTTGTTGGATCAATTGCCAAAATTTTAGGAACATTTATATTTTTGCTCCTATTTATACCCTTCATCATTTGTTGATTTTCAACATGTTTCTTTAGTTTCATTTTCTTTTTTATCCGATTAGAGATATATAGATCAGTGAATTCATGTGTAATATTTTTTAGTGGATATAAATTTGTGGTAAATATTTGAATCAGTATAGGGAATCATATTTGTTACCAATGTTGATCGGATTTTCAAATCATTGAATAATGTGTGTGAATACATATAGACTTCACTAAGTTACACATGATTTTGTATATAGCCAAATTAGTTTGATTGCGAGAGTTTAGAAATTGAGGGATGAAGGATATGAAGATGATGATGGACGAAAATGAAGATTGAGGCCACAACTATTTTGGACTTCAAGGCTAATTTTAATTCACATGTATTTTGATCCCTTCTTTTAAATTTAATTTAGAGTTTAATTTTTATTATTTCCACTCACCTAACTTGGTGAAAATAGTTTTCCGTAAGTCCATGGACTTGACATCCATTTTAGTTTTAGAATTCTACCACTTATAATATTTAAAAAAAATTAATTGTTTATTTTTTAATAAAATACCCCTAATAAGTATATTTATTTTATGTAGAAATTTAATATATATGGGTATAGTTTTTGATATTCTAATTAATGAGAAAACTGTTTTATATGAATATATATAATGAGATAGACAAAGAGAGTATTATTTAATTTCACATTTTTTTGTAATTTGGACAAATGATTTTTTTTTTTTTATTTCAATTAGCGATGTTGAAATATTAGTTTTAAGGATCAATTTAATAATTGTGTATATTAATTTACCTAATAAATGTCATTCATATGGATAAATTAATTATTTGTCTATATTTACCTAATAAATTTCCATCAATATTATTTTTACTAATCTATTTTCGGAAGGTTAAATTAATTAAGTCATATATTGTTTATATTTACTAATTAATTTTTTTTTATATCAAGGTAATATAAGATGATTAGTATATATATATTTTTATAATAAATAATTTTTTAACTTTATCTACTAATTAATTTTTTTTTTATTTCCATTTAGGAATAACACTAAGTCACTAATTACGGATTTAAGGTTGATTGTATTACAAAATTTGAAAATTCCAAATCCAACATCATTTTTTTTTTTGAAAGATTACATCATTAATGATTAATCCATCGTGCTTTTTTTTTTTTTAAATTAAGGTATTATTACCCAATATTTCTATTTTTATGTCTAAAATTTTGTTCGTTGGTTATGATTTTTTATATTCATTGATTAATAATATCAGTTATTCTTTGAAAATAATTATAAGAGAAAATTACCAATGACAAGACTAAGTATTTCTATTGTTCTTATATATTGAAAATATATTCGTCAAATATTTTAAGGCATCATATCTCATGTTTCCAGATTTTATTGTTTTTTGTTGTTTACGGATTAATTGAATCAGTAATGTCACAATTGAGATTTGATATTAAATCCTAAAACCCCAAATCCCTATAATAGTCACTCATTTAATAATATATATATATATAATTTTTTTAATAATTTTTAATTTGAAAAGATGGACAAGTCAATGTAGATCCATATATATGATGTTCACAACAAAATTTATATATCTATTTTTTTTTATTATCTCCCAAAATATTAATTATATTTGAAATAATTTATAGTTTATCTACTAGAGGATATTTAATTAGATTGTAAATATATATGATCATATTCTAATATTATCTTCCAAAATCTTCATTTAAAAAAAAATAAAAATTGAAGAACTATTTTTCTACAGCTTTCACTTAGTTAATTAATGTTTATTATCTTATATTTACAAGTTTTCCATTTAATATTATATTTTATTTATAACTCATTTTGAATTTTGAATTTTAGTATATTCATTTTATAAATTAGTCATGAAAACTCAGTTCATTAAACATATCAAATAATTGATTCAAAATGATGGAGAATCTAAATAATTTACTAAAAGTATAATTTTAGTAATTTTAATATATAATTATTAAATGTTATAGTTTATAGGTGCGTAAGTTTTGTTTATAATTTGTTGAATGCCAATTTATTGGAGCTAAGTTTAAGATTGAAACAAAAATTCATATTCCTTATGTCCCTTGCAACATTCAATTTGCTAAGGTTATTTTAATTTAATTTTACAAGTATTGTATTTTCTAATTGACTTATGTTTCTGACGTATAATCATTTATTTTCTCTTCTAATTTCATGAAATAAAAAAATTAATTTATGAAGTAATTATATATGAGTTCTAAAATTTGTAATTATATATTCTAATGAAATACAATTTATATATTATCAGAGTTTTAGTTTTAGTCATAATTATATAATTGTTTGTGTATTTATGAGGTAAAATAAACCTTTCTTAAAATATTATTTATTGTGTAATAAGTTACATTAAATATAATTAAATTTTGTACTTAATGTGTCAGGTTATTTTTGTTTATAATACACTTTTTCAACTTTCCATAATTTATTCACATATTCTTCAATTTGATTCTAGGTCTAAGGCTAATTCAATGAGTTTGTCCATGTATATGTTGGTAGGAAATTTATTTTTAAGATTAAGATTGATGAATATAATTAGTTACTACTCAAGTTCACAATTGATTGTTGGTGTACATAGACAATGAATCAGTGACTAAATTATAATAAAAGTCTTGTGTGAGACTGTCTCATAGTATGATGAGACCAATACTATGACTCACTTTTAACTTAAAATGCATCACTTATTAATTAAAAAATAGTCACTTCTTTGAAATGGGTCTCATATTATGAGACGATCTCACATAAATATTTGTCATTATAACATAATACATATATATATATTATTAAATAATTATTATTCAATTTAATTACTTCTGGATTATTTTGCTATTTTAAATAAATTTTCACATTACATGTTAATGATTACAAGTTTACAACATGTTAATGATTTTTACCAAATCTAATAATGTTAATATTAAAGAAAAATATAACTTAAATATCATCATTAAAGTTAATTCATAAAAGAAATTGTACCACACAAGTGTTATTTATTACACACAATTATTTTATAAGCAAATCTATTTATATTACCCATTTCATCTTCTAAAACATTGTCGTAGTAGTACTATATGAGATATAAATATTTATTATTTTTACCAAATTTTTATCTTAATATTCATGATTTTTTTTTTGACTCAGCATCTGGCTCAAGGTTCGACTAATTCAAGGGACCACAATCCACCATCCACTTGCGGGAGGGCCCATTTAAAGTCAGGATATTTTTGCTTTTGTATGAATTACCCCCTCAAGAGATGATAGCAACTTGAAGGTTTCAAATCTATGGAGGAGCACACTCCTGAGTGTCCGCCCTACACCACCGGTCAACTCTCTGGGGTTATTATATTCTTAATTTTAATTTATGACTATACGTATGTACTGAATAATTATCGAATTAATATAATCGTAAGTATTTTATCTTCTTTATAGATTATATTATAATGTATAATTGCTTGGTTCTTTCCACTATAACCAAAGATAAAAAAATTTCTAAAATATAAGAATTGAGACGAATCTTAAAACATGTATTATGTTTCGTTATTTGGATATGTTACACAATTGATGGTGACTTATATTGATGGTGTGAAAGCCTGAGGGGGTACTTGATTAGCAATTCTTCAATGATAATGAAAATTAGTTTAAAATCAGTGCAGTTGTGATGGTTTATTGAAACAAAATCATTATCTCCCCCTCTAAATAAGATAATTACTACTCATTGATTATCATATTTCACACCTACAAGCATCCTCATCAATCACTCTTTTATTCCTCCACCAACAACCACCAACAAATATTTGTTGTCCACTTAATTGGGGCATGTCACTAGCAATGCAACCACTATTGAAACAAGTTTTCCCCCAACATATCATTTTTATTATGGGGACATAAATGAAAAATAAATTTGCATTTCTATTACCATTGAAGTGTTGTTAACCAAGCGCCCTCTCATAACTAAACCACCAAAAACCTTGCAAAGAGTCCAAAAATATTAAGGTATTTAATATAAGTTGTGATTAATTATATTCTTATATCATACACTATTTTTTCTTAAAAGAGTCTATTTTGTTTTCAAGGAAAATGATTATATATTTGTGTCGATAGAATGTGAATATGCTTGTGCTTTAGTGATAGGAGATAATATTTATAAACCACAAAAACCTTATTCAGTTGTATAGACATCCAAAATAACTCCCTACACAGTGTTAGTTACAAATAAAAGACTTATTTTTATGTCTGTCGGTCTCTTGTGCAATATATCAACAAGTTCTCACTTCTTTTTTTGTAGGTATATTTTGTGCATATCTTTGTTCAAAGCACAATTCCTAAAATGACATTATCACAAGGGGAGTCTCAATCTTCATATAATAACTTATTACCTTCGTTCTTATTTCAAAGATATGAATTTTCACCAAAGGTACACTACAATAAATTTGTTTATCTAATTATTTCACAATTTTTTTGTGTTCAATATTGAACGACGGTGCATTGGATGTGACACTAAGATATACGAAATCCATCAATTTATTTCTTTTAAGTCTCTCAAAATTAATTTATCTATTAATTTTCATAGGTGGGGTGACACACTTTTAAGAAAAACTGTTTTATTACCTTTTTTGACCAATAAATGAAGAGTATATTGAATAAAGTGAGTAGTGTGAGAGTGTTTATTTCCATTTTTTGATATGAAAGTTAGTGTAGGATGTCCAAAAAAAAAGTATGAAGTTTATTAGGGGACAAAGGGAGTATATGATAGCTATGAGTGTATATAAATATGTTTGCTACTTCATTCATGCCAACATTAGTAAAATCTTTAAAATTTTGGTCAAAGGTGAAAAAGGCGGAAATCGGTGATCGGACGTTTTCTAGCTGACTAGCGCTAGAGAATTTATTTATTTATTTATTTATAATTCTTTATTATATAATAGGGCCGTTTAGGCACACCTATGGTCGGACCGCCTACGGTCGACTACATCCACATAGGTGGGGCCTTGGCTAAAAAATGTCTAGAACCACTGATTTTGCAGAAATTGGATCATGGGAGGCCGTCTAGCCCCATTCTGCATCACTGATTTTAGTTGATGTAATCACCTTTGCAAATTTTTTATGTATACTTCAAATTGTAATTTTAATTGGATATTTCTTTTCAAGGACCCTAGCTTAGTAGGAGTGGCAAAATAAGGATCATAACTTTTCAAGCAAACAAATTGAGGATAATAATTTCTTAAGTTGAAAATTTAAAGACCGTGGCTTCTAAAAGTCGCAAATTAAGCCCAAATCAGTTCGAATTAACCAAAATCGAGTCATATTCAGTTTGAACCCAAGTCAAATCGAGCAAAATTGCCATATTTTAGGTTTATTTTGCCTCAATTTGCCACCTTTTTAATTTATTGTCATTAATTTGTCAACCTGAAGAGTTATGTTCCTCATTTTACCCCTATAAGTTATTATCCTTAAATATAAACTTGAAGATCTACGTGTTGAGTATATATACTTTTCCATATCAATTTAATTCAATCCAGTTTCAATATTTTTACAATTAATTTCCTATTAATGTTGAAAATATTGATAGATTTTGATGTCCCCCGGTATCTAAGTTTTATCTTTTTTTTAAATGTGTTTTTGTTTTTTATTTATACTTTAGTTATGAGTAGGATGAGTGTTAAATTGACTAAAAACATGGTCATTAAAAATATATATGTTCTAATACCTTATGTGGTTATCCAATATTATATGATAAATAATTTCAAATTGAACAAACTCAATAATTTGGAGAGAATTATAAAATTAGTTTTAGCATCAACTATTTCTCTAAGTTCACCTACTTCAAAATTCACCCATCTTATTTCATAATATGTACTAAATATACCCATTATAAAATTATAATTTTATTCAACATACATGTACATCCCTGAAAATATCCAACTACTAATGTTATTCAATTTCAATAAAACTACATAAAATATCTATTCCCCCACCTCTTTAATCCATTGATAAAAATCAAGATTAACATATTTACACAAGAGTGTCTATTAAACAGAATGATTGAAAGTTGAATGTGAAAGAAACCACCAAAATAAAGTAATTTATTGATCCGTATTATATTTTTTTAATGTCAATGCGATAGTCTTTTTTTTTCTTTTTATTATATTCTTTTATTAGTTTCTGTTTGAATAATAAAAAATACTACCATGCATAGGAAATTAAGTTTTCCTCCAAATAAATTTACTGAAAGTCAAATTGATTATTTGAAAATTATGTTGAAGGAAAATTAGAGCCAATAAATGTTGGTAAAATTACTAGACTTTGTATGAAATGATATAATGTTTAAAGTACTGGATATTGAATCGGATTTTATTATATTGAAGTACTAGATATTTTGCCCAATTTCTTATCAATACATGTTTATTGGTGGCACGAATCTATGCATGCTTCTGCTCACTAAATCTTGGTTTAAATTTGATAGAGTGTTGGATTTTGTAAAGATGATTAAATTATTTTTAACAAGTATAATGATATTGATATCAGAGTAAGAATGATTTTTTTTTTTTTTGTATACCAAGGTTGTCTGGTTGATATGATTTTTTTAAGGATTGTAACTTAAGGGTGGTGGCAAACCTAGGATGTTAAATCTCCGGACGGATAATTTAAGAGCAATAATTTTAAAAGTCATGAATTGAGGTCAAAAACTAAAATCAAGTGGGGCTAATTGGCTGAATTTGTCTTTGATTAGGGTTGGTTCGAACCAATTTGGCGTGAATTTGTTATTTTTAAAAGTTATTGTCCTTCAATTGCTACCTTAAAGAGTTATGATCTACATTTTGCAAGCTCGAATAGTTACAATTCTCATTTTGTCACCATAAAGTTATGGTTCTTAAAAAAATTACTTGCCCGCTTGATTGGATCTTTATAATTGAGTCCATTTGTTGGATTTTTTTTTTTTTTATAAATTTCATCAACAGTATAATAATTTGTTATTTTATCGAATATTTATTATTTTATATGGATGTTAATGTTTAAATATATGTTAGAAAATTGATTTAGTACATAATGATATGAAATACTATACATATATTGTATTAAATCAATTACAAAAAACTTATCATTAATTATTAAAAAATTAATGTAAATTGTTTGAGTCTTTTGTATATTGCTATATTTTTTAAGAAATAGTGAAACATTTAACATAAGTAATATATTTGAGTGTTCTTTTATTACTGTAACTTTATTAGTAATTGATGTTATAACTTATAACTATTGATCATAGAAGATGCATATTATAATGCCTTTCGTGGTTATTATATAATATTTTGTAAATAATTTTAAACTTTACAGGTTTAGGTTATTTACAATTTATATAAGACACATAATTTCACTAAAATGAGTTGGTAAGAATTATAAAATAATTTATTATTCTTTATAAATATATATTTTATAATAAAAATAAGAAAAAAAATGTGTGTGAGATGGTTTCACGGTGAGACAGTTCACAAACTAGCGCAAAATAACACACATCTCTTATAAAATGTTAATACGTCATGTCCAACTTATGATCCATCACATGCAAACCTACTTAAGAAAATAAATATTTTTTAATAATACACTTATGTATAATAAAAAAAAGTTGTATTAAAAAAATTGTTATAAATCATTGCCCTAAAATATTGTGACATTTATTAAACATAAATATATATAATGGATAATATTGAAATTTTAGTAATGAAAATGACTTCTGTATGAATTGCGGGTAGGGCTGTAGTTTAATAAAAAAGTAGTTAAAAAAAGTGGTTACCATTTTTTAATTATTCGTAGAGTGTCATCTCATTCTTTTAATCAATAAAATTAATTTTTACAAATATTCAATAAGTCATAAATTACTCTTATATGTTTGATCTTGACATTTAATTTATTTATTTTTAAAAGAAAATGTATTTTTTTAAATTGTATTTTAGATTATTGTTTAAGTATTTAAACTATAGCTTAAAATTGTGTGAGATTGTCTCGCGGCATTAGATAATACAAATTTAAATACACGTACGTTGAAATATTAGTGTGTTAGGTCCAATTTATATTCTATCCCAGGAGTAGATTTTATATGAAAATGAATAATGATAAACTTATAATAAAACTGTTTTAAAGTATTAAATATTATAAATGGAATATGAATTTTTTTATGAGAAGTATATAATTTGAGTTCAGGAAAAAAATTAGGTATACTTTAAAAAAAAATTGTAGCTTTTTAGTTTTATAATTAAAATTTGGTAATTATTATAGTTTAAATAATAATTTAACAAATTTCGACCGTGGATTTACGATCACTAGTTAATAATAATGCTACTAATTATTGGAGTCACTAGCCCAATTCCAATGTAGGTACTCCAAAAGTGTAGCCGATGCACTGAACGTTATATGCTGGGTTTCCTTGAAATTGCATTAATTAACCTTTTAAAAGCAATGAATAATTGTTTTTCACTTGAATGATTTGAAATGAAATATCCTCGCACGTGACGTGCTTAATTAGTTGATTTTTCGTGTGGAAATGCAGAACCTCCACATTTAGAAACTACCATCTGATTTAGTTTTCTCATCAATATTGATTATTTTAAGAGTAATTATAGTGTGCACTTGAGTGTATGCAAGGATGAAAATATCGCTATAGGAAGTAATATCGCAACCTTAAATTTACGGATATATCGATATCGCATTTTTTTTTTAAAAAAGACGGAAACTTTATTAAATTTTTGGAAATTTAACATGAAATTTTAGTGAGTATTATAATATGATATTATGCATATGTTTCATTTAAAATCACTATAAAACTACATGCTTAAAGCAAACTTATAGATAATAGACTATATAAACAATGTCTAACTTAAAACAATTGACAATACAATATAAAATATAATACATAATACAATACAAAATATAATGCATAATACAATACAAGATGATGGATATTATATAATACAATACACTGAGTACCAAAATGATAACCTATGAGGTTCAAATACAGAGGATGGAATGTTATTTTTATCCAAACAATATTGACACTAACTCATCACATTGGAGTGATCCTGGATAAAGGGGTATTAGTTGATGAACTATTAGTTATTTTTACTAAATAGTGTTAGTTTTGGAGGCTATTAGTTGTTTACTATGAAGGGTACGAAGAACATTAATTATTTAACTAAAATGTATCTGTTGGTTACACTAAAGAGTATTAATTGATTACACTAAAAAATGTTGCAAAATGATTCATGTATGAATCAATTTCACGCTATACATACTCACTTTAATGTTAGGTCAACCTAGAAAAATAATAAACATACAAACTAATAAACATATAAAAGAATAAACATAAAAACAATATACATAAAAAAATTACGATATTTTTATATATTTGCGATATATCTGCGATATTTCCTGATTCACATCCATTTTTGTACTACAAGTGAACCGATATCGATATCGATATCGACAACTTGCGATATATCACGATATATCCGCGATACGCTATAAAAATACGTTGTACCCCAATATTTGTATCCCATTCTCAAATTTTGCGATATATCGCGATATTTCCATCCTTGAGTGTATGATATGTACTTGGATTTTGAGGAAAATACCCCTAGCAGAACTCAGTAATACCCAAGACAGAAATCAGTAATACCCAAAAAAGTAATTAGTAATACTCCAATAACAACACACACAGTTCGACATTTTTGTATGTTTTGTAAAAAAATTAAAATTAAAGTTAAAATTGAGTTTAAAATCCAAGTGCATGCTAGAATTTGTGTTATTTTAAATACTAGTATTTTCCCCGTGCGATGCACGGTTAGCAAATTTAGAATAGGTCTTGTATGAAGTTGTTTTACTGTAAAACTAAATATAAATTGAGTACAACGCATTAACACTTTGTAAGGGATAAGTTGTCAATTTGTGCTAGTTTGTCGTCTTGTTTTGAGACCATCCCACACCAATTTTTACCACAATCTTTTTATTTATATATTAAAAAGTTTGTAATAAAATTTCATATATGGGGGAAATCATTTTTTTATTTATACAATAATGTTCTAATTTATAAATAAATTTACTATTCAATTATGGAAAAATAAATATATGTACATATAAGTTTTTTCCAATCTCATGTGAATTAACATTAAATCTTTTTAAAATAATTATTCATTGATAGAAAGAGGATACTAAGCAATAATATATTACTTGTCGGATGCCCATTTTCTGAATTTAGTGTAAAGTGTATCACTTTTTTTTTTTTTTTCTTAAAATGATACATTTTCATCGATCTTTAATCATCGTCTGCAAAACCCAAATTACATTCTCTAACTTTAGAGGTTTATCTGCTTTCTACAGTTCGAATCGTTAGGTACTACTTAAGATCTAAGGTAACTTTTCTCTTCAATTTTCAGTACTTTGCTTGATTTATTTTTCAGTTGTATAAATCATGATTTTGCATGTTGTTTTATACAAAAAAAATTAAATCAATTTTCTGATATGAAAGTTCCTTGGACGTAATTTTATTAGGGAGTTAGCTGAGATTTTTTTTTTATATGTTGTATAGCTATTACTATCGATCAATATAATAGATCTCTCAAATTTCTTTTTTCTTAATAGTTATCTACACCAAAAAGTTTAAAATGTTAAAATTTTAAATTAATTTCTGAAAAATTATTAGATATAGGATGTGTCACGATGAGAAAATATTTTTGTTTTAATGTGAAAAAATAAAAATTATATATGTATATGTACATTACCTTTGAATCTTGTAATGTTATATTTTTGTTAGTAATTGATATGTTCATTCTAAGCTAACTTTGATAATTTATTTTGTATCTTCATATATTTGATAAGTCTTGATGAACCGATCCTTAATGCTGGTTGTCTCTTCTTTTATTCACCTTGAAAATTAATTCAAGCCATTAAAAGAATGCAATTCTATAAATTATGATAAGTACAAAAATTAAAAAATATTGTGCGCCAAAGATAATATATACTTTCCAGAGGAACTCAGTTTAATTTTTATGATAATTTATACCTGTTTTGGGTTGTGGGAAGGTGAGAGATTAGTATTTAAACTGCAGTCTAATTCTATTTTTATTTTTTGTGTAATCTATTTATTTTGGATTAACATGTACTCCCTCCGTCTCATTTTTGTTTACCCAAAAGCCCAAAAAAGAAAGATTTTTTGTTTGTTTACCCATTTCCTAAAATAGCAAGAAGAAATACCACTTTTTCAAACTCAACCCTTAAAAAACTACTTTATACTAAAAAAATATTAATAAAAAATTCATAAAAAACTACTTTATACTCAAAAGTATAAATAAACAATTACTTTCTTAAAAATTGTGTCATTTTAAAATGGATAATCAAAATTGGAATTAATTAGGAGTAATACGTTTTTTTTTCCTTTTTCTATATATCAAGGTTTGATGATGGCGAAGAGAAAGGTTCATCAATTTAGTAATTCATAGTTAACATGAATTTAGTAATTAATATTAAATTTAGTGTAGAAGGAGGTTGAAAGGTTTTCTTTTTAATGTTGTAATTAATTATTTTTTATTTACATTAATAATGGGTAAGAGGAGGTTGATTGTGGGTTTGTAACGGTTTATTTACATATTTAGCAAATAGAAATGGGTTGAAGAAAAAAATATTTCTAAATATTTAAGAAGATTTTGTTATTATATAAGTATAGACTTCAATAAATATTTTAAATATCTTAATTATCAATTTTGGTCTTGAATATATCTCAAATACTATCAATCAAACTTACTATCGATTAATTATAAGAAATTAGATTGAATTAATATTGGCTTCAATTTTATACTTGCATTTAACTTAGATTAAGGTTACGATGTTAATTTAAAACCCCCCGCCATAGCAAAAAAAGTTACTTAATCTACCATTAAATTTGGTAATGGATTGGAGAATCTCCGTCTCTCCCGGGGATCTGCCCAAAATGGAGCTGAGAATCCTGATTATTTTTTCCCCACAAGGTGGGCGAAAGAATTCAATTTTATTTAAAAGTTTGAACTTATAAACAAGTACTCATATGTATAGTTTCGTAATATTCTTTAAACTCAGAACGTGTGAGCCGCGTGAATCTATTAACTCTAATACCATGATTGAATTCAGCTTCGTCTAAAAATTTGAACTTATAAATAGATGTGAAATTAATTCATTTGTATAGTTTCCAAATAAAAAGTGGCTCAGTCCCTTTTTGTTTACCCATTTCACAATTTACCCCCTTTAAACACTTTTAAATTACACCTAATTTCATTAATAATTACGTAAAAAAAATCGTCATTTAATCTCATTCACTTAAATTGAATAATACGTAATTATATAAAAAAAATTTTATTCATTTAAATATTACAAATCAAGTCTTACACTAAAGTTAAAAAAATCAAATGGGTAAAAAAAAGGTGCCGGAGGTAGTATGACACTAATAATAGTGAAAACATTTAATTTTAGAAAGAAAGATCATTTATCCATCTTATGTATAGAAGCCGTGGTTGTTATTTTAATCTTTCATTCTCAATTTTCAATTGGATTCTGCCTATTCTGCTTAATTATTTAGAAGTTGTAGAGTTACTTTTGTTGGTATTTTTTTTTTTTCAAATTAGTCATCATCATTTTTTTCCTTCTTATAATTAGAAAATGAACTAAAAATAACAAAAGAAGTGGGGAATAGGAATCCCTGATTCCCCATCAAGATGGGGACAATTTTTTCCTTGTTCACTCCGTGGGGGAGTGAGTGGGGGAATTTATCCCCAATTCCCGCCCCATCTCGTTGTCTTCCCTAGAAACAATAGAACATAAAATAAAGAACAAATATTTGTTAACCCATGCTATCAAACCAAAAGATCCACATATATATTTGTGTGAGTGTTATTTATACTCAGAATTGGGTCGTAGCCATAAAAGCCCGTTGAACTTAAACTCTTTTTATTTTTCATGACTGTGGTACTAGAGATATGATTATCAAGTCAAAATATTTGAAGAAATTGTCCGAAGATACATATCCATTATAGTAAAGGTTATACAGATTATGTTTGATATTAGTTTTCATGTACATAGAAATTTAAACTGATTTGTAAATTACTTGTAAAGCATTCAGTGAGTTGTATATATATTCTTGTAAGTCAATAAATTAAGCTACACCATCGTATTCTTGTCACGTGGGACGAGATGCAGTCCATTGAGCTCTATAACCAAACACAAAATAAATACAAAACTACGCCATTTTAACAAAGGGTACAATGTATTTATGTATATGGTTACATTTATATACATTGGATGAAAATGATTTAACAATTGCCCCTCCAAATTATTGGGACCCCTAGGTGGGTGTGGCAGGGACATGGAACAGATGATGTCTGAATGAGTGATACATAAATATCAAAGAAATTAAGATTACCCGCGCAAATATTTTTGTTGGAGTGCAGAAAACATCACATCATGTAGTAGAACGTGATGATTTATTTTAACTTTTTTTTCTATATTTTCTGGTTTGAAATCAATTTTTGGATCCGTATATTTGACTCGAGTCTTCAAAAACTATGTTATGATATGGACGTATTTATATATTACCCAATTTTTTGGTGTGTTTCCACATGCATCTTCACACCATATTGTATTTTAAATAGATTGAATCAGTCATATAGACAATTAATCACACACAAACTCAAGCATGCATCCAAAATACATGGATTTCAAGTTCAATTTTAAATTTGTTTTTAATTAGAAATATGTAATTAAAAATATATATATTATGACATTACTAATTAATGTTTGAGGTATTATTAATTATCAATTATAGTATTGTTGATTATTGTTTGTTTATTCATTACTGCTTAGGGTATTGTTAATTATTGTTTGGGGTATTGTTGTTTCAAAACACACTATACATTCTTTTCATATATTTTGCAATTTATAACGTGCATGCATGCTAAAACTACTCATAATCAAATTTGTTTTGAATGTTATCAAATTTTATAAATTATATGTTTATGAGGACAAAAACTTGTGCAAGGTCATACCACGTAGGGGTGGAAATAGGCCGAACCGAGTTAGGCTTCTCGTTGGACGGCTTGGACCTGCTATTTAATATTTGGGCCTAAGTCTGGCCTGTTATCTGTCATAGACTTTTTTCAGAGCCTTGGCCTGACCTTTTTAATAAATAGGCCTGGCCTGAAAGCCTTTTGGTGGCCTTTTTAATCATGTTTACAAAATTATATTCAATAATTATATTATTATTAAATCATAACAATTAACTCTTTAAATTTTAAAATGAAGATTAAAAACAATTTACCAAAGGATTATCAAATAACAGCAAAATAAAAAATTCAAATAATATTTAGCAATATTTTTCATATATATATTAAATATATATTATATTATATTATATTGTATTATTATATTATATATATATATATATATATATATATATATATATATATATATATATAATATTATTATATTAAAATAGGCCGGCCTGTTGGGCTTAAAAGGCTTACAGAAAAGCTCAAGCCTGACCTATTTAAATAAATAGGCTTTTAAAAAAGCCTGAGCCTGACTCATTTGTTAAACGAGCCGAGCCGAGCTAGGCTTTAGGTAGGCCGAGCCGTAGGCCCCTGTCGGGTAGCCTGACCCATTCCCACCCCTAATACCACGGATGAAATTCATAAGACGGAATTCCATTTAATTAATATGATTAAGAAAATACAATGATTTAGTTGATTTAAGCCTTATATAAATCGCATAAAATGTGATCTCGCTCATAGCTAATTAATTAATTGAGTTAACATCGAACAACGGTTAATTATTAATCTATTTGATCGGTAATTTGATGCGTATACACTTTGGTTTATATTGTCTTCATTTAATTGTCTAGTTTGGGTCATACTTTAGACTTTATAAAAAAAAAAATAGTACGTACATTCGGGCTTATTATGATATGATGATATCTCAGTCAAACCAAATTCAATAATCAATCAACTATCAAATAGCTTGCTTTTGATTTGTTAATTCTAATAAAAATGAACTTAATTAAACGAGTTTTTGGTTATCAATTTGTAACTAGAAGTTTGATAACAGCTAAGAATATTCTTTCACTAATATTATATGCATTTGATTGGCCAATTACACTGATCTCCCTTTTTGCAAACTAATAATCAATTAGGCAAAAGAAAAATTAGGATACTTTCATGAAATCATGACAAAAATGAAACTTTAATTCAGTGACAAGAAATTAATCATGGGAAAAAAGTAATCGCCCCATAACCAAGTAGCTACTACATATTTAGCAAGTTGTTTAAGCAAGTGGATCGATCGATGGCTACTTTAATAATTGAACAAAAAAATCAAAACCCACAATAAAGCAGTTTAGAACCAGGTTTTTCAAGATTCACCTAATTTTTGTTACATATCGAATTAATGGAAATCAGTTGGACGAATCTTTTCAGTTCCTAAGTGCGCGTGATAAATAAAAAAAAAAGACATAATCCAAATAATAATTCTTTCTGACCACCAAAAACACACTGTATATAGTATGGCACTTCCAGCGGATGGAGTTGATCGATCTTAATTAATACACCAAAAAGATATTTGTGTCTTTATAGATATATTTCACGTATATATGACGCCGCTTTCAACTCTTTTAAATAGTTACGTCATAAAATTAAGGAGTAGAAAAGGATTGAACACTAATCTCCAATAAATTAATTAATTAAAGCTCTGAAAAAAATAAATCCTAAATTAGGCGCTCATTCCGTTCACAAATCACAATACTTATTATTTTAACAAGAAATAATTACAAGATAGTATTATTTTATATTTCAATAGTTATTATTGTTCTCTAATTACAATATACAATTTATTTATCATTATTACTTTACTCTAAGCATTAATTAATTAAATATATAAATTAATTAGTAATTAAACTTAGAAATGGAGTACATCATAGCATAATATAATTATCTAATTTTGTACTTTAGAAACAGAAAATTTATGATCGTTGTTAAAGATGCTCATTGAGTGAACTTCAGTACTCTCGTACAATAGCCGCCAACAATAAGAGAGAAGAATAATCTAAACAGTTTCTTAATTCGTGTGTGTGTATAAGTCTAGAAGACAAAGTATACAGCGAAAATGTATACATGAACTGTTGAACAATATTAATTATTTTTATTAAAAAATATTATTTATTTTTACTTAAAAATTTATTGAAAATAACTAATACTATCTCCGTCCCGCATCTTTTTTCATACTACCTTTTTTTTCGTGTTTTAGCGAGGAAGTTGTTTATTAATATTTAAAATGATAAAGTAATTTTGAAAAGATGGTATGATAGATCTATTTCTCCTCTAGTATAAAGTGATTTAAAAATTACTTTATCATTTCAAATACTAATTAAAAACTCGCTCGCTAAAACACGTGAAAACAGTAAACGTGAAATAAAATCCGGGACGGAGGGAGTATTTTTTCAATAAAAATAATTAATACTCTTTAATAAAAACAATTACTATTCTTCAACGATTCATGTATGAACCAGTTTCATTCTATACATACTCAACCTAAAGTAATACTCACTTCATCCCGAGATTACTTGTACACCTTCATTTTTCGTCCGTCACAAATATGGTTGTATTTATACACTGTGTTTATTAATTTTATTATATATAAAATTTATTATTTACAATGTTAAAGATTAACATCTCAAGTAGTATAATTTATATAATATAATGATAAATCGAATGTATCAATACAACCCTATTTGTGACAAATGAAAAATGGAGGTGTGCAATTAATTTCGGGACGGAGAGAGTACTCCCTCCGTCCAAAAAAGACATTGCAGGACATACTATTCATCTCATACAATACAAATACCTTTAAATTATTAATAGTTACACACAAATATATGTATTTCCTTTGTTTTATTCGCTTAAAATGAACAATAAACTTTTATTAATTTAAATATTACAAGTCAATTTTCATTCTAATTTTTTTTTAAGTCGACTCTGCAATATTTATTGGGACGAAGGGAGCAGTAACAATTTTAAATTGGAAGAGTATTAATTAATTAAGAAGTTTAGATTGTCGATGCAGATGGCTCCCATGATGTGAAAAGATAGCAAATATGACAGCGTAAAAATTCAAATAATAATTAGAATTCATAACCTCACTATACGTAGTAATGTTGTTCTAACTACTTAATTTATTCCACCTACAGGACAGTGTCAAGGGGAGGAACAGCGCCTTTAATTTGGTAATGACAAGTGATCAATTATCCAGCAAATTAATAAGCACATCTCACTCACACAATTAAGAATCATTAATCACCAACTGGACTTAGCAATCCAGATTTGACTTGTGCTGTGATTTTCCCTATTCTACTATTATTATATATAAGTTAAATTTATATTGTAATAGTAATAGTAACATATTTACATACCGTGCACAAAACGGCCTTATCAAATTACTACACCGACAAATATATCTAGAGTGGAATTAGTTTATATATGAATGATTGAAAGATATTAGTAGTTTTCACTAAAGGATATTGATTGTTTTTGCTTAAGAGTATTAGTTGTTTTCATTAAAGAGTTTTACTTTGCTTTACCTAAACGCCTAATACCCTTCGGTGAAACCGACTAACTCTCTTTAATGAAAATAACTACTCTTCAATAATTTATGTATAAACCTTCAACTCTATACTTTGTTAATACTGACATATATGTATATATATAAATTTATATATATTTGTGAAGTGAAAGCATGAAACAAAAGATACAACACTTTTACTAATTTTTATTTTTATTTTTATTTTCCTAATACAACACATTTACTATTTTTTATTTTTATTAAGAGAAAATTATATGTGCATCAATTTGAGTTGAAGATCATTCGAGCATATCCAGAAAATATTCATAAGTTTCTAAAGTATATTCATATTTCATATCTTTACATTCGTATTTTTTTAGAATCCACCATAATAACTTTTTTCTCTTTCAATAAGAAGATTCTTCCACCGCACGCTTACGATTTTGATCCAACAATGATTCTTTTCCGAATAAGGTGTGTGTTATTGGTGAAATCTGATTAAATTTTATGTTTCTTCGTTTTGTATTGCAGGTAACCTAAAGGTGATGTAGAAAACATTTTTTTCATGGTAGAACGATTTCTCTTCTTAGATATTTTTGGAAGTTATTTTTGCAAAGTATTGATATATATATATATATGAAATATTTGTAGGTGGGAATTGAAATATTTTGAAAAAGGTATTATCACCAAAATAGTGTATGGTACTAATATTTTTTTGCCACCAAATATAGTATCTTGCCTTCAATAATATATTGGAATACAAAAGTTTATTTTTGAATAAAATTATGCGGCCAAAATAGACTAATAAACTACAAAATACAGATATTCTTTTCTAGACTAGGATTTCAATTTTTATTTCATATTATTTTTAACATACAAAATATTAACAGAGTATTGTAATTTATAAATAAGTAAAAACTGTTATATCTTATGTAATTAATGTATATATTTTTTCTTAAAATATGTGGAATAATTTTTTTATGGATAGAAAATTATAGTGTTGGTAAAAAAAAAAGGACATTAAGTTTCTTTACTAACAATTTAAGTATTACAACTTTAAAAAATACCTTACTCTAAAATACAATAAATTTGAATATATTTTAGTCAATGAGGAAACAAAATATTTATGTAAAATATGGAATATTATTTTAAATATTATATTAATGCAAGTAGCTCTTTTTTACTGTTCAAAGTTTTCTCTTCTAAGATTTTTTTTTTGAAGTTATATTTGCAAAATATTGATAAATGTTAAATTTTTTAGAAGGGAATTGAAATATTTAAGAATATATATTGTCACCGAAATAATATATGATATCAAAAAAAAATCTCCACCAAATATAATATTTTGCCTTCAATAATAGATTATAATACAAAAGTTTATTTTTGGATAAAATTACACCACCAAAATAGACTATTAAACTGTAAAGTACATATATTATTTGATAGACTAGGATTTCAATTTTTCTTTTATATTATTTTAACATACAAATATTAAAATAGTATAGTAAATGTTATGTGTTATATAATTAATATATATATATATATATATTTAATATGTGGAATTAGTCTTTTATGGATAAAAAATTATAGTGTTTGCAAAAAAGAAAAAAAAAACTAACATGGGCTTTTCTACGGTCAGGAAGGGTTTTGCCCTCCCTAACGTCAGTAAACCAATAAACAGTTGGTATGTCGTGTAATTTCGCCCAAGGCGATATAGTTACTTAATAGTTTACCCTTATATATATTTTTCTCTTCATTAAACATATTTTATACGTTAGATCGAAGATGTAATGGTGTTAAAAGGGTTTACTGATGTCAGAAAGGGCGAAACTCTTCCTGACCTTAGAAAAACACAACTACCATTAAGTTTCTTTACTAACAACTTAAGTATTATAACTTTAAAAAGTATCTTTCTCTAAAATATAATAAATATAAATATATTTTAATCAATAGAAATACAATATTTACATATTGCTAGTGTTAGTGTCCTAGAGACAATCCATCGAAAGGACATAATACTAAGATAATATTCAGATTTGGTTTAATATTATTATTGGTTTAATATTAAATGTATGTCGTTACACTTATCTGAATATGATGTTTGATTGTTTGCATATATTCTTATTTGTGTACCCATTAATCACTACTGTCATTGAGTGAGTGAGAACTCAGATAACTTAAGTATGATTCTCAAATAGCCCCAATCAAGGATCATCAAGAATGAGATATTGATGATGCAATTAAGATTGGTGTGCGATCTGCATCATACTCTTAGAGAGTGTATTAAGATCTCACTTACTACGAGATACCGGGTATCTCATGATGGATGCACAGATACCTTAGAGGGTATTGGTATACCCATCCGAATAACCTTTTGATGTAATTCCACATAATGTGTATACGGGTGTCTCGGTTGGTGGGAGCGATGTGATACTCCTCTGACTTGAGGTCAATACGCACGACATGTGTGGAGTGGTGAACTTTGACCATGACCAACGCTTGCACCCTTCCATGGGTAGATATGTCATGAATTGGGTTCATCACGAAATGCATGTGTGTGGTAGTTGAGCCAAGAATAGGATGCATTCCTCAATGTGGATTTAGAGAGAATACTTGTTTTCTCATTATAATTGGATCTAAGTCGTCGGCCGACGCACATCAACTTAGACTTTGTGGCTAAGTGTGATATACTTGATCAATTAATGATTTGAGATAATATGATTAAGTTATTTGAATAGACACTTCATCATGTTCAAAACTTAATCGAGTATTCGTGAATAAAAGGAAGATACCACAATAGCCCACAATATTACAGATAGTTGCAGATTTCCTCACAACGTACCTCGTATATTGAGAATATTTGATTTATTGTCTAGGGTTCAATTAAGACCGTTAGTTTGACTAATCGCTCGATATACGGGGGTCTATGGGTCACACAACAAGTAATGACAATTTACCAATTATAGTTGGTTGATTAAATATTGTATTGGATATAATATTTAATTTATGGAGAATATAATAATAATTATATTTGAAATTAATTATTATTATTATTATTTAATTAAATTAGATTTAATTAAATATGAAATCCCAATAATAATATTTGGAATATTATTATACAAGAATAATAAATATGGTAAAGATATTATTCGTAGGAACATATCTAGGGAAATATAATCCGTAGAGATTATATTACGGGCTAGGCCCGATATCTTGCTTAGGAATTAAGCCAAGTTAATCCCTATAAATATGTGTCTTATGGGAATTCCGAAAATATACAAGAAATATAATTTCTCCATAAAATCTCAAGTCGGAATTTTCCTAGCAAATTCGTCTCGAGATTCAACGCTGGCATATCGGTGCGGGTTGGTAGAAAGTCGTTACGTGGATACCATAGTTGAGGATTCCACATACAAATCGCTGTAAGGATTTACATGTTATTATTTATCCTTTTGCTTTTATGTTATACAACTATGTTTAAGATTCGTTGTTGGTGAATCGTGATCTTCCGCTGCGCCGAACATGGTGTTCGTGCCTCTAAAATCCAACAGTGGTATCAGAGCTTCAGGATCGTTTATTGGTTGTATACATAGTTTTGTATAATTCGGTAGTAAAATATTATGCTTATTTTCTAAATTATTTGCCCGATCTATGGTGTTAAAAATCAAATTATTTGATTTATTAAATCTATTATATTTGAATTAAAACATGTTGTTTCACGTACTGAAAACCCACTGACATATTTTTGGTAATTAAACAAAAGAGATTGTTAAAGAGCACTTCGTCACTGTTGGACTTGTCCTTAATGAGTTCTTAGCTTGATTTTATTGGTCGACTTGTCTTCTGCCTTGACACTCTGACTAAAGTAGCTCGCCAGGGTCTTATCTGGGTTCGGGTGGTCTTTGCTATGATGTAGCTCGATTGAACAAAGTAGCTCGCCTAACTGGAGTAGCTCGTCTGACTATTCCAGTTCGGCTTGGCCTGGTTTAGCCTGCTTAATCTTGTTTCTTGTGGGCTACTTTGTTTAAACCTGTTCGCCTTAAGTGTGATGTAGCTCGTCTATCAACAAATATCATAATGGAGAAATTAATTTAATGGATGTGAATGAATTAAATGGTAAACCATAATATCTATAATACCTTTAAAAGTGACAATCACCTGTAAATCATTTTTGGACGACTTTGCCCTTGTCCTTTTTTGCTTTGCTCATTTTTGCCCTTCCTTGCATCAAATTGTGAACGACTCACTGTGTCTCTCCATCGCTGATTTCTTTCTCCCTTTTCTTCCGCCTATATTCATCGTCCTCCGCCGCCCATGACCATTGTTGTTCATCGATGCCTTTTCATCTCCGTTTCCTAACGTCGCGGTACACTCCTGGCGTCAGGTCCTTCATTCCGTCTTAATCTCTTCTCCTCCAGCCGTCTTAATCTCTTCTTCCTTCTCCAGATAAGAATCCGATTTGTCCCATTCTCCCCCCGATATCGCCGTGAGCCTTCTCCTCTTCTCACTGCGTTGCTAATCGGATGGCGAAAGGAAACATAGAAGGTTTCAGCGTACATAATGCAAGACGTTCTGTATTCCTAATTTTCGCGGCGGAGTTTCGGCTACCCAAATCTCTATCCAAATCGAAGAACAATCTCCGCATGCAAGCCCTAATCGATAGGGCTTCGGATCGCCGCCAAGACGGTAATCGTGTACCAGAGGTATGCCTTAATTTGCTTGATGAAGCCTTGCAGATTGTCTATCCTTCTTGGTGGTGTTAAGTCATAATTCTTCCCGTTCTATGTGCCTTGTATTTGATTCTTTCTTCAATTTGATGGATACTTCAAAGATGTTGTCTGAGTGCCAATGAGTCGGTACTTAGTTGGATTTTCATGTTCCTTGCAATTTGTTTGATAGTTTGTCTTACAGTGATGTTTGCGATGTAGGTTCTGTTGGATTTTATTAGGCAACTGAATGATGATCAAGGGTATGCACTTGCATCTAATAAATCTTGTAGAAAAAAAATGTTCTTTTTATCACTTGGCCAAACATTTGGAAGCCATTTCTGTTCTGAACTTAAGTTACCCCCAGGCCCATGGAGGAGCAGCGGCAAAGATATGGACCACCTCTGTATAGACTTAAAAAATAGTTCATAGTTTTCGACTGTTCATCTCTCTTCTTTGGGGGCGTCTTGAAGCTGGAAAATTGTGAGGCTTGTTAAGATTCTTGTACTTTCAGTTGCTCCGTCTGTAACATGTTAAAAATTTGTTTGATGCTACCTTATAATTTGATGCTTCTGTGGTACTTTTGTAATTCTCAGGCAGAAACACCATATATCTATTTTGGAGGAAGCAACTGATGTCTACACTTCTGAGCTGGAAAGATTTATTATATTCATCGGGTACTGTATCCTTATCCTCTTGGTTTTTCCTGTAGTTCCCTTAGAAATGTGCAGTAGGCTTCCATTGACCAGTTCAATTTCCTTCATATTTGGGCTGCAAGCATATAATTATTCTTATGCTGGGAAAATATATGATGTCATTGGAGGGGTTTTATATTCAAGATTTAAGTTTCTTCTGCATTTGGTTCTCTTTGTTGATACTTGATATCTGTTTTCTCAAATTCCCACTTTTCATTTCTGCAGAAGATGCTGGTGCATTAGCTGCCAGGTTTGTCCTCTACCACACTTTTGTTAAATTTGTGTCATCTGGGCAGAATGTTTATTGCTTAATATATATATTTACGTGTTTGTTTTCTTCTTGTATCTTGTCTTTGGATGGTTAACAACAAGTTGATGCTTGCAGGAATAATGACGAATTCAAGGAAATAAGTGTTCTAGCAGGACAGAATCACGAGGTTTGTTTTCTAGAACCCGAGTCAGATCTTCAGCTCTCGGTGTCCTGTAATGTGCATCCAATATTATCATAAAGTGAATCAAATCATCTTTAAGTAGTGTAACTAAATAGCATGCCATCTTTAATTAGTGAAACTGCTAAACAGTGTAAAGTGAATCAAGTCATGATGTTTTTTGTACATTTTGTGACTTGATGGATCTTACTGTTTCTATAGGTGTCGCTAACAGTTGAGTCATTAAACTCGTACATTGCTTGGGATTTCTCGCTGGTACAGGGCAAAATGAATATGGTATTTTTCTTAGAACTTCTGTTAATTTCTTGTTTGTGGTAACAATACTACCAAGAGGAATGGTAGATCCATTTAGTATAAATTACATCTTCTATATCTGTTTTACAGGGAGGTTTTCTCAAATTCCCCCTTTTCATTTCTGCAGAAGATGCTGGTGCATTAGCTGCCAGGTTTGTCCTCTACCACACTTTTGTTAAATTTGTGTCATCTGGGCAGAATGTTTATTGCTTAATATATATATTTACGTGTTTGTTTCCTTCTTGTATCTTGTCTTTGGATGGTTAACAACAATTTGATGCTTGCAGGAACAATGACGAATTCAAGGAAATAAGTATTCTAGCAGGACAGAATCACGAGGTTTGTTTTCTAGAACCCGAGTCAGATCTTCAGCTCTCGGTGTCCTGTAATGTGCATCCAATATTATCATAAAGTGAATCAAATCATCTTTAAGTAGTAAGGAATTATGAAGGGGCGAATGCAAATAACAAACATCGAGTCATTGAATGTGTTGTAGGAGCGTCTTAAGCAAAGTATTAATGGAGAAAAGGAAGGAATCTAGGTCTGGCATGGAAATTATGAGTTTATTGCAGGTGAACATCTGATTTTAGCTTCTGTTAAGTATGTAATTTCTTTTCTAATTAGTCACATCTTGACAATAGAAAGAAGGCCGGCGGGGGGGGTGGGGGGGGGTATGGAATGGAAAGAAGACTGGTAATGAATTCCACAAAAAAGATTGTAAGTCGTGCTCGACTAATTTGACTTGTGCACTTTGAATTTGATGCATGACATTTCATGCTTGTAAGTGGATGCTTATGAAGCAAAAAATCAATAACTTGTAGCAGAGAAAGCTGATTTGAGGGCATTGCAACGTTCAAGGCAGGTATCTCATAATCCGTGCAATGTTTCTCTAAACTACATAAATTGTGAAAAGTTGGCCCTCCTCCCTATTTCTAAGGCATACATTTTTTTTTTTTTGGGAAAATTGGCTTTGCAATGATAATGAGTGCCGACACTGGCTGCAGCGTCTAAAACTGTTGATCATCTTCAGAACGTTCATAGTTTGCATGCTTACTTCGTTTTTCCTGGAGATCTCGAGAGTAAGTATTCAAAACCAGTTTCCTCAAATACTTTTCCTTTTTGTGCTAGCATTGAGCACCTAAATGGGTATATAACATAGTTTGCATTATGTTTTCTAATTCTACCAAATTGCCAAGTCTCTCAATAGACAATCTAATGGTTTCAGGACCAATTATATATCAAGTGCATCGTGTACGTGATGGGAAAAGCTTTGCAACCCGAAGGGAAGAAGCTATACAGAGAGGAAACATTGTATTTACACTAATGACTTCTTTCCATGTAATCCCATCTATTTAATATGCGACGCTCTTACTAAATCTCCATATTTATATGCGACTTACTAATATGAATATTGCTCTTATGGTGTTGAAATGATTGTAAATAGTGAAATATGTGCTGAGTAAATAACATATCGCAATAAAGTTATTGGGGAATTAAAGTAGAAACATGTTATTCTTTATTGAGAAATTGAACTCTGTGCCTTCTTCAATTGAAACCTTGATCTGTTGACTTTCGGACTTGAAATATAATAAAATGTTTATAGGTTCCTTGATCTGTGGATTCATTGAGCCTGAAGGAATTCCATGTGGACCTGCTCTTATTTTGTGATGTTAGGGCTGTGCATTAAGAACAAGCATGTTGTGAGATTCATTAAATACTGCAGTATTCATCTTTGTACATTTATAATCATGGGCTCATTTGCTTCACAAAATGGGATGAATTAATATAGTAGAATGAATGAATTAATTGTGATATAATCTTGCTATGTGTTTGCATTGCTGAATTACAATTTTTATATTTAGGTTGCTCTTAATTCGGGAATTCTTCAGTCACCGGTTACAGATCGATTTCCATTTTTTAACATTTTAGATTTGATTTTCTTTAATTATGGATATGGAGGGCTTAGTTTCCTGATTCATTATTTGCTGGAGTTTTTGCAGTCAGTGCTTGCAGTCTTCGTGAGGTGTTTTTCCCCTGGTTATGTGCTTATGAGGTGAGTGATCTTTGTATTTTTTTTTTACCTCATGATACCTTAAGTAATTTGTTGTGTGGATGAAAGTTTCGGTATTCTTTGTATGACATACACGCCCAATTTTGTTACTGCAGTACTCTGTTTTTTCTCCTTGTGTTTCCGACATTCTATCTCTAAGATAGAAATTACTGTCAATTTTTCTTTAATTTTGAAACAGAAACTTCAAGAATTTTGTCTTTTGTCATTTGATTTATCATTTTATTGAACTGTGCAGGTTATAATTTTAAATTGTTTGTACTGATGCAAACACTTGAAGCCAATTGCTTTTTCTGATTGAATGTTTCGAAGTTTCCAACAGTCCCAAATAGGTTGACAAATCTGCTATCACTCTTCATCAAGGTAATTATATATGCTATATCATATATTTGCTGCTCATCTCTAATTTTTATACAAATTACTTCGAATTTGGTTTTATGTGAGAATCATTTGATAGATTTCGCCTATTTCTACCGTCATTTGTTCGAAATGAGATTATGGGGTTAGTAATCCCAGACTGCGGATGCGTCTAGAATTTTTGGAGTAAAAAATCGATTCCTGATCTAAAGTTTGTGTTCATTTTAATTGGGCGTGTATGCTATACAAAGATCAGTTTATGGCTTTTGGAAACTGCATCTATGCTGGTAATATGATCTTGAGCCTCAGTTAAAATTAACTACTGCAGGCCATTAATTGTCTTAAATCATGAGCATTGCTTCTCCAAATGTCATTTTATGATGAACGAAGCTAAACAAGAAGTTCCTACGTGGTTGCTCGATTATGCCAACAATCCTTGCGACTACACTGGCGGTGGTGGTGGTGGTGGTGGTCGTGGCGGCGGTGGCCGTAGTGGTGGCCGGAGCTACGGCAGCGACTACTCGAATCAGTATGATGCTGGTGGTGGTGAATATCCTTATGCAGTCAACAGTGATCCATCTGATGCTTATGGAAATGGGGCTATGGCTAATGCTTATGTTGGTGATTCATCCTAGCCTTTGTCGTGCAATTATGGGTTTGATTATGCTTCTGTGAGTGCTACCGAATGGGAATAGTCCTTAGTTAATCTGCTTACTTTTTTGATGAACTCAGTTTTGATTACCTAATCAAGTATATATATATATACACACACGTAGGATTGCTGAGAAAGTGACCAGGTAATAGAATAGTTGTAGAGGTAAATCATGAATGATGATTTGGGGAGAAACTGAAATTGGAGAGCAGTATCTGATGCTCGTTTTTTTGTATTTGTTGTTCTCCCTCTACCTTTTTGTTCACATCTTTTGCTTGAGCAGCCAATTTCTTTTTGTTCACAATAATTTGGCCTATTTTTATAAATTTACCCATATATATGTCCTTTGTACTTTCATAATTTAACATCAATTTGTTACGTGTTTATAATTTGGTTATATTATTTAACATTTATATGAAAACCCCTTTACTGAGCCCCAATAAATATAATGAACTTTTATGCATTTGTTGTGCTTTGATAACCAACGAAACTCAATATATATTTTTGAAATGAAAGTAGAATTTATCTGAAGTTTTTACATACCCAATATTAGATGGACCTTCAACCTTAGAGATCTTTAAGATTAGGAAAATTAAAGATAAAAACTCAATTCACAAAACCTTTGATGAAATCATAATCTTTTTCTTCAAATAAAACTCAACTGACAATGATTCTATTTTTTTTGTCATACAGAATCAATCCATGATCACTTGGCAATAAAATAATATAAAAAATTACGCCCAACGTGCAACGCACGTGTTGCCAACTAGTATATATAAAAAGGGATAAGCAATTTAGGATTTAGAAATTGAAAGATTTGAAAAGTTGAAAGAAGATGTAGAATTCATATGAGCTTGACACATAAGCATATACATACTTGCTATTTAGCAGTGTTATAGATTTGTGTGTAATAGAAGCTCATAAAAGAAAATTTCATTTCACAAGATGGGTATTAAAAATAACTAATAAATACAAGTTTACAACAATTAACATTATTTCTAACACCGTTTTCGGGTTTAAAAGCCAATCTATATATTAAAATTTGAAACACCCTACTTTCAATAAATAAAGCCAACTCCAAAATTTAAATTTAAATCCTAACAATTTTATTAATGTAAAAGTCTAACGCCATCAAAGACCAAATTATTTCTACCCTTACTGGCATCCACAATCTCCAAACCACCACATTGTAACAGTCGTCTCATTTTACCTCTAAAACAAAATGGAGATCCACTACAATGATTTTTCTTTTATTCCAAAATTCAATCTAAAATTCTAAATGTTAATGTAGGGATTTTTTTCATTAAAGAAACCATCTCTCATGGGACTTTGTTAATAATTTATTGTAAATTCGACATCCAATATGATGAGTATGTAATTTCTAGATAGGATTTCTGTAATAAGTTATTATTTGGGAACTACATAAATGAATTAAATCTACACTTTTCTATAAGTTCAAATTTTAAATGAGATTAAATTTTTTCATTGTATCAGAGTCAATAGGCTAGCTCATACCATCCACACGTCTCCTGGGTTCAAACCCTACTAACAACAATTTCACCCACAATCTCCTCAGCCCTCCACTAATGGAGTGCTTATATAAAAATTTTATTCTTCTATAAATTTGAACTTTTAGTTATATAATATAATAAAAACACTAATATCAGGTGAGATGTTTGTAGAAGAATATTCAACTAAAGATTGGAGTGATGATAGAAAATAGTAAATTAAGTGTGGAAATTCAACTAAAAGTCGGATTGATGATAGAAATACTGAAAAAGTGATGGAAAGGAAGAAGAAAGCCGTAAAAGTCCACACCGACAAGAACTAAAAATGGTGTTAACGGAAGATTGAATTAACGTGCTCAACTTTTTTTATAAGATGAGTAATATACATATGGAATATTTGATCCCAAATATACCCAATATTAAAAGGCACTTCATTGAATAAGATACGTTCTATTTGGAACTTTCTCAAAACTAAATTAATTAATACTCATTTAATTAAGTCCTCGAAGATTCAATATCTTTTGAGACATCCATTATAAATAAATATGAGTCGATTGGTATTGCCAGCATGTAATATTTCAATCAATATTAAACTTAAAATTAATAACGAGCTAAGAATTTTTGTTTTACCAATTTTGGGCTAGTTGATTATCGATATTGTATTTGTCCCCATGAAGTGTGACTGTGCTAGAATTATATACATAATAAAAATCAACCGAGCACAATTCGCAATTTATTCCATATGTATCAACTTTACAAAACAATCACTACAGTGTGTACTCGTTTGCCTTTTGTGTTTCAATTTGAACCATTTGTGAACAAAATGTAATTTTAGTACCTTCAGCTCTCTAAAAATGTTTATATACAACAAACATGGAAAGTCTGAGAATTTTCTTCATGATTTGAGAAAACAACCGAAAATGCCGATTGGGCTAAAATCATTTGTTTGGATTTTTAAATCTTTTTTTTTTAGGTACACGTTTGTCATTGCATGAATAGTTGATGCATGATAAATTATCTCTCTCTATCTATATATCTCCCCAATAGAGGTGAATAATCATTTCATACAATGCCAATATGTCATGTGTGGATAGCCTAGTAGCTAGACTCATGCATGACGTAGCTCCAGCTGTAACAAATAGTAGTATTAATTCATTTTTTTGCTTCCATTTTCGTCTCCCAATTACCTACTCTATAGTCTATACTGCATCTACTGCCCCATAATGTGACCCAACTATGAACTAATACACGCATCATGCATGTTCATAACTCTCCCAACATATCCCATGTAACATGTTACGACAACCGAAAGAGACAGTCACCAGTAAAATTTATCCAAATTTATATTTATTATTATATATATTTATATTTGTTTAGTAATATCATAACATCTATTTAATAATATTATTTTTATAAATTAATATCATATATAATACGTATCCACGTAATTCTGCAGGTTTGTGTGCGTGTAGTTGTACGTATAATATCATTGTATTAGTTAATTATAAGAATAGTAGTATTACACTATATATACAATTGCAATGTCATGATAAGTTTTACAAGAGAGTTCAGTCCAACATTCATGTTGATTTCGTTCAATATCAACCGGCAAATTAAGTTTTGATAATTTAATTAAGAATGTTGGATCAACCAAATGTTGTTATATATAGGAATATTGTTGTATCAGTAACTAAAATCATTAGAGCAACGTTTTTTTTTTTCACTTGGTGCATGATGCATTCACTCAACAGTTCAAACTGTTATACTGAAAAGTATGATTTGATTACATTGAAAAATGCTGGAGTGTGGAGCCTGAATGGATTGTACACTAATTAGGCCCGATAACGGCCCATGTTTTTCGGCCCAGTTGATCCTAATGGATTTAGAGTTATGACCTGTTGCTATCTATATAAATAAATATTTTCTCCTTGTACCGCGTTTGTATCAAAAAAAAATTAGTGAAAAACTCTGGCTAGACGTAGCTGTAAGACGAATTGGGGTGAATAAATTTTGTGTTCTTCTATTTTTCGTAATTGTGTGTGTGCACATTTTTTTTACAACAAATGTTAAATTACACTAAAAATCGATTTTCAGTATAAATTTTACAGTGTAATCTAGCCACACTTTTCAGTGTAATTAATTTATACTGTTGAATGAGTGCACCGTGCACCTAATGCATATGAAAGTGTGCGGATATTAGAGCACATATTTGAAATTGGTTGTTCGCAAGGGTCGGACGTTTTCGAAATTTTTGTTTGATGACTTGTTATCTTAGTTTAGAATGGATTTAGCATTTATATGGGTATTGCCTTGTACCATTTCGTTTTATTAATAAAATTGCTTTTACCAATGAAACAAATTTGATCAATCAAAGTAAGAAATGACATGCTTATATCATGAGATTAATTTATGTTTGATGAAAATGTCAAAAAGTGAAACTACATGTTATGGGAAAATTAAAGCAAATTTTGCATGAGCATTTCGTGACGACGCAGATTCCGTTTTGATCATGCTTATCAGTTTAAGTAGGTGTGCGTTGAAGATTTTGTATATATCGTTTGGATTGTCTCCCCATTCATAAATGTGACGTCGTTTGAGAGCAAACAAACTAGGCATGACTCCATCCAAAACTTTTATCTTAATTTATCGTTCATATCAATGTATATGTATAGTATATTACACACTAACACTAGTGATCTATATTATATTAGAGTCCACTTTTAGTATTATATTACAATATATAAATTTATTGTTTGTATTCAAATTAAACAAAACTTGAATTTCATCAAATTAATTATCACCCTACTTATACATACAAATTAATTTCACATCACTTTCAACACTTATGTATAGTCAACTCCTATTGAAAACAGATCATTATTTCCTTTTCTGGTAGAAGTTGTAAATGGATAAAGGACTATATGGCTAGTATAACTTATTTAATTTAACGTGGTATCTTTTCTCTTACTTGTTATAAGTCATATTTTAATGGTTGAAAATAATATCATATACGAGTATATTAAAAATAAATGATAATAGAATTGGTATATCATAAAGAAGATCATGATTTTAGTTTTTTGATATCAAAGAATAAAGCCAAATGCTCATTTATTGGTTGACTCTCATCAGGAACAAAATTTTAACTAAAAACTTTGGGTAGAAACTCACTATTCTTTCTTTTCTGGATTTAGATGAGAATAGTTTTTGTAACCACCACCTCAACTCGTTATTTTGTTAAAAGAAACAAAAAATTTACTTCGATCGATCGACTCATCATTTGCGCTATATTTACAAAATGATTTTAAGTTTTCCTATAACACCCCTACTCAGGTATCGCAGTCAACCTCGCGGCAATCTTCCCTCTCCTTGCGCCGCCGCCGCTCCTCCTCCTGCCAGATCTGGCATCCCCAACGTCGCCGCCCTTTCTCGATTGCTTCAAATCATTATCTCCGGGGAACACCAGAATACTCCGGCGACAACCACATTTCTCACTACAACCGCTCTTAGTCAAAGCCGAGCTGGCTTTCACGGCCAATGCGGCCATCTCCTCCGCCTGAAGGCGGTGGCGCAGCTGACTCAGCGGCAGCGCGAAGTAAAGCTGCCCAGGCTGCAGCTCCTCATCGTCGCTCACCGCCGAAACGACGTCGTCGAATTCCATCTCGTCGGAGTTGCAGATAAAACAGGCCGGATTCTTCTGCAAAACGTAGGAAACCTTGACAGGATAGGGAAATTCCTGCAATCTGCCGTCGCTTGATATCAATTTTGCAGTGGTGACGTTAGTCGAATCGCAGGAACTGCATATTCCCATTTTAATTATTTTCCGTTTGTTTCTGTGATGCGGTTGAGTGTGAGAGATGGGGGTGGGAGAAAGTGCGTGTATGTATAGGTATATATACATGTGGAGGGAGATATATATAAGAGGGGTGGAGAAAGGAGGGGTGATATGGGGAATTGAACCAGGAGGACACGTCAGCAAGGAAATTAATTAAAGAAAAAAAAATTAGGGGAAAGGTGTAATGTGTATTTGGATCAGTGGGCAGGGGCAGGGTTGCCAGGCTGTAAACTTGTGGGAGACAGGTTGTAATGTAATATTGTGAGGGTTGGGCTTGGTGGGGAGTATTAACTCTTACCCGCGTTTCTTCTATGAAATTGAGGGGAAATTGATAGGGGGACCTCTATTTGTTTTTTCCCTTGCTCTCTTCTTCCCCCTTCTTTCATTCCTTGTTTTTTTCTCTATATTTTTCTCCCCTCAAATTTATTTTTTCGACAAATACAATTTCTTCCAATATCAATATTATATATATATATTATTATTTGTACACTCGAAATCTAACACAATGCCAATGTACGTATACATACTATCATTGTTTAATATTTTCTCGTCCTATAATTATTTTGGGATTATATATTTGTAAGTCTCGTAACTTTGCACTATTTTGAATTTGATCCACATGAATTACATGTTTTGATATTGGTCCCGTAAGTTTGAGATTATTTTGATTTTAGTCCTTTTACCTTGATGGTCCTGTAAGTTTGAAGTTTTTTTAGAAAAAAAATTGGATTACACGTTTTGATATTGGTCCTATAAGTTTTAAAATGACTAAAAAAAAAAAACTTCCAAACTTGCAGGACCAATATCAAAACTTGTAATTCATGTGGACCAAATTTAAAGCAGTGCAAAATTACGGGACTTACAAATATATAATCCCAATTATTTTCATATTTTTCATTTCGGTCCGTCTCAATTCTACAATCACATTCTTAAAAAAAAAACCAAAACTCAATATAAATATTCATATTTGACTACTTTATACACTAATAAACATATATATCTACTTTCATCGGTTATATGGTCAATAAAGTACTAGTATTTTCTTAATATGGGTGCCAAATACAAACATGAAGATGGATCGACTTGGGACGGAGGAGTATCACTGTTATGTATACACTTTTTTTTTATATAATAATAGTGTATGTAAATAATAAGAATGATGTGTATATATAATCAATGATACTTGAAAAAAAATAGTTTACAAAAGCTCAACATGCAAAAAAAACCTACACTTTTTATACATTATTCAGTGGATGAATTATTGTTCCTATTGTTTTGATAGGTCCATTTTACTTTTGTTATTGATAGTTTTCTTCTCAATTCTTATGCACGGCCTACATTGATTTTGACTTTTTAATATATTAACATGTTGATGATTTAAATTTAATCTTAACCTCACTGGTTGTTGTGTGGATAAGTTGATGAGGACACTGTTCTTAAGTTGATGAATTAGAAAACTGATACTTGACTATTTCACTTAGTGTTAATGGAATATCAAAAATTCGTTTGGGTGACAACGTAATGGTAGAAAAAATTTGTTAGAATAATTAGAGTTTGTTGTCCTGTAAAAAAAAAAAAAAAAAAGTTTGTTGTACTCGCTTACTACTACATTATTTAATTTATGTTTTTTTCCTTTTTGGGTTAATTGCATATAAAATCACAACATTTTCGCTAATTGCAATTTAATCTTTAATTTTGTTAGCAATTCTAACCAAATGACAGATTTCAATCTGTCCGAAAATGATGATTAATTATGCGTTATCATCCGAAACAATCTAAATATATTAATACAATTAATTATTCATTGTCTAGCATTCTAAAAAAAAAAATTATTCATTATCTAGCAAGTGAAACATTATTTTCGGACAATAAAAAATTAATTTGTTGGTTCGAATTGAACCAAATGTTAAGTTGGAGTTTTGTTTGCAAATATTCAAAAATCTAGATTATATTACAATTTGCGAAAAGATTGTGATTTTAATAGCAATTAACCCCCCCCCCCCCCCCCCCCTACCCCCCCTACTAAGTGATTAATTTTTTTTAATCGTCTTCTGCTCTCCTTGAACGAAAAAACTCTAATGAAATAATGTTTGAAGTGTTTTTTGATTTGTTAAGTACGAGTCAAACTTAAATAATTTATGATTTATTTCTTATAGTGTTAGAGCACGAAAATTATTGATAATTAGTAATAATCATGTACATGTTGAATTAATAATGTTAATTTTTTTACAAGTTATTATAAACAAAAACTACAATTATGAAAGGTTATTAAACTTACAAGCTTTGCAGAATACAATTCAGAATTTAGTAATTACAATTGACTAAATTTTGTGTTAATCAATTTTACCCTTACACTTGGTTTACATTTTGGGTGTAGTTTTAAATAGTACTTATAATTATTTCATTTAAAAATATTAGTTTGAAGTATTTTTTATTAACACATTATTAACTTTTTTTTACTATAAATATTAGTCGCAAAATAAATGCACAAAAACGATTTTACACAACTTACAAGTTACAACAATATTATTCGAATTAGATAGGCCATTGAGTGATTCACATGGTATACCTTTTAGATAACCAAAAATGTAAGTAGAGTATGAAAGTGCTTTTGGAATAACTCTCGTCACCTATATGGTGTACTATAAGTTTGCAAGAAAATCTGGGCTCTTGCTTTTTGTGAATAATTAGTGATATGGAGAGTATATGTACATAAATGGCTATGAATAATATATTCAACTTTTTATCTCTATAATATAACTTTTAGTTGTCCACTACCACCCTTCACTCTCAACTGGATAATAAATAATTAGGCAAAAATATAGGTCCAAAATGACTTTATTACTTAATTCCCGAAAAAGAAAAAAGAAAAAGAAAGACACATGAAAGTCTTTGCATTAATAAGCCATATATGACGACGTTTTATTCATTTCCCTGGGTGGGCACTGTACAATGCATCTCATTTTTTTTTTAGAAAAGTAGAATTTTAATGAAACACAAAATTTGTGGGTCGAGTTCCAATATGCATAATCTTAGTATTTATTCTACTTAGTAATAATTTGTGGGTCGAGTTCCAATAAATCATATTAATTCTACTATATAATTTTAAGGAAACATAAAATTTTGTGGGTCAAGTATTATCATAATCTTAAATTTTCTATGTAGAAATGTGTATCGAATAAATTCACAAATCACTAATAAATTATACATAAAAATGTAGTATGATAGGAGCAACCAAAAATATATAAACAGGAAATCTCTACTAGGGATACAATATAAGAAGAAATGTGAATATGGATTGTAGGGTGGAATTAAAAGTCATTTCACACATATTTGTGAGATATTGTGATTTCTTAAAAGCAAAGAATCAAAACACTATAGCACTACCATTTCTTTGATTCAAATTTTTTTCAAATCATTTAACATCTTGTACACTGTATACTACTAACTTTTTTTTTTTTTTTAAATACTAGTATTAGTACGAGAATATTTTGGGCACTTTGTACATTGTATACTACTGATTTTTTTTTCCAAATAACAGTAGTATTTCTTCTAAATTTTTTATTTTATTTTATAAATAATAACATAAATGGTGTATAGTGCATATAAAACACTATCATAATTTAATAAATCGAAAATAATGTAAATGGAAAACAGGGCCGGAGGGAATAACAAGGTAAAAAAAGGGCAGAGTAAGACAAACTCATATATAAAATAGAATTTTATTATAATATATGAGTCATATTTTAAAAAAAAAATTATATTCACTCGTACCATAATTATTAATTATACACTTTTCTTTTTGTATGTTCTAAAATAACTTACACATTTTAAAAATAAAAATCCATCCATAACTTCACCCTCACGATACATTTAATTTTACACAAATATCATTACTTTTGGATCACATTTACACACAATCCAAATAATTTCTTTACTCTAAAAACATATAAAATTATCCCACGAACCTCTATTCATTACCCTTACACATATAAAAGAAATTGTAGTATGCGGGGAATCATAATTCAATAAGATAAATGATGTTTTATGTATCACACATTTTTTATTTTTTTTTAAACAAGTGTAGTGGGCATTAGTGGGATGGATTCACAACACAAGATGTAATGGTGGGACTGCAGTACCTAACAACCACCGTTTCTTCTCAACACTGTTGTTATATCACAGCTACACTTTTTTTGCCCTTTCCAAAAACTTTCATTGCTCTAATTCATTGACAGGCGCATGATAGCGACTGGCATTAGCCATATATGAAACCCCATTGGTGGTTCATGGATAACGGGATTATTAAATTATTCATTTAACCACGGATTCGCGACAAATATGTTTCTATTTTACCTTTCCTATTATTTAATAATAATAATTCAAATTTCAAAATGCATAATCATAACAATGTGTAACCCTAGAAACTCCATTGGTGGTATATGGATTTATCATTTATCTATTTATTCAACCAATTAAGAACGCGACAATATTTTTAAATTTTCATTTTTCATTAATAGAATTCAAATTTCAAATGCATAATCATAAATAGAAACCCCATTGGTGGTACATGGACCACAACGAATTATGCCCTGATTAAAATTCTAGGGCATAGCAGTAATTTCGTGTGTATTACGTACTCGTATTTTATTGATATACCATTGCGTAATTAAAATACGTACTTTATTTTATTAATAAACCCCTCATCGTGTTAATAGTACTCGTAAATATGACGATTCACGGGACAATTACTTGCATAGTTGACACGAGATATTTTAAGATATTTAAAATATCTAGATTCAGATATTCTATGATCTGAAAATGAATTAACAAAGTTTCTAATTTAATGGACGGTGCGAGTTACGTGCGGAATTGTGTACTTATGTGATATATTAGTGATAAATTAGGATTACTGGGTAATATTCGAGTGTTTTCTTTAGTGCTGTAAGTTTTTTTTTTTTTTTTGTGGTAAGAATATTAGTGATTGTTTAAAACTCACAAGTAGTACTATTTGAGATGATTTGCGATTGCATAGAAAAAAAAAATCTTTAAAAAATACTTGATATTGAAAATCACTATTAATGGTTAAAATGCATTGGTTCCCACTCATACTTTGATCACAAAGCATTCCCAGTCCAGCACCGTGATTAATTTTATGAAGTTAAATATACAATTATCTACGTAAAATGCAAATTGAGCAAATTTTTAGTGGCAAAATTTTATATGAAAATGGTTTATAATAAATCTATTATAAAACTGTTTTAAAATATTAAATATTTAATTATGAGTATTAAAAATTGCATTATATTTGGGCTCAATGGTATCTTATTATTGGTAAAAAGAAAAAAACATTAACAATTATAATATGATACAATTGACCACAATTGCTTATACTGATGGGATTTTTAATTTCACTACAAAAAACTATTAAAATAAAGAGGGTTTTGAAGAGGGAATTGGGTTTTGAGAGGGTATTGAAGAGGGAAATTTTCCCTCTTCAAAATGCTGGTCGCCATTTGGTACACGAGGGAAAATTAATTCCCTCGAAAAAAGCGGACGAGGGAAATTCCCTCGAGAAGGACTGACACGACTGGCACAAAGTTGACGAGGGAATTTTCCCTCAGCTGACGTGGCGAGGGTAATTCCCTCGCGCACCTGTATCCTTTAAAAAGGTATTTTCGTGGGTTTCGAACCCACGACCTCTCGACCCCAAGCACCCCCGCGAAACCGCTAGGCCACCACCCATCACACAATCATGTTTGTACAAAGTCATATTTGCCCCCTACTGAAGGCTGGGGTGAGCGAATTTTCGCCCCCCTTGAGTTTCGAACACGTGACCTCCACGTATGCGGAGGCCTTGCTTGTTCCGCCGTGCCGTTTGGGCAAAGCTAGTTCGTTGTTATGTTTTAGGGTGTAATATATATGTTTCATATATTTTCTGTTGTATATTTTAAATATAATACTACTTAACATTAATTGTTTTTTATACTTTATTTGAAAATTATTATTACATATAAAATTAAACTATTACTTGTATATATTATTTTTATTATTTATAATATTAAAATATTTTTTATAAAATTTTAAAATAAATACCTTTTAAATTTTTTTTCACTATTTACTAATATGTGTACACATACACATATATTGATCTTTTTTTTTTAAATCAATAAAATTTTAAAATAAATACTCTTTAAATTCTTTTTCACTATTTACTAATATGTGTACACATATACACTTATATTGATCGTTTTTTTTTAAATCAATAAAATTTTAAAATAAATACCTTTTAAATTCTTTTTCACTATTTACTAATATGTGTACACATATACACTTATATTGATCGTTTTTTTTAAATCAATAAAATTTTAAAATACATACTTTTTAAAAAAAATCACTAATTACTAATATGTGTACACATATACACTTATATTGATCGTTTTATTTTAAAAAAAATCAATAAAATTTTAATATACATACTTTTTAAATTCTTTTTCACTAATTACTAATATGTGTACACATATACACATATATTGATCTTTTTTTTTTAAATCAATAAAATTTTAAAATAAATACTCTTTAAAATTTTTTTCACTATTTACTAATATGTGTACACATATACACATATATTGATCGTTTTTTTTAAATCAATAAAATTTTAAAATAAATACCTTTTAAATTCTTTTTCACTATTTACTAATATGTGTACACATATACACTTATATTGATCGTTTTATTTTTTAAAAATCAATAAAAAATTTAATATTCAACAATATTCATAACTAATAATCAATAATAATGAAAATAACAAACTCACATGCTCAAATATCCAAACATATAAATCCAAATAAACAGTACAATTTCAGACCAACAAATATAGTTCCAAAACATGTTCAAATATTTATTACATCCTAACTCTCATCATCATCATCATTATCATCATCAACTCTTTCATTTCCAGAATAATTACCCCTCGGGGGTAACTAGAATATGCACCTCTTTCAAGTAGGTCTATAAACCCAGTTGGAGAAATGGAATTACGACGAGACGGGGAAGGACCGGAAGCGGGAGGACGAGCAGCAGAGGCCTGAGGATAAGGGGCGGAAGGAAAACCAGTAGGAGGAAGATGTTTGGGATATCATGGTCCAAGCGAGTCATGTTTTCCACTGTAATGGTCCTAGATGTTAACTCCTTGAAAAACAAACTAATTTCAGTGATAGCTTTCCAAATGTTGGCCGACAGTAATTCACGGAAAGCAATTGGAAGCAGTCTCTGCATAAACACGTGATAATCATGACTCTTCATCCCAAACATCTTCAATTTGCTCCAGTCTACGCAACGAGACATGTTGGACACATAATCATCAGGGAATTTCAAATCATCTACCCACTTGCAAACAATATCTCTCTGTCTCTTATCAAGTGAATAAGCAGCTTTGGGGTACTTTCCCGTATGTGGACATTTCTGTAACGAGGGTCGGCGACAGTATTCATTGAGCTCATCCCTAGATTTATTTGTGTCCTTCGTTTTCCCTTCCACATTCATCACCGTGTAGAAGAGATTGTCAAACACATTTTTTTCGATGTGCATCACATCCAAATTGTGTCGGATCAACAGGGTACTCCAGTACGGCAAATCCCAGAAAATGCTCTTCTTCTTCCAACCCCCATGTAGAACTTTGTTGTGAGCATCAGCACCCTCTTCCGTAACTTTCATAAATCCAATCCAATTAATTTCCTCAAGGATCGAAACACCTGTACGGATGAGCGGTGGATCATCATCAACTGTTTTGTTCTTTCTGAATGCAGTCTTGTTCCTTCGATACGGATGATATCTGGGTAAGAACTTACGATGGTTGTCAAACCACGACTGCTTTCGTCTGAGCTTCAAAGTGAAAGCATCCGTGTTTTCTGCACAATATGGACAAACAAACCTTCCAGATGTGCTCCATCCAGACAACATCGAGTAGGCTGAAAAGTCACTTATTGTCCAGATTAGTGCAGCCCGCATCAAAAAATTCTGCTTTGTAGCAATATCGTACGTTACCACTCCATATTCCCATAAAATTATCAAATCACGGATCAATGGTTGTAAAAATACATCCAATTTATCCTTTGGATTTTTTGGACCAGGCACCAGAACCGTAAGAAACATGAATTGATCCTTCATGCACATCCATGGTGGTAGATTGTACGGCGTCAGTATCATCGGCCATGAGGAGTATTGTTTCCCCGACTGCCCAAACGGCTGAAAACCGTCGGTGCTCAAGCCCAACCTCACGTTCCGAATTTCTGATGCAAATTCAGGATACGACTGGTCCAAGTGTTTCCAAGCCTGCGAGTCTGCAGGGTGACGCATAACACCGGACTGATCATTATTAGAGCAACTTGCATGCCATGTCATATCCTTCGCAGTTGCATTGGACTGATACAATCTTTGCAGTCTAGGGATGATGGGAAAGTAGAGCATCTCCTTGAAAGGGCTCTTCTTTTTCAGTCGACCATTCACATCGCGTCTAGCGGGTTTGAACCGTGGCCGACCGCAAAACTTACAATATTCAAGATCGTTGTCTGCACCCCAATATAACATACAATTCCCTGCACAACAGTCGATCCTCTCCACAGGAAGCCCCATCTCACCCATCAACTGTTTGCTATCGGAAAACTTTCTGGGCACCAAATTATCCGGAGGACAGATCTCACGAACCAAGTCAACAATCTGATTATAGCCCCTTTCAAATAGTCTGTTTTCAGCATTCGCGCATTGAATGAAAGCTGCGAGTGCGATTCACAACCAGGATACAAATCCCGATCCGCTGCACGAAGCATATCATAAAACTGCGCAGCATACTGATTAGGGGGTTCCTCAACAGGCGGCTCGTCATCCACATTTTCAGAGTGGGGACCGAAAGTTAAGTTCGTGATCATATCGTGGTACGAGCTAGATCCCGCTGTCTCATCAACCGGCCCATAAGAAGCCGACGCCTGATCATTGTATTGATGCGGAATTTGACCCCAATTTTCCTCACCGTGAAAAACCCAATTGTAATAATTTGGCATAAAACCATTTCTATACAAATGAGCTTTCACGTCATCGGGGTACTGAAACGTCTTGTTCCTGCATCTAAATTTGTTGCACGGACACCTAATCTTTCCTCGATTCATCCAATTCGGGTTACTAGTGGCGAAGTCTATGAATGAATCGAGACCACTAATAAATTCAGGAGCTATCATGCCATTAACCGATCTTGGACCATACATCCAACGTAAACGGTTTGAATAATTCATATCAATCTGTTCCATATTAATGAATTAATACTCAAAACCCTACAATTAATAATTTGTATTCTCCTATTAATTTATTATTACATTATAATTAATTAATTAATATTTTCTAAAAATTTCGGCAGAGTTTCTTTTTGTTTTTTCGTATTTCCCAGTTAATCAAAATACCTATGTGCATCCATTTCCGACTTAATTATAATTAATCAAGTCGGAACGCACATATTCTACAACAAACAATGTCAATAACCTCTCCTCCTCCTTCAACTTCAACATGCATATTATCTAAATTAAATTATACTAAATAATTATTTATATTAACTACACACACACACACACACATATATATATATATATATATATTAATTTATAATTAATAATCAACAAATTAAATATACCTATATATATATATGCATGCATAATATATTAACAATTAATACTAAGTAAATTAATTATATGACTAACATATATATTTGAGTAATACGCACACACATACAAATATACATGAAAAATATATATATATATTTATGCAATTAAGCATGCAAATATTCAATTAACCTAATTAAGCATGCAAATATTCAATTAATTGATTAATTAGCTATATAATACGAATAAAACAACTAATTGCATAACACATGTATACATACACGAGCACAGTTAACATATATATATGCATGTCGAAAATTCACAATTAATTAGTTAATAAATAATTATTTAACCGATTAAAACGAAAAAACTTACCGTAGAATTGTTCACAATAATGTGTACAACAAGTCCGACAATTGGAGAAGTATTTTTGGACTAGCAATGGTGGCAGCCGGAACTCCTTCTCCTTCTTTTCTCCTTGCAGCTTCTCCTCTTTTGCTTAGTTGGAGAAATGAAAGAATGCTCTCGGTAGCAGAATATGAGTATCTTGGACGAGGGAATGAAGAGGGAAGTTTCCCTCGCCAAGCCTAAACCCGGTCAAACCTGCCACCCCTACCTGCCACCCCTACGCCTGCCACCATGCAAAGAACGGGACGAGGGAATTTTCCCTCGTGAAATGAGTATTTGAATTGGTGAGGGTTTAATTCCTCGTGAAACTGTCAGAAGAGCAGACGAGGGTTATTTCCCTCGTGAAATCTGTCACAAGCAGCAGACGAGGGATGTTTCCCTCGTGAGTTTGTCGAGTATTTCATTCCCTCGTGAACGTTGTGGTGGGTCCCACAATTCCCTCGTCAATACCCTCTGCATGAACGAGGGAAATTTTGCCCTCGTCAAAACCCTCGAAAATAAGTTTCCCTCGTGAACTCCCTCTCTATTCTCGAGGATTTAATTTCCCTCTTTAGAATCCCTCTTTAATTCATGTATTTTTTGTAGTGTTCTTTTAATCAAATATTTGATATATCAAACCAATTTTAATTATGATGAGCGTATATATATGAATCACTTTCATATAAAATCTACTTATCTTTTATAAATAAAATTTTCGTGCAATTTCATTTGTTATTTATTACTGTCAAACTAATATTTCTAATAAAACAATTAATATTATTTTAAAACACAATAAAAATGCAAACAAATTTTATTGTGAAACTGATGCGCTATATTTTGTCATGGACATTAACATTGTAATAAACTTCTACTAGAATTAAATATTTTCCCTTAAACCAGTAGTCCAAAAAAAAAAAAAAACCCCAAATAGGAAAAAAACGATAAATTTAATTACGAGGACAGAGGAAGTCAGACGGCATTATACTCATTTATTTACTTAAAATAACGTGTGAGTATTTATTTGATGTATTATGATTTGTAGCAGAGTGAAGGTAATGGATAAAATAAATGTTGTAAATAAAAGAACATGAGTTGTGAAACGTGGCAACAGGTGGAAGGTTTTGTAGCTGAGGTGGGATGCATGCAGAGAGACACGTGTAAAAGGCGGAGAGATGAGATGACCCGGTTGATAAGCAAATGGTGGGGCCCTTAGATCCAGCAATCCAAACAACCCGACAATCGCTTGCCCGAATTATCTGTAATGTTGCGACTTGCGACTTGCGACTTGCGACCTTGCCTTTTCATAATTCAATTTGACCTCCTAATTTATAAAATACACTCTCATTATTAATCTTTGATTAATAATTTGTAATGTTATATTTTTATCTGTTCCCCGATCATCTTTATTTTTTTCTAAAAAATATTATTTTATTATTATTTTTATAAATAATTATTTTATTTATAAATGTGCTTCACAATAACTTTTTTTTTTTTTTTTTAATTCATGCCCATGTCAACGAGAATGAATATGGGGAGGGGTATATAATTTGGTAGTAGAAAATACTTTTAGATATTATGTTAAGTAAACGATCATGTTCTTTTTTTCCAAGTATTTGAGATGTGAAGATATAAAAAGGATAGTTTTTAATATTAATGTAATTGTTTAATATACGTAACAAGGAATTATGCATTTAGAAGTAAATTACAAAGAAATAAAATGCTTTTTTTTATGTGTAATAATTCCATAAAAATGTAGGAGACAATTTAATTAAATTGAACGTTAAATACGAAAGATAAAATTGGAAAAATTGTAAAGAGAAGAGAGAGAAGGGGGACTGTGGGGAATTTAAAAAGTATAATTGGGCTTGATCTATAATTTAGAAAATATGGAGAGTTGGTTGTTTTTCGAAAATAAGCATCGGGAGTTTTTCAAGAATTTTCTAAATACAAGGATTTGGTGCATTTATATGTGCATACTCTCGTATACATTTGGTGCATGATGCACCATATACCAAATATACAAAAGAAAATACACCAAATGCACAAAATTTTTAAAATAGATTTTTTCTTTTCATTTTACACATGAAACAAAATATCAGCCGAGTCTCATTTTACACCGTCATTTAGTGTTACTTCGTCAAAGATTTACATATTTATATAAAAAAAAATCATTGCTTCCCCCATAAAAATAGAGAATATATTTTCCTAGAATACTTAAACTACAAACGTGCTCTTTTTACATATCATTGTTAAAAATTTAATCAATACTTTCTCCATCCAAATTTTATTTTTCCCATTTGAATTTACACGAAGTTTAATGCGAGAATTGAATTGTAATATTTAAATGAATAAAATAATTTTTTGTGAGGTGAAATTTAAAAGGTGAGTGCACTTTATTTCTATTTTAGAAAATGAAAAAATAAAATTGAGACAAATTATTTTGGCGAATGGTGAAAAATAAAATTGGGACAGAGAGGGAATAATTATTATAATTTAAAATTAATTTAGACATTAAAATTTCATTAATTTGTAAATTAAATTCAGAATGACATCTAAAAATAATGCTCCATAGAGAGTACTATCAAAGAGTAGCTTCTTTCGTTTCTGTTAGTAAGAATCTGCTTGGTACCTAGCTAGTTCTCCGTGTAAAAGACATTGTTTCTTGTACGTAAGTTACTGGACAAAAAGGAAAAAAACGATGAGAGAGAGAGGAGAGAGGGTGAGGAATAGGGTAGTTCGTAGGAATCCTTATGCCGAGAGTTTTCCGGTGAGGCAGATAAAATTCTTAAACCTAAACACAACCAAACCTAAACCAAGGATAGATAGAAATCAGGCAACGGCTGAGTTTCGTCGAGCAAAGTACTGGGAGGATGTTCCCTTCTGGGAAAAGAAAAAATGGGGGAGAGACGAGGAGGTGCAATCTTTTTTCATAAAGAATTTCCCTCCGGACTGTAGTATGGAACGGCTAAGGAGTAAAGTCAAAGAAGCGGGTCAAGTTGTGGACATTTTCTGTCCAAGCAAAAGGGACAGAGAAGGACAAACCTTCGGTTTTGTCAGGTATCCGGCGAGATTGGACAGTGAAGCTATCCTTGAAAAGCTGAATAAAATCTGGATAGGTAGCTTTAAACTAAGAGCCTACTATCCGAGGTTCTATAGAGATGATCAGGCTAAGAAGGGATCGGAGACAGCAGTGTTTGAGGCGAATAGTGGTATCAGAAATCCACATAAATCTTATAGAGAAGCATTGGGACCTAGGGTTCAGTCTTTAAGAACACAAAAGGAAGAGATGTTACTACTGAGCACGTCTGATAGGAGAAAAGAGTGTAATGCTCTTGAAAGAGATAGTGTGCAAGATAAGAAAGTGGAGAATGTTATGAGCTTCAAACCAAATACAATGGAGATTGAGTGGCTGAAGGATTGCCTAACGGCTCTATTGAAAAATGATTTTTCATGGGAAAGCAATGGTGAAGAGTTGCAAAGCGAATGTGCAAATTATATGAATGTCAAATATATGGGAGATAATGTGGTGCTACTTCAGGCTATTGATAGCAAAGGAGTTAGTGCATGGGATCAGGATTTGGACGAATGGAAAAGTCACTGGTTCGAATGGGTGAGGCCTTGGGCACCGAGAGACGTTTGTCACAAAAGAGTCGTATGGACTCGGTGGGTGGGAATTCCATTGCAAGCTTGGTCTTTCAAGTTCTTTGAGTCAGTTTGTTCTATGCTGGGGTCCATGGTGAAAATAGATGATACCACCCTAAAAAAAGTCAGATTTGATTATGCCAGAATTCTTGTCTCTGTGAGCTTTCTTAAGGAGGTGAACCAAGTAATTAAAGTGGAAATAGGAGGTCAGATGTACCCTATACGTATCATGGAGGAATATCCGCGGAGTTTAGAGGAGACATATGGGAGCAGCGTCAACGAGCAGGAAGACGGTAACTCGGAATGGTCAAATGAATTCATGTCCTCGTGGAATTCAGAATCAGTTGTAGCTACCATCCATAATGGATCAAGCTCTTGTTCAGGAAGTCCGACTACTGCCGGTAGGGAGTTAAATAATCATCACGAGTTGCCGGAGAGTGATCCGATGGGTGACGATCAATTGCATATGGGGGGCCCACATAATCCAGAGACTGTAAGTGTAGGAGGCCGAATTAATGATGTCTTGGAAGTTGAGCACGAGGCAGCAAATATTAAAAGCAAAAATGATCATATCGAGGAGAGTGAGGCTGTAGTGGACGGCGGTTACTCTTTCCAAAAAAGGGGGACGTTTGGTATGCCAGAGAATGTGGGAGGGACTCTCAACAGCCCACGTAAGGAAATTCTTCTTAGCGGTAGTAATGGGCCCTCAAATAATATGGCAATAGGCCCAACTCAATCAATAATTAAATGGGGCTCAAATTTGGCCGAAAACTTGGAGTTATCTGAGCCCAATCACCCCCCAAAGGCCCAAGATAATAAGTTTTCTGGACATAATGCGCCAAGTCCAACCAAGCAAAAAGAGAGCTGTAGGAATGAAATCATCCGATCAATAACAAAATCCCCAATCATCCCACACAGGGATTGTTCGAGAAAAGAAAGAGGGTGCAAGGGCTCGCTAATATCAAGTACAGAAAACCCTGCTTCACACAATACGAAGGTTCAAAAGGGCAATTCGAGAAGGAAGCAGACAACGAAAGAGGTAGAGTGGAGGAGAAAGCAAACTGCGGAGTCGTGGAAGAGTTTCGTGAGGGAAATGGCGTCTGAGGAAGAGTTATCTCCAGCGGGAACTACGGCTTCTCTGAAGGAAATAGATAAGGCTAACAAGAATCAAGAGATGGAGGGTATGGACGAAGAAGAAGCGATTCAAACATGGGAAACAGCGAAATTGTTGGGCATTGTGGCATCTGGTTCGGAAAAAGCAATGATCGATGGCCTGAGGAAGATGGAGGCGGCTAAGAAAAATCAGATGGGGAAAGGCAAGGGGAAAGGTAAAATCAAGTCTTAATGAAGTTATTATCATATAATGTTAGGGGCTTGGGGAGTACGGTAAAAAGAAATGAAGTGAGGGATCTGATTAGGCAACAAAAAACTGAATTTTGTTGTATTCAAGAAACCAAGTTGGAAAATATTTCTGAAGATTTATGTAGATCAATCTGGGGTGGTGATAAGTTTGGGTGGATATTCAGAGGATCCGACGGGAGATCAGGAGGGCTTCTTTCTATTTGGAACGCAGAGGTATTTATTCCGATTAGCTCTTGGCATATGCAGGGTGCAATTATTGTGAATGGGTATTGGGGGCGAGAAAGGGTAGAGTGTTCTGTTATTAATGTCTATGCTCCTTGTGATTATTCTGAAAAAGAAGATTTATGGGACAGAATAGTTTTAATGGTAGATCAAATTTCAACGGGTTGTATTTGCATTATTGGGGATTTTAATTCAGTCAGGAGAAGTTCAGAAAGAGATGGGACAGGAGTCTCGGTTAACAACAGAGATATATTGGCATTTGATAGTTTTATTAGAAATTTGGGGTTCATGGATATGCCACTTCATGGGAGAACTTATACGTGGTATAGACCAAATGGCAGCTGCAAGAGTAGACTGGATAGAGCTTTGGTGAATAACCAGTGGGTAACAAGATGGCCGAACACAGTACAGCAAGGTTTGAGTAGATTAACTTCCGATCATTGTCCGATAGTGCTTGGAGTCAAGGTGAAAGACTGGGGACCGAAACCGTTTCGGTGCTTAGACGCGTGGCTATCACATCCCCACTTTAAAGAATTCCTGAAAGCAAAGTGGGACAGCTACGAAGTTCAGGGCTGGGGGGCTTTCGTGATCAAAGAAAAACTCAAATTCTTGAAGGCAGATTTGAAGGTGTGGAATAGAGATGTGTTCGGTGAATTGGATGAAAGGATTCGGAAAGATAAAGAGGAACTTGCACAACTGGACCTCCTTGACGACGCCTTTGGTCTGAATTCAGCCGAAAATAACCGCAGGAATGAAGTTATGGCAAATCTTTGTAGAGATCAAAAATGGAGGGGAAGCATGCTAGCACAAAAGGCGAGGCAAAAGTGGATTAAAGAAGGAGATGCCAACTCGAAATATTTTCACAGCTGTATCAATCGAAGGAGGAAAAGGAATGAGATAGTGGGGGTGAGTGTCGAAGGTCAGTGGCTCGAAGAAGTAAGTGAGGTGAAAAAGGGAGTTCTTAATTTTTTCAAAGAACATTTCAAAAAAGAAGGTGATCAGAGACCATCTCTAGCAGCAGACTTTTGCTACAAGAAAGTGTCGGAACTTGACAATCAATTCCTTGTATCTCCTTTTCTGGAGGAGGAGATTAAGGCAGCAATTGATTCATGCGAGGGATCCAAAAGCCCGGGACCTGACGGGTTCAATCTTAAGTTACTAAAGGAGTCATGGAGTTTTTTCAAGGATGATTTTATTCGCATGATGGATGAATTTTACGTGAATGGGAAGTTGGTAAAAGGCATCAATCCTTCTTTCATTGTTCTCATCCCAAAGAAGGAAGAAACCAGTGGTCTAGGAGACTTCAGACCAATCTCATTAATTGGTGGGATATACAAAATTATATCGAAGGTATTAGCAAGAAGACTCAGCTGCGTGTTGGAGGAAATTATATCAGAAAATCAAAGCGCGTTCATCGGGGGAAGACAAATTCTTGACAGCGTGGTGGTGTTAAACGAGGCCATTGATGAAGCAAGAAAGAGGAGAATAGAAAGGGTGTTCTTGAAGATTGATTTTGCAAAAGCCTACGACACAGTGGATTGGAGCTTTCTTGATACAATGATGGAAAGATTTAACTTCCATCCAAGATGGAGGAAATGGATCATGGAATGCGTCTCAACGGCTTCTGCTTCGGTACTTGTGAATGGCAGCCCCTCAGGCGAGTTCCGTCTTGAAAGAGGTTTGAGACAGGGGGATCCCCTATCCCCATTTTTGTTCCTTATTGTAGCAGAATGCTTGAGTATCCTGATGAAAAAGGCATCTGATATTGGCTGTTTTGAAGCAGCTGAAATAGGGATGGATAATATCCGTGTATCTCATCTCCAATTTGCAGACGACACCATCATGTTGGGGGCTGCGAGCAGTAGTAATGCCCACCTATTGAAACGGGTCCTCCGCATCTTGGAGTACACTTCTGGCCTGAAAATCAATTATGATAAGTGCTGCCTTTTTGGAATAAATGTGGAAGAAGAGAGATTAAATGATATGTCTAGCATTCTGGGATGCAAGGTGGGCAAGTTACCTTTAGTGTACCTTGGTTTAAGAGTGGGTGGAGGTCACGGTCAAGTGGCGGAGTGGGCGGGGGTGGTGCAAAAAATCCGAAACAGGTTAAGAAGCATGGAAGATAAGAAAATCTCATTGGGGGGCAGAATTACCATACTGAACTCGGTGCTCTCAGCGTTGCCTATTTATTATCTATCCTTCTACAAAATACCAAAACAAACCTTGAGAGAGATCATCGGCCTACAAAGAAATTTCCTTTGGGGGGGCGGGGAGTGTTCTAAGAAAATACCCTGGGTTAAGTGGAGTGTCGTTAGTAATAAAAAATGCTTGGGGGGACTAGGGGTACGGGATTTAGAGCTCTTTAATCATGCTCTCTTAGGTAAATGGAAGTGGAGGTTTTTATCGGAAAAAAAGAGTTTATGGGTGAGAGTAATTGAGTCCAAGTATGGGGGGTCGAGGGAGAGGGGGTTCGATTTCTTTCAAAGGGGTTTGAGCGGGAAAATGTCGGGGTGGTGGAGAGATATTGAAAAATTAACAACGGGAGAAGGGGGGAAGTGGTTTTACGAGGGGTTAGAGAGAGCGTTGGGGGATGGAAGTGATACCCTCTTTTGGGATGATGTGTGGTGTGGGGGAGAGTCTTTAAAATCAAAGTTTCCTAGATTGTATAACTTAAGTTTAGGAAAGGGGAGTAGAGTGGGATCAATGGGGGTCTGGGAGGGGGGGAGTTGGGTGTGGAGATGGAAATGGAGACGTACTTTATTCGATAGAGAGAAAGAGTGGGTAAATAATGCTTTGGCTTTGATTGACAGGTTTATTCCAAGAGAAGGTGTGGCGGATTCGTGGCAATGGAAGGTGGCTCAAAACGGAAGATATTCATCGAAAGCGGCTTACGAGTTATTGCTGGCCTCAAACCGATCGGTCGTGCATTTCGGGATCAAAGAAAGATGCTTCAAGTCCATATGGCAAAGTGCAGCTCCTTCAAAAGTTATCGGGAATGGGTGGCGATTATTTCATGATCGTCTACCTACGAAAGATAACTTGAGAAAGAGAAATATCCTTGACTCAAACATCAGCCTAAGGTGCGTTCTATGTGATGATCAAGATGAATCAAGTTCTCACGTTTTCTTCAAGTGCAGTAGTGTTTATGAGATGTGGATGGCAGTTCTCAAGTGGCTAAATTGTACCACGGTTCTACATTCTTGTGTCTTCCATAATTTCGTTGCATTTTGTGACTTATTTCATGGCAAGAGAGGTAGAAGGGGGGCTGCAAGCATTTGGCTAGGAGTGGTCTGGGTAGTGTGGAAATGGAGAAACGAAATTATTTTTAGGAATGCGTCGTGGTCTTTGACTAAGGCAGTGGAAGAAATAAAAGCTAGATCATGGAGTTGGTTGTTTGTTAAAGATAGGGAAGTTGCTAGTTGTTCCGTTAAAGATTGGATTTGTAATCCGAGAATGATCTTAGATCATTAAGTGTATACTGTGAATTGGGTACTTCTGGTACCATTATATTTTATAAAATTTCTTTTTACTGATCAAAAAAAAAAACGTAAGTTACTGGATAGAATATTATTAAGGCCTAACTGCACTATATTCATTAAATTATCGCTAATTTTGCACTTAAATTATAATCTTAGCATTCATATATACAAATTATTAAATTTTAATACGCAAATCACTAAATTTAATTTTCGGTTATTATTCGATTGACCATATATATTCTTAATTAATTATATATATGAAGATGATCATTTGAAAGAAATATAAGATGAGAATACAATCCCACTGAGGAACAGGACTAAGTAGCATGTAACATTCATCAACTTGTAATTGATTTAATTTAGACAAAGTCGTAAGCTAAGTTTGCCTTTTGTTCTCACCGAATCTCGGACATCATTAGCTGTGCCGCTGTTTTTTGTCTAACTATTCCCATTCCCATATTAACTATAAAGATTCCACATATGTTTTGTATTAATAAAATTAATTGCAAATACACACTTGAAGACGTGAATTTACTTTAAATTCAAACAAAGGGATTGTTTCCAATGATCATGTTTGGTGGCCCAATTTGCTTGCATGGCCATCCTCGAACTTTCCTTCACATGCATGAATGAATATACATAGTTTGAATCACGTTTTTTTATATTATATATATGATGAATTATATGTATCGGTTATTTTCTAATTTTTTTTCCCTTCACTTTAATACATATGTATGTACACGTACGTTCACCTAATTCCATACAAATTCCTAAAGGTACTTGAATAATGTAAAATATTTATGAGGTTCTAATTAAAAGAACTTAAAATGATCTTACTCAAGTGTTGATGTATTTCAAGCTTGCATGTGTGGATAATTTTTCAGTCCAAACTTATGTTAGGACAAATAATAAAAAACGAAAATATAAAGAATACGTATCCTGTTGACCTAGCTAATTCACAAAAATGACTACGTGGTGATATTATGTACCAATTAATCCAGCAAATTTACTATTCTTGCATTAAACGAATTATAATGAATTCAAACAGTATACATAATTAGATAATTGTGAGCGTGGGACCAGACTCCATACGCAACATATAGAAATTGATCCTGCCGTACCCTTTATTTTTCAAGCTACAAAATGGAATGTTAATGAAAGCGGTAAAGCTCATAGATCTCAAGTATTTAAAAGATTTGACTATAGTTATATTCTATATAAAAACTCTAACTAGTCTTTAAATAATCACTAATGAATTGATATAATTAAGCAACTTGATATACTATGCTTGTAGGAATGAGTTGTTGTCTGTTTGCTTGCGTTTTTTTTCTTCTTGTGACGAAAATAAATTAATATTTGTCTACCTAGAAGCACTCTCTCACGTAAAATTTATCATTAATATAATATAAATTGTATTAGAATCAACAAATTATGAAGGAGTAAAACTCCTGCAGCGCGGCATTACCAGCAATGTAGTGAATGTCGTGTTGTTTGAGAAAAGACTTGATAACTTAAAAATTAAAATAAATAATAATCACTCTGTCCAATATCAATGAACAAATGTAATGTGTCGGGGGATATTATGGGGTACTGTAAATTTCATTCATTAATAAAATAATTATTTATAAAAAATATAAGTATCGTATTTTTCATAAACAATCAATTTATTCATAAAAAGATCTCAGAATACTGCATAATATCCTCCAACGACATATCACATAAAAAAATGTTGTTCACAGATATTGAATGAAGGGAGTATTATAATATGTAATTGATCATATATAGCTCGACAAGAAAAACATAAAAGCTAGCGCTTGGAATAAACTAGAATGAAGTAATAAATTAATTGAAGGTTGCTGCAGTTAATCCATGTGCTAACAGATCATTGTGTATGTATATATATATATATATATAGAATTTCCATTGATGCAAATTGGATTAGGTCATTCTTTTCTACACATAATAAATTCATCTTGGATGTGAATTCGCTGTCTTTAATACTAGTCCAACCTAAAAACTATATAGTTAATAGATAAGTTGAAGTAATGAAATAATTATTTAGCACAGCTCCTCATAGCAATGTATGTGCGTATTAAATTGCAGGATTCTATTTCTAACTAATTTTGCCTTAGATCTTGATGGGCCTGGATAATTAAATATTATATATAGTAGTATTTATATAAAAAGAATTAATTTCAAATGGATGTCTAAGAGAAGAGGACAAGATCTACAGTGGGTCATATATATGGATTGCACGTGTGCTTCATTGAGCTGTCCATTTCTGAAACTAGAGTTCACACCAACCCATTGGGCCGAACATAATTCAATGAATTAATTGCTGCTGCATTCTATTAAGATAACTATTAATAATTTATTATAAAATGTACTATAGAATTAAATAAATAAACTAATTCCACAATTCTCTATATAAATATAACGTAAATTTATTATGGTATCAAATTAGAAACTATAAATTCAAACCTTGCTAAAAGCAACTCTTCATGATAGCGTAAGTACATTTGTTCGGCATTCTCATTCCTTATGCTGGAGTTGTCGTTGATCAGAAGAACATTAGAGAAATATATAAATAAATTTCACACCTTTATACAAATTCAGACATTTAAATTTTGTATTGAAATTGTTTATTTAGTAAACTCAACATTGCCCATCATAGTAAAATCATATGCGTTAGGTAAGATGAGTTTTTTCATGAAGTCAATATCAATAAAAATAAAATATGTGTACTAATGTACAAATAATGTATGCTTATATTAAATTGGTAATAGACTTATCATTGAATTCCAATTTATATATATATTATTTGCCATTCGAGCACCTAAAAAAATTAAAATAATTAGTTTGAAAAACGGGAATTAAAATTAGCGGGCGTATCTTTGATGTCGTGAATGATGAAGTGGAGTATCTAAAACCAGCAAATATATGTTCCTTGTTGACTTGAATGCATTGCTAGCCTAATATCACTATCATACAGGGCCACCAACCGGCATGACGACGTCGGATTATAAATTCATTGGACCTTATTACTCGACTCATTTTATTAAATCATTGGACCTCACTATTCATGACATTTTATCTATTCATTGGACCTCATTACTCATGACATTTTAACCTCTATCCACAATTCTTATTCTCCCTTCTTTCCTACATTATATATTTCTGGTTTGGTATAAATTATTAATCTTTTACGGTCTTACTCATCTATTCCATTATTCCATATTCGTTACAATTGACTCGATTGAATTATTGTTTAGTCCGGTCATGCAATAATTAATTCGTCGCCTTCTCCCGAATTGTAATAATAATGATTATAAAAGAATAATTATATATGGAAAAGACATTTAAATATTTTGAAAGAAATTAATATTAATTTGTATTAGTATGTGAGTTATCCCATTCACGTATTTTCCTAATTTAAAAAAAGAAAAAAAAAATGTTCAGCAGCGACGTTGTATTTATTCTGCTCCACATATAACAATATTGATGGGCTGGGTTTCTCCGTAGAGGGCTGAGGCCCATTTTTGTAGAAACACAATTTTATTTTGGCTCAGGCTAAATGCCACTCCAACTAATGGAGATACACCCTTATTAATATTTTAATATTTTATTAAAATTGTAAAATTACATATATAACCTTAATAATTAAACAAAAAGAAAACATAAGACTACATGCACCCTTCATCTCATTCTTACGCAGAAAACGTTCAACCATATATGTGAATAAAAAAAACGAAATTGATCTTGTTTCCATCATAATACAATTAGATGGCACAACAACAATTAATTCATTTTTTCGAACTAGATTCTAGTGAAAATTAGAGCATTCCAACCTTCCTATGTATGTTTTTTTTGTCCCTTATTTCATAAGTTTTCTCTTTAATGTATAAACCCTAGTTTAAAATGTTGAATGTTGTTAATTGTTTATATTGTGAGTATTTGTGTGCGAAATATTGATATTTTAGGCATTGAACGACGTTGAAAGTTGAATGATTGTCATTTGCGCATTTTTCTTTTCAAATTTCCGCCAAGCCAGTTTTCAAACCTGGTTAGTCGAAAATTTACATATTTCCAAACACCAATTGCCGAAATTTTGAATGGTTAACGAGTTTTCAAAATTTGGTTAATATTTTGCCGAAACATTGTGTTAATTTTGGGAACAGTTTGCCGAATACTAATTATTAGAATTTTTTTTCTTTTATTAATAAGGGTATAAATTGTAATATAAGGGTTGTGTATTTACTAATTCCAATTAAAATGAGTAGGTGAATTTAGACGGAGGTGTATCCCCATTAGTTGGAGGGGTATTTAGCCCGGACCTTTTATTTTAGCACAATTATAGTAGGCGCACTGGTGGTTTTTTTTATAAAGAAAATTAAAATGAAGGATAAATTAAATTGCAATTATGTATTGATTCTTATCCAGATTATCATATGAATCTCTTAATTTGGTTTGACGAGAGTAAAATATCCGCTCTCAAATCTTCATCTTCTTCATCAAGTTGGACTTGAACACGATTTTTCTGATCCACAAAAGGCACCGAAAAAGGCTTTGGGACTTCAACGCTCAAGTCAGTAACATATCATCTTAAACTTAAAATATTACTAGTATTGAAAAATATGAGAAAAGTGGTAAAGGAGATTGTGGAAAATAGTTCTCCTCCCTTACATAATGAGAGGAACATATATATAACTAGTTATATCCCCGCAAATTTCGCGGGTTTTGAATAAAAAAATTTATACATATTTTTTAGTGATACAATTTTTTATTATTTTTACTATTCACCATATACATCACACAAAAGCCTAATTAGACTAAAATATTACAAATTTCTTTAATTTGGTACAAAACAACAAAGCTCTACCCATAATTATGAGACTTTATAATACTTTTATTAATATTTCTTCTACTCAATGAATACTTATACACCTAATTCAAATATTATAGTTACATATCTAACACATACAATGCAACACAATATTTTCTTGTGGTATTGCTCTATCTTCAAAGTATTTATGTGTGCGTAGTTTATGTTCCAAAGATGAATAAATACTTTTAATAATAGCCAAAAATAGGATCAACATCATCATAAATTAAATTTTCCAATGTAACCTCAGTATCAACAAAGTCATCTCTGTCATCTCCAAGATTGTCATCACCAACTTTTAGAATCCAATTAGAAAATTAGCCACTCCACTTTTGCTTGAATTGACACATGAATTTCTGTTTTTCAACCTTATATTCCTTGTCAATGCGAGTACCTATCAATGAAAAATTATTTAATTAATAATAAAATTTAATAAATTATAATATATGACATTACCTTGTAGTATCCCAATAAATGGGATGATTTAGTTGTCGAGTGAACAACATCTTCCCTATTTTATTTTGATATAAATGGAAGTATATGTTTGAAATCTCCACCAAGAACAACAATTTTTCCTCCGAATGGTGCATAATTTATTGACTCATCAGAATTTCTAATAATATCTCTTAACTATGACCCAATGCTTTGAAAATTAAAAATATGTTAGTCATTAGCGTTTCATCTCATATAATTAGTTTCACCCTTATCAAAAGTTCGGATAGTTCAAATTCAAGATTTATGTGACACGTGGACTACTCATTAATATTAATAGGTATAACAAATCTTAAATGAACAGTACAATCACTTGGGAGAAGAAGTGCTGCAATTCCACTGGATGCAACATGCAAAACTATATATCATATAAAATTAATTTTTAGCCCCACACCATAATTTTAAAGACAAAATAATCATATTCTTTAGTCTCGTACTACCATGTTAAACTTTGTATAGTCATATTTGAAATCTTAACTTACATCCACCCATCATACACCGACACCTAAATTCTACAAAAAAAAAATTACAGGAAAAATCAACAAATTACACCCACAAAAATGATGAATATACATATTTCTAAAAAAAAAAAAGAGTGAATTTAATAAAATTATGGATGTAAATATATGTGTTGTCAAATATAGAAAAAATATATTTTTTTGTCCTTTAACATTGGTTGACTTAATTTTCGTCCTGTTAACTTTGAAATTTTGAGTTTCATCCTCTAACTTACAAAAAATTGTATTTTTTTTATCCTATTATCTGCTACACTATGATAATATTTTAAACCTCATAAGCATTCTTCACGGTGATCTAAGTTATTCATCTTACGTAACGATTAAAAAAAACTTATATGATATCAGATAAATAAAATACCATTAAACCTTAGGATTTTCCGGATCTCCAAATGTGTATTTCATCCCCTTTGCGCAAAACTCTCTCTTCCCTTACATGTCTCACTAAAAGAATTATGTCTCATCTAAAAGTCTGAACTCATAGAGAGATTTGAAATTAATTCATTTAATTATTTTCCTTACACCCCACCTCACTCATGGGTCGAACTCAACTTTTCCTCTTTGGGAAGACTCAATAAGTGGACAATTTAATATGGATGAAGTTGCTCCCAACAGGAATTGAACCTAGGATCTTTGTCCGGGCGTGAGCCTATTGGCTCTGATACCATTCATCTAAAAGTCCGCACTAATAGAGAGGTTTTAAATTAATTCATTTATTTATTTCATCTGAATTTCATCTAATAACTTAAAAAAAGTTGTGTTTTTGTCCTATTGTCAGCTACACCATAATAATATTGTAAACCTCATAAGCATTCTTAAGTGAATAAGACATTGATCTCATGTAAGGATTAAAAAAATCTTATATGGTATCAGATAAATAAAATACCATTAAACCATAGGTTTCTCCCAATCCATAATTGTGTGTTTCATCCCCTTTGCACATAACTCTCTCTTCCCTTACCGACCTCACGATAGAAATGACCTCCACATCCAGTGCATCTGATTCAATTCCTCTAGCTACTCTCCAGTGATTAAAAATTAATAAAATTGTATACATTTCTTTCTAAAAAAAATTATACAAAATAAAATAAATTGTAGGGTATAAGTAGACTTTATGACTAAATATTTAATTATAATATGTTGATTCAAAATAATTCGCTTAAATATGGGGAATCATATTAATTGTATAATGACGTGTGAATTGCAACTTAATGAGCTAGTATGAATTTTATTCTGAATTAAATCAACCAGTACCCAACTTTTTTTATGCATGTACAATCAAATATTTAGTCTGTACCAAAACTAATTCATCTCGTACCACACTTTATTTAAATTCGTCCCACCATTTATTCACTTCATACCACATTTTATTAAGCTCTTATTACAATTTATTTAAATTTGTACCACAATTGGTTCACCTTTTACAACAATTTATTAACATCATACTACAATTTATTTAATCGTGTACCACCATTAGAATAAACCATACTTTAAGCATACTTTAAATAAATGTCATACATACTTTAAATAAAATGTCAAACACACTTTAATAATTGTATATGAATTGTCATACTTTAATAGAATATCAAGCAATCTTTAAATAAAATATAAACATACTCTAATGTACATCACATTAATTATTTAATAATTGCATATGAATTGCCATATAATAAGCATTGTAGTAAATATATAATATACAATTATAAATTACATTCAATCAATTATCAATGATATTTATGATACAATAATGTTACTAAGCATTACGTTTGCCAAAAAGTCATTAAAAGTAGAAATTTTGGAATATTGCTTGATTTTATAAATTTATGAATAATTATTATTAGGTGAATGCAAATTTATTTGTATATAAATTGGATAGATCAAATTTCCACAAAGTAAAAAATCGATATTTATGCATGTGCATTGACTTAATGATTTTTTCATAGTTGATATTAATTAGGACAATTAAATAGAATATAAAATTAATATATATATATATATATATATATATTAATTAGTACAATTAATTAAGATACATTAATTAGGATAATTACTTAGGTACATTAAATTAGGACGGTTAATAATAATAATACATATATAATAAATAGATTGGGCGGTTAATTAGGATAGATAATTTGTCGGTATTAATCTTAGACGGTTAATTATGATGTCCTAATTTTGTGCCAAAAAGTTAATTATATATCTTCAATTTTTACCGTTAATTAGGGATTAGTAGATGAAATTTAATATGAACCACACAAGTTTTAGCTGTAGTTTTTATAAAAATTACATGTAAATATAAAGTCTAAAAATTAATATCACTTGGTTATTTCATAATTCAATCTATTCACTTAGATTATTTCATAATTAATATGTAAATATAAAAATTAATATCACTTGGATTATTTCATAATTCAAGCTATTCAGTTTCTCTCTCTCTAAAATTCATATTTAAATCTTATAAAATCTCAATGTGGTGCACAATTACAAAAAATTATTCAATGAAAAATAATATTATGAGTATTGTATATACATAATTTATATAATTAATGATTGCAATTAATTAGTAAGCAAAGAAATCAAAGCTACTACTATACATATATTACGTTACCTTAACTTGACTCTTAATTTGTGCACTATCCAAAGATAAAATTATAGGACATTAATTGGTTGCGCATGAAAATTTTCATGTTTTTATACAACAACAAATAAAATAAAAATCAGAGAGGTGTCAATTAATCACATTTAAAACTTTTCCATATATTCGTTTAACAATTTTTTGAAAACATCCTGAATAAAATGACTGTCTTTTGTTGGTGTACTACTTCCTATATAAGATATCACCAAAGTTTGGTTAATCATTCAATTATATAAAAATCATAGTATTCATTTTTATTCCATAATTAATCCTCCCTCGCCAAGAATATCCGGGAGTGAAATTTCCAACACCATGACTGTTTTGAGAGTAGTTCTCCTAGTAATCAATCACTACGGTTTACTGTTACAATACATTGCATTTTTCTGTTACAATTATGTGCCAAAAGAGTGATGCGCTAAAACATTGGACATCCACCGTCGGATCCACCTGACCTTCTTCTTTCAAAATCTTGCAACTACATCCGGACATCCCTCATTCTCTTTCTTTCGAGCTCCACTCATCCTAGATAAAATAGTATGATTAGCAGAATTTTTAAATAATACCACTTAAATAAATAGATAATGAACATAACTTGATAGGAAAAAATAGACATATTGGAAAAAGAATAAAGAAAAAAATAACGCGATTAATATGAAAGAATCTTTAACGAACGCTTCCAATAACGAAAGAAAAGAGAAGCAGTAACATGGTTACCATGAATGAATCTTTAACAAATGCCTGCAACAAAAATAAAAATATTAGTATGATTAGTTCATCAAACCCTAAACTCTGCAACAAAATAAGAATATTAGTTGATCAACAAAATAAGAATATTAATTTGAAAACATAATAAAAAATGAAGCAAATATCAACCCTATAAATAGAGTTTGAAAAGAATACGAATGAATGAGATGAGATTGAGATCAAATTTATAGAAAACTTGTTATAGAATTAACGACTAAGATTAAAAGTTGTGAGGGAATGGTTAGGATCAAAAGTAAACATTTGACTAAGTGAGAGCAAAAGGTTTTTGAATTAAAACACTCTCATTATTGCCACATAAGCACAAAATGTTTGGCTTACATATAAGTATTGATGTTACATACCTGAGGGTATTATAGTCATTTTATGATATTAGGACACATTTTCTATTGGACTTGCTAATGGACTTTTGTGCTTGGACTTAAACTATTTATTATTCATATTGAACTTGAGCTCAGTTGGGCTTAAGCCAACAACAATTATTTATTCAACATAAGTCAAAGCCGGTATTTTCATAGGTGACGAACCAACTCTTATTTCCATATCTTGTCCTGAAAATTTATAAGAGTGAGATTTAGAGAAATTCAACTCTGATACTTATTTCTTGATATGGGTTTACTGGCCAAAAGTCATGTAAACTTAGTCCACATCATCGTTAAATAACAAATACCCTCCCACATTTGTCTTAATTATCAAACGATCCCAATTGTTGGAATAAAAGATTTGTTCAAAATTAGCTCGGGATTTGAAGTAGGCTTTATCTGAAAGCAGCCCAAAAATGTCTTCGCAGGTCCACATAGAAAACACAAGCTATGTATTGTTTGCCCTATTTTATTACAAACTTCATAGGGTAACACCATATAAACTGTACAGTTGCAAGCTACAATGATCACTTCTATAATTGGGAGGTCTAAACCACAAAATCTTCTGTATTTCCCATCTAATTTGTACACAAGCCAAATTGCAGGTACTGGATACAAGTGAACTACACAGAAGGAAGGAGCCAAAGATTGAAGAGGGAGGAGGATAGCGAGAGAAACCACGATAAGAAGGCCATAGCAGCCGAGAGCTGGTACCTCGTGCATAACTTTACAGGGCAGAATCCTCCGGAATCAAGCAGAAGGCTAGTCACACTAGCCGTCGAACAAGATGCAGCTAATGATAAAAACGTGAGGACCTACGAAACAAATGTTGTCATATATTAGTGCTATTATAGTTCAGAATGAATGTCTTACATATGCACTAAAAATATGTACTCCCTTCGTCCCTTTTTATTTGTCCCATTTTATCCAAAATGGTGTCCTTTTTAATTGCCACTCTACTAATATCAATGCATTTTTTACCTATTTTTTCTAATAATGCCCCTAATAAATAATAGAGCTAATCATCATCTTGTAATAAATAGGAGTAATAAATAAGAGTATGAATGTCATTTGATACTCTAATAAATGAGAAAATTGATTTGTGTAACGTATGAATGGTTTGATGTATTCATACCCAATCTCCTATGACGACAATTGAAAGTATCCCAGGTTGGCGAACTGAGCGTTTGACGAAAACGGAGAACACATCCACCACAGCCAATGTTAAGCTCCATGGAATTACCAACCCCATAATAGTTACTAGGAAGCTGCAACATCATAAAATGGAAACAGAGAAATTATATAAGTTTTTACAGGCAATTCTAAAAACAACTAATACTTCCAATGAAAGCAATTAATACCAGCAAATTAATATTTTCTAATCAAACAACTAATAGCATTTAAAAATACACGTGCACCTCATGTATACAAGTTTCTGCCTTGATTTAAATACAAATAAAAGTAAAACAACTATACGGATTCAAAAATACCCGTAGACCTATTAGCCGTGTACTGTAGACTATGCTACTAAGTGAGGCCATTGTTCGAAACATGAAATTTCAGAGTCATTATTCTGAAGCTGCCATAACTAATAGCCTACTGCAATTCTCACATAAATAGATCATATAAACTATCTATCAGAATTCGGTTAATAACAACAATCTTGAATGCATCAAACTTTTTAATCATTAGACACATTTTTAATTAATTCTGCAATATTACCTTCTAATTGTTTATCTTTGTTATCATAGTTCCTTTTATGATCAAGAAACACGTGATGCTAAGATTTAAATCGAATTGAAGAACTTACAGATCATCAATTGATCAGGTGCACATATTGTCATTGAAAACAAGAATTAATTTCACTATAATAAAATAGAAAATCATTAATTATTAAAAAATGGAAGAGGGATTCAGAAACCATATTAAAGTCACTGCAGAAACTCCCTATTTTTTTTTTATCTTTAATAAGCCAGAAAATTCTCATTTTGTTTGTTTGTTTGTTTGTTCTTTTGTCTTTGTCCATCCAATTCTTAATGATGCCCTTAAAAGCATGTCAAATGTTAGCTGTCAACCAATTATTCTTTGCCGACACAGAACCAAAAATAAAAATACATATTTCTATTTTTAATTAGAATAATTGAACCTCCTAAACTCTACTTATCCCCAAAACCCTGTGATCATCGCAACAATAATCAAACACGATAGAATTATATTGAATCAAACTGGAAAACGGATGAAAGGGGGCTTTCGATTCTTCTATTCTACTCACAGATAACAATTAATCAAGTAAAAACGAAGAAAAGAGGCATGATCAATTCAAAAATCAAGCTACTAATTAATTACCAGAAGGCAGTATAGCTGTAGAATTCAACATCCAAACACATAAAGAGCAACGAAGCAACAGCGAAAATGGCTTGCCCCAATCTCAAAGCCAAGCTGGCGCTCGTCCCCAAAGCTCCGGGCAATTCTTCCATCTCATCCACACATAACACTCTGTATTTCGCAGAATTTGGGGTATAGATACAAGTGTTGTATGTATACGGTGGCGATCGCGCTGCTTCTTCATAGCCATTTAATTCTCTCCGCAGCCCATGCCACGTTTCTCATCAAAAAGGTGGAAATTAGGGTAACAGGAAGATCAAATACGCGATTTGTGTAGAGAAATTTAAGGGAAATAGTGATCGCCGGGTTAATTTGGCGAAAGGGAAAAGGAAACGGGGAGGATTGTCTACGGAGAAAATGAGGTGGTGGAATTGGAAATAGTTTAGACTTTTCGTCTCTCCTCCCTCTATTCTTTTCCTTTCAATTAATTTTATAATTAATTAAAATCTCTTTTCTATTGGTTTTCAAATCCAAAATAAATGTCAAAATTGTTAGCCTGTTATAGTCTAATACAGAGTATTTTTTGCGTACAGTCATCTTATTTAGATTTTTTTGAGTAAAAAATATATTAGTAATCCACGATTAATGTCAAATGAGATACAATTGTTAGGTATATTTTTTTTTGCGTACAGTCATCTTATTTAGAGTCTGCTAGATACAAAAAACAATAGATATAATTTATATACATACTTCTTAATGTGGCGATTATGGATTCTTTATTTCTGGAAAAGTGCTAATTTCAAATACATAATAATTTTGATTCTCATAGTTTATAGTAAAAATTATATTAATAGGTATAGGTTCAGATTTTCTAAATCGAATCCATTAATGCACTCTTGTTTATATAAAAGGAAAATAAAAAGTCAAATAAACCCCTCAACTTGGATCAAGTCCTTCAATTTTTTTTTTTTCATCTAAACTCTTATTTTTATTAAGTGTGATCAAATAGACTTCTTATTTAATAAAATCAAACAGTTAAACCTTTTTACAAACCGCCGAATAAATAAATTTATTATGAACTCATATATTTTTGTTTTTAATTTTAAAGACATTTGATTTTTTCCAAACTATGTAATTCCACACCATGACAATCATCCATAATTTCAAAGTGAAGGTATAAAATTTGGCACTGAAAATACAGTTTCCTAATTTCTTAGTTTTTATGAATTTTGTTTTTTTCTTTTTTCAAATTTAGATCCCATAAATTGATATTTAAATTCGATTTTTAATTAAAAGAAAGAAGACATATTTTATACTTATATTTAACTTTTGAGTGCAACTTTAGATATTCACATAAATTTTTATTTTGTTTAATTTTTTTTGTGTTTTAAAAAAAAATTATAAATAAATTCTACATGTACTTATTTTTCAGATAACTTTTTATTTAATTTGAAAACATTTATTTTTGTTTTAATTTGACAAAAAGTGTTGATTGCATGGTTTTATTAAAATGAGAGGTCTATTTGATTTTAGGCAAAAATTTGTATGAAACCGTCTTATGGCATGAAACAACACAAATTATCACCTACCCCTACCAAAATGTTAATGAGTCAATGCTCTAGTTACACCAATTTCCATTGTCTCGTATCATAAGACGGTCTCAAAAAAAAAAAAAAAAAAGACACATAAGCAGTATCTCTCTATTAAGTACAGTATATAAAATGATAATTCTAAGCATAAACTGGTGAACTTCTTAAGTATGTAGAGGGATTACATTGTTTGAATTTTCACAGATGATAGTTTTCTAAATAAGGATTTCTCGAATATAACAAGACAATAAAAATAAGTCAACTGCATGTTTAAATTTCACGTAGTTATAATTTGTATAATTTAATAAATCGATTTAGTAATAGTAGAATATATATACTACTTAATTTTCTTATTTGAATTACTAACTGGGTATAAATTTCTAAATAGATTTCCTCAAATATAATTGAATATAAAAGTGCTAAAGTACTTTATAGACCCAAGTTAAATATTATAGATATTCAAATTCAAATTTCATAATAGTTTGTAGTTTGGATTAATAGGTAAAACATCACAATTTTTACTCATGAGATTCAAGGTTTTAATCTATGTAAATACATTTTTTTTAATTAGATCCATATTATAAAATTGCAACTCATATTTTTAAGAGAATTAACTTATCTAATGAAATGACACGTGTATTCAAATTATTCTTAAATGATATATAATCTAAATCTATAAATATATAATAGAGCTAGTTTTTCCTATTTTAGATTTGTGCGCCATTTTGTTTCAACCGTCGATCGAGATTGTTGACTTTTGTGCTGTTCGTTGGATCGTTTTTTGTGTTCGGTATGGTATGGTATTTAATGTTGAATTTTATTATTTTCATCTATTGCTCACTTTCATTTTTTTCTTTGTTATTGATCCCTCATTGTTGCTGCCGTTATATTTTATTTGCCTTTATATAGTGGCCTCCAGTGTTAGTCTTTGCATCATGGTTAGTTTTTGTTTGTGATGTTCATTTTTTTCTTGCAGCAATGAGAATTTTAGTCGAAGTCTCATATGAAATTCGGCAAGGATATCAAGGTTGTATTTGTATTTGTTATTTTTATGATCTTCTTTTTTTCTTGCGGGAAGTAGATTTTTTATGGGGGCCAATTTACCAAAAGCATCATTGATCATTTGAAGGTTTTTCCATTGTACATCTATATATAGGTGTGTGTCCATTGGCCATGATCATTTGACATCCTGACCGCTATTATAATAATAATAATAATATTATTATTATTATTATAATTATTATTATTTTGCAGGCAAATTAAAAAAAAAATTGTTCGGAGCATCTTTGAAGGTTTAATGTAGTTGTTGTTATTACAAATTAATTTTTTATGGAGTTTCTTATCGATCTTAGGATGATATGTATCTTTAGTTTCATTCTGGCCGATCGGATTGATTCGTCCGATTTAGTGTTGTATCTAGGTTTGAATTGTTATCAATTTATACTTTTGTTTATGATGTAGTGGAGAAATTATGTTTTGTAATATTTTGTTTTGTTTCATTAATAAAATGTGTCCATTGACAATTGTTACTTTTGTTTCAATATTGTATCATTTTATATAAAAAGTGTTCATTAATATCATTTTATAATTTTGTTTCAATATTGTATCATTTTTTGTTCGATTATTTTAGCATTGCGATTTTATTTTTTTAAATTTTGTGATAAGTGGTTAATATATATATTTTTTGGCCTAACTAAACTATTTTCAAATATGGTGTATGTCAAGTTGCCAACGTTAGATTTTTTTTTAAATTTATATTATTAACCGTATGGTATAATCTTCTGATCGAGTGTATAATCTAAATTAGATTTTTGTTGTATTCTAGCAACATTGTACTTCCCTATCTAAGATACAGTATTACTGAATGAGATTTTATGTAAATTTGGATATTGTGATTGCCTCATTTTACTGTTGTAGGGTTTTGTGTTGTTTTAGTGTATACTGATTCTTATCTTTATAAGGTTAAGGTTTTTATTGAGATTGAATATTTGTTAATAAATAATAATAGTCAGTTTGCAATCGGATGATACCGATCTTAGTAATCTCCTAATATTTGGTGCTATATCATTTTCCATGTGTCTATATAACTCAATATTGAACAAATTTTGATAATTTTTAATATAATTTGAATATATTGATTTATTCAGTGCGTGTCTATATATTTCATTGGACAAAATTTGATAGTCTTTTGAATGTTATGATATGTAAACCCTATTTTCGTGGATTATATTTTTTGTAGTGTATGTTATTTTGTGTTAACATAATATCCTATTTTATATATTCTTAATTTGTTTGGTCTTGTGATTTCTAGCTTTTATTGGCTTATTCTTTAGTATTGCTGGTTTTTTCGAATACTAAAAATTGGTCGTGTTTGACTATTTTCGATTTTGTTATATTCTGTACAACCAAGTGATACCAATGTAAATATTCTCTTCATATTTGTTAGCAAATATTTTTTTAACCATCCGAATCATTTTCCATGTGGTGTAATTTTATAAGTTAAGCAAGTGTGTTCATTTTTTTTATTGATGTGAAATCATTCATGGATTCTTGAGAAGAACACAATTAGTTTGGATCTGATTTTTTTTTATTGTATAGTATAAAATTTGTTATTTTTTACTATTAATCTATACTAATCGTTGTAATTATTTTTTTAATTTTATAAAATTTGTAGGTTTGAGATGTTCTGCACTTGTGCGAAAATTATTGGATTATGAGTATGTATAGAGTGAAATTGGTTTATATATAAATCATTCAAGGGTATTAGTTGATTTCACTGAAGAGTATTAGTTGTTTTTACTGAAGAGTATTACTGGTTATACTGAAGAGTCTTAGTTCATTTTCACCGAACAACTAAGACTCTTTAGTGTAAATCAGTAATACTCTTCACTAAAAATAACTAATACTCATCAGTGAAAACAACTAATACCCTTCACGGATTTATGTATAAAATAATTTCACTTTATACTTTATCTTGGATTATATTCATATGACAATTGATAGTTTTATTCTTGCAAGAAATGTTTGCGAAAGGTCTTTAAGGAGGATGAAAAATTTGAATGTTTGCAATGTGGAATCAAGGATGTTCCCGTTGTTATAAAGTAATTTGTATTTAAGATTAATCAGAAAAATCTATCTAATTATCACAGACAAAGTATAGAGTGAAACTGATTTATACATGAATCACCGAAAGGTATTAGTTGTTTTCATTGAAGAGTATTAGTTATATTTACTAAAGAGTATTATTGATCTACACTAAAGAGTCTTAGTTGCTCGGTGAAAATGAACTAAGACTCTTCAGTGTAAACCAGTAATACTCTTCAGTAAAAATAACTTACTCTTCCGTGAAAACAACTAATACCCTTCGGTGATTCATCTATAAACCATTTTCACTCTATACATACTCATTATCAAAATATAAGATCAGAATGATATTTAATTTCTTTTATTTATATATATTTTTGGCAATTGCAATTGTTTTATATAGGAATAATGTCAATCTAAGACTTGAAAAATAGTAAAACTATCAATTTAAGGCTTAAAAGATCTTTCTTATCGATTCAAGGCCTGAAAGATAGAAAACTATCAATCCAAGACCTGAAAGATAGAACCTATTAATTTAAGACTCAAGAATATTAAGACTATATTTGACTTATAATAATTTATATTTTTATTTTATTTATATACATTATTATTTTTTCATTGATTCTTTTGTTTCTTATTTTTTCAATCACATTAAATTAATATATATTTATATTTTTGGAAATATGATTTATAAAAATATTATAGGATAATAAAAAATTATCAAAGACCAAACACGGTCTCAAAATGAGTAAGTTCTAAATTAATAGTTTTATTTTTTTAGTCCTGAATCGATAGTTTTCAATCTTCCAGGTCCTGAATCGATAGGAAAAAAAATTCAGGCCTTAAATTTATAATTTTACTATCTTTTAGGCCCTGAATTGATAAAACTTCTTTTATATAATATCTAATATTGGTTAAAAATTTTTATATATTTTATACCTTTAGATCCTTATAACTATTATACATATAGAAGCAGAACTTGATTGACAACCAACGTAATGTTTTCTAAATAGAGGTGAATTGCAAAAATCCTAATATTTTGACTATTTGAATTTATAATTAATGGTATTTAAATGTTTTATAAAATTAATCCATTCATTGTATGAGAATTTCATATTTTATATTAAAAAAAATGATATTTTAGAGTAAGTGTTTTATTCTTTTTATAACTGTTTTTATTTTTTGTTTTTAATAACTAAGTGATCGAAATACATTATGGGTTTCAATTTGAAATCATTTTTGGGGTGAATGTTTACTATGTGTTTAAATGCACAAAAAGACAAAATCAATGGCTTATTGAACAGTGATTGTTCCAATTTCATATGTTACCACATTAAAATATTATTATACACTTCCTCCATTCCTTTCTAATTGTCTCATTTTATCCAAAATTGTATTCCTTTTTAATTGTCACTCAACTAATATAAAATATATTTTTTACCTACTTTTTCCAATAATGTCCCTAATAAATTGTAAAGCTGATCATCATTTTGTAACAAATAGAAGGGTGTAAGTGACTTTTGATCGATACTTTAATCAATGATAAAATTAGTTTGTGTGAATGGATAAAATGAGATAAATAATAAAGAACAAATGAATACATTATTAACCGATGATCACATTAAATTTATCATGAAATCATAGCATTAATTACGGATTAGTTAGGATCAATTAATTATTTCATTAATTTTGAGCCAATATATTCTCATATGATCGATACCTGTTAATTCAAGATTTTATCACATTTCAATAATTCTTTTAAATTCTAATAAATTTAAGGCTTCCTTATTAAAATGCAATTTTTTTTTTCAGATCATCGGTTCCTTTTAATTTGAGAATTTTCCACAATTTAATTATTCTTTTAGGATTTACTCAATTTAAGATTTTGTTAAAGGCAAAGTAATGAAGCATACAACAAAATTTGTCCATTCATAAACTACTTTGAAGGTTATAAACTGTTATATTAAAGAGTATTAGTTTATTTCACTAAAATGATAGTATTAATTTTGATTGTTATCATTAAATAGTATAAGTTGAGTGGTATAAATGATAAGAGTTAGTTCAATTAAGTGTATTAGTTGTTAACTCTTTGTTATTTTTTTTTTTATGCTTGGTCATTGTAATTGCATGTTTTGTGTGGTGTAATCATTTTCTAATTTAATAGTAAATGTTGCACGTTCTATTAATCTAATTTGATTACTAAAGTCGGACACAGTAATATATATGCAATTTAATATTTAAAATTATGTTTCAATACCATTAAATTTGTCCAAAAGATTTGCACAAACATAAAAAAAAATGTGAATTGCGATTTCACTTACATACTCATCTAACTATATATAAATTTTTATAAGAATATATTAATTATGTAGTTTATTGGTTAGATATATTAATTATATTTTACTTCTAATATCTTATTAAATTATAATGATTATCTTACGCATTATACTTTTACCATAAATAATAAATTAGATCTCTATCTATTTTTTGTGGACCAGAGTTACGTCGTAATTTAGAGATTTTTAGTGTGCAAAAAATTATTAATTATATTATGTTCAACTTCAGATTTATGAGTTACCGATTTACCGTATTTTGAATGTTGTAAAAAATATTTGAGTGAATATTTTTTTATCCTTTATTATGTTAATGAAAATCTGGATCATTTACATCTCAACTTTTTATTTATGCTTAACCTTAATCCATTTGGATGTTGATGCTTTGTGTTCGTGTAATATACAACCTCCAAATATACTCATTTGCACATCCCTTTTAATCCAGCGTGACAAACATGATTAACGTCTTTATACAATATTTAGTTTTTAATTTTAATGTAATAGTCATATTTCGTTGTATTATATTATATTTTTTATTAGTTTGTGCTTGAACAGTGATGGAAAAATATTATTGGAGCATTTATAGGCAATTCAATTTTTCCTTAAAATATTTTTTTTTTAAAGTCAAACGATCATTTTGAAAATTATTTTGAAGGAAAATTAGAATCAGTGAATTTTGGTGAAATTATTTTTGCTTCCGTGAAATACAACAATGATGAATTTAAAAGTCATTTGCTGAAATTTATATCTATTGCTATTTTTTTTAATTTTTTACTGAAATTATAAATCTCATATATTTTTTATTTTATTTTTTGTTACATAACATTGTCAGGTGAAAATCTTTTTAGAGAATATTTGGGTTTTCTTATATTGAAGTATGTCAGAATTGAATATTTATTACTGATTTATTATGAATCCAATTTTATTGGTAACACGGCCACACGGGTAGTCGCATGCTTCGTCTCACTAGACTTGGTATAAATTTGTTATCAATGTTGGATTGAATAAATTAAAATGATAAAATCATATTTAAAAATTATAATAGTATTGATGTTGGAGGAAGAATGATTTTCATTTTATTTATTTTTTGTGTATCAAACTTGAGTACTTGATATTGATATTTTTAATTGAGTCATTTTGTAGATTCCTTTATTTGTATTGCTCAATTTCAACGATGGAATAATATTTTGTTATTTTATCGAATATTTATAATTTAATGTGGATGTTAAAGTTTAGAAAAAGTTCACTATCTGGTTACATATATTTGATTTTAATAATTTTTATACGTGAGGCACTTATTTTGGTTATATTTATCTTAAATAGTTTGTAATTTAATTTTGTTTTTGTGTTTGCAATCATTATTAAAATAAAGTTGATATTTTGAAAATTATTACTTCTCAACCACCTGGCCACCAGGTTCCTCACTCTAGTGAGTGACTTGAGTTCGATTCCCTTTGAGAACGAATTGGGAGGGAGTTATAAGGTAGGCTTGGAGATTTCTGGGAGTGTATGGAGACTTGGTGAACTAATCTAACTACTAACAACTAACATTTACCGATCAAAAAAAAAATTATAGGTGTAATTATCTATACACATTGTTTTAGTATGTTCACCCACCTAATTTTATACTTCCTTCATCTCCAAAAGTATGCTCAGTCTTTTTTGTTCAACAATATTTTTTCTTCACAATCCAACCACCACTTAATTACTTTACATGTCATTGACTTTATATTTACAAACAACCACTAAATTTGTAAATGGACCACACAATAATCCAAAATATACTTATTTTAACTACTTTATCTATTTTTTTTAAATGTTCAAAATAAATGAGCATACTTTTTTGGGATAAAGAGGTTAATTTTTACTAAATATATCCATTATAAAAATTACAATTTTATCCAACATATAATACTCACGCATTGCTAAAAAAAATCACCTACCAATCTCATTCAATTTCAATACAATCATCAAACATACTCACCACCCTTTCTCTCTGCTCAAGCTACAAAATGTATAATTAGCATCTTCGTACAAAAGTATTTGTTAGGCAGAGAAAAACTTTAAATTGGATGTGAAAGAAAAAAATGTAATTTGTTGATATGTAAATATATTTTTTAATCTTAATGATAACCTTTTTATTTTGTACTTAATTATTTTTATTAATTTACATTTGAACAGTAATTAAAAATGGTACTGGATCATATAAGAAGTTTAAGTTTTCCAAATGTTTTGGCTGAAAGTCAATTCGATCATTTTGGAAGATGATGTTGAAGGAAAATTAGATACAACAAATGTTGGTAAAATCATTGAATTTTATATGAAATGCAATAATGTCAAATTTAAACATTGTTTGTTGTATGTATATATTTGTTTATTTTTAATTTTTTATTGAAATTATAAATATAATAATAAGTGGTTTAATTTCTAATGCTTAATGCATTGTTAATAACTTTGAAATCATTAAAAATTTGGTAAATTTAAAAAATCACATGTGATCCAGCGATGCCGTAAAATGTGTCAGTATCTACTCCCACAACTCACTAATATATATCAAATCTGATCTACAATAAATATAAATTATAAGGCTACATGATTATATATTTTTTCAAACAAAAAATTAACAAGGATAATTTTTTAAACCTAAATTATTTTTTCACAACTCATTGTTCGGTAAAATATATAGTTACTCATAGTGTATTCATAATCGGTTTATATTTGAAATCATCGTAGGCATTTATGCCAATTTATTATATCACTAACAAGTCAAATAATCACTCAAATACAACTTTATTAAAAAATATATACGCTATTGTTCAAGTTTTGTTATATGTTTAATTGTTCAGCCAATTTCAAAATAATATAAAGCTGATGGAATCTTAATTCAAAAGATTAATAGAAACTTTAAGAAATTACTATTAAATAGACATGCAAAAGAATTTTTAGAGTCGGAAAGCTACCCTTACTTTGAAAATGACTAAGTTATTTATTCCTTAAAAAATCCAATATGATAATCAAGATAATAATTGTATACCGTATGATTACACTTACCGTCTTTCCCTTAATTTAATGTATATATACTTTGGTTCTCAGATCTTCACCTTTTGTATAGGATTTGTATTTGATATTTGTCCTTAATTTTTTCATCAATCCTATTTAAAAATCAATCAATTGTTAGTAGTGATTCATCTTAATATTTTTAAAATAATTATCGAAGAAGTACTTAATTACAATAAAAAAAAATGAAATGTGTACCTTAGTCTTGTGTTTTGATGTTCCAAAAATGAAGAATCCATGTAGTTTAATTGCTAGCAGCAGAAAAAGATTTACATGGTTGTTTTTTAGATAGGACGAATGACCCGTAATCGGACATGCAACTGAACCGTGAGAGAGAATTCGATTACTTGATATAAATATCGGGTACTGTGAAATCGATCTATTAGGCGGATACAAATAATTTGTAAAACAAATAAGATTTTTTTTTTTAATTCGAAACAAGTGAACTATACCAACCATCATAATCACAAGGATGTCTCTCTTGGTTTGATTTTAATTAAGAAGTAAAGAATGGTTAAATATATTGTGGTTTGTTTTGGGTAATTGCAACATATGTTCATTTTGCTTTTGGTTCTTAAAAAATTCGGATGATAACAGGGTTCTCAAAGTGAAGATGGAAACCATTACTTTAAATTAAATATTGGATTGTACATTGTATTTAACCGACCTTATGTGTTGCTTTATAGTTATCACAAGTGTCTTCCCAATTATGTATTGGAAATTATAATAAAAATATTTTTTTAGTTATTATCCAATGTAGTGTGGTCAATATGCAATACTTAATTTATAATCTCTTTGTTCATTACTATTTGTCCTATTTTATCTATTCACACATATCAAATTTGTCATATTTTGGGTATGAAATGACAATTTTTTTTAATTACTACTCCTTTCGTCCCAAATGAATTTATATACTTTTCTTATTTGGACTTCCTACACCAATTTGCACACTACCTAAAAATAAAATATTGATTTGTGTGCATACTCGCAAAAATATATACATACTTATCTATATGTTATTACTTTATCCATTTCATAATCCACATGGAATCCCAATGATGCAAATACCACTAGGACGAAAGTAGTACTCCCTCCGTCCCACTCTAAGTGTCCCACTTTCCTTTTTTGGTTGTCCCACACTAAGTGTCTCATTCCATAAATGGAAAAAGCAACACTCTACTACATATAAACTTTAACCTTCAAATTCACACAATATTACAAAAAATGTCACTCATTCAATCCACTTTTCAACACTATTCATTACTTTATTAAACACTATTCATTACTTTTCAACACTATTCATTACTTTTCCACCATATATTAATAAACAAATACACTTTCTTAAACCATTCAACCAAAAGAAATGAGACACTTAGACCGGGACGGAGGGAGTATTATTTATTACTCCCTCCGTATCATGGGAATTTACACATTTTTCTTATTTGGATGTTATACACCAGGTTACATACTACCTAAAACTTAAACATTTATTTTTTGCACATTCATGAAAAAATACACATATATACCCATGTGCCATTAATTTTTCCATTATCTTAATCCCAAGGGTGCAAATATCCATTGGACAGAGAGTGTACATGATGTTGATTAGTTTTACTATATTTTTTGTTGCATTGGTGGAAAAGTAATATTGTACCAAATTTATTAATATTAGTAAAATGACAATTAAAAAAGAACACCATCTTTTTTTGGATAGAATAGGACGTTTTAAAAATGAACGAAGTAATTAGTTTTATAAATAGTTGTACTTCAATTGTCATTTATATCTATATTATTATGTGCATTTACACAAATCAATAGTATTATTTATTATTTTATAAAAAAACACATACACCCTTAATTTTTACAATAACTTTTTGTCAGATGATGATTAGTACTATTATTCAATAGGAACATATTAGGATTAATGCATATAATATGCATTGATATCATTATAGTAACAATTAAAAAGTAACACTATGATAAGTCGAGTTTAGCATGTAAATTTGGTGCTTATTGTGATTATATTATGTAATTTACTTTGCTATTTTCTCCGTATTTTACGACTTATTTTATTGTAGGCCAGTTTGCTTTGATTTGGTATTTTCTCTTATTTGTAGGCTATTTTGGACCCGTTTTGATGAAGGATGAGGCGAGCCAATTTAAGAACAGCCCGGCATGGGGGATTTCAGCCTTGAAAGTTGGCAATTATTGTATGATTACGGCAATAATTTATTGCTCCTTTAAATCGTGTCATAATGATAATTAATGTGAGCTTTTATGAGGGAAGAAAAGGAGGAATTACAATAAATTGTTGTCCTATTATATGGAGGGGATGAATATAGACATAGGGAGAGTCTTGGAGAGTTCTTGAGAGAAGAGTGGTGTTCAGACGGACGTACGAGACGAAGGAGATACGTGCATGGGGATTGAGAAGATGAGTGCATGAGGCTTTCGTTCATTCAAGTCCGCGTGGATAATTTCTATTCGGTATCATAGGATAATTTTAGTTTCAAGTATTTTATTTCATTGTCTTATAGCCATGTTTAGTGGCTAGACTATTTTTCTAGTTCTTGGAAACGGTTGAACCCTGAATAATTTGTTGTTCTTTTTATTAGTTATGAGTATTTCCTAATTTTTTTTATTTGATTTCTACGTTGTTTGTTTATATGCGAAGCATGGTCTCATGATTAATTTATTCGGTTTGGCCATCTGAGTATGTTGATTATAAGTTTCTAGCTAAATTACACTTTATAATCCGTAATTGTTATAATTGTGTAATTGGAGTAGCAATTAGGGCAGAACACCCTAGGGACAACGTAGTCTAGATTGTATGAAACGATCGTATCGTATTCATAGTTTAGTTTGTCCTATTATTTTGGCTCGTTAATGCGTTCTAATAAATTGAACCTTAAATACATGTTTTGGGGTTGTTTATATGAATAGATTAATTGGGGGTCGTACCTACTAATTAACTAAACTTAAGAAATAATTCGAACTAGTTTGGTCGTACCACTAGTTTAGGGACAAGATTCGAATAGAATTAGGAGTCTCATTTACTTTTAATCGAATTAACTAAATTATTCAGGGGGATACAAGTCCAAGAACTAGGCCTTTTCCACATTGATTGTTTCACTTTATTTTTCCTTGCTTGCATAATTTTATTTCATAATAGTAATTAGAATCAACCAACCAAATCCCCCCTTATTTTTATTGTTTTTGATACACGAATCAAATCAATTGAAATACATTGTTCCTCGTGGGTTCGACCCTTACTTACCCTACTACATTAAGTGGGTTAGTTAAGGTAAATTATTTTTGGGTGCCTACGACAGCACACCAAATTTTGGCGCCGTTGCCGGGGAACGGTGTAATTTTTATTGAATTTTTCGTGTTTTTATTTCTGTTGAAAAATAAAATTCTGAAAAGTTCTAAAAAAAAAATAAGAAAATTCGAAAAGTGAAAAAAAAAAATTGGTTACGTGTTTCTTGTTTGGTTCATTTCTGTAAACAGATTACACTAACACTGACCCCTTCAGTGTCTGTTCAGTTTTCTGTTTTCTAGTGAATGATCACTCGCTCGCGCAAGGAACCACTTGAATTTGATTCGGAGATTGAAAGAACTGCTAGGAGACTAAGGGAAGAGACCCGTATACGTCGGAGAATTAATTTTTCACCGATAAGAGAAACCGATAGTGAAAGTGATACGAGTGAAGAGTCCAATTTTGTGACAAATACGTGGAATATGGCTGTTGCTGAGGGGACTGCGGAGAGGACGTTGGGAGAATTGGCAAACCCAATCATTAACCATCAACCACTTTGCATTACTATTCCTGCTCTTCCTGCTAATGTTCATTTTGAACTTAAATCTGGACTTATTCACTTATTACCTTCTTTCCATGGTCTTGCAGGAGAAAACCCACATACGTTTCTCAAGGAATTTCATGTTGTGTGCTCAAGCATGAAACCAACTGGGGTTACTGAGGAGCACATGAAGCTGAGTGCATTTCCCTTTGCACTAAAGAACACAACAAAGGACTGGTTGTATTTCTTGCCACCTGGAACAATCACCACGTGGAATGAGATGGAGAGAGTTTTTCTCCAACATTATTTCCCAGCTACTCGAGTGGCAATTTTACGAAAGGAGATTTCTGGTGTCAAGCAAGGTTCAGGAGAGACATTGCACGAGTATTGGGAACGTTTCAAACGTCTTATAGCTTTATGCACACAACATCAGATTGGTGATCAGCTGCTTATATAGTATTTCTACGAGGGGCTCAATCTCACTGATCGGAATATGATAGATGCAGCTAGTGGGGGAGCTTTGATGAAGAAAACACCAACCGCTGCACGAGAGTTGATATCAGATATCACAGCAAATACGCAGTAATTTGGTGCACGTGATGCCATGACAAGACCCGTTGATGAAGTGAAGAGTGGTGCAGTAGAGAAAATTGCAACCATGATGGAGCAAATCTTGAAGGCCAAGGTCCCGGAAGTTCGGCCATGTCGTCTCTGTGCCACCACAGAGCATACAACTGATGATTGTAAGATCCTGAATGACCAAATTGCGCAGCATGTTAATGCCGTTGGTTTTGGTGGAAATTACCAGAGTCGCCGGTATGATCCATTCTCCAATACCTACAATCCGGGTTGGAAGGACCATCCGAGTCTTCGATATGGGAATCATCAAACAAATCAGCCGATGGAGAATCAAAGGCCCCAGTACCAAGACAGAAAGTTCCAATTGTTTAGAGGGAATGAACAAAGTGGTGAACCTGTGGGGCAAAGCAGTGGTGGAGGAAGACCTGAGCCTTCTCTTGAAGACTTGGTGAAGTCAATGGCAACTAACACGGTGAAATTCCAAGAAGAAACACGAGAAGCTGTGAGAGATTTGAAGTCCGGGCAAAAGAATTTAGAGTCACAAGTGAGTCAAATAGCCACTGCCCTTAGCCAATTACAAGCTCAGAATAGTGGCAAGTTACCGTCTCAGCCAGAAATTAACCCTCGAAATGTGAGTGCTATCACTTTACGAAGTGGTAAATAATTAGAAGAAATTTCGGCACCCGAACGAAATGGGGAAGATGGTGGGCTTAATGAGGCAGAAGGTAAGAGACACACGAAGCTTCTTGATGACCATATTGAGGCCCGGGATGAACGAGTCGAGAATGAGGAGGATATACAGGAAAATCTGGACCTGAAGGCAGACACTGACCCCCTCAGTGTCAGTGAACCAGAACAGGAAAATAAGGTAAAATCTCATGTTTCAATTCCTGTTACTACTAATGTACTGCCCTTTCCTTCCAGGTTCAGAAAAACTGAGAAAGGTACCAAGGACCAGCAGATTCTTGATGTATTTCGAAAGGTCGAGATCAATATACCGTTGGTGGATGCAATCAAACAAATCCCAAGATACGCAAAATTCTTGAAAGAGTTGTGCACTAACAAGAGTAAGTTGGCTGGTAATGAGAAAATTCTCATGGGGGAGAATGTATCAGCTGCATTCCAATTGAGGTTGCCTACAAAACAAAAGGACCCGGGCATGTTCGCAATTCCTTGCACAATAGGGAATCACAAGATCGAGCGAGCTATACTAGATCTTGGAGCTTCTATCAATGCCATGCCATTGACAGTGTATGAGCAGCTTGACATTGGACCATTGAAGGAAACTGGAGTTGTTATCCAGTTAGCTGATGGGAGTCTCGCTTACCCTGTTGGGGTAGTCGAGGACGTCCTCGTGGAGGTAAATCAATTGATTTTTCCTGCGGATTTTTATGTGTTAAATATGGATGGAAACCCGGTAAATTCTACACCTATTTTGTTGGGAAGACCATTCTTGAATACTTCCAAAACAAAAATAGATGTGTATGAGGGAACACTTACAATGGAATTTGACGGGCAAATCATTCGATTTAATATTTTTGATACTATGAAATTTCCTAATGCGACTGACTCTCTTTTTGCTGTGAGTGTCATTGATCCTTTTGTACAGGAAATTTTTGAGTTTGATTGCAGGAACAAATTGGAGGAGAAGTCCCCGAAACATGAATTGAAGCCACCTCAAAAGCACTTGAAGTACACATACTTGGGAAAAATTGGTTAAAATAATTTTTCTGTGTCGAGCCAACGACAATAAAAAAAGGCGCTGGTTGGGAGGCAACCCAATATTCTTTTTTCCTTCATTTCAATTATTTTAATTTTCTTTTTAATAAATTATTTGTTTATTTTGAGTTCAGATTATTCAGGAATAAGAGGTATTTGGGCTAGCATAATATTACTAAGAAATAAGAATTGGGCCTGCAATATCCTGTTAATAAAAAAAAAAGCAGCCCATTCCTTTATTTCCAAATTAATATCATGTTAGCACATTTGCACCAGCGGGATTACATCCCTATTTCTCATTACCCTCTCTCTTGGCCACGCAGAAATCAGGAGCGCCGATTGTTATGCCCCCAGCACTATCACTTCGTCGATATCCTTGTTAATTGCGCCGCTATTAATTCCGGCCGCGTCCGCAATTTCTCCACACCGATACCGGCAGCGCTTCACAACGCCACAGACTAAATTGTCCCAGGTCACCAGAATTGGGACGGGTAGGCATCTTCAAACCAAGAAAGAGCTTTAAGAGGTCAAAATTGCAGAAATCCTACTGTTGCTCCAAGAGCAACGATATTCTCCTACCAATTAAATACCGGTAACCCCGATCCACTCTATTTAAATCTTGTTCAATGTGATTAGTTGTTTTGCATATCTTATGTGCTAGGGACTATCACATGTTTAGGTGTGGGGGGGGGGGTGTTATTGTGTCTTACGGTATTTCTTTATCTTGTATTTTTTTTTTGGTAGTTGAGTAAATTGAATTCCGTGTTTTTGAGTCGTGTAGCATGAAAAGGGGTTAAGTGTGATTGATTTTTTTTGGGATAAGGTGATGTATCTTGTTGGCCTTGATAATTAAATGAAGAAGAATGTGCAAGATTCGATACAATAGCCGTTCTGTGTGAGCTTTTGAGCCTTTTTGAGCAATACATTTATATCATGCTCCATTTTTTTCGTGCTATGAGTGATCAAACATGATTTGTACGTTCTAGAACTTGCTTTGTTATGCATTTTGAGACCACATATTGAATTCATGCATTTGAATGATAAGGGCACTTAGGATTAACCGTGTTGATAGCCTTTTCTTTGAAACTCTTACCCTTGTTAATTTTCCACTAGTTTGCCCCTTTGAGCTTATAGCCTTTTTGTTTGTTCACATACATATAATAAGCTTATTTCCCTTTTCTTCTATTTGGCCAATATTTTGAACCCTTCTAATCAAGAAGTGTGAATGAAATGCATGTGCCAATAGTGAACTATAATTTTGATTGGAGAAGGGGGGTTTAAAAAAAAAGTGTGAAAAAATTTGAAAAGAAAAAATTGTGGCAGAAAAAAAAGAAAAAAAAAAGAGCCACTCTATGGGAAGAGTTGAAAAAAATGAGAAAAGTGTTGTTATTTTTGTTGGGGAAAGCTAATAGGGTGATTACTTGGTACATTAATTCTTGATGCATTTGAAAATTACCAAGTAAGGTGATAAAATGAGTAGGGGTGATATGTATTGAAAAGTGTAATGAATGGGGGGTGAATTTCTTATGCGTGCTTTGAATTCACAACTTCTTGATTCGATATAGCCCATATTCTATTCCTTATCCTACCCCTAACCAAAGCCCCATTACAACCCTTGTAAAGACCCTTTTGACTTTTGCATGATATTCATGAAATAATGGTGGAGATTTGATATATAAGCAAGCTTATGGTAATGGCATGTTGTGTTTTGATATTGAGTGATTTTTTTGTTCCCTTTCAAACACTTGAGGGAATTGAGTGATATCCTCGTGAGGTATTGAATCTTTGCACGTTTGACTTTGTGATGTTATTGGGTATTGATGAGGTGCACTTATTTTGTCCTAAAAATAATGTCACGATCACTCTACCTATTGGATTGTTATTGACTCTAGTTTCACGGTTTCATATTTTTGGATTTAGGGTCTTGAAAATAAGTAGTGTTTTTGAAGTGCCTTTTGATCTTGTCTAGTACATACTTGAGGACAAGCATGGTTTAGGTGTGGGGGAATTTGATAAGTCGAGTTTAGCATGTAAATTTGGTGCTTATTGTGATTATATTATGTAATTTACTTTGCTATTTTCTCCGTATTTTACGACTTATTTTATTGTAGGCCAGTTTGCTTTGATTTGGTATTTTCTCTTATTTGTAGGCTATTTTGGACCCGTTTTGATGAAGGATGAGGCGAGCCAATTTAAGAACAGCCCGGCATGGGGGATTTCAGCCTTGAAAGTTGGCAATTATTGTATGATTACGGCAATAATTTATTGCTCCTTTAAATCGTGTCATAATGATAATTAATGTGAGCTTTTATGAGGGAAGAAAAGGAGGAATTACAATAAATTGTTGTCCTATTATATGGAGGGGATGAATATAGACATAGGGAGAGTCTTGGAGAGTTCTTGAGAGAAGAGTGGTGTTCGGACGGACGTACGAGACGAAGGAGATACGTGCATGGGGATTGAGAAGATGAGTGCATGAGGCTTTCGTTCATTCAAGTCCGCGTGGATAATTTCTATTCGGTATCATAGGATAATTTTAGTTTCAAGTATTTTATTTCATTGTCTTATAGCCATGTTTAGTGGCTAGACTATTTTTCTAGTTCTTGGAAACTGTTGAACCCTGAATAATTTGTTGTTCTTTTTATTAGTTATGAGTATTTCCTAATTTTTTTATTTGATTTCTACGTTGTTTGTTTATATGCGAAGCATGGTCTCATGATTAATTTATTCGGTTTGGCCATCTGAGTATGTTGATTATAAGTTTCTAGCTAAATTACACTTTATAATCCGTAATTGTTATAATTGTGTAATTGGAGTAGCAACTAGGGCAGAACACCCTAGGGACAACGTAGTCTAGATTGTATGAAACGATCGTATCGTATTCATAGTTTAGTTTGTCCTATTATTTTGGCTCGTTAATGCGTTCTAATAAATTGAACCTTAAATACATGTTTTGGGGTTGTTTATATGAATAGATTAATTGGGGGTCGTACCTACTAATTAACTAAACTTAAGAAATAATTCGAACTAGTTTGGTCGTACCACTAGTTTAGGGACAAGATTCGAATAGAATTAGGAGTCTCATTTACTTTTAATCGAATTAACTAAATTATTCAGGGGGATACAAGTCCAAGAACTAGGCCTTTTCCACATTGATTGTTTCACTTTATTTTTCCTTGCTTGCATAATTTTATTTCATAATAGTAATTAGAATCAACCAACCAAATCCCCCCTTATTTTTATTGTTTTTGATACACGAATCAAATCAATTGAAATACACTGTTCCTCGTGGGTTCGACCCTTACTTACCCTACTACATTAAGTGGGTTAGTTAAGGTAAATTATTTTTGGGTGCCTACGACAACACACCACACTATTTTGGAAAAATTGATATAGATAAAAGGTTATGGAGAAATTGATATAGATAAAAAGTTATGAAGGGAGTAGTTGATTTTATATAGAGTGTTCAGTATGTACATATTTTTTATTCATGTACATATACAGTATAATTTATGTGATGGTTTGTTCATAAAATTTTAAAGTTGCGTAATTGAAAAATATATTACTAATGTTTTATTGAATGAATACTTATCAAGATTAATTTTTAAAATTTTAGTGTATTTTTAACTCTAAAAGTTTAGAGTGCATCCAAGTGCTTATTATGCACTAAATCTTAAAATACTCTATAAGTTCAATTATTTTTTCAATTAAAAATGTATCTTTAATAAAATATTTAAGTAATTAAGTAGGGTTCTCCCGAACTATAAGTGGTTGTTAATAGTCACTTGGTTTATTATTGATTATCGTTTGAGATATTAGTGATTATTCATTGAAGCATTATTGATTATATATTGTTTAAGTTATTGTTGGTTATTAATTGTCATTTACTAAATAATAAAAGGTTGAAATTATGTGTTTTTTTCTTTCATATATTTGGCAATTCGATTTTTCTAAAATCCAAATGTATGTACTTGTGTTCATAGCAAAACTATATTTTTTAAAGGCTACTATTAAATATACCCCCAAAATTGGTATACAAACTCAATTTACTATATGCACTCCATTTTATTTTTTTTGATCGGTAATATGCACTCCATTTAAAATAATTAAATTATTAAGGAGTTATTGAAGAAACACCACTTTTGAGTTTTGACAATTATATCCTCACTTTGTAAAATTAACAAAAAAATTACACACTTTTCCATTCTAATTCACGTTTTTCAAACATCAAAATCTATGACTTAATTTTTTTAATAAATCCAGAAAAATTATGATAATATTTCAATTAAAGTTAAGATGCAGGTAGCGTTTGGATAAGGGCTTTTGTAGCCAGAGGAAAGAGGAAAAATAAAGCAAGAATTTTTTGTTAACCAGACCAGAAGCAACAACCATGACAAGCACAAATGTGCAATAAACTATATATCTATCATTAACTTTGCTTCTAGGTATTCTCGGAACAAAAGACGCGCTCAAATGTGGCTTTTTGAGCAAAAGGACATGAGGATTGATGGCCAAATAATTGGTTATCAACTATCAAGTGTGCATAAATCTGGTCAGATTCCATTGAAAGTGGTTAACGAATACTATTAGTTGATGGTAATATTGTCATTTAACATATGCGCAATTTAATTTAAAAATATTTTGGGGTATGCTTAGGAATTTCAGGGTTTTATATAGTCACACCTTTTTTTTTAATTAAAATTAATTTGTAGATGCTTTTAGTAACAAAAATTATTGGATGTTTATAAAAAAAATGTATCACATATCTTTTGTATGTTGTTGATATACTATTAATTATTTTATTTTTTAGTCCTTGAAAATTACTGTATGTTGAAAGTAATAATTATGTTAATGTAAAAAAATGTAAATTGTTCAAACATTTATTTATTATGTAAAAAATTAAAGAGAATCTAATATGATGATGCAATGGTTTTTTCGTATGTATAAATATAATGTTAATGATTTTGTTATTGTTATACGTTTAGTTATATGTAAAAAAGAAAATAAAAATATTTTAGCATTAAGGTTTAATGTTATTAACTATTATAGTAAAAAAAAATTGTAAAAAATACCTTCCGTGCGAAGCACGGGTAGAACGATCACTAGTTAATATGAAATTGACACTTCATTAAGATTAACTTTATATTAGTATAATAAGGGATTTCTAAGAAAATCGTTATGTGAATTATTCCTTATAAAACACACACCATTACAATATTAGATTTAACTTCAGCTCTTTTTATAGAATTATATTATGACCATTAGTTTTATTTTTATTTTTTATCGCAAGTTGGTACATGATTTGGCATTACTTACATTCTATTTAATTACAGACCATGGGATGTTTGTACAGAGAATTTGATGCAAGTCAATCATAGTATTATTCAGTCAAGTTGTAATATTTTAATTATCATTCTTACATAATAATGACGTCGACTATTATGATATATGAATTGTGATGATAGAGCGTATACTCTTTTTCTTTACAAACGTGCAATTATATAAATGGATGCGATTAATTTGTAGATAACGATTAATACAACACATAATTAATATTGTATTTCTCATAATTTAATTAGGAATAGGAGTGTATAGAGTCATCAGCTGAGTAAATTATTTTACCTGTGTTAAACAAGGATTGTGCACATATCTTGAAGATTATCGAAATCAATTTGTAATTCGAATTAAAAATATTTAGAACCGAAACAATTCGTTGATTTTTTCTAAATCGAAATTAAATAAATTTTTTTGCGATGCCATATCTAACCATTTTACATATTCACTAATTAGTTGGTAGGCAAAATAAATCCCCAACCTAATTGATTTGAAATTGGCAAGCATAACTTACCACCTAATTCTGAATCATTGCATGAGATTTAGGAGATCAATCAACATTCTCTTTGAATTTAATAAATCTATATATGTGTGTATATTGTTAGTTTAATCAACCAATCCACACTAAATAAAAACATCGAAAAATGTTTCAAGTTCAATTCAAGGAGTTCCACATTTACTAAACAAAACTAAGGAAACAAAAAATATCATTTTATCAAATGCCGCGTGTCATTTTTGTGATTAAAAATGAATTGTATTAGTATAATACATAACGAAGTACTCCCCCGTCTCAATATTTTCTTCACACTTTCCTTAAATGGACGTCCCAACATTTCTTTCATACCCAAAAAAAGGTAATAATCCTCTCTCACAAAAGTCAATAAAGCGTAAAATTTTCATTATTTTATTCAACTCTTCACTCACATATTTTTTTAAAAATGTGTTAAACCCAAATACGAAGAAGTTCCTGAGCATAGGAAGTATAATAAAATGAAGAACTTGTTAGTGGTTGGAATTTCATGGTAGCACATATTTCATCTCCACCGCAGCTTTCAATTTTAGAGGGCATACTATACTATATTCCCTATCTAAAAATATGTGCAATTATTAACGATTTATATTCAATTAATATATTTAGTGGCACATAATATTGTGTAGTTTTCAATATTGTTAGATTCCTTTAAGAACAGTTATTATAACTTGTATAGAGTCATAGGGAGTTATATAATTCAAATAAGACTAAAAGATAGGGTCCCGCTTCACAAATTATTGCACATTAAATTTATGAAAGCATAGTGCAAGTAGCTAGTTGTTAGTAATTTTAATAAGTTATAATTATATATATATATATATATATATAATATAATAATTCCTTAAAAATTTGATAAGAAGTACTCATAATTTCATATAAGAAAACTAAGTGGTAAAAAAACTACTAATATTTTATTGAAGTAGGAGGCTAAATGGAGGCTTTTATATTGTCTCCTTCCGGGAGATAATGAGAGAATTATTATTTGTCTCATACAAAAGCTTTTAAATTAGATTTTGTTCCATTAATAATTATATATCAAAATATTTTTATTTTGTTTTATTTACTTAAAGTGAACAATATACTTTCATTAAAAATATCTTATTTATTTAAATACTACAAATCAACTCTTATTCTAAAATACCTAAAAATCAACCCCATAATATTTTCTGGGACGGAAGGAGGTATAATAGTTCATCCGTCCCATAACTACTTTCATAGTGCAATATAACATATTTCTTCAAGAAATTTGAATAAATGAGGGTGAAACAGATGAAATAAAATAAAGTGAAGTTATTTTATTAATTTTTGTGATAAAAAATTATTTTCTTTTTAAAATGTGAAAATAATTATAAGACGTCCAAATAAAACAAATGTATAAGTAATTATGGGACAAAGAAAGTATATAACTCTAGTGCTAATTTTGTTTAAAAAAAATATTCCTTCAAAAATAAATTTGAGCTGTTATCCTCTTTTAAAAAAAAAAAAAGCGTTGTTATCATATTTACAAATAAATAAAATCACAAGTCCAAAAAAATATTATGAGTAATCAAGCTAAATAAAAAAATTAAAGTAAAAAATTTATGTGAGTCCATCTCATGGCATGAGACAATACAAATTAATATTTATCCCTAGTAAAATGAGACAATGTTCTGATTATACTCATTTTTATTTTTCATATTATGAGACGGTCTCATACCAAACCTACTCAAAATTAAAAGAATCAAATCTCTTATGCATGGATGTATGGATGAAACGCACATACTAGAGCATAATTTAAATATACATGCAAATATAACTAAAATATAAAAATTAATATAAATGAAAGGTGCTGACTAAAATTAACTAAATATATAAAATAAATCGAGTAAATTAATATAATAAAAAATTACAAAAGTGGTACAATTTGTGTACAAAATTTGGTGTATCATAGAGAAAAGTAAAGGGAAAAGGCCTGTCGAACAGTCATACTCCACGGCCCCCTACCTCCAACCCACCTATCTCCTACCCTTCGAATAAATTATTGTAATTTATAAGTAAACTCTGTTTTTTTAAAGGAAGAAAATATTCGGATTTTTTTTTGATATATCTCCGATATTTTTATTTTTCGTGATCATCACTATTGATATTGGGGAGAACTATATTTCTATAATAACCTTAAAAAAATCGATAAATATCAATATGCAATGTCAATTTAGATTATGTTTATGTGCAAATTGAGAACAATATCAGTAAAATATCGAAAAATATCGGTAAATATCGAAAAAAACATCCATAATTTCGATAAATATCACAAATGTATAATTTGATCAAAGTTTTAGAAAGGGATAAAAACTTATTAAATTTAAAGTTTTAGAAAAAAAAGTAGATATGCATCCAAATAAATTTAAATGTTACTAAACAACGTTTAAATTCAACATATATTATTGCATTTCACATAAATTTCAATAATTTTCACCAACATTTAATGGTTCAAATTTTTCTTCATCTTCAAAGTAATCTATTTTGAATTATGACATACTTTAATATAATAAAATTCGATTCTTCTCCAAAAAAATTATCCAACATTGGTATGTGCTTAAAAAATGAAAAATGTAATATATGTACAGTTTTAGTAAGAAATTTAAAAAATAGGTATTCATCCAAAGAAATATATATAAACATCACCAAACAACGTTTAAATTTAGCATTATTGTATTTCACATAAAATTCAGTGATTTCACCAACAGTCACTGTGTCTAATTTTTTTAACACGATATTCAAAAATTATTAATTGTTATTAATCATTACTCCAAACTTACTGATTGGTTTTTACTTAAAAATGTATTTATTTATAAATTAAGAAATTTAAGTTATATGTGATTTATATTGTTAAAGACAACTATAATTTTGTCGATAACTATCAGGATAATCACCATAATTTAAAAATTATAGAAGAAAAAATTTAATATTTATGTTCTGCGTATAATTATCTAAAAATTTGTGATTAAAATCTAATATAAAATAATTAAATCTAGGAAATGTAATCACTATGTTACATAATAACTTGCACATTTTCTTCATTCTGACATATTCAAAATAATTTGCATACTCTAAAAAACTCTCCATAAAGGAAAAAAAAGTTATGTGGCATTGCCAAGTAAGTGGTGGACAAAATATTTATATTCACTGGTGGACTCTATATTATTCTTGTATTATTACGATAGAAAGTATGATACCATGAAAATGATATGATATTTATTAATATGCATAAATCAATAATAACATATGTTAATTAATTTAATTAATAAAGAATATCACATCAAAACTTAAACAAAACTTAAAAAGAGTATCTATGAGATATTTTGTGGGATATTCATGTGGTTGCATAATTTATGCAATACAACATAATTTATGGCATATAATTTCCTTTATTTATTATTTACAGAAGGAAATTCCACAAGTTAGATTATATGATATGGTTTAAGTCTCATAATCATTAATTTTAAGAGTTTATAGTTATATAAATGAGCTTTATATGATTGGGTATAAAATGGGGAATGTCTATAAATAAAGAAAATTCGTTTGATTAAAGTGCATTCATAACATTGCAAATCACCATCCATGATTTTTTTCTTTCCAAATATGGTTATTAACGGCAAATCATGAAGGCTAGGAAAAAGTTTGTCATTGATACTTCTTTTTATTGTGTCCAAGACTTTAATATATTTAAAATTATAGATGCAAGTAAATGATAAATAATATTAAAATTAACAATATTGATTACAATTTTTATATGAAATTATAGAGAATGAATATTGCTACAATTTGGTATATGAAATTTCTTTGATGGAATTTAGACCGTTTTTTAATTTAGATTTCTTACATACTTTCAATTAATATTTAAAAAGATGCATTTAACAATAATTTTGCATTTTATATGGAACGATACATTACTACTTTTACTACACAATTCATGGACCACATTAATCATCTAAATCAATTAACTTAAAGTTGTAATTAGCATTATTCTTAACTAAAAATTATAAAAGTAATTTAGTAGATAGAGTTTTAGTTTATTATTTATAATAGATATATGATGTATACGCCAATCTTTTTATGTTATTTGATATTAAAAAAACAAAAAGTAATTAGTAAATCTAATTAATCAAATATGATACAAAAGTAACATACATATTATTCACTATGTATATTTGACATAATTCTCAGATGAAATTAAATACGTTGTAATATACTTATTTGATTTAATTATTAGTTTAAATCTTATTTCATTAAGATTACTTTTAAGTGTCTAAATAATTAAAATTCCCTTAAAAATGTAACTTAAAATAGTCTTTAATGTAGCCCAAAAAAATGAATAATTTCTTTTCACATTTTAAAGCTCCCCTAATTGCAAGGATTTATCTTAGATCTTCTCTAATCTCTATCATTCATGCACGTGTTCATTGCTTAATGAATTTATTTGTTAATTTTCAAAAGAAAAATACTTGCATAAGTAATTATTTTAATTGGATGGATTGTAAATCTAAGAATGAATCTTGGTATACATTTGATTTATTGCAATCCCTTGGTTAACGGGATTAGAAAATTGGATTCTTATATAACAATATGATGTCACATAAAATTTTAAATTATTATTAATTTATTTTTTATGTATAACCATTTCGATTAAATACTATGGAAAAGAAAAAAAACATGAGATCTTGTTGATTCCACCAATTAAATATAGATTATGATTAGTTATTTTATTTATTTAATAAGAACAAACATCAATTTTACAAAAATTATATATAATTAATTTTGTTAATCGAAAGGTTAAATAAAAAATATTTATTTACTCAACATTAATTTTGGGAAATTTACATACAACAATGTGTCACGTAAATGACGAAGAAGAGATTAAAATTCATGTACTCACGTTTATACTCACATATGATTGATAAGAGTAAATTTTATGTAGATCAACAACGCTGAGGAAACGAAATCATCCAAATCTTATAAGCAAGAAAATCTAACCAAACTACCGAAAAGTCCACGCCGTAGTTTTCCGGCGAATTCTACAAACGTTGCAGTCAGCAATTTTTCGGCAAACCTCGATGCCCCATGTAAAACTTCTAAAAGAAACTTCAATAATCTTTGAACCTCTAATGAATGCCTTCAAATCTCTCAAAGAAAACATATAAATCTACATATTTATGCTACACTACGATATGTCATAATATATTTATATATGCATGATACATTAATGTGTATTACAAACACAATAGAAATTTGATATAAAACCTATAAAATATTTCTAAGCTACACAATGGTTCCAAATTGAATCAAGATAGAAGAATATATATAGGCATGACAAATGTAACGGTTACTAATTTCTAGCAAATCAAAGGCAAATTAAATGTCAAGACTAACTAAAAATTTGAATGGTGATGATGAAAGAATGAAGAAATGATCGATGGCTGAAAAAATCTCCCGCCCAAAACAAAAAAGGAAATGTAGAGTGTTTTATATATTATTATTATAGATAAGTTTAAAATAATTTGCACACATACATTTTTTCTCTTTTGGGCAAATATTTTTATACGTCTGTACAAATACTTTGAACCTATTTGTAGATAGGTTCACTTTTTTGAACCAATACGTAAATGCCCAAAAATTATTTATACCTATTTAAAAGGCACGTTTCTATTTCCCATCCAGCATAAGCTGCGCCTTTTTATCCCACTATTGACCATAAATTTTGTATTCCTTTTCTATTTATAATATTTTTTTATTGATCTTGCATCCATACGCCGTTGCTTACCTTCTACCTATTTTCTTCGGTCATTAATTAATTTTATTCTCTGTCGGCACACAGAAGGGTGCTAATCTCTCTTGCATTTCGCGGGTTCACTATTGAATGCGGGTAATCAGATGCTCCCAAAGGTACCCACTTGTCTCCCGCCTCATTTGAATGTCAAATTCATCAAAAAATATTTGAATTTGGGAGATTTAGCACGCGCCCGCCACCTGTTCGATAAAATTCCTGACCCAGATGTACAGTCATGGACACTGTTGATTTCAGCTTATACCAAGAATGGTCTGTCTAAAGACGCGATCAGGATTTACGCTGAAGTGAAAAACAGCGGAAAGATCAATCCAGATAAGTTGGCTATTTTAGCAGCTGCCAAGGCTTGTGCTGCTTCAGGGGATTTAGTATATGCAAAAGAAATCCATTTTGATGCTATAAAGAACGGGTTTGATTCAGATTTGCTTCTGGGAAACGCCTTGATTGACATGTATGGGAAATGTAAGCACTTTGAGGGCGCAGAAAGAGTATTTGATGGTTTAAGGGTCAAGGATGTGATTACTTGGACATCATATTGTTCGTGTTACGTAAATTGTGGACTTCCAAGAATGGCTATTCAAGCTTTTCGGGAGATGGGGTTGAGTGGGATTAGGCCTAATGCGATAACATTGTCCTCTATGCTTCCTGCTTGCTCGGATTTGAAGTGTTTAAATTTGGGCAGAGAGATTCATGGTTTCGGTATCAAGAATGGTATGAGGGAAAATCAGTTTATAAGTAGTGCTCTCGTGGATATGTACTCTAATTGCTCGAGCATTAAACGCGCCGAATTAGTGTTTCAGAGCATGTCACAGACTGATGTTTACTCATGGAATGTGATAATATCGGCTTACTTTTCAAATTGTGAGAGCGGGAAAGCACTTGATACGTTTCGATGCATGAGAAATCGAGGAGTTAAGTTAGATATCGTTTCTTGGAATTCTGTAATTTCGGGTTGTGCTGATAATGGAAAAGCACAAGAAGCACTGGAGTTGCTTATTTCCATGCAGAATTCAGGATGCAAACCTAATCAAATCACTATCACAAGTGTGTTAACTGCTTGTACTTTCTTGGAATCGTGGAGGGGAGGGAGGGAGATCCATGCATATATGGTAAGACGATGTTTTATGGAGGACCTAGCAGCAACTACTTCTCTAATGTTAATATATGCCAAGAGTGGTGACTTAGAAACCTCCAACCGAATATTCAACGAGATGCAATCGAGAGATACTGTTGCATGGAACACAATCATTATTGCAAACTCTATGCATGGAAGAGGAGAGGAGGCACTATTGCTCTTTAATGAAATGTTGGGCGCAGGTGTGAAACCAAACTCCGTTACATTTACAGGTGTTCTATCTGGTTGTAGCCATGCAGAGATGGTTGATGAGGGATTATCAATATTTCATTCCATGTTAAGGAATCATAATGTTGAACCTGATGCAGAGCATTATTCTTGCATGGTTGATGTTCTTAGTCGCGGTGGTCGTTTATCAGAGGCATATGAATTCATCCAGAAAATGCCTATAGAACCAAGTGTATCTGCATGGGGAGCTTTACTCGGAGGATGCCGGATATATAAGAATGTAGATCTAGGGAGAATTGCTGCACGTCGATTGTTTGAGATTGAACCAGATAATCCGGGGAATTATGTGTTACTATTTAACATCCTTGTTACTGCAAAACAGTGGGCAGAAGCCTCTGAGGCTAGGAAATTGATGAGAGAGAGGGGAATTAGGAAAGTTCCTGGTTGCAGTTGGGTTCGAGTGAACAACAGAGTGCATACATTTGTTGTTGGTGACAAGAATAATGATAAGAGCAATGAAATATACGAGTTTTTGGATGAAATATGCATGAAGATGAAATTGGCTGGATTCTCTCCTAATACAGACTTTGTTCTACAAGATTTGGATGGAGAGGAGCAGGAGGATAGTTTATGTAATCATTGTGAGAAGCTTGCTGTTGCATTTGGGATACTGAATTTGAAAGGTGAATCATCGATTACGGTCTTTAAGAACCTGAGAATATGCGGGGATTGTCATAACACCATCAAATTCATTGCAAAAGAAGTTGGTGTGCAGATCATTGTGAGAGATTCTATGAGGTTTCACCACTTTAAAGATGGTTTATGTTCATGTAGAGATTTTTGGTAACATCAATTTATGTCAGAAAGCGACATTCAGAGTGTCAGTAAGATGAAGAGAACTCCAGGGTTTCTTGTGGAATGAATTCTATTAATAAAGACCAATTGCTACGCACTTTCTTTGGACATAATCTTGGCTCAGTTTGTTCTCAGTCTTTTGTCCATAGTCCATACAAATACTCAGTTGCAGGAAGTTAAAACTATGGAAGAATTGTGGAATGCAGATCATCGTACTCTAATTTAATCACAATAAAATAAAAGCATCCCAAGTGAAGGTATGCTGTGGCCTTCTTTATATAAATATCTAGTAGCAGTGCCTGACTGTGAATATAGTTATTTAAATTTCAAGAAACAGTTTACCTTGTTGATATCAAGATTATAGAAAGGTTTCACCTTTATGGGAAAAATTGGCAAGCATGCTTCTTTTCGCTGAGCTTTCTTATATCTAGCCCTGTTTCATTCGATACTCATTTTGAGGTAATTAAGCTGATAAAACCAGTATCATTACATCATGATCAAATTTTGGTTGCTTTAATGTCAAGTAATATCTTCAATATAGAGTAGTCTCCTTACTCTAAAAGGCTGTTCTAGGTTATATCTAATGTGGTATAGTATGTTGCATTTTCTACATACACGAGTCCATCTGCTTTCAGTTGAATATGCCATTAAACACCATTCCAGTTGCTTTCATTGTTTATCATTTCACAACATATATTAAACATGAAAAACTAATATACAAGCATTACAGAGATGCTTCGCAACAGGAAGTCCATGATCCTTCTCAATTACAGCAAAATTCAAACGAAGGATTAACTAGAATGGTGTTAAAGACAATCTATGAGTCGAGTTGGGCATACCACACCCCTTGGATTTTCACATCCTTGGGTGCCTTTGACCCCAAATCAGTATCAGACGGCTGAATACTCTCGAATACTCCAATCACCTCCCCAGTCTCAGGCTTGCTCTGAGTAACACTCAATGTGATAGTCCCTGTCAAAGATTCAACATTCTTGTTGTTCTCCTTCTGGAGCTCCTCCTCGTCTCCCCTGCCTCCAGCAGGCAATGCAACCGCATTGTCGTAACCAGTGGACCCACCCCTGCCCTTTGGGTCAAGGAAGGAAGAGCCTCTGTATGATGGCACAAGGAATTGACCAGTAAACCCCTCTGGTTTTCCAGTAGCCACAAGGTTCTTGATGGTGAAGAGGAACGGCACACGCTCGCCTCCAGGAAGCTGTACAGTAACAGCAGCATAGTCAATTCCGTCCTTCTCCTCGAACTTGATAGTGCCGTCCTGAGAAACCTCGAAAGGGCCCTCAATCTCATCAAGGGTGTAGGTCAAACGGGTCATCAGCTTGGTCTTTTGGAAATCGGGTGCTGAGTTCTTGCTTACGCCCTCTGCTTTGACAGTGAATGATGTGGGCTCAAGGCAGAATTTCTTGGCGGAGTATTTGCCTGCCTTGAATGCGAATTTGTCGACACCACCATCAATGGTTGGGCACTGGTTAGCTGTTCCAGATCCTTTCACTTCTGAGTAGGTCTTGCTCTGAATTTCGTCGAAGGTTAGCCTTCTTGGAACTCCTTCAGCATTTGCTCCCTATAAAAACAGATTAAATTAGTTATAATGTGAACTATTTATAGGACACTGCTATTGACACCCGAGTATTTGCTCAACACGCTCACTTTACTGCGTTATATAAGTATTGAGCAAAGTCCGAGTGCGAATATTCGTGGCCCTTATAAATGCATGTTAGTTCAATTCCCTTGCTACATATTTGCACAACATTTATCTACTGTCTTACCTTACACTGCCATTCTTGATGGCCATATCAAGTTTTACGTTCACATAATGAAATTCTTGATCTAGTTCCGATATAATTTTCCAAAAACATACATAGTTCTCTACAACGATGCAATGATAATGCGATTCAGCATGAATATATAGATCAAATCCACTAAATAAATAGATACAATATAGTAGGTTATTTCACCAAGTCCTAATACATTGATACCTTCTTGTCTAGTTTACAAACTTGTGCGCATTAAAACAACTAGAACAAAACAATATAATCCTTCATCTCACACATATCATTTGCTTTTTTATTTACCTTAACTAGTATACCTTCCCCTTGCCATTTGAATTGTCTTTTAGTTTCTTGATAATACAAAGAGGCAAGTTCTTGCAACAACTTAATACCCACTTCTTTCAAAGTATTAAAGCTTCATTCTCAAATTATGCTATGTCTCACGCAAAACTTACTCATACACAAATTAGAGGTTATGAATTAATTGGATAGAAATGTGATACCGAGACAACAAGTGCAGAAGTAGCAAGAGCAAATCCAGCAATCTTGGCAGCATCAGTGCATTTCTGGGCAAATTCCTTGAGATCAGATTGCAGAGAGCAGGTGAGCCTCCCGCCGGCGGCCTCCACGCCGAAGGACTTTCCGACGCTTTGAACCGATCGGAGCTGGTGGCTGCTTCTGGCGGAGACACCAATCTTGGTGGGCTGCATAAGGGTGGCAGCTGCCTGAACTGAGCTTGCCATGTTTTCTGATTCTTGATCGCGAACTGCCTTCTCTCTCTCCCCTTTCCTTATTTACAAAAGAAAGTGTGACGAGGAGGGAAGTGATTTGTGTGGGAGTGAGATATGTGAAATTATGTTGGTGGCTTTGGTGTAAGCAGGATAAGAGATAGGATAAGGTCTCGTTTTCCATTGGTTAGACTAAGCTTCTACAACTGGCCATCCACGTGGCACCAATCTTTCATCCCAAAGATATCATATAATCCACTTCTTCCATTACCAATTACGACGGCATCAAATCTCCCAACAAATTTCTTAGTATTAAATTTTTACATGTATTTATTTATTGGGCATGTTTGCTTTGCTGAATTAGAAGGGATTGATACTTTAATCCCATTCAATCATGTGTTTGATTTATATGATATCGGTTGGGGATAAATGTCAGACATAATTAACCCATGAAAGGAGTTGGACTAATTGTCTCATAAATAAAAAATAATTATTTATCAATCATATCCATCAAAGTAAACATGTCCTAAATTTATTAAATAAAACAACAATATAAAATATTATGATATCAATAAATGTATATTATAATATAAGTAAATATATATAATAATATTAATTTCATAAAACAAATAAATTTGACAGTAGGCCTGCGTTTACGACTGAGACCTTTAAGTATAATTGCAAGGAGTTATTATCAGATTACACGTAGAAATTTATCCAGAACTCTGGAGTTCTTGTGAATTCTAATATTTTTTATTTTTATTAAAATGTTTAAAACAACATCATGAAACTGGAAGATACTAGTAATAATTAATCGATATAATAGAATTTGACAGAATAAATTTTATTTCTAATATAGGCGCACTTTATAAACCACTTTAACATCTTATTTCCTTTAGCCTATGAATTCTAAAAAATTACAAGTTATTTTTAAAGACTAATAAGCTCAACTTATGTGTTCATCTAAAGCGCTAATATTTCGAACGGTTCATATAACAATATCTTTTACAATTATATATGCATGTATTACTACCATCTCTTCTGATCAATAATCAATAAGCATTGGGTATCTTTTGTAAATTAATTTCATACAAAAAATGATATAAGTTATTTTTATTTTATAGTATTTTCCTCCGTCCCGCAATTATTCACACACTCTAAAATAAAAAAAATATAGATCTATGTGCTCATTCAAAAAAAATATACATATATTTATACATATGTTACTATTTTACTAAAAAAATATGCATAAATGCATGCTCAATTTAGTGTGTAGAAATTTTCGAGATGTAGGGAGTACTACTATTAAATTAATACTCACTCCGTCCCAAACTCGTTTGCTACATTGCCAAAAAGGTCCGTCCTATACTCGTTTGCTACATCTACTTTTGAAAAAAAAAGTAACAATATTTTTTAATATTATATTCTCCATACACTAAAAACATCTACTTTATCAATTTATCACTTCATCACTTTAAATACTACTCCTACAAGCAACTCTTTTCTTAAAACCCTTGCAAACAGTAAATGGAAAAATGAGTTTGGGACGGAGTGAGTATGTTTTAATGGTATTATTAAATATTTTAGTTTAATTTCTTATGACTCCCATATATTTGATGCTTGATAAACATAAAGGCTTAATTATCAGAATTATAGAGTTCAACTTTGGGCCTAAAACAGTAAAAGTAAGGCCTAAGGTTTGGAAAAAAAAAAAAATTTGAACACCATTGAACATCAAAATGGCCCAGTTCATTTGCCTCACTATTTTTACTTAGTACACCCCCAACTATTAGTGCATTAATAATTGTACTCGTCCTGAACTTCTAATTCGACCATAATTTCTCAACTACACTACACCCCATCAAATCCTATAGCATCCTTGATTCGACAATTTAGCTTATTTATGATTTTGGTTATACAACTTTTGAATCAACTACAATTAAGCTCATGTTCCCTTGCTTTATTTGTTTGTCCATTAAAATATAGCGACAATCACTCTATTATCACCTTATTTTATTTATAATAAATCCTACAATATTTTTACTTTAACTATTTTATTTTTTCTCAAAACCTGTGGCAACTCTATCAATATAGTTTTAATGGATGGGGAGTATGTTTTATTGCAAAGGAAGTACCGAGAGTACTTCATCCCTTGTAATAAAAATTTATATATAAAAACTCAAGAAGCAAATAATCACCAACCCATTACAGCTTCAAGCATTCTAACTATTACTCTCAATAAATCTAGTAGTAGTTCTCCCTTCACTCATTCCATCTAAAACGTGAATTACTTTTCCACTCCCTCCGTTCCACATCCTTTAAATGTTGTCTTCTCCACTTGCCATGACCAAGATCTTGCAATTATTTCCTCAGCTGCTCTAATGACTTTCGACCTAAGTTTTTTTTTTCTCTCTTTTTCTAGAGAGCCTGCTGTTGGTGGATGCCAGTCAAGGGCAACTTGGTGCTAAGAGGATAAATAGAGAAGCCTTATGGTGTATTGCTCGACCTCAATTGATTGCTGGATGGAGATTGACCTCTTTGCCTAGATTTGAATCTTAGAAGGAGGCATTAACCATAACATTTCTATTTCGAAAACCACCATAATGCAAGAGTGAACGCCCATGTGCTAATGCAGATAAACATGATCATGGATGAAACTCAAAGAGGGATGATATATGTAATTTTCTTCTTAATTCTTGGTTCTCGAAACTTAGAGAATTGCTTCTGTAATTCACTGAGGTATGTAAATTCTCAAATAAGGTGTACCTTAGCTGTCTTTAATAAAAGTTTTCTTGTCTAATTAAAAAAAAAACTTAAATTAGTTAGGGGTGTCATTTATTCATCAACCCTTGATATACATTTCTAATACCAGATGTAAACTGTATTTAGAATTTACATAGGTGTTTAAGTTTGACGACATGTTATCATGACATTTTGTTTTTAATAGCTATATAATGTTCTTTTTCAACGGAAAAAAGTTTGCTAATTCTTTGAGTTTGTTACCAGATATTTGTACGAGCTTATTAAATTATTAAACATCTTTTTATAAGCTCGGTCGTACTAAGACGGAAAAAATATGGAGTGAATACATACTCCCTCCGTCGCGGAACTTATTTCACGTTTTCCTCTTTGGGACGTCCCAACTCTTTTTTCACATCCTTAAAAAGGAAATAAATTACACACACAAAAGTCAATAAAACACATTTTTATTATTTAATTATTTAATTTTACACACACACTTCACTTTTCTTAAATTTTGTGCCAACCCCACATATGAAATAAGTTCCGGGACGGAGGGAGTATATAATTACATTGGATTACCTTCTTAAAAGAATTTTAAAATAGTAGTTAATGGTTTTGAAGTAGTTAGAGGTGTTTGGCTGAACCTATAAACTTTTTAAAACTTCTTAAAAATTGTTCAAGAGTTTATAAGAACACTATTGACTGGTAAAATAAGATGTTTAATGTGAAAAAAACTTGAAAAATTATAAAATATGAATCTAACAACTTATAAGCTTGAAAAAAATAAGTTGAGATTTCAACTTATTTTCCAAACCACCCAAACCACCAACCCCTCACCCCCACACTTAAACCACCTCACCCTTTTCCCGCCCCCTACCTACTTATATCTCAACATAAAATATAAATTAAAAATTATTTTATATTAAAACTAAAATTTGAAAAATATTATTTATAAATTCTCAAAATTTTATAAATTGTATTAGTCAAACACTTTACAAATTTATAAGCTAAAAACAACTTATAAGTTAGAGCTTATAGAATACTTCAAATAAGTTTAGCAAAAAAAAAAAAAAAAATCCTTAGTATGAGATTAGAAAACTAAATGGTACTTAAAGTACTTAGTATGAGTTTAGAAAAAGAAACGGAAGTGGCTCAAAAGTGCTTGAACAACATCATAGTAACCTCTCAACTAAATGATTGAGAGGGCACCTCAACCCATAAAACAGAGAGTTTTGATTTTATCATCATTGCCACTATTTCCTTAATCTTTTCACACATAATTTAAAACAATTTCTTTTCCTTAAATTGAGGAATTGAAAAAACAAGTCAACAAAAAAATAGTAAGAATGATATTAATATTCATATAACAAGTCCATTCAGAATTATTGCCATCAAAACTTTGAAAAATAAAATAGAAAAAAAATGGGGACATCATGATGATTATAATTGGGTACAACACAAGCTACATATACTTGAGTAAAACAACACAGATTTTCCAAAAGTTTCAAAAGGAATATTCAAACTAAACAACTTTATAGTGAAAATCAAAAAGCAGTTGACTTCCCTCAAATCGAGAGAATCGAAATTAGTACTGATGGATTGGAAATTTAAATAAGATTTTTTTTAAAAGAATTTAAATAAGAATTTAGAAAACGCCAAAAGGAAACCAAGTAAATTATGAGCTTTGATCGTAGAATTTTTACGGCAAACTGGAGAAAACATGAGCATTAATCCAAAAAAAAAACAGATCTAATTGGGCATTCAGAATGAGTAGGAGGTTAATTTAATTTTAATCAACAAAAAATCAGATCAAATCGATATCCTCACAGTGCCTCAAAAGAAATAGCCCAGAACAAAGACACGTTAATTCAAAAATCGGCCGAACAAAAACAATTAAAGTTGGATGTGAATGAAAAAGAAAAATAAAATAGTAAAACGGAAGATGAAATGGAGGTTCCTCTCAGACAAATGCCTCGATTTGTCGTCACGATTTATAACGAATGGATTTCGATCGGACTCGTCATCATAATTTGTTCATCATCAAGAAACACGAAACTATCATCCAAATCACCCGGATCATAATAAAAAAATTCAAGCAAAAAGGAGGTGGAGAGGATTTTGATTCAATAAAGAGAGAAAACAATCGAAAAGCAATGAGAGAAATGATTGGGCAGCGGAGTACCTGAAAATGGTAAAGCAATAGATTTGGGCATGATTAATGGCAGAAACAAATAGGCCACCAATAGAAGTGGCAGCGGCTGGGCAGCCTACTTATAATAGGTTCAACTACCTCAATTTAGGGTTTTGGATTAGGGTAGCGCCACCACGCTACAATCCTCTAAATTTACCAAACTGCCTTGCGGGCCGAAGTGAAACGGCCCAATATTATCAAGAACTAGAATATAGGCCCAATTGCCTTATGGACCAGAATAGAAAACGGTCCAATAACACTCAAGATTTGTATTGGAAATATAAATATTCACCATAAGTTCATCTTTTGAATTTAGTAATGCAATTTTATTTTTTTTTTTTAAATTAAGTACTCGTGTATCCACTTCCCTTGTATGTTTCTCTATTAAAAGTGTGTTATTTATTTATTTGTCAACAATCACTTTAATTTTATATTCACAAACAATTATTTTATTCTTACTTTATCTATGTTTTCTTAAAACATGTGCCCAAGCAATGAGACACATTTTTTTATGGATGATGGAATATCATATACACCTAGTACAAGACTCTTATATGTATGAATTTGCCGCATTTCAATTATATTAATTTTACGTTTTAGTCAAATCTGATGTCATATTTATATTAATTTTACGTTTTAGTCCAATTGCACAGTACAACTAATGCAATTGGACACATGAAACTGAATCTTTTATAACTCGTATGGTGAACCACATTGACTTAACTATGGTGCCCCTACCACATAAACTATCACACTTTTGTCATAATGTAAATCTGGTTAACAGGTAAGGGACCGTGTCTTTTCTTTTGATGGTGTTCTTTTACTTCTTTTTTCTTTTCAGGATATCACTTTTCGAGTATTTGCATTTTTCAACTAGTTAAATTTTATATGTAGGGTGGTTGTTTTTTAAATACTATAAATATGAACCGGTAAAGGGTCCCGGTCCCTCCCATTGGTGAATGCAAATTTGCATCGGAATTGAAGCCATTGTAAAATCTGTTGGAATAATTATAGTCGCACTCTTTGATTTTCAAAATAAGGTGTACTTATAGTGTTTTGAAACGTGTATTTGTTGACATTTGATCCACGTTATATACATGTGACCAACAGTGCATTGATATTTGAAACCGTACAGGTACCAAGGCGAGTTTATTTTCATTGACTATAGCATTTGATACGCACCAGAATTGAAATATATTCCCTGTGTCCCCCAGTAAACTTCTCACTTTCCTTTTCGGACCGTCCCTCAATAAGTTTTTCATTTCATAAATGGAAAAAACAACACTCTACTTTATATAAATTTTAACCTTCAATCTCACATAATATTACCAAAAATGTCACTCATTCAATTTATTTTTCAACACTATTCATTACTTTATCTCAAAAGTCAACATGTGGCCCACCATATTTTAATAAACAAATACACTTTCTTAAACCATTCAACAAAAAGAAGTGGGAAACTTACTCATGGACGGAGGGAGTACTACATAATTCATCTGAATATCCCAAGTTAGATAAACATCTACATATTCTATAAGGGTTTGTTTGTTTTGGGATTCACACGGACAGGACTAGGACTTTCCGGCCCCCGCCCCATTCTAATTAGAGATGTAACATCCCGTTTTTACATCTCATTCTTCATACACACCTATAATACCTATTTTCTCTCACTTACACCCTTTTTCCTACTTTTCTCTCACTTACACTCTCTTTCCAACTTTTCTCTCATTTACACTCTATTTCCTACTTTTCTCTCACTACACTCTCTTTCCTACTTTTCTCTTATACATCCTACTTTACTTTTACACATGATTTGACATAAAGTAAAATCTTATCCTACTAAAATCCCAAAACAAACACACACTTTTATTATCATCCAAGACTTTATATCTTGTGGGCGTAAAGTCATGACTTCACACGCCCACCTAAATCCCAAAACAAACAAGCCCTAAAGGAACTGTGTTTGCTTCAATTCCAAATTTATTAAAGATGAATAACTTGTTTAGTAGAGCTCCAAACCTGATGGCAATTAATTAATACTACACTAAGCCTAGATGAGATTATTGATTCATGTTATCAGGTTTTCTTTGACAGGAGTATGTTATCAGGTTAAACGTACATAGAAGATGCATTTCACCAACTGATCAAATACCAAATCACAAAGACTAAATTTTTGAAAACGTAGATTTGAGCTTGCCTCGGGTAAAAACAAGAGAATGTACAGGGTGAAGTCTGTATGAGCAAGCAGTTCTCATGAAGTGATCATAATTTCATTCGACGAAAAGCAAACAACACATTATCAGAGGACGACACGGGCTAGCAAAGTCCAGATAGGGAAGACGAGCAGAAGGATAATCCCGAGAGTGTTGGAGATGCCATGCCTTTGAGTGAACGAGTTTCGGAATCCACCAGTTGCTCGGACATGCTCTTGCAGCAGATAACAACCAATGGCAAGACATACAGCTACGCCAGCCCAGTGGTCTCGTAGAGTATGAGCAAAGAAATGAGGGGACACTACCAGCAAAAGAATTAATGATCCCGGCATCTCTAGCCAATCTGTAACACATCAAACAAACAACCCTCAACTTCTAAACGATGTCTTTTCTCAGTTGACACGTTAGATTGCAACAAAATTAATACCAATACAGTTTCATACCGATCCTCAGAGAATTACTCGAAGCATGAACACAGATTACAATACTTAGGGACGTGGATTCAATTAAGGGGGTGTTTGGTTTGAGTTCTTCAATGAGTTTGAGAATTAGAATCATTGAATAGTCAATACAAAGAAAATGATGGTTACATAGTAATGTTTAGCTCTAATCTTGGAATATTTAGGGACAAAAACGGTTGTTGGTTGATGAATTGTGGAACGACTCAGGAAAAAAATTGATTATAAGAGGGAAATGATTATCTTTTATTCTTAATAACCACCACAATTACTCATGTTCACAACCATTATCATTCTTATTGAAGAATTTGAATCAAGCATCTCATCAGTTTAACATTAACAATAGAGTGACCTCGAATTTACCCGGGAAATGTCTGGGGAAGAAAAGCCTTAGGATAACAGCAACAAATGCAATCCATTTACCAACATCTCCCCTGCACCACGATGCTAGGTGCTCAGTAAAGAACAGGCTAATTTATTAATTAAAGATATGAGAAGAGAAACCAGATAAAGAGTATCACCTAAGATAGTGGAACACAACTGAGGGCAAACTGAGGAAAATGTAGGGAACCAGAAGTGCAGTGAGCATGTTCGTTCTCCAGTTTGTTCGATCCAAGATCAACAAATAACTGCACTTAGATAAATTAGGTACTATCGAATATTTTTTGGGGATGATCAGATGAACAACACAACTTTTCTACTGTTCCATCACTAAACAATATCCAAGGAAGAACCACTAAACTTAAATTTTGTAATAAGGGTACAAAAAGATATAGACTATTCTCCCCCATACTGGGCTACATTAGAGATTGAAAAGCTTGCTACATTGGTATAAAAGTAATTTAGGAATGGTAAGGATCATTCAACATGATATTTTATTTATAGAACACAGGCAGAATATGATGAATATATCAGGATGATTTCCCATGTGTATTAATGCAAAAATATTATACACCTATTTGCAGAATTGCTAAACCTCTGCATCAGCAAAAAGTTCAAGTTGAAATACAGAAGCATCATTTGATATTTTATTATCTTATCAAATTCACACCCCTCGCACTTTCTATAATGATCATAACGTTCAAACTTTCAGTAATTCCGGTCTTCAAAAATCCAAAAGCATAAGCAAATTTCTGAAAATCACAGAATCAGCAAACAGAATTCGCATATAAACGCCAAAACCCTAGCAAATCTATCAATTTCACTATCCCATACGCTAACGATAAGAACAAATTGAAAGAGGGAAAACTGACATGGCGGCGAAAGAGGCAACCCATGCGAGAAAAGATGTGCCAAACGCAACGCCGCCCAATTTGGTGGCGTGGTTGATGAGTTTCTTCGCCGCAATCTTCAACTCATTGAAGTCCGAATTCAGCAATGCCGCTGTATCTTCATCAGTTTTCATGGCTATATAATCGATTCTCCCCATTTTTTTCAACTCTAATTCTCCAATATTGATCTAATCAATAGAATCAAAACTAATTGATGATAATGGTAACAGAATTTGATGGCATTTATAGGGCAGACCGAGTAAGAATTTCAGTGTGTTGGTATGGGCAGCTGAAGCGGAAAATACGGCAGTTCTACGGATCCAAAACTGTGTTGATGCTACGTGGCGATGGCTAAACATACCAGCGTGGCAGAATGCATACATACGTGTACTTTTAATTTTCATTTTTATATATATACCAAATTTCTCTTTTAATTTTGTTCTTTTAGCTATGATAATTTATTCTTCTTCTTTATTTATTATATTTCTTTTATTGTACTTAGCATATTAAAAGAAAAAAAAATATTAGAACTTACAATGTGATTACAAGTGTTGTAGGAGTGAATGCATTTAAAGATATTAATTTTCATATTATGAAACTTGTTCGTAAGAAATTAAAAAGAAAAACTAAAATTTTGGGTAGTTTAGTGTCAAGAAATAGAGTTTGATGGTTTATGTGCAAAATCGTCGATAGCTAGGTAGAATTAGTGCAATTAGCCCATTAAAAAAAATGCATGCACATGAATTTGAACCTTGCATCACATGAGTTTATGATGTTTACCAATATAAGCAAACTATTAATCTATACAAAGATGGAATATTTATTGTATATAACTTGAGCCTATAAAAGCATATAAGAAATTTTATCGTGACTGAATCAATTCACGCTATATTTAATTATATTTGAGGATATCTTATATTTGAAAATTTTTAATGTGCTAGTAATCCAAACAATGTGATTTTATATATATATATATATAAACTATTATTGAATTGATTAATTAAATCTAAAAATTCTAATTGTGAGAAACTTTAAGTTTTAATTGATTTTTTTTTTTGTATTGAGGATGTAATAATAAATTTTAAATTTGTTAAAAAAATTAATTTTCTATCTATTAAGTGGTTAGTTGTATCATATTTTTTTTTTATTATTTGAAACTTTAACATTCAATTGATGTTCATTGTTTAGAAAACAAAGTGGACCAAAATTTTAATTATTTAAATTTTTTTAATCTCAAATCAAATTTAATATGTGATTTTCCGATTAACTTAATTGTGTTTAACATGTAACATTATGTTTGAATATATTTATAATATAATATGATTATATTGTTTTACGATGAATAAATTTATTATGTATATATAATGCATTATGTTGTATAATCAACTTTTACTAAAAATAGAAAGATAATTTTGAAACCAAAAGTCTATTACTATTTTTTACATGAATTCATATTAATTTGTGTAATAAATACTATATATTAATATGTATATTATAAAAATAAATGTGATATTTTCTTAAAGACTTTTCATTTGAAAAAATAAGACTTTTGATATTCTTTTGTTGTTCTAATTAATTAAAATGCATATTTCATTCACTTAATATTTCATTCTAAGTAATTTATAAATATTTTATGTGTGTGAAATTTTATCATCATGATAATTAAATTCAAGGATAATTGAAATTCACAACATTTTGAGTATTTATCATCAACATATCTTTTTAAATTTATAATTTAATATATGAACTAATTAATTGTAGCATTAATTAGATACATGGAGCTAATTTTCGACGTGACTAAAATTTATATAGTAGCCAAAAGTTAGTTCGGTGCAAGACTGACAAAGATTATATAATTTGAATTGAAACATATATGCATAAAGTTTATATTAAATTAATTTTTTTTTAAATAATATGCGATTTTAGGAATTAAAATACATTTGTTTTAATTGGGTTTAACTCAAATGGGTAGAGTTATACTACCTACAACTGAGAGGTCATAGGTTGTACAATATAAATTGATGTGATTTAAAATCTAAATCAATTTACTTATATTTATATATGTAAGTTTTTTTTTTTGCAATATATTATATCATGTTAAAAACTAAAACAAACCATATATGTGTGTGTACCAAGAATAGTAACTAAATTATGCTTACAAAAAAAAATTGCTAATACATAAATATAAAAAAAAATCTTCTACTAATATTTAAAATTATTTTTACCATTCTAATTATAATATTACAAAATTTTAGTCAAATAAAAAAATAATTGTTGGTATTTTTTAAATTTATTTGTGATAATTTTAGAAAATATATAGTGCTCCAAAAATTAGATATGGTAAATTATTGTATGAGACAGTGGTGTGTGAGATACATCTAAATTGAGTGTAGTTTTATCACCTACTCATTTACTCACCATTAATCTTACAATTTTTTTTATAATTAATTAGTGAATTATGATTATCTACTTAAAATTGTCTCACAAATGAGTATCTCATCATATATAAATTGTAAAATTATAACTTAGTAACTCTTTTAATTACAATTCTTGTAATAATTTGAATACCATTTAACAAGAGTTAGAGTAAATCACTTAAAAACGTCAACCTTTCTTGAGGAGAGGAAGACAATTTTTAGTCGTGGACAATTACCCTCGGTGTCTAGAAAATCGAGTGAGAAGACTTGAAAATCATAATATGCGACGGTGATGCCAATAACAAAAAACAACAATTTACATGATTTGCAAGTAAGAATTTTAAAATGTATAAGCAAATATAATATCTTTTATAATGGGTTACTTAACAATGTAAACGTTTTTCATATTTTGAGTGCAAATCGTTTTATGCGTCTAATTTGAAGAATAAAAAGAGGCTGACAATTAGAGCATCACATCAAATAATGATGATTTATGGTATATATACAAAAGTTTCGAAAATAGAAAATCAACAACACATAACATGTAGAAAAAAAAAGATATAAAAAAGAGTATGTATAGAGTGAAATTGGTTTATATATGAATTACTGAAGGGTATTAGTTGTTTTCATATTAGCTAATCACTAAAACCCACCGCTTAGAAAACGAATACGATGGCTCCTTAGTTTCATTTTAATATCTTTTATTAAATACATTTCATTAAAAAATTGTTCGGAAAAATATTCGAAAAACTTGATAAATTTAGGAAATTTTTGGTTAATAGCAAATTTGGTCACCAAAATTTTCTTCAATTTTAGTTTTGGTCACTATGTTTCACTAGTCATCAAAATTGGTCATTAAACTATATTTCTTTAATTATTTTTCGTCAAGACATCAGTTGTCCGTTAGATAACTGACATAATAAGTTATCTAGGGTGCAAAATCTAAAATTTTGAATTTAATAAATAAAACCTCAAATTTAAAAATAGTATAAACAATAAATATACAAATTTTAAGAATTTTTTTTTATTTTAATAAATTAAATCATCTAAAAAGTTTCTAATTTTAATAATTAAATTATTATATAAATTATTATTACAACAGAAAATATCCTCGCCAGACAGGAGGTCGGATTTTCGAAGATACACTGACCCGACAGGATCGGGGGTCCACATCAGACAAAAGTATTTAATGTGCTATAGATCTACTGTTGATCGTTAGATTAATAATTGTAATAAATCTCTAAAATAAAGGGTTCACATTTTCCCCACATTCATCATTTATGCAAAAGCTCTCATTCAAGGGAAGAACGAAAGTTCTTCCCCTATCGTTCGTGTTCGTTTACATTGATTGTTTGTCGGGCATAACCCAAATAGCCACAATACATTTACTCTTACAAAAATGCATGTCAACAATTTAGCGCTAGAAGGAGGGCGAAAGCCCGGAAATCATTCAAAAAATCGAAAATTACAAAAATAATCTTGAAGAAAATCTTCAAGTTCATCTTCAAATCTTCATCTTCAACTTCAAATCTTCAAGTTGTCATCTTGAAATCTTCAAGTCTTCAAACTTAAATCTTCAAATATTCAAACCCCATCTTCAAATCTTCATATATTCATCAAGAACATATTCATATCTTCAAACATTCACCAATAACATCTTCAAATGTTCATATCAAATCTTCTTCCATAAACAAAAAAATTCATATTTATACATTTATTTTTCATTCTCAAACTTTTATCAAACACTCAAAAACATCATTTCATCCACCATAGAAAAAAAAAAAAAACCATATCACATTTCCCATTCTCGGTTCCTGCAAGTTATATACATCCGGCTGCCAACCTCGATCCGAGCGTCGCCACCAGCGGCCGGCGGGCTTAGACCACCGCCGAGCGGGGCCCGATCCAGTGATCCAATTGCCTGAATTTAGATACATACATGCCATGGTTAACAGTTGGATGTTATTGAGAAAATGGAGAAAAGGTGTGAATTCTGCAAGGCTTTAAGCCCAGCTGTGTACTGTAAATCAGATGCGGCACATCTGTGCCTCTCCTGTGATGCTAAGGTCCATTCAGCTAATGCTCTTTCCTTCCGACATCCTCGTACCCTCGTCTGCGATTCTTGCAGATTTCATCCCTCGCTCGTTCGCTGTTTCGACCATGACATGTTCATGTGCCAGAGCTGTGACATCAACCATCATGCCTCATTGCTGCACCGCAGAAAAGTAGTCGGTTGTTATGTTGGGTGTCTTTCTGCCAAAGAGTTAGCCCAGTCGTGGGGGTTTGATTTGAAACAACTGGATAACAACTCTGTTGGTAATCATCAATCTGTTAATACTGACGAGTCTGATTTTTGTAGTTCTGATGGCCTGATCGGTTGTTTGTGCAGGATCTGAAGGAGGAACGAGCACTCGAAAAGCAAAGGTACCTTGAAGCCCAATTTATGCACTCAAATTTTGAGGATGAACACTGATCCTAAGTGTTCAGTATTATGTTTCAAGAATGCAGCTTCTTTAGATTTCCAAGGACGAACTCCACAATTTTCCATTTAGAAAATTGCTAATTTAGTTCCATATTTACCAAGTCTTGGCAATTTCAGTCTCATACAAATTAATTTTCGCAATTATGTCTCATAACTTTTAGCATTAACTGAGCAATTTTATCCTTGCACTTTTATCCTCGGGTATAACTTATGCCTTGAGGATTTGATGAAGTAATATAATTACATTTGTCTGATAAAAAAAATAAATTGAGCAATTTTAGCCCTATTTTTCTAATGTTGTTGGATTTTTGCACATGAGCGGCCGGAATTACAGGCGCCTTTAGATTTAGTGACTTGGCATAGTCAAATCTTTTGTGTGGTTTATTAAAAGTATTGAAAATCTCCTATTATATTTCACCCGCTGCTGTGTTTCTGAAAGCAAAGGGTTTTCAATACTCAGCCACATGAGTCGACTAACAGCACATGCAAAAGTCCGACAATATAGGACTAAAATTGAGGTATTATAAGAGCTATGAGACTTAATTACAAAAATTAATTGGTGTGGGATGGGACTGAAATCGCCAAAACTCAGTAGATATGTAACCAATTTTACTGTTTTACCATCAGTTTGGTGATGAACGTTTGTTACGTGTAGGTAATTAATGGTGAAAGCTCACAAAAAAGTAGCCACTTGATTTTGGTGCAACAAATTTTTGAATTGGAAAGGCTTCAGCTTTTGGATTCGAGTTCATTTAATGTCAAAGAGCGAAAAGATGGATCGCCATTCAGGCACGACACGATGTGGAGAGAACATAAAATGCTTGATAACCATATCGAAGGCCATCTTGAGAAGTGCAATCCTCTTGATGATGGGAAGACAGAGGAAGCGTTGTCATCCCCGTTTCCTCAGCTGGATAACTTGACAAGTGGTGGAAATCCCTTGAATGGAGACTCATTTTGGCAATACAAAAGCCCTCTTCATAACATCGATTGGTTCGTCTTCATCGGCATCAACTAATCTACTTCTCGAGTTAATCCGCCTTCCTGGCGTTGATTAGTCCGCCTTTTAGGCGTTGACGTTCCGCCTGGAGTGGCGAAGTAATCCGCCTTTTAGGCGTTGATTAGTCCTCATTTTTAGGTATTGACGTATCGATTATGATGGTCCCGTTTTTAATGACTTTTTCAGGACAAATGGGAATTCAGGAGCAATTTTTTTTAAAACCTTTTCCTCAGGGAGTCCAGCAAAAGTGAATAATACTCAAGTCACTGCATTGCTAAGAGTCAGAGCACTCAAGTCAGTGCAACTGACTTGCGAGCTCAGTCTCTTAACAAGGCAGTGACTCAAGAGGTTTCACTTCAAGTCACTACACTGCTTAGAGGCTGAGTTACCAAGTCAGTGTGAAGACTTGGAGACTCATGCTCTAAGCAACACAGTGACTCGAGATGCTAAACTCTCGAGTGCGTTGCCTGAACTGGTCAGTGAGAGGGATTCTTCTTGACCTAAATACTTAACCAAAGTCTTCTTTAACAATGCTCTCAGTGAGCAGATTTTCACAATACTTTAGTAAATAATTAAAACAATAAAACGCTCAGTTTAACGTGGTTCAGAGACTCAAGCTCTTACATCCACAGCCCGATTTAATAGGAAATCCACTAACTGGGATTCTTGTTTTTAACGTGCCAAGGTGCACCCAGATCTACAACTCCAGATCTTGCTTACTTCCTTACTAAGTCACAAAACAACTTACTACCAACAAGCCTAACTTAGAGTTTTGGTTTCAGTTGGATTTTCTCCAACTAGGTGAGGTTTTCCCTTACAATGTGTTAGTCTAAAGCTAAGATTGGGAAAACCTCTCTAAGCTAAGAGTTACAAGTTGAACACTCATTTTTTTATATATGATAACCTTAATGGTCAGTGAACTAGGTGTGAATCGTGCCTCCTTATATCTCCCATGAAATGCACTATCCTCTCACACCTTCACAGCTCGTAGGTGTTGATTTTTCTCATTCACACACACTTCAAACCGCAGCTATGAGCTTGTATTTATAGGGTGGATTCAAATGTAACCGTTGGAGGAAATTACATTTGAATCCATACAATTAATAGGTTTCACCTACTTTTCTTGGAACTCGGCCCTGTCAGTGTCAGATACGCTGTCTTGACGTGATTGGTCCACGTGGACTGAATCCAACGGATCTTTGACTCAGTGTGCTTGATTGATTAGGCGTGAAATTGTCATGATTCGTAGCTAGAAACGCCCTAATTTTGGTCGAGTTTATAGAGTATTTAGAGTTAATTGAGCATTATTTCTACACATTGATGAATTTGTCTCTTTGATGCTCATAGGTGAATAGAGGACGAAAAACGGAGTTCGTAGGACTTTGAATCGACTCAAATGGATGCCCGGATGAGAAGATATTGAAGAAATACAATTGGTATTAGTGCGGACGAGGAAAAGTATCACTTGGGAGGAGTTAGAAGTCACTCGAGTGACTAGGTCGAGCGCACGCGCTCGAGCGCTTAAACTTACAGAACTATTCTTGCGCTCAAGCAGCTCGAGCGCCACCGCTCGAGCGAATTGCTCGAGCGCCCAAAACATGCAGAGAGATTTCAGCGCTCGACCGGCTCGAGCGGAACCGCTCGAGCGATTGTGTCATTCGAGCTACACTGCTCAAGCGGGACCGCTCGAGCGTTTTGCTCGAGCGCCCATGGATTTTTGCCTCCGGATGCGTATTTTCGGCCCATTAACTCCCGTTTCGACCCGTGCCTATATATACCTCTTCCAAACACGTTTTGAAGAAGCCCCGAACTTTAGAAATAATTTTAGACTTAGTTTTTGAAGAGGAGAAGAACGAGCAAGCTTTATTTACGTTTTGCTGAGGTTTTTCATACGAATTCTTAGTTTATTGTCGTTTATTAGTTCTTTACGTTAGTTTGATTTCTTTAAACGCTTTAAAACTTCGTTTTTATCAATTCAAATTTCAGTTCTTCGTATTTATTTTCTTTTAAAACCCTAGTTGATGTTTCGTATTTTCTTAGTGAAATTCATTATGTTTATGTGTGTTGTTTCTTCTATTGCTTTTATTTTTGTTATAACCATGTCCGGCTAAAACCCTTGCATGCTTAGGGTAGGATGAACTCGTAGAAGTAGGATGTGGGTACGTAATTAGGGTAATTCGTGACGTTAGTTTTAATTCTCTTAATTAATGAATTCTTATAATTAATCTTAACTCTACCTTTGAATTTCGTACGAAAGTGTTAGAGAGAGGACGACTGTATCACTCAATAACAATTAGTAGTCTTAACGAGAAGGTTTAGGAAAGGTTAATTCATCTACCGGTTTAGCGAAGGAGGACGACCGCATCACCTTAGTTAAATTAGGGTCTCATTAATTGAGCATAATCCATTAACTTGTTAGTGGATTAGTGAAGTCGAGTGTTAGGGTAAAGTATTAGGGTTTAGAATCTTGAGCTTTCACCTTGCATTCTTAGACTTAGGTTAATTCTTGTTTGTCACAGTTATTTTGATTATGTACCTGCTCCGTTAGTATACGTAGGGATTCTTATCTTAAGCATCACCATCTCTTATTTGAATCTAACCCTTAGTTAATTCGTCTGCTTTAGTATTTTAGTTTACTTAGTTTATTTCAGTCTTTTAATTAATCTTTCAAAAACCCAAAAACATTACACTCATATTAACTACGACGCGTAGATCTTCAGGGATCTATTCGCATATATACCATCCATTGGGTTCGATAATACTTGGTCCCTATACTTGCCAATACTACAGTGAATCCGTACTCTTGCGGGGTAGCTACTAGTAGAAGCTAGTGTAGTTCGCAAACAAGTCAATGGCGCCGTTGCCGGGGATGGCGTTGTATGCTTTTTGAATAGGACTTGTAGATAGCTTAGTAGTTAGTAGTGGGTGATTTATTTTCTGTTTTTAATTTTATTTCCATTCATTGGGTAGTTGCATTTTGATCCTTCTGCTAGTGTGTCAGATTTATGAAAACACGCTCACAAGGCAATACGAGCGAAGAGAGAATACCGTTGGACCCTGAGACAATAGCCAGAAGGAACCGAGCTTACTTGAGAAGAATGAACGCAGCCGACTTAGGGAAGGAACCAATGGATATCAATAATGAGTTGGACGATGCTGCCAACGATTTCAATCAGGCAGTAGACCGAGTTGAAGGCACTGGAGTTAGTGGTAGCCAGAATCAAATTCCATTAGGGGATAGCCAGAGCATAAACCCGGATACACGAAACGTAGGGAATCCAGCTCAGAACCTTGTCCATAATCCTCATAACAACCCTGCTTACCCACAAAACCCAAATAACCCTTTTAACAACCCAGTATACCAACATTACCCATACCCACCTTATCCTTACCCACCATATCCATATCATCCACCACCAGTCTATAATCAACCACCTGTTTACCAACCACCACCCCAACAAGTACCCGTACCAGCTGCTAATCCTCAACACGTTCCTCAGAACGTAGATCACAATATGGCTATTCGAGGGAGGTTTGCAGCACAGCCACAGCGGTACTATGATGGAGTGGTTTTGCCTCCTGTTGAGGCAAACAACTTCTCGATATCCCCGGGGATTTTAAAGCTGCTTACCGAGAATCAGTTCAAGGGGGTGATCGGGAAGGAGAATCCTCATACACACCTGAGGAGTTTTCTCATGATAGCCTCCACATTTAATTATAATGGCATGTCTGAAGATGCCAAGAGGCTTAGGCTGTTCCCATTCTCATTGACGGGAATAGCTAAGGAGTGGTACGATAATACGCTTCCGCGGGGAGGTATTACCACTTGGGCCGAGCTCGAGCGTCTGTTCCTCGAGCGATTCTACCCTCCATCTAGGACGATCAAGGCTAGAATTGAGATCTCGTCCTTTCGCCAGAAGCAAGGAGAGGATTTACGCCAAGCGTGGGAGAGATACTCAAACATGCTGATTGAGTGCCCGCAGCACGGGTACAATGAGGGAGACATTATGGCGTTCTTCTACAGTGGTGCCAACAAGGCGGGGCAAGACCATTTAGACGCTTGTGCGGGCGGAGCATTTTTGAACCAAGGCATAGAGAGGTGTAGGGAGATCGTGGACAACATTGTCACGAATGTCGGTGCTTGGAGTGGAGATGCAGATTTTCAGAGAGTGCATCAGGTTGAAGAGGGAGAAGGAACGAGAAGGCTGCTGATGGCCATGATGGAGAAGATAAACAACCTCGAGTTGGGAAAGAGTTTGAGTGGAGAGCATGCAGTAGAGAATGAGAGAGTAGACCAACCAAGTGGACAGCAAGAGGTAGCCAATTACATGGGAGGTCCGTATTACAATCAGAATGGCTACCAAGGTGGAAACCAGTATGGAAGGCCTTCTTATGGCCAACCATTTGTGCCTCCAGGCCCTCAGCCACTTCAAAATCAATGGAGGAACACACAAGGAGTTCAAGGAGGGCAGCAACCTCCTCAAAACACATGGAGGAAGAATGATAATTTTTCTTATGCTAACCCAAAAGCTGGTATTACTGTTCCTGCAGGTGTTGATCCGGGGTCTAAACCTCCTAGTGGAGAAGGCGGTGCATCAACCGAGGAGATGTTGAGAACGATCCTTCAGAAGGTGGAGGAAGGGAGCAAGCGATTGTCATCCTTGGAGTACGATGTCAAAGAATTGCATAAAAAGGGTGATCAACGTGATCAAGAGCTCCAGAAGATGAATGTTGAGTGGACTAGAACTCAACAAGAGAACAATCGAAGGTTCACTTCTTTAGAGCTCCAGATGAGTCAAATTGCAAAGTCAGTGAATAGAATGCCGGAAGGGAACCCGAAAGAGCATTGCAAGGCGATCCAGCTGAGAAGTGGAACCAACTATGAAGGTCCTCAGATGCCTGCTGATTCTGAGACGCCCCAAGTTGAGAAGGGGATTGAAAGTGAAGGGATTGAGAAGCATAAAGATATGGATGAGTCCCAGAAGGGGAAAGACTTTGAGGAGATTGAGAGAGTTCCAAAGTGGAAGAAAGCAAAGGAAGCAAGGGAGAAAGTGAAAGAAACAGAAAGAGATGATTGAGGGGTACCCAAATCTGTGATACCCGTCCCATATCCACAGCGCTTCATGAAAAAGAAGCTTGATGAAAAATTTGCTAAATTTCTTGATGTGTTTAAACAATTGCATATTAATATCCCTTTTTATGATGCTTTGGAACAGATGCCAAATTATGCCAAGTTCCTGAAGGACTTGATTGTAAAAAGACGGCGAGTGGATGAGCCGAAGTTGGTGCAGTTGAACCACGAGGTGAGTGCATTAGTGCACAAGGCGCTTCCTCCAAAGCTGAAGGATCCCGGGAGTTTCACGATCCTATGTGACATTGGGAACGAGATCAAGAAATGAGCGCTATGTGATTTAGGGGCGAGCATCAATCTCATGCCGTTGTCGTTTTTCAAGAAGTTGGAAGGTGTTGAACTTCAACCCACAATGATGACGCTTCAACTTGCCGACCGGTCTATTACTAGACCTCAAGGTGTTGTTGAAGACGTTCTAGTGAGAGTTGGAGATCACATTTTTCCAGCCGACTTTGTAGTGCTAGAGATGGAGGAAGATGAGCATGTACCCCTGATCTTGGGAAGACCGTTCTTAGCTACGGCGGGGATGGTGCTAGACGTGGCGAATGGGAAGATCACGTTGAAGGTTGATGATCAAGAAGTGAAGATCTCCCTATATGAAGCCATGAAACACCCGAAGGAGGATGAGAGCTTGTATTGCATGGATGCAATTGATCCTCGTGTTGAAGACATGCCTTCTATCCCTAATCCTTCTGATATTCATGATTTTGTTAGTCCTTCACGTGATTATTTAACCCATGGGCATTATGATCTTGACTCTTTTGATAGGGATAAAGTGAAGAAGTTGAAGGATGAAGAGGTGAAGAAAGTGGACGTGGTCCCGTTGGAAGGGAAAGGAGGAGTTAAGAAGAAGAAGTCCAAACTCAAGAAGTTGTTTAGTAAGACTCCTCCAGATAAAGGCAAGAAGGAGTTGAGACCCATAACACTTGGGGATGAGAAGAGAGCAAAAGGGCTCATGATGGTGGGGCATCAAGGAAAGGAGTTCAAACACCACTCTTATGAGAGTGGGGGAGGTAAATTTGAGTATGATGTCCCATAAGCTCCTTTGAGCTTGGTCCGGCATGAGGACCTTAAAAATAGCGCTGAATGGGAGGCAACCCATTTTTATTTGCTTTCATTTATTTTTAGTGTCTTTTTATATTATTAGGGAGTATTTTGAGTCGTATGTTTAACCTCATATTTGAGTAAGTTGCTTGTAGGCTTGAGGAGTAAAGGTATCATGGAGTTATTCAGATTGAAGGAACCAACTTGAGACAAGGAAGTGTGCAAAGCTATTGAGAGAAATTGAATTATTTGGTTGAGGTAACCCACAACCCCAAACTTAGACCTCTAGCAAGGTCGAAGTTTGGGGGGGTGGAGATTTTTATGTTTCTTGTTACATTGCACATGCATGCACGCCCTTATCTTTGAGTTGAGTTTGATTGATTATTGGTTTGTTGAGATACTCCTTGGGCTATTATTAATTTGTTTTGTTACTCAATATTTTATGCCTATCAATCACCTTATGCTTGTTGATTGCTATCTTTGAGTATGATTTGATGAGTAGGGTGAGTTGTAAGGTTGAGTTAGAAATTCTTTTGTGTGAGTGTTTGAGTTTGAGCTGATTTGAGAAAGAACTTGTATGCTTGTGAATTTTTCTTTTGAATGCTTGTGTGATGAGAGTGAGAATGCACTAGGACTAGCATGGATGTGAAAACCGTGAGAGTTGAGCCTTACGAGATTTAAATGCATGATTTAATCTCTTCGTTTGTGAGTGAATCATCACCTTAGAGGATGCTAGAACTTGTGTGTGCTCTTGCTTCTTGATTGTGTCTAGTTTGATATGCCGAATAGGATCTTAGGCCATCTTTGATTTTATTGAGTCACTTAGCCAAAAATTTTCCTTACCAATGACATTGAATCCCTTGTTAGCCCCTTTGAGCCTAAAGCCTATTTTATTTGCTAGCACATATGAACACTATTCCAATTCCTAAGCCTTTTTGTCCCAATTTGAGTGGAGAATAGGAAAAGTGTGAAGGTTGAAGGGAGTGAGTTGAGTTGAGAAAAAGGGAATTATGATGGTTGAGTGGTGATAAAATAAGGGTGTGAATGAAATTTGAGTTGTGGGAAAGAAAAAAAAAATTGAGAATGAGCAAAAGAAAAAAAAATGAGCTCATGTGTTTGTGCGAAAAAAGAGAAAAAGAAAGTGAAGTGATTGAAAAAAAAAAGTGAAAAGAGTTAGAAAAAAAATTGAAGTGTTGAGAAAAGAGGAATTGAAAGAGTGTTGTTTGAAAATGTTTGAAGTATTCTGTTCCTAATCTCGAAGTGCCAAAGTTTGATTTTCTATTCTCATTTCACTTGAGTCACTTTACCATATTGTTATCCCACCTGTCCAAAGAGCCTACATTACAACCTTGAGAAAAGTCCTTTTTGATTCGGCATTGATTTCTAGAGTATGGTCGAAGTTAAGAGCACTTACAAGCTTATGGCTGCCAATTTGTGTGACTGATTGTTTGAGTGAGTTCCTTGATCATTGTTATACACTTGTGAGGGAGCGAAACACATCGTTGAGTGCACATCCATGTTTGATCTTGGTGGGTCTTGTTGTTGTTGCATGAGTATGATGAAGGAAGGTGAGTGAGTATACGTGTGATTGATCTTTGAAGCTCGAGTTCATTTGCTTGCATGATTTGATTCGTTGACTCATTCCTAACAATTTCACTTGACTTATTATTTCATTGCTTGAGGACAAGCAATATGGTAAGTTTGGGGGGGTTGATTAGGCGTGAAATTGTCATGATTCGTAGCTAGAAACGCCCTAATTTTGGTCGAGTTTATAGAGTATTTAGAGTCAATTGAGCATTATTTCTACACATTGATGAATTTGTCTCTTTGATGCTCATAGGTGAATAGAGGACGAAAAACGGAGTTCGTAGGACTTTGAATCGACTCAAACGGATGCCCGGATGAGAAGATATTGAAGAAATACGATTGGTATTAGTGCGGACGAGGAAAAGTATCACTTGAGAGGAGTTAGAAGTCACTCGAGTGACTAGGTCGAGCGCACGCGCTCGAGCGCTTAAACTTATAGAACTATTCTTGCGCTCGAGCAGCTCGAGCGCCACCGCTCGAGCGAATTGCTCGAGCGCCCAAAACATGCAGAGAGATTTCAGCGCTCGACCGGCTCGAGCGGAACCGCTCGAGCGATTGTGTCATTCGAGCTACACTGCTCGAGCGGGACCGCTCGAGCGCCCATGGATTTTTGCCTCCGGATGCGTATTTTCGGCCCATTAACTCCCGTTTCGACCCGTGCCTATATATACCTCTTCCAAACACGTTTTGAAGAAGCCCCGAACTTTAGAAATAATTTTAGACTTAGTTTTTGAAGAGGAGAAGAACGAGCAAGCTTTATTTACGTTTTGCTGAGGTTTTTCATACGAATTCTTAGTTTATTGTCGTTTATTAGTTCTTTACGTTAGTTTGATTTCTTTAAACGCTTTAAAACTTTGTTTTTATCAATTCAAATTTCAGTTCTTCGTATTTATTTTCTTTTAAAACCCTAGTTGATGTTTCGTATTTTCTTAGTGAAATTCATTATGTTTATGTGTGTTGTTTCTTCTATTGCTTTTATTTTTGTTATAACCATGTCCGGCTAAAACCCTTGCATGCTTAGGGTAGGATGAACTCGTAGAAGTAGGATGTGGGTACGTAATTAGGGTAATTCGTGACGTTAGTTTTAATTCTCTTAATTAATGAATTCTTATAATTAATCTTAACTCTACCTTTGAATTTCGTACGAAAGTGTTAGAGAGAGGACGACCGTATCACTCAATAACAATTAGTAGTCTTAACGAGAAGGTTTAGGAAAGGTTAATTCATCTACCGGTTTAGCGAAGGAGGACGACCGCATCACCTTAGTTAAATTAGGGTCTCATTAATTGAGCACAATCCATTAACTTGTTAGTGGATTAGTGAAGTCGAGTGTTAGGGTAAAGTATTAGGGTTTAGAATCTTGAGCTTTCACCTTGCATTCTTAGACTTAGGTTAATTCTTGTTTGTCACAGTTATTTTGATTATGTACCTGCTCCGTTAGTATACGTAGGGATTCTTATCTTAAGCATCACCATCTCTTATTTGAATCTAACCCTTAGTTAATTCGTCTGCTTTAGTATTTTAGTTTACTTAGTTTATTTCAGTCTTTTAATTAATCTTTCAAAAACCCAAAAACATTACACTCATATTAACTACGACGCGTAGATCTTCAGGGATCTATTCGCATATACACCATCCCTTGGGTTCGATAATACTTGGTCCCTATACTTGCCAATACTACAGTGAACCCGTACTCTTGCGGGGTAGCTACTAGTAGAAGCTAGTGTAGTTCGCAAACAAGTCATTGATCAGGGCGCACTGATCTTCAGTAGACATACTTGTCTTCAGTGATGTTGTCCTTCAGGAACTCTTGAAGATCTCTCCAAGAAGTTTGTTATAAGGCTGAATGACAAACTTCCCTGACCACAGTAGTTTGACTCCTTCAGGGCCTACTTGGTGCAGCACTGATCCTCTTGATCACGCTCTTCACTGAGTGGTCCGCCTGACTTAGCTTAGATCAGCCAGGTTTACACTTAGTGGGACATCCTTCAGGCTTCTCTTCTGGTTCAGGTTACTAGCATGACTTTAGTTAGTTCTTCTTGGTGTCATCTTGATATCCTCAGACTGTGTTGTTCCCTCTCGCTGAGTTCCCCCTCAACTGAGTGTTCCCTTAACTGAGTTCTTCTCAACTGACAACCTATTCTACTGAGAGCTAACCTATCCTGACCTGAAACAAAAGACACAATCCTAACTGCTTTCAAACCTATTACATGTTGTTTTGGAAAATCATCAAAACTAAAACATATCCCAATAGATTAGTTCGCCTTCACCGGCGTCAACTAATCTACTTCTCGAGTTAATCCACCTTCTTGGATTTGATTAGTCCACTTTTTAGGCATTGACGTTCCGCCTGGAGTGGCGAAGTAATCCGTCTTTTAGGCGTTGATTAGTCCGTCTTTTTAGGCGTTGACATTTTAATTAGTTCGCCTTCACCGGCGTCAACTAATCTATTTCTCGAGTTAATCCGCTTTTTAGGCGTCGACATTCCGCCTGGATTGACGAAGTAATCCACCTTCTCGGCGTTGATTAATCCGTCTTTTAAGCGTCGACATTCTGCCATGATTGGCGAAGTAATCCGCCTTCTCGGCGTTGATTAATCCATCTTTTAGGCATCGACATTCCGCCTGGATTAGCGAAGTAATCCGTCTGCTCGACGTTGATTAATCCGTCTTTTAGGCATCGATATTCTGCCTAGATTGGCGAAGTAATCCGCCTTCTCAGCGTTGATTAATCCGTCTTTTAGGCGTCGACATTCCGTCTGGATTGGCGAAGTAATTTGTCTTCTCAGCGTTGATTAATCCGTCTTTTAGGCGTCGACATTCCGCCTGGATTGGAGAAGTAATCCACCTTCTCGGCGTTGATTAATCCGCCTTTTAGGCGTTGATATTCTGCCTGGATTGATGAAGTAATCCACCTTCTCGGTGTTGATTAATTCGTCTTTTAGGCGTCGATATTCCGCCTAGATTGGCGTAGTAATCCGCCTTCTCGGCGTTGATTAATCCGTATTTTAGGCATCGACATTCTGCCTGGATGGGCGAAGTGATCCGCATTCTCTGTGTTGATTAGTCCGTCTTCTTAGGCATTGACGTATTGATTAGTTCGCCTTCACCGGTGTCAACTAATCCGTCTTCTCGGCGTTGATTAGTCCGTCTTTTAGGCATTGACGTATCGTTTAGTTCGCCTTCACTGGCGTCAACTAATATATTTCTCGAGTTAATCCGCCTTTTCGGCGTTGACATATTGATTAGTTCACCTTCACCGGTGTCAACTAATCTATTTCTCAAGTCGATCCGCCACTTGGCCTTGATTAGTTCACCTTCACCGGCGACAACTAATCCACCTCTCGGCGTGGATCCAGTCTGCATTAAGCGTTGACTTTCCGCCTTAATAGGCGAGGTGTTGTTTAGTTCGCCTTCATCGGTGTCAACTAATCTATTTTTGGTGTTGATTTATCCATCTTAACGACATCAACCAGTCCGCCTTCACCGGCGTCGACTAACCCGCATCACTTTTGCCCGCTTGCGGCCATAATATATTGCGTCCTGAACGCTTTATTTAATCGATTGTTAAGTCAATCTCGTATTCGTGAAGTCGTTGCCCTTCATCGGCTAAAGCACTTCACTATTGTTTCATTGGTTAATCAATTCATCGATTGTTAAGTCAATTTTGTATTCGCGAAGTCGCTGCCCGTCATCGGCTAAAGCACTTCACTATTTTTTCATTGGTTAATCAATTCATCGATTGTTAAGTCAATCTCGTATTCGTGAAGTCGCTGCCCGTTATCGGCTAAAGCACTTCACTATTATTTCATTGGTTAATCAATTCATCGATTGTTAAGTCAATCTCGTATTCATGAAGTCGCTGCCCATCATCGGCTAAAGCACTTCACTATTGTTTCATTGTTTAATCAATTCATCGATTGTTAAGTCAATCGCGTATTCGTGAAGTCGCTGCCCGTCATCGGCTAAAACACTTCACTATTGTTTCATTGGTTAATCAATTCATCGATTGTTAAGTCAATTTCGTATTCGTAAAGTTGTTGCCCGTCATCGGCTAAAGCACTTCACTATTGTTTCATTGGTTAATCAATTTATCGATTGTTAAGTCAATCTCATATTCGTGAAGTCGCTGACTGTCATCGGCTAAAGCACTTCACTATTATTTCATTGGTTAATCAATTCATCGATTGTTAAGTCAGTCTCGTATTCGTAAAATCTCTGCCCGTCATCGGCTAAAGCACTTCACTAGTTTTTTATTTGTTAAGTCAATTAAAATTTGTTGTTAAATCAATCTGTTGATTGTGAAGTCGCTGCCCGCAAGCTGCCAAAGCACTTCATTAATTTATCATTGTGGTCCTTACCGCCCTATTGCTAAAGTCGCTGCCCCATGCGGCTATAATACTTTATTAAACAATCATCGCGACTCTTATCGCTAAGTTATTTAAATCAATGCCGACCAACGATAAGAACTCTTTATTAATTGAACATCACTACTCTCGTCTGGGGGGCACGACAAAAGATCGTATCCCACCTAACCCAACCAGTTTCAAAAGTTTGACAATTCGAAGATGACACGAAAGATTCGCCCATCAAGGACCCTGTCGTCGAAGATTTCCCCGGGACATCCGAGCTATTCTGTTTTCAGGCTCGGGGGCAAAACCTATTTGAAGCACAGATCAAAGATCGAACTCTGACCGCAATCAGAGCCCAATCTTGGGGGCAATTGTTACAAAATGAAATATTCTCGTCAGACAGGAGGTCAGGTTTCCGAAGATACACTGACCTGACAGGATCGGGGTTCCACATCAGAAAAGAGTATTTATTGTGCTATAGATCTACTGTTGATCGTTAGATTAATAATTGTAATAAATCCCTAAAATAAAGGGTTAAGACGAGTTTATGGTCACTTTTGGGCCTTTGAGGGTGAACCTCTATAAATAGAAGGTCACCCCCCCCCCCCCCCCCGGTTGTAAGAGTTCACATTTACCCCACATTCATCATTTATGCAAAAGCTCTCATTCAAGGGAAGAACGAAAGCTCTTCCCCTGTCGTTCGTGTTCGTTTACATTGATTGTTTGTCGGGCATAACCCAAATAGCCACAATACATTTACTCTTACAAAAATGCCTGTCAACAATTATGATTTTAACAAATATAATTTATTAAAATAAAAATTATCTAAAATTAATTAAAAAATATTTAAAATTATAAATGAAATTTAAATTTAATTTAACAAAAATATTAAAAATATACTTCAGATACTCACGCAGTAAAAAAAAAAACTTCAAATACTCCCTTCGCCCTATAATTTATTTGTTATATTAATATTTAGGTTTAGTTTATAATTTTAAATACTTTTAGATAATTTTTTTATATAATAATTTATTTGTATTAAAATAAATATTTGTGAATAATTTAATTTATTAAAATAGAAACTTCTAAAATAATTTAGTTTATTAAAATAAAAAAAATCTAAAACTTGTCTATTTATTGTTTAAACTATTTTTAAGTTTTAGGTTTTATTATTTATTAAATAAATAGTTTCAAAATTTTAAATTTGCATTCTTGACTTATTATGTTAGTTGACTAACGGTCAACTGATGTCCTGACCAAATTCGATTAAAAAATTAGAGTTAGGTGATCAATTTTGATGACTAGTGAAACTTAATGACCAAAACTGAAATTTAGGTAAAATTTGGTGACCAAAACTAATATCCTAACTTATTTCATTAGTTGATTAATAGTCAATTGACGTCCTCACAAAAAATGATTATAAAAGTATAATTTAATGGCAAATTTTGACGACGAGTGAAACTTGGTGACCAAACTGAAATTAAGGTAAAGTTTGGTGACCAGAACTGATATTAACTCAATTTTTTTTTTTCTGAAAATGTGTATTTCTTTATTTTTTGCAAAATTTTAGGAAATTTTTGAATTTGTTTCTAAATATTTTTTTAGTGGAGCATATTAATAAAAGAAAGGATAGTATTTAACTTGGGCCATACAATAAAGAGTCGTTGGGTTAGATTTAGCTGTGGGAATAATAAGGTCTTCAGATGTGAAGTAGAACAGGCCCATTTGTTTAAAATAGCACGTCCATTTCTTCCTTATCTGTATTTAAAATTTTATCTGTATAATTGTTTTTATTATATTATTAATATGGAATTGTTTATATGTCATTAATATATTTGCAGTGGGTATATAAGTTTGTGTCCACCAATAGGCATGTCATCAATTCCGATTATTAATATTATTATTATACTTCCAAGGTCTAAAAAATGCCATGTTTTACTAATGAACTTTTACCTTTTGTCAATAAATAAATATAGGTAAGTCTTTTGTATACCGAATGTATCATGTAATACAAGTGTATTTTTTTAGAATTACTCTTATTATTACTGAAAAGTAAGGGGTGACTCTTCAATAATACCATGGACGACTTTTCAGTAATAATACCATGACTTTTTTTTTTTTAATGGGAGGGAGGGAATGTAATTTCTTGGAGGGTTGGGTAGGGTTTGCACCCATGGGGCAGAGTTCTAATAGATGAGAAAATTTCATTTCATTTGAAAATTAAACATCCAAATTTACAAAAAAAAAAATGTATAATTTATTCATTTATATAATTTCCTAATATTTTTTTTAATACTAATATAAAGGTGAAACACAAAGATGGAGTCAGAGCTTAACTAACAAAAGATTATTAAATTGACCATGTTACTCACAGTGTGAAGTTATAAAAAAGATTTTTTTTTTGATACTGTGTGAAATTAGAAACCAAGAGAAGACTCACTATCGGCTGCCACTCCTATTGTTGAAGATATTAATTCCATTTTGCCATCGCTTTTCGGTGTTAGTTTATGTTGAGTAGTTAGCTCTTTAAGTATGTAGTTCACGCCTTGCGTTCGTTGCGAAGTCTATAAATTTGTGTGAATGCTCATGGATTTTTTATTGTCACATGTAAAATGAGAATCTAAAGAATATTAATATAGACTGTCATATATAAGTTTAACGAACCATATAAACTTTTTCAATTTTCTACGTTGTATTATTTTGCTATGATTTGGTGGAAAACAACTGCTAAAATGGGATTTCTTCTCTTCTACGTTGTATTATTTCTTCTTTTCCCCAACTTGGAGATGATCTGTTCGTTAGGAAAATTTCTCATGAGGCTAATCAAAGTTTAGTGGCAGAATTTTCGGAGAAGGAAGTGGAGGAAGCATTGAACTCATGTGAGAGCTCAAAAAGTCCGGGTCACGACGGCTTTAATTTCCGGCTATTGAAAGCAATGTGGTACATTTTTAAGGATGATTTTATGGCTTTAATGAAGGAGTTTCATGTGAACGGGAAGTTAGTGAAAGGCCTGAATCCTACATTCATCACTCTCATTCCTAAGAAGGAAGATGCTGAGGAGCTATCTGATTTCCGACCTATTTCGCTAATTGGAGGAATCTACAAGATTATCTCTAAAGTATTAGCTAGAAGACTGGGGAGGGTGTTAGACCCAATCATCTCACAGCAACAGAGTGCATTTGTCGGGGGTCGTCAAATTCTTGATAGTGTGGCTGTCTTGAACGAGGCCATCGAAGATGCTAAACACTGCAAAAAGCGGAGTATGTTGTACAAAATTGACTTTGCAAAAGCTTATGACTCAGTTGATTGGGGTTTTCTGAGGAGTATGATGAGAGGCTTTAACTTTCATGATAAATGGATCAAATGGTGTATGGGGTGTGTGACTACGGTGTGTGCTTCGGTGTTGGTCAATGGGAGTGCATCAGGAGAATTCAGTTTGGAAAGAGGTCTTCGCCAAGGGGATCTATTATCCCCGTTTTTGTTTATTTTGGCAGCAGAAGACATATCCCTTTTGATGAAGAAAGCTATGGAGTTAGATCTTTTCACTCCGGTCTCGATAGGTAAGAATAAGATACCTATTTCCCACCTACAATTCGCAGATGATACGGTGTTTTTGGGGGAAGCAAAACTAGAGAACGCTGTTTTCCTAAGGCACCTCTTGAAACTTTGGGAGTGTGTTTCGGGGATGAAAGTGAATCTCAATAAGTGTGCAGTATACGGTATTAATCTAAGTGAAGGGGAGCTGACTTCCTTGGCCAGAGAATTGGAATGCACTAGAGGTACTTTTCCTTTATCGTATTTGGGTGTAAAAGTGGGGTTTTCCTCTAATTGTGTTGCTTTTTGGAGTGATGTCTTAAAAAAATCAGAAATAAGCTTGGGAAGTGGGAGAGCCGTATGATCTCTTTTGGGGGGAGATTGACCTTGCTCAACGCAGTACTATGTTCCATTCCGATCTATTACTTGTCGATCTACGGATTACCAACTTGTGTGAGGAAAGAAATTCACAAACTTCAAAGAAATTTTTTTTGGGGGGGTTCGGGTTCTTCAAATAAAATAGCATGAGTTAGGTGAGATTCTATTTGTAACAAGAAAGAGTATGGGGGTTTGGGGGTGAGAGAGGTGGATTGCTTTAATAAGGCTCTTCTTAGTAAGTGACTCTGGAGATTTTTAAATGAAAGGGAGAGATTATGGGCTAGGTTGATTGAATCAAAATATGGAGTGGGGTGGTGTGGGGGGCTGTTGGGACCTTCAAGATTTAGAGGGAGTAGTCCTAGAGGGTGGTGGATAGAGGTGGTAAAGGCGGGGGAGGAGGGATGAATGGGTGGTTTTTCGAGGGAGTTAAAAGGGTAGTAGGGGATGGAAGGGACCCTTATTCCTTGGAGGAGGAATGGGTGGAAGAGGGGGTGAGGTTGAGAGAGGGTTACCCTAGGCTATTTCATCTTAGTAAGCAAAGTGGACGGAAAGTGGGGGAGATGGGTGAATGGGTAGAGGGAAAGTGGAGATGGAAATGGGAGTGGAAAAAAGACCTCTTTGATAGAGATTTCTTAAGTGTAAATAACTTAGAATCTTTGTTGAACAGGACTTTGCTTAGATTCGGAGAAGACGACAGCTGGAAATGGAAGAACTCACAAGATGGAGGATTCAAGACAAGGGAGGTGTACGGGTGGCTCCGTGAGAAGGAAGCAGGAGTTACTCGTGAAGCAGAAAAAGAGGAAGGCTTCAAGATCATATGGAGCAATATCATACCTTGTAAAGTTTCTATACACGCTTGGAGAACTCTTTGGAGGAGATTACTCACGAGAGAAGAACTAAGGAAGAAATGAGTAATACACCAAAATGATGATATCAACTGTGGAGGAACAACAAAATTTTCAACAACGAGGAGTTTTCGGGGAAGAAGGTGGTCGAAGAGGTGAAGTTCAGAACTTGGAGTTGGATTGTCTGCAAGGAGAGAAAGCTTTGTGATCTCAACTTCAATGATTGGCTGGTTAATCTCAGAATAGCTCTTGGATAGTAACTGTCTTGTGGTTATGTAGTCGTCAAAATTAGTACTTGTTATTTCTTATACCTTTGTATAACATACATTTTGACGAATTAATGAATTTTTACCGATAAAAAAAAAATTATGGGTAGTTTTGCTTTTACCCACCTTATTCTGAAAATGACAACTTTTTTCTTAATTTGCATGCATTCGAATATGATCATAAGTTATAACTTATTCATCATTCGAATAATCGTGCTTTCTGTTAATCATTTATTATTTGGAGGAATCTGGGCATTTAAACCAAAACGATGCCAACAACCATCCATTGCAAGTACACACTAAAATCTAGTAAGACTCTCTCTCTCTCCTCCCACTACCAGCTGCTTTGTCTTTTGAACTGGAAAAACTCTTAAAAGCAGTGACCACTTCCAAGTTCAATCTATTTTCTACTACCTTCCAAATTCATTCATCATATTCCCCATCACAAACCGGAATAAAGACATCTTTTTAACACCTCTCTCTCTCTCTCTCTCATACATACGTCCCGCACTTTGCATTAATCCTGAGTACCAATCAAATCAATACACCCTATTTCGAACGCAACCAATATAATAAATTCATAAATTACTACTAATATTCACACCAAAAAGGAATGTGCAAAAATTAAAAGTAATTTAAGAGGGGAACAAAAATTAAATTTATTGCTCTCGGCGATGACCGCGGGGCTTTCTAGTGTCCACCACCGTCGGTTCGTGTGAATCGCACACTTGGGTCTTGAATTTGCACCCGAACTTTGCCCGCCAACTACTTTTCTCCACGTGTCCCCGGGCCCCTGACTTGTCAATCTTCTCTATCGCCTTCTTCATGGTGGTGCACTCCCTTTCGAGCTCGTGCACCCGCGTCCGCATCGTATTCATGTCCATGCGTAGCACCTGATTCTCCCTCACCGCCGATCTCCACGTGCTGTTTCTCTCCGGCGTAACCGCAACCGCCCTTGCCGCCTCATTCTCATCGTCGCTGGAAAGCTGCCCGGCCTCTGCCGCCGTCCCTGACTCGGCAGCGATAAGAGTACCGGCAATGGCGTGGCGGAGCTGGAGCTGCTCGAAAAACAGCACCTGCACCACCGCCCTTAACGGCAAACGCTCGTTCTGAGCGGCGTGAGTGCACGCTTCTAGCGTGAGTTTCTGGCAATCCAGAACTCCGCAGATCTTCTCTCTCTCCTCCTCTGTGATCCATGGATGAGCCTACACAAAATTCAAAATTAAACGTTCTATTGATTAGAATCAACAAATTGAATACTGAATCTCTGCAATAATCGAGTAGGTTTCAATAAAACAAACTCAAATTGAAATTTTGTTTTTTATATACCTTTAGAAAAACATCAACAGCTCGATAGAGGCCATCGTCGAAGAGTCTGGCATTATCCGGTAGAGCGACGGCGAAGTCGTAAAATCTCTCCGGGTTCAGATTAGCATCGGAAGCAATATCCGATAAGTAGCCGTCGATCAATTTTCCGACTAGCATTAGCGCGGCGGATCTAACGTTAGAGTTCTCATCTTCATCTTCAAGCCTACTCGCAGATCTCTCTTCCAGAAAATACCCCAAAATCCGCTCCACGCAATCCACATCGTACAACGTTTCGTCCAAATACGAGTAACTCGGAATCAACAGATCGTCTAAAGTGGCTTCTTCTAATTGTAATCCAATTTTCTTCTCTAATGTTAATCTGCAACCCTCGGAAGCATTCAAAATATACGCTGTTCGCAATAGTCCGAACAAAAATCTCGTAGCGTTTGAACCAGATCGCAGCGTCTTCTCCTTGGGGAGATTTGAAATAATCGTCTCCAGAAGCTCTCTCTGGTCATTCTCCGTCGGAATACTGCTTGAAGACGACGACGGCTTTCGAGCTGTACGCGAAATTCCGGGAATGTACTTGTTCGCATAGTGAATCAAACACCCCTCAATAATTTCCCCACTCACATTCAAAGCCTTCATTGCGAAAATCAATCGTTTAAAAAATGACAAACTCAGAAATCCTAATTCATCCGACCATGAATCTCTGACATTACTCTGTTTCTTCCGTGGATTAGCGTCGTCCACATTTCTGTTGTTCGCAGCTCCGTCGTTCACCGGCCACCCAAACAAGGACGGATCTGACGCGGCGGCTTTGGTAGCAATAGCTTCGACGCATCTCTGCGCAATCCCCAAAGTTTCCGCCATTGGCAATAGTGCTTCACAGGACGTTAGGGTTTTGATAGAATATTTGATGTTTTTGAGGACTGACTGTGAGAGAAACCTCTCGGTTTTGGAAATGAGGTTATCTTCGGAGTACTCATCCGTCATTTGAAGGTACTCTCCGGCGCAGCGCAGAGCGGCAGCGTTGGTGGCGGAGAGATCTATTTTTACGCCGTAGCAGAATTTCGCGGCTGTCTCGAAAGACTCGGAACCGCCCGGAAAATCTGGGAGCGTGATGTGACACTGTTCCTCGTCGTCTTCGTTTTCGTCTTTCTCCTCGATGATGTCACTGTCAAAGTGGCGCTTGGTTTCAGTAGGCGTTCGGATTCTAGCGGTTCTTCTTGTTTCCTGGCTGTTCTCTTGTTCTGTTATCATCTCGTGTAGCTTTTTACTTTTCGACATCAGAGGGAACTGTAAATTTGAAATTTATTCAGAAAAGTGGAATAATCAACGCCTGATGATTTGAAGTAAATCTGACCTTGTGGAGATGGAAGGCCATGTCGTCAACTTCGATTATCACATCACTTGGTAGGCCTGTGGTGCAGAACCTGAAACAAACAGAAAATCAAACAAACAATTGGCAGAGAGAGAAAGGGAGGGAGAGAGAGAAGAACTCACCATGCTTGCCCTTTGGAACTTGGTTTTTCTGCGGCCATATTTTCTCTCAGAGCTTAATTACAGAAAAGCTAAAAAATGAAATGATTCAAGCGAGATTCATGAAGCTGAAAAGGGGGATTTGACTTAAGTAGGCTAAAAATGAGCAAAACTTTCTGAGGTTCCGAGTCTTATGGAATGATTATGTTTGTTGAAATCAAACACAAAGATTGGCAAAAAATAAAGGTAAGGGGCTACAATTGACAAATGCAGAAATCGATAAAGGCAAAGTTTGAAGATGATGGATTATTGATTACTGATTACCCTTCTCTCTTTTTTTTTCCCTTTTTCTTGAATCAGATCAGAATCTTCTCCCTTTTTCTTAGTGGAGGTAGATGAAGAAGAAGTAAATTAGAAGGGGGACTTTGAATTTCTGCTTTATAGTGGCAAACAAAACAACTCTCTCTCTCTCTCGGATGATTTATTTGCAAAGCAATCACACAAAAATTGCATTTGTTTGCCAACTGTTTTCTTTTCTGTTTTGCTTTTTGTTAATCTTTTGAGTTATTTATTTTAAGTTGTTGAATAATTGGATTGCATGGGCAATAAACTGAATTTCAATCCCAGATTGATCTTCCATTGGTTGACCTTATTGACCAATGATGTTTCGCTTTAAAGATTTTCATATACTCATATTGATTGTTCTAACTTGATTCTTTGTTAATACTGTTGTTTTTAATTTTTAATGATTTAGTACAGGCATAAATGTTTGGAAATATGAAAGTTGCATTCAGGTGTTAAATTTAATCATTTGTCCGTCATTATTATGCTCTTATCTGCACACTATGGCATCATGCCAAAAATATATCATGCCTCAGATTATCGTCTAAAACCTTTTAATATTAATTTCTTAAATTGAATTTCACACATTTTCTGAGCTTCCAAAATTGTTCTTGTGAGACGATTTCAATTTAATACCTTTTCAAACAAATAGGATTTCACTATAAATCTTTAATTAAGTTGTGTTTAGATGGAGAGATTTGAGTTATGGATTTTAACTCCATAACCTAAATTCACTTCACTTATTTTGGTAAAATATTCAAATTGATGAATTTTAAATTTTTAGCTATAATTTTAATTCAAATTGGAGAAATTTCAAATACCTAACAAAACCAAAAAATCTATAAATTTAAGAATCCATTATTTTTAAATCTCTTGCATTTCAAACAACTCCCTCTAAATGCAACCTAAAACAAAATTTCAATTGAATCCATCTCCTAATATTCAAGAAATCTAGACAAAATTTAAAATTAATCAAATTCTTAATTTTATATATGCATGGTGAATTCTAAGAGGTTGTAGTCAGAGATTTTTTTTTTTTTTTGGTTAATTGAATTTTTTTTTGTACAAACTTTATAATTTTCATCAACAACAATATGAATTTTTTTCTTTGTAATTTAATACATCATCTTTTTTATATTTTGCAATGTAAAACATCTGATAATTTTATTGACAATAATTAATGACGTCCCTACCGAAAATATAACATATATATTTATAAACGCCAACAAATAAAATTATTTTAAAAAATAAAAATAATATTTTTAAAATACATTTTTAAGTTATGTTTCTAAAGTTAAAACATATTTTAAGGACGTTATTCTCATTATAAAATAAACCATAATTTTATTTGTTCGCATTTACGTGAACTCTATGTGGCATATCCGATAATCATACTATTTAATTGTTGAAGGAAAATTATAAGATGTTTCAAATTACTAAACTTATAAAGTTGGTGCATTAAATTGCAAAGAAAAAAAAAATTCATGTTGAAATTGATAAAAAACATAAAGTTTGTAGTTTTTTTGCAATTAATTATATTTTTTACGGGATAAGAACAAAATAAATAAAAATATTAGTAAGGAGGTGAGAAATGTGAGTGAAAATAGTCATTACTATATATAAGAAGAGTAGGTCTTTTATAAAACTTGTTCATACTGATGTCCATTCACTGCTATCATAACATTTTATACTGTGATTTCAGTTTATAAATATAGTGGTATCAATAAATGCATGTAATGATATAAATTTCATATTATGAAACTTATTTATAGAATATTCTGTGATATGAGAATAAGCATTTAATGTAATTTATCTATATTATCTAATGGGTAATATAAATGAATAAATTCCACATCATTTTACAAGTTCAAATTTTTAGATGAGACAAAATAATTTCATGGTATCAGAGCCAAAAGAGAAATAAACAATTGATACTATTAAAAATGCATTTGAATTGCCTAATGCATAAAAAACATCGAATTGAATTAATTATATTGATAGTAAGATTATTGAGTATGTGTCAACTCTCGTATGAAATTTGTTTATAGTATAAAGCTGATACCATTAGATCCATTCATTGATATTATAATAATTTACACTATATTTCAATTTATAAGTCTAATGATACCAGTGAATGCATATAATAGTGTCAGTAAATACATTTAATGGTACTAATTTCATACTATGAAACTTATTAATTTGAGACTTGTGAAGATTATTTTATTATCATCCATTCTTAAGATTAAAGCAAAAGAATTAATAAAATAAAAATGAAGATTGAAGACACCTAGCTCTATTGTTTCAATAGCAAAGTTTAATTGGAAGTGAGAAAGACTTGAAAGGTTGGAAAGTATATGCCCAAGTTGGACCCTGCATGTTGCATCATCATTATAGCCTGATTACTTTCTTTATTGCTTTATCTAGTGATTGTTTTTTTAATACAATATAATTAATCTATTATTTGGACTCAAATAATTTGAAATTATAGAACTATAATGACGCTCATCTGATTCGCATTAATTTAGGCCTGCTTAATATACTGGCCAGCCACGTCAATTCATTGATTTCGAGGTTCTAAGCACAACGATAATAATACACTTATTAAACATTATTATCGGATGTTTTTATTTAAAACTATAATTTCTTTTACTAAAAATAATGCAGTTTTCTAAAAAAAATTAAAATTAGATACACTTCTTTAAGTAAACATGATTAAAAAGATCCTCCCTGATCCTTCCCTTTTTATTTGCCTATTTTATCCAAAATAATGTCCTTTATATATATACTATTTGTTACTCTACCAATAGCAATGCAATTTCGTCTTATTTCTCCCAATAATGCCCCTAATAAATAGTAGTAGTACTAATTATTATCTTGTAATTATAAGTTTAATAAATAATGGTACAAGTGCATTTTGATACTCTAATAAATAAATAAAATTGACTTGTGTAAATGAATACAATAAGATGAATTAAAAAGAAGAGACAAAGTACTTGAATTGCTTGCTGCACTTGTTACATACAAAACGTTCTCATATTATAGTGAATCCATATTTAAATTTTGTTGGACGAATTATTTTTTATCAATAGAAATAGAGATTTTATTAAGCATGGAAATGGGCATAACAGATTACAAAGTCGTCCGATACAAAGAGAATAAAATTTATGTTCTCCAACAAAATTTAGGATTGACAAGTCAATCACTAAATAAAAAATCTATACAAAAATCATTTCTAATAGCAAATCAACTCCATGGTCTCATTTTCGGTTCATCAACAACCTTAGACTTCAAGAACATCTCATTTTTAAATATCATCAAATTTCTCTATTTCCAAAGAAGCCAAATCGTCCCGAGCCAAATGCTAATGGATCACAATATTAATACTTTATCTCACTACATTATTATATGCGTGCATTTTTTTCATTTATACTCATAACAGATCTATATATATATTTACAGTCACTCAACACCCACAATGTATCTCGAAATTTGGTTGGTCACATATACAGTGTGAACTACATTAAGATCATCATAAAAATGGTGGGAAATGGACTAGATTTCTAAATTTAATTAAAATAGCAAAAAGGTCACAGCTATAGGTATGAAACTATATATTTATATGATCATGCTTCCCCTTTGGATTCTTGGCATTTATGAGAGCATATCTACCCGTTTGTACGTTTCGTTAATTACGTGTACAATAATTGCTGTATTTAATTTACTGACATACTAGTAGGTATATATTTAATACCAATTGAGACCTTTTCAAAATTCAAATTAGTAGGCAGTAGCTATCTCATGGAATGTATGTTAGAACGAAAAAAAAAAACACAGTACATATGTAAGTTAAATGAGCTCCTACATGGCAATTGGATTTAATGAAATTCATTGAGATATGTAATCTCTAAATTATAAATGATAAACTTCCAAACCTTTGGCTTTGGTCATGATATTGCATCGTTTCAAATTGTAATTTTTTTAGACTAGTATTTTTTGGTCCAAAAATCTACAAATTTGGTGGACCAATTTCACCGACCACTAAGACTATATTCTTTTTGGGTTTCAAGCGGTTTTTAAAAATCGATTTTTGAAAACAAATGATTTTTGTAATCCACATGGTTTTTAAAATCTGTGTTTTTTTTGGGTTTTGAGTAGAATAGGTTTTAACTTTATTATGTAAAAATAAAGGAGTGTTGTATATGTTATTTATATGGTTGTAGACTTAGGATTTCAAAAATCTACTTTTAAAACCCAAATTAAATTGAGTTTTAGATTTCAAAATACAAATTCCAGATTTTTAAAACCAAAAAAGAACATAGCCTAATAGAAGTTGCAATTAAATGCAGAATAAAACTAGTCCAACAAAAGAACAAATAGCACCTTGAGAATTCAAACCTTAAATTTATACAAAAACATATTCCTAAATCTCAAGTCTACAATACATTAATAGCCACCTAAAGGCAGTCATTGGGATTCAAATATATGATTTCTCTTTAATCATACTCCCTTCAATTTTAAATAAATGTCATTCTAGTCTTTTACATCATTTATTTAATGCATGCCATTTTAACGATTGAAGTACTTTTCAGTGCATATCAAATAACCATGTAGATTATTTGGACCAATGAAATCAATCTTTTTCAAAAAGTTAATTATTATTTAGGAGTGATTTTAACAAAAAGTAAGTGTCTTATTTTGTGTGAAAAACTTAAAATGAGAGTAGTATTTATTTAGAATCGGAGGAAATATCATTTAGGGATGCTTAGTTGGTGATCACTTTAGAATGAGAGAATAAGAATGGAATGGAAATATTATGTTTGATTGAAGGGAATAAAACTTTCCATATCCTAATAGTGAAGAATGAGTCTAATAGTAAGGAATGAAAGATGTAGACTCATTCCTTACTATTCTGGGAGGAATGAAATTCATTCTTTTCTACAATTTCGTATATATTTTTTTAAAAAAAAATTGTCTTTTAAATTATTTATTAATATTATTTATATTTTAAGCATGAAAAATAATAATTTAATTATCAATAATTTTGTTAAAATCAAACAACTCAACAATAACTACTATATATATTATCATTCTCACTACTATTAAATTCATAGTCATTCATATTCCTTTCAATAAACTAAGCACCCCTTATTAATTTTTTTAACAGATCATAGCATTTAATTTGATTGGCTTTTAATTTTGCAAGTTCAATATTAATTGTAATTTTCGTGGTCGTTCGTCTTGAACTTTCTTATGTCACCCACATCGGATTGATTTTCAACTATTTAACGATAAATATGTATAGAGTGAAATTGATTTATACACGAACCATTAAAGGGTATTGGTTGTTATTATTAAAGAGTATTAGTTGTTTTTACTGAAGGGTATTAGTTGTTTTCACTGAAGAGTCTTAGTTTGTTTTCACTGAACAACTAAGACTCTTCAGTGTAAACTAGTAATACTTTTCAATGAAAACAATTAATACTGTTTAGAGAAATTAACTAATATTCTTCGACTATTCATGTATGAATCATTTTCACTCTATATTTTGTCTTTAACGATATCTCATTTTGCTTTAATTTTTTTTAAGGAAATAGTTACCTATATTAAAGATTATGGAATATATGTCGAGGGATAGTAGTAAGTCTTTCCAAATTCCAACCATATATAATTATTATATTTGAAACTCACTTCGTTTTTTATTTGAAGTACTCAATGTCAACTCCAATTCAATCGAGTATTTGCAGTATTCCAGGGGTCCAGGGCCAATTGACACTTCAATACTTCAGTAGAAATAGTAGTCACTTTGGAGTGACACAAAATAATAGAGGCAAAACTGTAACTCCTCCTGCCACCAAAACTTGTCTCATTAGTTGGGTACAAATTAAAAAAAAAAAAAAAAGATAAAATATGTATAAAATAATCGTTTGTAAGAATAAAGTTAGAGTGAATATTAACAAATAAAAAATTGACACATTTTTAATGAGCAAACGAATAAAAAAAGTAGACACATTTTTAGTGGATGGATAGAGTATTTTTAAAAGATTGCATAACATTGAAAATATTAAATTTGGGGAAAAAAATTAAAATTGTAGTATAAAAACTAGTAAAAGATACAATCAAATCTAGAAAGATAAAAAAAAAAAAAAAAAAAAAAAACTCAGCCAACATTTTGCCAACATTTTTTTCGGGCAAAAAATATTTTTTTTACAAAAGGGGGTAAAAAACAAGTGCCCCCTAAAATTTTGGGAATTTTGTGTATTTTCTCTTTATAATATATTGTGTTAAAAAGTACAAAATAAATTGAGGGAGTGGATAAAGATAATTAATTCCATTTTAAGAAATAAGACTATTTTTTACGAACGGATTAATAAAACAACATGAACCATTTTTCACGGACTAAGGGAGAATATGATAATAAAGGAAAATAATAAAGTTGTTTATATGTGGCATTGCTATCTAAAAATAAAATTAGGAGTGAAAAAATATCAAAAATTTTGGTACACTGTACTTATCAAACCCAAAAATATTGAAAATACCGATTTTTAGATATACCGAATTTTTCGGCAAGCCATCATGTTTTTGGTACAGTGACGGTAAGCAAATTCAAAAAATTTGGTAATTCGGTATATACTGAAATACCAAAAAAATTGATATATTATGGTATTTTAGGTGAAAAAAATATATTTCAATATTTCGGTATTTTTGGTATTTTTTATATAACAAAAATTTGGTATATGAACTGGTATATACCAATACCGTTAAAAAAATTTGGTATAGCAAATATCGTTACAGTATCGATAAACAGTTTTTTATACCAAAAGTTTCGATACTATAACAATTAATATAGAATTTTACGCACTGAAATATTTGGTACGATATATGAATTACCCCCAAATAAAACTATACAGAACACAATAATAGATTCATCATTTAACAGCTCAAAAAAGACATTGGTTTTAGCTTAAGAAAAATAAATTCTTTAGAAATCTTTGAACAAAATCAAGTCTTTTTTTTTTCAACAAAAAAGAATTTATGAGAGAGAAATAAATTTATTTTACCATATTTCATCTTATGTATTAGAATTATATATAGACATGCATGCATCTAATATGTTTTGGTCAGGAACAACTGTTTAGGGACACATGATTTCTTCGTTTAATAGGTGTTTTTCCCAACACATTACTTCTAAGACTGCCTATGTTGGTTGTTCTCATTTGAATGGATTTGGGACACTTCCATTCATGTTAAGTGTTCAACTTTATCCTGGCGGGCTATTCACTCTTAGAGGTGGATCAGTAACACAACCAAAAATATCGAAGCATACGTTATCGAAAATTTTAGGAACTGCATAAGGGCATATCGAGTCTAAATTACATATCGTCCCATAACTTTATAACAAAATATATTTAATCACAAAATTAATTTCTTATTAGATTTAATCTCAATTTTTCAGTCAGGGTCCAATTTCGATCCCAAATTGATGATAAAAAGTGAAATGACGTCATTTTGAAGTGCAAAATTGGTGATTTACGGTAAGGGTGCTAATATGACGTTTATGTTTGCTATTTATATTTGATTTATTCTTTTCTCTTACAATTTTATTACACATCGTGTATATTTAAAAATTCTAAAAGAAAATAAAAAAAATCAAATATAACTATCGCATGTGATATCACATCAACACCCTTGCCATAAATCACAAATTTTGAACTTCAAAATGACATCGTATTGACTTTTTCGGCCGATTTGAGACCAAAATCAAACTTTATCAGAAAATTTGAGACTAAATTTGATAAAAGTCAATTTTAAGACTATATTTATTTTATTAGGCCGCGTTTACTTTGGTGGTCGGAATTGTGTTGTTAAAATTACTAGTGATCGTAAAACCCGTGCTTCGCACGGCCAGAATTGTTACATTGTTTAAATTATAATAATTAAAAAATTTTAATTATAAATTTGAAAATTTACAAAAAAAAAAAAATTTAAATTTAAAAAAAAAATATATAACTGAATTTCTTCTTGAACTAAAATTAAAGTGATGTTATATCACTGGATGTTACATTCGATACTAACTTACCTTCAAATCACTGTCCTACAAATAACGTCTTCCATAAAAAGATTTTTCCAATACCATCATATATATATATATGTATATATATATATAAATTTCATCAATATTCGACATTACTAATTATCTAATTATTGTATCATAAACAACACGATGTTTATAATTTAAGTTTTTTTAGCAAAACTTTATATTCAATTCTCAATTCAGACCTATTATATGATAAATCTTGTGAAATCATTCTAATACGGAATGTTAAATTGTTATCAACAACTACTACAAACATCCCATCAAAATCATGCAGACTCTATCAAGAAACAAAATATATTATCGATTTAAAAAAGACAACAATTTTTAATCTCATCAATTGTCATTCTCAATTATATAAACATAAAAGAAAAATCATTAAAAAACATATATAAACTAATAAACTATTTATTTAGTTAGATATTAATCAATTACACACAAAATATAACATAAAAAATTATATCCATACTAAGAAAAAATAATAATTATTTCAAACACAGTGATAATATAAATATACAATTATGCTTGATTTAAAAAAAAACTAAACATTAAATTACGAAACAACTATAAATTTAAAATATTTAAAAAAATATAAATACATATATACATATTAGTATAAATTTTGTCAATATCTATAAAGCTGACCATGACTAAAAAATAGATTTTTTAAGAAATACTCCAACATGTTAAAATGATTGACCATGAGTTTTATTTATTTACATAACATACGAAACAATCAAAATTGCAACATGTAATCAATATGAGGCAATGAAAATCTTGCTATTAATGTTAGTTCACCAACGTTGCTACCAATAAGAACCTTGACCTCAATTAGTCTATCACTCAACCCAGTGATAACCAACCTATATAATAAAAACAAAATTATAAAAAATATTATATGGTCATTGAAATTTAGAAAACCAAATAAAATATCAAAATGACTTTATAAAAAAAAAATCAATATAGAGTACTCAATTTTGATACACAAACAACATAAATTAATCTTGCTCAAACATTATTACCATTACTCTTTTCTAAAATAATTCTAAACTTTTTACACCAACATTTCTAAAAAATTTACACCAAGTTTTAGTGACAAAGCATGCGACAACTCATGTCACCAATAAACATTAATTCAGAATGAATCGAGAATAAATTTTCAATTTTGACATACTTCAATATAATAAAATCTGATTCTTCTCCAAAAAAGAAAAAATAAAATCACCACACAGTGTTATATGCTAAAAAAAAGATGAAAAACAAATAGATTTACAGTATCAATAAAAAATTAATGAAAATAGATATGCATCCAAATAAATATAAATCCCACAAACGGATATTTAAATTCAGCATTATTGCATTTCTAAAAAAGTTCAATGATTTCATCAATATTTGTTGGTTCAAATTAGGATAACTTACAATATCTATAAATGGTCCTATAACATTTCTCATCAATGTTCAAACAGATTATTTAATATTATATAATAAAACAAAAAATGGCTATTACATTTTCAATTAATAAAAAACATATTAATATTCAAACAAATTATCTTGTTTGATTGGCTTCTTTCAAACTCAATTTTAACCCCTCTGCCTAATAGACACTTTTGTACAAAAGTGTTAATCATATTTTTCACTTTTAGATTACAGAGGTAGGTGAGTGGATATGCTTGATAATTTTAATAAAATTAAATGAGATTGATAAGTGGTATGTGTAAATATTATATATATAATAGAATCTTAATTTTAAAGTTAGTAAATCTAGTAAACATTCTAAATAAGGTGGTTAAACATATTAAAATAGCAGATGTCGATACTCACATCTTTTTATTTTTTGGAGACTCGATATTCAGTCCAAGGACCAACTAATCCAAGGTACAAAATATTACGGTCTATAATATATTTATCTACAAACAATTTCACATTTAATTAGATCACCAATTAATAATTTTAATATTTTTTATTAAAAAATAAAAACAAACTTGTTTATTGTTTTTAATAGTTACATAATACTAAAGTCATTGTTATTTTCAAACTTTTTTGAAAAAATTTATTTTACATTAATAAAGGCAATAAACCCACAAACAAAACTAAATATAAAATGACCTAACCAAAATATAACAAAAATACGTACCTCAAATCATAATAAAAATCACCGAACTCGAACCTTCGTAACTCGACAGTGAATTTTTTCTACACCTTAACATCCACTTAAAATAATAAATCGTTGTTAAAATATTACAATATAAAAAAAGAATCGATAAAGGAACTTAGTTAATAAGATCAATATAAAGTACTATCAGTTGGAACATATATAATGAAAATAATTCTCGCTCCGAAATCAATGCCATTATACTTCTTAATAATAATTATTTTTATTATCTTTTTGCAATCTAACATTTTTAACATTATTTTAACAATGAAATGAATACTGCTAAATAAACATTAAGGAAAACATAATAAATTAAAACAAATTACTTTTTTCTCTTTCTTTCACAACCAATTTCAAGTCATTCTACCTAATAGACCTCTTGTACAAAATGTTAATCATGTTTCACTATGTTGGATAAAACAGAAAAGGAGGGGTGAGTATGTTTTGTAGTTGTATGGAAATTAAATGATATTGATAGGTAAATATTTTTAGATATGTGTATATAAGCATTATACTTAGTAAAAACTATAAATGAGGTGGGTGTTATTAGTAAAATAGTTGATGTGGATAGTTCCTCTATAATATATTATTTATAAAAATTTCACATTTAATTTTATTACAATTTAAACTTGTTTTTAATAAAAATAAAGGAACAAAAGAAGTTTTTTATTTTTAAATAGGTACATAATAACAAAGTCATTGTTCTTTTCAAACTTTTTGAAAATCAACTTTATATTAATAAAGGAACAAACACACAAATAAAATTAATTATCAAATGACTTAAGAGTAAAATTAACAAAAATAAGTACCTCAAATCATAATAAAAATAACTAAGTTCAATTCTCTGTAACCCGAAAGTCAACTGTTTCTAAACCTTAAAATCCATATAAAATAATTATTGTTAAAATATTACAATACAAATAAAAGAACCTACAAATGAACTCAATTAAAGGACACCAGTTCACAAACAATGAAAATCAATCTTGCTCCAACATCAATACTATTATATTTCTTCGAAACGATTTTATCATCATTACACAATTCAACATTTCTAAAAAATTAAAATCTAGATTTAGCTAGACAAAGAATTTAATAATCTATGCCATCAATAAACCTGATTTTATTATAAATTGGGAATAAATCTCCAATCATAATAACCCGAGCCCATTTAACTTTTCATTTGACACTTGTTTGTTTTACTAAAAAGATGAAACCATATTAAGCTCACAGTTTCAATAAAAATTTAAAATAATGCATCCAAAGAAATATAACTCTCACCAGATAACGTATAAATGCAACATTATTGAATTTTACCAAAAGCTCAATTACTTCACAAACCTTCACTGGTTCTAATTTCCTTTAGAAATATCTTCAAAATGATCAATTTTACTTCTAGCTTATACATTTGGAGGAAAACTTAAATTGCTTATAAATGACCAAATAACATTCTTCCCCAATGAAACTAAAAGTAATAAAATATAATATAATAAAATAAAAGATAATTTCATTAACTTCAAAAAAACACATAATACGTCTAAATAAATTACTTTTCATTGTTGGTTTATTTCACACCCATTGTACTATGACACTAATTATGTTTCTCATCACTGGTTTGAAGAGGTAGGGGAGTCGATATGTTTGATGGTATTGAAATTGGATGGGATTGATTTCAGCAAAAACATTTAGAGAGAAACTTAAATTGCGTATACATGATCCAATATAATTTTTATCACTGTTCAAATAAAAGTAATATAAAAGTCGCGAACCGAGGCCAAACCAGTGTAAGTTAACTCAAATCGAGATATGTTACATGGCCCGGTTTGGGCTGAACTCGATCTGAAACTCAGGCTGATTGACCTAATTTGCGCTGAATGTGGATTAAATTTGAGCCAAATTTGGGTTTGTTACGATTGATTGTGGCTAAATTCACAACTTTTAAAAATTACAATCCTTAAACTGGCAGCCTGAAAAAGTAGTGGTCCTTATTTTATATTAATAAAGTAACAATTACATAAATAAAATAAATAATTAAATATTTAAGTAATAGACAGTCTTGTGCAAAGACGGGTAAGTATATTTAGTAGTTGTATTGAAATTAAAGAGGATTGGCGAGTGAGTATCTTTAGAGACGTGGGTGCAAGTATTATATGTTGGATAAAATTATAATTTTAAAGTTGTATATTTAGTAAAAAAAAAAAAGGTGAATGAGTTAAGAAGTGGACGAACTTATTAGAATAGTATGGGAAGATAGTTACATTATATAAAAAATTATCTAAACATATATGAGTAAGTTTTATATGAAAACGCTTTATAATAAGCTTAACATGGAATAATTTTAGAGTATCATTAATCTCATCAGGAGTATCATTAAACCTGTCAGGGGTATCATTAGTCTGGGTTCAAGAAAATTTAAAATATTTTTTTTGAACTCAGACTAATGATACCGCTGATGAGTTTAATGATACTCCCGATTAGATTAATGATACTTTAAAATTGTTTCATGATAAGCTTATCATGAACTATTTTCATATAATACTTTGCCAACATATATATCGTATTTAATTTGATTAATAATTAATAATTTTAATATTTGATTTTTGATACATAAAAAAAAAATTAAAACATTTAAATAATAATAAATTTAATATTAGTTATAAGCAAAAATTGCGATATAATCGTAATATAACAGAGAAACAAAGTTAAAAGAAACAAATTATTAAGATAAATAGAACAAAAATAAGTATATTAGGTCAATGGGAAATATTTTTTAAGGGTTGTAACTTAATGAGTGACAAAATTTGGAACATAAATTTTGAGATTGTAATTAAGGAAAATAATTTTGGAAGTCGCAAATTGAGGTCAAACCATCACAAATAAACACAAATCGAACTATGTTACATGGCCGGATTTGGTTGAATTCAAGCTTAACTGTTGGCTAATTTACCCGATTTGACCTGACTGGGGGACTATATTCGGGCCCAATTTGGGTTTATTATGGCTAATTGTGCATAAATTTGTTACTCTTTAAAATTACAGTCCGTAAAATGCTAACAACAAAGTTATGGTCCATAAAAAATATTTTCAAAATATTAATTCTCGAGTATGTATAGAGTGAAATTGTTCTATACATGAATCATTGAAGGGTATTAGTTGTTTTCGATAAAAGTATTAGTTATTTTTACTGAAGAGTATTAGTGGTTTCCACTAAAGAGTCTTAGTTTATTTTCACTGAACAACTAAAACTCCTCAGTGAAAATTAATAATATTCTTCAGTGAAAACAACTAATCTCTTTCAATGATTCAAATATAAATCATTTTCACTCTATACTTTGTCTTAATTCTCACCTTGAGAATTGATTGATAGACATTAACTCTTGGGGCTTATATTTATTTAGTTGGGGGGAAGGGACAAAATGAAGATTGTAACTCTTTCGGCTGGAAAAATAAGGATCTTAACTCAACGAACAAACAATTTAAGGACAATAACTTTTAAAAGTAGCGAATGAGACATAAGACATAACACACCATCTAGAATTTTGGACAGCCTTAAATCACCATTAAATTATCATAAATGGAGGTCAAGTCTTTCGAAATGTTAATCCTACTGTTGGATATAAAATAAAAATAAAAATTACTAAAAAATATATATTAAAGTTGAAAAAAAATATTAATTTATAATTAAAAATCTATATATCTATTTGTGAATCACCCCCACCCTCTCAAAAACCTCTATTTTGAAATACTTTGATTCTATGCATCTATGCTATATATGATATTATATTTATCTTAATTTATATCTCAGTTATTTATGTTCCCTAATTTTAATCTATTTCTGAATCACTTCCTACTTTTCTAGACCCTCTATTTTGAAATCTTGAGTTTGTATTAGTTCGATTTATAATTTTTTTTTTTTAATTACGAAATATTTTTTTTTAGTTTTTTTTAATTACAATTGATTAATGAATTGTGTCTTATTCTTTGATAAATTACAAAGGAATAAAAAAGATCGATTTTTATCGTTCACTCTAAATATAATATCTATTTTTCTTAGTTAGCCTATTCTTTAAAATTATAATCATACATTTAATTAAAACAATAATAAATTAATGGTCACAAATTTTAATTTAAAATAATAATTAATTAAGAAGATAAACATAACTCTAACTTAATTTAATTTAAAACTAATAACATAATATTTATAAATCCGCGTAATAAGCGAGGTTCAAGGGCAAGTACAATAGTAATTCATGAAAAAAACCATAACTAAATCTCAAGCAAGACCTCCCTTGAAATCCTCGTCCACCATATTTTTCATAATTGTTGTGCATTTAATAAACATCTTCATAATATCATAGTCAAATCATGTTTATAGATTGAAAATATTTAAAATTGATTATAAAATATGAAAAAAGAAAATTAATGGGTATCATGACTACAATAGGAACTATACTAAATTAATAATCATATGTGGGTTATACATATTGAGATGTCATAATATTGAGTTTAAAATTCAAGTGCATGACATGCACTTGAATGAATGCTAGAATTTGTGAAGATTCAAATAAATTCTAGTATAATTTTTTTTATTTGCTAGTTATATTCAAAATACAGTAATTTGATATATGATGATTTAAAAATTAACATTTTATAATTTAGAAAACAAAAGAAGGCTATCATTAAATACAATTAATTATGAATTGACATCTTTATAATATATATACAAAATTGAGCCATGATAGTCGATAATTTGATCAAATCTTACCGGAAATCATTCTACCAAATCTTAACAAATAGTATTAAGCACCTACGGTTTAGGAATAGGAAAAAAAATTTATTTGATTATTTTGGCTTCGCCTTATTAAAATTTGTAATTTTCAATATTTTTCTAGTATAAAAATTTCATAGAAATACGAAAGTTATATTGGTAAATATAATGTTAATAAAACCTTATTTTTAAAAGCATAATGTATTCATGGAGTATATATAGTGTAAACTCATTAATGCATAATTAATTTGCAATACTTTTTAATAGAACAACTCATACTGCTTACTGTAACCAACTCATACCCTTCATATCTTCCAACTCATACCTTTTAGTGAAACAACTCACACCCTTCTTACCTCTTGACTCATACTCTTTAGTGAAAATAATTTGTACCTTAGAACGAATACTCTTTAGTTCATATATCTATTGATTGATTTCACTCTATATTTTACCTTTATGATTTATGTAATTATTCAATTTTATTTATATTGGATCGAAAATACTCTTTAATTATAAATTTATGCGTATTGCAATCAACCTTAAAAATAATGAGGGCTAGTGTATCATACTTTGTTATGAAGTCACTTTAAATCCTTCGTTATTGATGGACAAATGATTAAATTAAATTACTCTTTGTATGCATTTTTTAAATTATAAAAAAACAATATATAAACTATTAATATTTAGAGATCACAACTTGATTAAAAAAATACATCCTCAATACGATTCGTTTTTTTATAAAGAGAGTTTGTTTTTTATTATCATATTTTATTAAGAAAAGTATAAATTATTTATTCTATAGTATACTCTCTTTCTTCTTTATTAATCACATCAGAATAATTAAGGGCTTTGATGGATTACATTAATTTTTATTTGGGTTTCATAAACTTTAAATATTTTTATGTTAATTTTAAAATTAATTCGTGTAAAAAATAGTGGAACATCACATTTAATATGATGGAAAGAGAAAACCAGCTGTTGGAGTAAAAAATAAAAAAGTGAGATAATATCTTAATTAATATTACATATAAATCTCCAAAAATTAGATCACAGCCCAGACTAATCTTAACCAAATATATATACTACTACCCAATATATATAGGAGGAAGTGGGTAACCGAATTAAAGGAGATGCTTGAGCAAATTAATAAATGCATGAAATAAAAAAAAAAAATTAAAAACCTTCTCAAAGTTAACTAATTCGCTTGAATATCGGGTATATTTTGCAGAGTATAAGATTTACATGGATATTGTTAGTTGTATATAATACACGCACTTAAACATTAATCTTCTTCCTCAGGGGCTTCACTTTGCAAATCATATATTAAAACTACGAACTACTACAATTTTCAATACTAAAATTCAGAGATGATAATGAGGAAGAAGAAAATGAAGAACATATATAGGGAAAAAAAAAGGTAACAGTTCCAAAATTACAGAAATCAATCTAATGGATAATAAAAAATCAAAGTACATAATTTAGCTGCAATTCCTAAATTACTAAATAAAAAAATACAAACACAAATTTCTTTTTATAATAAAAACAATTCCATACATAACATACAACAAATTGAACGGCCATGATATATAACTGAAAAAAAAGATCAAATGTTGATAATCTCTCCCTCCAAAACTATTTAAGGAAATCATTTTGCTATTATATATTTATGATATAGTAGACTATATCTAAGTTATCACATGATATAACTTGTTTACTTTGATATATTTGTATTTGGCTTAATATAGTAAATGGTTGTTTAATTTTCAAAATTATACAAATAAAAATTGTTTATTTACAAATATACCCTTCTTTAATGTACCAGCAAAAATTACTACTTCAACAAATATAATCATTACCTCATCAAAAAATAACAGAGACCATTGTAGAATATCATTTCATCTTTTTCTTCAATTCACTCCCTAGAAAATTAAGCCTCAATCATTGCTTGAATTACCTTTCTTCCCCATCAATAACATCGAGTCTCAATTAATACTCCTTCAAACTTGTAATCTAAAAAATCTCACATAATTAATTAATACTCCTTCCAACTTGTAATCCACAAAATTCATCTCTCACCAGCAGCAATTCAGTCCAGTACGTCGGCGGAGTTAACAAGGATGGAAACCTCCGAGTTGAAGGCCCCTCCGCCGCGTCGAAGAGCAATTTCACCTGATTCGGATTGGATATGTGGCTTTGAAGGCGACAACGCGGAGATTAGAGGCGACGTTAATTTCAACGACAACTGAATTGGCTGCAGTTGAGTTGGAGGCGTAGTTGATGACAACTTTGGCACTGAGGGAAGCCAGATGCACGGCAATGGCACGGCCGATGCCGCGAGATGCGCCGGTAACGATGGCTCCCCGGTCATGGAGAGGCTACGGAGAAAGACCATCGAGCCAAAATAGGGTTTGGCTATTGGAGCTAAGGTATACCCTGTTTAGTGGAGGATAATTTGGTAATTTTAGGACAGTCGAAACTCCAGACTAAATATATCCACTCAAAATGGACGGATAAAAAATCGTTGTTTAAGAGGGGTTTGTTCCGGGTTGAGTGGATAACCCGGGTGATTGAACATGCCAAGTAAACGCGAATTAAAGACCTACTATTTTTGTAAACTGCCTTTATCTTCTAAAGTAAACATAGCCTTAAAAGATTATGAGACAATTTGTAATTCGGTAATTTAAACTCACATAGCATAGCCCTAAAATTTCCTTCATTGCGTTTTTGTTGACTTTGACAATGTTAAAATCATTGCAATATGAAATTTGGCCACTTTGCGAAATGATTTTAATATCTGAATTAATGAAAAGATTAAGAGCAAATCTGCACCAAACTGGCTGTGTGCCATTTTGATTGAACGGTATTTTTATTGAATTTATGCTAAAAATAGGATTAAGGTGAACGTGGGAGAGAGAGACACGACACGAGTCAAGATTGCCCAGATAGATTTCTTCCTACTTGCTAATGATAATTAGAACCTTAATCACGGCCTTGTCATTACGAGTATTAATTAATCTCAAACTCTTACTCCCCACCCCATGTTCATTACCCTTTGTTTTTAACATAAATTATAATGTGAGAGTTGTTTATAAATATTTATAAAAATAAATTACTTTTTAGTGATATTGTGACATATAAAATATGTTAAAAAGGGAATAAAGTTATTTAAAGTGATATTATGGTAATTGAAAGTTGATTGTGCATGGAAGAGGCAATCAGAAAAAAAAAGACTTTTTGACAACATAAATTCTAGCATGCATTCAAGTGCATGCTATGTATTTGGAGTTTAAGCTCAATTTTGATTTATTTTAAAACATACACTAACATGTCAAATTTTGTACTTTTTTACAATTGAGGTATTACTAATTACTTTTTGAAAATATTGCTGATTATTTTTGGAGATATTACTAATTATTTTTTACGGAATTACTAATTTCTACTCGATTTTTTTTTAAATTTAAATTCATATCATGTACTCAAGTACACAATAAAATTATTATTATTATTTTTTCAAAAGGGGTCCAACAAAACATAAGGAGAGGGAGTACTGCTTACTACTGTTTGTGTATTATTAAAAAAGGAGAAGATTAACGGTAAGTAACGAGTTGGACGTTGTAAACAGCGGATTTGGAAAGAAGTGAGCACACAGATCACAACAATATAAATCCAAAATAGCACAAAACCCACTGACTAATTATTAATAAATTAAGACAACGCAAAATTAAATTAAAATAAATCAAATCATGGCACCCTGCTCTATGTAAAAAAATAAATTATTAAATAGAAATTGATAATGTTTAATCTTTAGAATAGTTGGTTGGTCAACATATATTGACCTCAAATTGCATACGCATAGTTAGTGCATACACGAATTATTTCGATTTAAACTTGCGAAAATGGAAAAGGAAAATGAGAATGGCGTAGGAGGCCGCATTAGACTGTTTGGCTGAGGTCCGATGACGTCTTCAAGATATCGTTTTTTCTGCCCCTAGATAAAAAAAGAAAAGAGAGAGAATAAGATTTTATTTTATTTTTTAATCGGCAGAGAGAAATTTTATTCCACAAAATTACGGATATAAGATACAACCCGTAAGCAGAAAATACAACAGAGAATAAGAAACTTATATGAAATGCATACGCAACCAATTGATTATAAGTAGAGATTTTGCCATTAGTGACAACTTTTTATTTTCTCCAAATTTGATTATTTATCTCTAGTACGGTTTACGGAGTTCGGAGATTATCGAATCCGTACCGAAATTCGCACAAAAAAAATTGAATCGACAAAATCGCGGATTTTTTTACTTTAACCGTACCGAAATCGAACCAAATATTTTTTTGTACGGATTTGGATATCACTAAATTAACCGTACCGAAAAACCGAATGTGACCGTACCGAAATGTACCGTAACAAATTGAACCGAATAACCGAATTAAATATGTATTAAATTTTTTATTTTTTATTTTTCAAACATTATTATAATGTTATTGAATTCAAGTAAAACTATATGATATCATAATTTCTCCTCTTTTTCAGAATACAAACATTATACTCCCTCCGTCCCATAGTTATTTTCTACATTACTATTTGCATAGGTTTTAAGAAAAAAGTTTTTTATTAGTATTTAAAGTGATAAAGTAGATATTTTTAGTTAGAGGTGTATGGAGAATATAATATTAAAAAGTATTGTTGTTTTTTTTTTTTTTTTTTGCCAAATATAGATGTAACAATTGAATATGAGACATACTTTTTTGACAATGTAGTAAATAATTTTGGGATGAAGGGATTATTATTTATTTTATTAAATTTTTTAAAACGTTAATTTATGTTTAGGTGTATATCAAAATTGTTTAAATTAAATTTTTATTCTTTTAATTTCATTTTTCATGTATATTCTTTTCTTACAAAAACTTAGATATGGTGTACCATGTGTCAGGAATTACAATCAACGTAATTTTAATATTGCATTTTCCATTCATAAGATATTTCAAAAGAATTTTTTAAATATATATTTTATATAATGTATATTAAATACTTTATTGGTGGTGATTTGCGTTAATTTTTTAATCATCCATCACTACTAGAAAATTGATATTTAGTGACAGTAATCCTGTCATTATAATTTTTATAGCTAAAATCTTTAATGACATGATCCAGTCATTAACGATTGTTTCCTGTCATTAAAGATTTTTAACTAGAAAAGCTATAGTGACTGACTACGACAGGATTACTGTCACTAAAAATAAATTTTTTTGTAGTGCATTATCATATAATGTATTATATTCGAACTTGAAAACATATATATTTGATTGTGGTTGAAGTTGTGTAGTATTTGTGTGAATATGTATGCATCAATATGTTTTTTTTAATTGATTAAAAAATGAAAGAATGATAAAAAAAAATTGGTAAAAAATCCGTTTCTCCGCTCCATTTCGTACCGATCCGCTCCGGTCCGTTTGTAACCGGAAATTTGCTCCGATCCGTACAGAAAAATAAAATATTCGTACCGTACGGTACCAAAATTTCGGTATGGACACGAACATACAAATTTTAAAATAACCGAATTTTGGTACAGACGCAGATATTTTTAAATATCCGTTTTGATCCTTTCGTATTTGTCCCATTATATTTGTCTCATTTAGGAAAATTGGTTAGCACACCACAGTTATTACCCATTTCTCCTTTTACAATCATCTTCCTGAATCACTTATGTGTTTTTCAATTAACAACTATTTATATTTTAAAATTGAGACATAACACTAGTAATACAATCACAATTAGGACAATCCTTTCTCCAACATATCATTTTTATTATGGGAATATAAATAGAAAATAAAATTTTATTACTATTATCATTAAAGAATTTATACTGAAGAGTAAGGTTGAAAATATCGGTATCGATAGCAATATCGAGAATTTGAATTTGTAAAAATATCGATATGAAATATTGATATCGATAAATTTAAAAAATTATGAAAATTTAATTAATAACAAACTTTTAATACATAAATATAACAATAGAAATAGAGCAAATTTTACATTTGTAATATTAATCGATATTAATCGAAATTATCGATATTTCTAGATATTTTCTCGATATTTTACAATTATTAAGCTTAAATTGTACAAAAATTCAATTAGAATTCATATTACATACCATATTTATCGATATTACAATATTTTTTTTATGGATATTATGAAAATATCGTTAACCCCAATATCGATATCGGTAACCATAAAAAATGGATATATCGAGTATATATCCGGATATATTCGTCCTTGGCGAAGAGTAATATTCGATATAACAGTCGGATGAACATAAATAGATAAATAGACAATCAATCTTATAAATATAGCCAGCATATATATATATGTATATGTATACCTGCAGCAGGTTGGGTGGTTGAAGAAGAGGGGTGGTGTTGGGGTGGGATAACAACACCAGGCCAAGATTTGCACATGCAATGCTTTCCTTTTTCTATGTTAGCATATATGGTGCTTAAGTGCTTCCCACATCCTACCCATGAATATTTCCCACATTTCTTGCAATCCACTCTAAAACACATTCTTGTATATATTTAATTTCTTCTTCTAATTATCCCAACATTGATTCAACTGATTTTGATGCTAGCTCGATCTAACCAATTTTATGTAATTCTGTTATCCAATTTGGCTTTTCTTATATAGGATATCATCTACATCAAAATCATCATTTATCTTCATAGACCAATGTGTGAAAAATGTCCTGTCTTTGAAATTAACGAATTGTTTTCTTGTTAGCCCACAAACCTAATATAATTTAATTGCTAGCTCCATTTGTTTGTTTGCATATGTTTGTTTGTATTGAAGTATCCGATTTAGACAACTGTTGGGTGGATTAATATGATCTAACCAATGATATCATTATGGTATGGATATATTTGGATCTCTCCATTTGTCATTTGATAAATTTTATAACGAATAACGCATCACGTACGTCCTTATTATTACTGTATCTTGTAAACTAACTAATTTGACTGTATAACTCAAACGTTACTGCTTATTTTCATTTATATAGTATTACCATCAAATTAATTATCCTTTAATAAAATAACTAATATCATTAAAAAAATAGTAAAATACACACAAAATGCAAAAGTATTTGGTTCACAATATACTTTGTCACGTTTGATCGGTGAATGACTTGACACCTCATGACTCATATGATATATTAATGTTTAAGATCATTCACAAAAAAAAAAAAAAAAATTGATGAATATCCAAGTCTAAAATGGTGCATATACGTGCCTATCAATCAAACAAAGTGATGGAGCACTTCGAGTCGACAAGCATATTCATTGAATCTGTTCTATCTATTTTATTATGCTATTTCATTTAGTTTGGGCTTTATCTTAAGTTTGAATTTGGGATTTTATTTATGGGCCGCATGTTTAGGCCTTTTATTCATTATCTAGATGTTTTGCTACGCACTATTGAAACTTGATGATTGTTCATGAAAAATTGGGGTTCCCTTACTCCTAGCGCACGACATTCTATTGAATCAACATAGATAGATTGAAGATGCTTTCTTTCTAAAAGGAACACGCTTGTGGCATCACAAAATTCCTAACTTGATGGGCATGTGAAAAGTGTTTTAAGGAACATTGGTACCGTTGGCAAGTACGTCCAGGAAAGACGAAACAAAAGTTGTTGTGTCTTGGTCACATGAAAGTTTGTGACATTTTATCTGAAATTTGAGCACCTAAAATATCATTATGATGCCTTCTAACAGTAGTACATACAGGACGCCACCTACATTTTTTTTTTCAACTATCAGTGTGTGCGATCTACCTACTAGTACCTAGGAATTAGGAAATGATGCTATTTCTAACAGTTTTACTATTCCAATTTGTATTCCCTATTCAAATTATATAACACGTGGATTAATGATCTAGTAAGCGGAACTTATAATAAAATGCGAAAAGTGAACTAGTAGCTAATACCTAGTTACCATTACCAATGGAGTGAGTTTTGTTCCGTTCAAGGTTAACTCGTTTACTCTACATAATGGTTGTTGGTGAACGAATCTAATCGTAAGGATTAGTGGCTGTTTTAATCCGTTTTTACGTCACCAATCAATAACGTGTGATTGATTACCACCGTAAATGGTAAATCGGGGTATGAATTTATCGAATTTGTAAATTCGGTAGTCGAAATTGGACTTATTTCGTGTATGTGTAGGTTTGGGTGTATTTGTGTGTGCTTTGGGAGTGTTTATAAATTTGAACTTGTATTTCACAGCTGGAGAACAACTATTTATAGAGACTAGCAAGCATGAGGTGTCCAAGACTCTTGGTCTCCCTAGCCTGCATGCTTGACATGTGTCCCTTTGATCTTATCTAAGCTGAATCTTAGTTACAAAGTCTTCTTTGGTCTTATCTCGGACTCATTGTTGTTCGCCTAGGTCGGCTTGATTGATCTTGTTGATTCTCCAACTGAAAGTTGTTCGCCTCTTGAGGTTGTACTTTGGAAGTTGCTCGCCTTATGACTTTGTTCAGCTTGGCTTTGGGATCTTTGTCCTTTGTTCACTTGTACACACCTCCTTGGCTGTTTGTTGTATCATAGTTTGACCAAGTTGTTCGTCATTGATGACTTCACAGTTGGCTCATTCTTGGTCTCGGGTCTTAATACCTGTTCGCCCATTAGTTGTTCGTCGGGGGAGTTGTTCATCACTTTATACACCTCTCAGATTGGTAGATGCACCCCAATGTTGACTATCTTTGTTTAAGCCCGTAACTCTTGTTCGCTTCATGCTGGATGATGTTCGCCTATCAACAATAATTGCCCCCTATCCTGACTAGATGTTGCATCAGACGAGCAACTTTGTGGCGAGCAACTGTAGTTAGGATATTGTTCTGGTCAAGACTTGGACGAAATCATCTTTGTGACGAGCAACATCGGGATAACCGTTTCGTCTTCCCATGATCTGGGGAGATCACGAAGATGACGCCAGCGCAATGATTGCGCGCCGTTCACGCGCGAACAACCCCGAGGCCACGCGCCCCTATAATTGTTTATAAGTCCTTCAACTTGTGGGTTAGCTCGGAGTTAACCCCGTTTTCTCTCCATTCGGCCCCTGAGTTTTCGAGAAATTATATCTGGGACCCCGTTTTTGCTTGGGGTATAAATAGTGGGAAAACTGAAATTTTTCCCACTTTTCCCCCTCTTGCTACAGTGCTCCGGCGATTTCTACTTTCCTCCGGCGATTCCAAGCTTTCCGACGTCCGTCCTTCAGCGTTTGGCTTCAAATTTCAACTCCCAGGTAGTTACTCTTCTTCTCCTATCTTCTTCTTTACTTTTTCTCTCAAAAACGCCATCGCCGCCGTGTGGGTTCGAGCACCACCGTCTTCTCCGGGATAGCGCCGCCGTCTGCAACTCTTTCTACCGCCGCTTGGATTTTTCTTCCTCTTCTATGTCTTCGCACTCGAGCAATAAGACTGAGGAGACCTTAGACCCACTTTTTCCAATTGCGGTCCCCATCGATCAACCTCCCTTCGAGATTTCTTCGGCGTCGGATCTTCACGTGGATTCAGTTGTTCGCTCTGTGGAGGACACCGGTGTGGGCCCATCTGGGAGAGAACTAACAGTTGCGGCGAACAACAATCGGGACGAAAGCTCTTCGTCTTCTGCCGAATCTGAAGATCCAGACCTTAACGAACTCACTCGCGAGTTTTTGGAGGGTATCAATTTTCCATCCCCAAAGATGCGGGAAAGCGAGATCCCAGCTGGGGTTGCTCGACTATTCGAATGGCGAACATATGCTGAAAGGTATGCGAACAACTTTCCCCGTCCCCAGAGGGAAATAATGGATAAGGTGAAAACTGAGTACCAGGCGAGCAAGATAAAAAGTGTTGTTCGCGAAGATGAACTGGACTCTATCCGGAAGGACTACAAAATCCCATACGATATTCACCTGTGGGCCCCCCGGAGAAAGGAAAGAGCTGATCGCCCACCCCCCGGATGCACGGCGATCAACCTTCACACCTTGATTGCCGGATTAAAGCTGCCTCTTCCACCCGTTGTTGGTCGATTCCTGGAGGCGACCAACTTAGCCATCACCCAAATTACTCCAATTGGGTGGATGAACCTTCTAGGCTCTATGTGCCTGTTCGCCTTGGAGGGGTATGTTGATCGGATCACTGCGGAAGAGATCAACTACTTGATGACAATTACAAGCTGCCCCTTAGGAGAAGAAGGCTATCACTATCTCAAGGCAAGAACTGGGTTGAAAATGGTGGAAGAGGTGCCGAACAAGATTCGTGACTGGAAGCAACACTTCTTCTGGATTGGGGGTGATTGGCGAGCATCTTCTGGTCCACACGGCGGCCCTGGACGAATAAATTCTCCAGCAGCCTATGGAAAACTGAAACGTAAGTTTGTTTCTTGCTCGCCTTTGGGCTAAGTAGTTCTAATTTAACTTTTCTTGTTTGTTCGCAGGCCCTCGTCTACCCAAGTGGGATTCGAAAGAGGAGGAGTTGAGCTCCGAGTTTCTGTTTACCTCGTGCTTGGTTGGCCTCCGAAATAGGGCAGATAGGACTATTGACTATCTTTGCCGAGCAAGGTGTCAAAGAGCTGCTCGCCTCTTGACTTACCCTCACCACCTAGAGGCTCAAGCTGAGGTGCCCCCAGGTATGAAAATTTCTAACTCCCGGTTCAAACTTTGTTCGTCATTATCTTGTTTAACTTGCTCGCCTAATTTCTTTTTCTCATTTTTTTTTTAGCCGAGCAAGTAACAGTTGCCGTTCCCCCAAGTTACGCTCTCCTTGAGCAAAGGGTCCTTGAAATGGGGCCACCAAAAGGGAAGAAAAGGAGAGGTGGCCCTCCTCAAGCGGTGCTCGCCATGTCGAACAAGCCTGAGGGGGCTAGAGTTCCGAGACAGGCTGCCCCCCCAGTCCAAATCCGGTCCCCTCCCGTTTCCCCTCCTCATGGGGGGAAACGTTTAAAGAAAGCTGACGGGACTCCCTTGTCCCACGATGTCCCTGGCAAGGGGAAGGAGAAAGTGGGTCACAGTCATCCTCGTCCAGAGGGGGATGCTGTTCGTCGCTCTACTGAGCCTGTGGAAAGAACAGGCAAGGCGAGCAAGGATTCTACCTCTGGTCGCGGCCCTGAGGATCTCACCCATCTGGGTTGGGATGAGCGAAAATTCAAGGAGTAAGTCCACATTAGCTTCTGCCGAACAAGTTCCATCATCATATTTTATTATTCTTCTATGTATCCTTTCCTTTCTCGTTCACAGATATCGTGCTGACGATTATCCTGGTCGAGCAAGTGTTGTACATCAGTACGCTTGCTCGAAAACTCCCGTTAACATAAGGGAGATTCCTGGCGAGCATGTTCGCAAGGCGACGGAGTTGGTCGCCCGAGCCTGGACGCGTCCCTTGGACAAAGCCATCCTCCAACAGGGGCAAATGGACAATCTCCACCTCTCAATGATGCTCGTCGCCAACGGCCTCGTTACTGCCCAAAGGGCAATTGCCCAAGTTGCCGAGCAAGAAGAGTCTGCTCGCCTTTATGCGAATACTGCTCGGCAGCTTACTGAAGAAAAGGATGGCCTGGTCGGCCAATACGAGGCTAAAATTGCTCGCCTCAACAACCAGATCAATGTTTACATTGATGCTGAGCACAAGCGCCTTGAAGAGATTCAAGTCTTGTCCAAAGAGCTGAAGGACAAAGAGGCCCTGCTTGGGGACAAGGAGGTTTTGCTCGGTGAGGGGGAGAAGAAATTGACTGCGGCTGAACAAAGAATTGTTGAGCTTGAAGCGGAGAATGCTCGTCTCCGGGAGGCAGAAGCCAACCTCTTCACCCGCGAGCAACTTGAAGAGGAGGTTCAAGCTCGCACCGGCCCCATCTCCAACCTTGGATATATTTGTGCCTACGCGGACAGCATCCGCACGGCTGATGCCTATGATTACAAGGACATGGTGGAGGAGATGAGCAAGGATTTGAACGAGTTCCTTGAGAACTATCCTCCGCCGAACAACGTTAAAATCCAGTTGGCGGACTTGGCTGTGCTAGGGGTTAAACTTGATAAACTTGACCCCAGTATCACCATCACTCATCCTCCACCAATTGTTGATGATGGCGAGCAGGGAGATGAGCCGGCTGCCGCAGGCGAGCAGAATGCCGAAGAGATTGAGCGGAAGGCTGCGGAGGACTTGGCCAAAGATTTGATTGTTGACCCTCCTGCCGAGCAAACTCAAGATCCTCCTCCAGCCGTGCAGCAATAGGCCTTAGACTTGGCACTTTTCTTTGTAATAGTTGTTCGCCTCTTTTTTGTAGTACTTGTAATGGCTGCTTCCAGCTTGTACTATTTTTTGGGCTTAAAGCCTTTGATTAATGGAACGTCTTTCTTATGTTCGCTCATTTCCTTATATATGTTAATTGCCTTTACATTTCTGTCAATGCCTTTACAATTATAACATATAGTGTTGGGCTTTTGTTCGAATTGAACTTTGCCTTTAGTGGAATCAGGGTTCAGCCTTAGGTTCTGTTCATTTTAAAAAAAACGAACAACCTTTAAGTGGCTTTGGTCCTTAGGTTCTGTTCATTTGTAAAACGAACAACCTTTGAATGGACTTGTACCTCGAGCTTTTGGACTTTTCCTTTTCGACGAACAACTATTATATTTACATTGCGAAATAATTACAAGTGTTGCAAGACTGTCCATCACTATCATATACAATCTGACGAACAGCTTTAAACACAAACTAAAACTTGCTCGCTTATAATATTTTTTGCCGAGCAACTCTATCTATAAAATCAAAAGCACTAGCACCAGACTATACAATGTGCCGAGCAACTTTTGAATCTATACTTAGGAAAATTTTAAAAAATTAGGCAAGTTTTTAGCCTTCCTTGATCCATTCCATTTGCTTGATTCACTTCATTCGCCATACTTGCCCCCAAGATAATTGTTCGCCCATTTATTGATAGTACTTCTTGAGATGTACGGCATTCCAGGAGTATGAGGCCGGCTTGTCTTCCATATCTTCGAGATCGTATACGCCATTTACGAATTTTTCCGTTATACGATATGGGCCCTCCCAAGCTGGTCCCAGTACTCCTGAAGGTTGGGCGAGCAGTTTTCTTAGAACCAAATCTCCAACTCTGAATTCCCGGACTTTTACACGGGAATTATAATAACGTTCCGCTCTTTGCTTGTATGTTGCATTTTTTAACTCAGTATTGAGTCTTTTTTCTTCGAGTAAATCCATTTCAGCACTCAGAGCAGAATTATTTGCTTGTTCATCAAAGTTGGTCGTCCTAATCGTACTGGTCCTTAACTCAATAGGTATTACTGCTTCTGTTCCGAAAGCCATAGCAAAGGGTGTTTCTCCGGTGCTAGACCTGGGAGAAACTTTGTATGCCCACAAGACTTCCGGGAGTTCGATAGACCAACCACTTTTGCTCTCCGCCAGTCTTACTTTTAATGTATGCTTGATTATCTTGTTCACAGCTTCAACTTGTCCATTTGACTGGGGATGATAAGGTGTGGAGTAATGCTTTTTGATCCCCCACTTCGCACAGAATTCTCTCAACTCTTGTCCATCAAACTGTGGACCATTGTCTGTCACAATTGCCTGTGGAACTCCAAAACGACAGACAATGTTCTTCCAGATAAAGTTGATCATCTTCTGCTGCGTGATGTTCACCATGGCCTCTGCTTCTACCCATTTAGTGTAATAATCGACTGCCACAACGGCAAATCGAACATTTCCTACTCCAGCCGGGAAAGGACCAATGATGTCCATCCCCCATTTTGCAAAAGGCCATGGGCTGTATACCGACACGAGCTCTTGGGCCGGTGTATGAATATTTGGGGCAAAAATCTGACACTGATGGCAAGTTTTTGCTTTCTTGATCGCATCCTGACGTAATGTCGGCCAATAATACCCTTGCCTGATGGTTTTGTACGCCAAGGCTTGCCCCCCAGTGTGATTTCCACATACTCCGGTGTGAATTTCTTCGAGTACTGCTTGCCCTTGCCCCCTAGGCAAACACTTGAGAAGTGGGACTGATATTCCCCTTTTGAAGAGTTGCTCGCCCACCAGAGTATATCTGGCGGCTCGCTTTACTAGCTTGACAGCTTCAAAAGGATTGTTTGGTTTTTCCCCACTTTTCAAGTATTTGACTATACTTGTTCTCCAGTCTTCTTCACTGGTTCGATCGTCGAGTTGGTTGACATTATAGCTTACTGTTGATGGATCTTTCATCTTTGTAACTATAATATCTGCCAACTCTACGGGTCCTTCACTTGTTGCTAGTCGAGCAAGCGCATCTGCTTGAGTGTTGCTCGTCCTTGGAATTTGCTGTATGAAAACTTGCTGCAACATGGATATTAGGTGAGCAACAATCCGTTGATACTCGATCATGTGATCATCTTTTGCTTCGTATTCACCTCGGACTTGGTTCACGATCAATTGTGAATCGCCAAATATTTGCAAGCGTCTGACACCAACCGCGAGAGATAGGTGGAGACCAGCAATAAGAGCTTCATACTCAGCTTCGTTGTTGGTTGCCATGAAACCAAATCTGATTGCCGAGGTGAATACTTGTCTATCTGGGCTGATTAAAACTACTCCTGCCCCCGAGGCTATATTGGTTGATGATCCGTCCACATAGAGATGCCAAAGATGATCAAGTCCTCTCGTCGGATCTGGTGGGAAAGTTAGTTCGACTATAAAGTCGGCTAATGCTTGCCCTTTGATCGCTGTTCGAGGAGCATAGGTCACCCCGAATTGGCTAATCTCCAGTGACCATCTTAAGAGACGACCTGCAGTATCGGGGCGATGGAGAATTTGCCTGAGCGGGAAAGTTGTTAGAACTTCGACTTGATGGTCAAAGAAGTATGGTCGTAACTTTCTCACGCTCATAACCAAAGCATACGCCAGCTTTTCGGTTGGAGCATATTTGATCTTTGCTTCGTGTAAAGCCTGGCTGACGTAATATACAGGTTGGTGAAATTTGCCGTCTTCGCGCACCAAAACGGAGCTGATGGCAACTTCTGATGCGGCTAAGTATAGAAAGAGCTTTTCTCCTGGGATTGGTTTTGATAGGATTTTGACATCTCCCAGGTATTCTTTAAGTTGATCGAAGGTCGTTTGGCAGTTGTTAGTCCATGCAAACTTTCCTTTTTTGACGGCCTCGAAGAATGGACGGCACTTGTCCCCTGACCTGGATATGAACCGGTTCAATGCTGCTAGGCACCCGGTGAGTCTTTGCACTTCTTTCACCGAACGTGGTGGTTGCATATCCATGATGGCTTTAACCTTTGAAGGGTTGGACTCAATTCCTCGTTGGCTAACAAGATGGCCCAAGAATTTCCCTGAGTGAACTCCAAAGCTGCTCTTCTTTGGATTCAACTTCATGTTATAGTGTCGAAGAGTTTCGAACACTTGAGTCAGATGTTGAAGATGGTCTTCCTTCTTGGGACTTTTGACTACGATATCGTCTACATAGACTTCCACCGTGTCTCCGATTTGTTGATCAAACATCTTGTTCACCAGTCTTTGATATGTTGCTCCGACATTTATGAGGCCAAACGGCATTCTTTTCCAACACAGCAAGTTTTTGTTTGTATAAAACGCTGTGTTCTCCTGATCATCTGGATGCATAGGAATTTGATGATACCCGGTGAAAGCATCCATAAATGTCAACATCTCGTGGCCTGCAGTGCTGTCCACCAATTGATCAATATGTGGGAGAGGGAAATTATCCTTTGGGCATGCTGCATTCAGATCTGTGAAATCTATGCATAGCCTCCAGGTCCCATTTGGTTTCCTCACGAGTACTGGGTTTGCTACCCATTGTGGACAGAGTGCTTGTCGAATGAGATCGTTGTCTAGCAACTTCTTAACTTCTTCATTCAAGGCTTGGTATTTGTCTGGGCCGTACTTCTTTCGCTTTTGATGGACGGGCTTTCTTGCTTGATTTATGTTCAGCTTATGACAAGCATGTTTCGGGTCTATCCCTACCATATCTGCGTGAGACCAAGCAAAGACATCTAGATTCTTGGTGAGGAACTCTTTCATTCGGGATCTGTAAGGCTCTGGGAGCTCAGATCCTATGAATAATTCAAGATCTTCGTTGTTGGGATTAACTTTGAACGCCTCCAGCTCTTCGACTGGAGTTGCTCGTCGTTTTTGTCCCTTCCAACGGGGATCAAGTATGGGTTCTTCAGGGTTGAAATCATTTTTGATGTCCATGGGCTCTGCCCCCAGGCGGGGTTCTAGATCATCAGTTGGCTCCGTCCCATTGTTGTTCGTTTGTACTTGGCCCTCCAAGTCCCCCACTGAGGGTTGTTCGTCATCACCCCTTTGTTGTTCGTCAGATGGAGGTTCCTAGCGGGTGGTAACGAGTTGTTCGTCCAACACTTGCTCGTCCAAGTGTTGTTCGTCCGTATCCATGTGGTCGTCCATGTCCATCATATTGTTCAGTATTGATGGTTCGTCGACGGGATAACTTGTTGCTTCCATCATGGATATTTGTACAAATTTTGCTCGTAGCTGTTGAATGCATTCTCGTGCTCTCCGTTGGTCTCCTTTAATTGTGCCTGTTCCACTAGCTGTTGGAAATTTCAAACAATAATGGTAAGTGGAACACGCAGCTTTGAATTCATTGAGAAAAGGTCGGCCAAGAAACCCGTTATAGGTCGACTCCTGGTCTACAACCAAGAAATCTACCATTCTTGTTATATTTCTTTCGGGTTCATTAGCCGTTACAAGTTGTACTGCTAATGTTACAATTCCCAACGGTGTTGTCACAGCATTCCCGAAGCCTATGATTCTATGTGTTGTATTCCGAACATAACCCGAATAATCTCCCAGATTATCGAGGGTCTTCTTGAATAAGATGTTGGTGTAGGCTCCGGTGTCCACCAACAGTCTGTGGACTCTGGTCCCCATAATCTTGGCGCAGATTACGAGTGAATCATTGTGCGGAGTTAAGACGCCTTCAAGGTCTTTTTCGGTGAAAGTTAATTCTGCCGTTTGCATGATAGACGGCTTAACTCCCATTTCTTGTACTTGGCCAATCGCTCGTAGCTCCGCTTTCCTCTTTCGATTAGAGTCGGGTGGTTGTCCATCAAAACACCCTCCCGCGGGACCTGCGGGTTCCATCATGAAAAGATCTTCTAAAGGTTGAGCTGGTATACTGGGAACTGGTCGCCCGGGTTTGTTGTTTCTCTGAGGTTGACCATCCTCTTCGTCTTCCGAGTTGTTCTCCCGGGTTCTCTTCCCAGGTTGCCTTTTAACGAAATTGGAGAGCTTTCCCTCCTCATAAAATCGCCAGAGTTGCTTAAGCAAATCTCTACACTCACTCGTAAAATGCCCCACACTTTGATGGTAGGCACAATACTTGTTTGTGTTGAGTTTGCTAGTATCCTGACGGATTTTACGTGGTGGGGAAAGCAACTCTTTCTCCTTTATGCTTTCATACACAGTATCAACTGATACTGTCAATACTTGGTTCAATTTTTCCTTCAAATCCGATCCTTCGGTGAATGCTTTCATATTTTTTGGGACCCTGTAGCTTGTCCCGACGGGCTTTTTGTTATTCTCCTTAGGATCAGCCTTGTTCTCCCCCAAATTTGTTTGTAGGGCCTCGTGCATGGAAACGAAAATGCCAGCTTGGTTTCTGAACTCGGCATAAGTCTTTGGGCACTTTAGATGTACCTCCTTCCATAACTTCGACCCTTTTTTCAATCCGGCCATCACAGCGACGATCTTTGTATCTTCGCTCACCGGTTCTCCTTCTAGCAAAACTTTATCGAATCTTTCCATAAACGCCCGGTCAGTTTCATCATCATTTTGCCTCAAATCTGACAGCCGGTGTTTTTGGGAAAGATACGACCCCGCCGTTGAAAAGTGAGAAAGAAATTCTCGACTTAGTTGGACGAACGAGTGGATTGATGCCGGCGGCATTGATGAAAACCACTTGTGAACCCGATCGCCCAATGTTAACGGAAAATTCCGGCATTGGGTGGCATCGCTGGCCCCCACGGAGACCATGTAGTCCGTATACTTCGTTAAGTGGACCCGGGGGTCGGCGATGCCTTCATATTGAATGCTATCCGGAAATTGAATCTTTTTCTGTATCGGTGCCTTCAAAATGTGAGCTGCCAAAGGTGAGGATGGCATGCTAGTCGTTCCCATCCCCCTCTGTTGGTCTAGTTGCCCCTGCATGTTCTCTACAGCCCTTCTTAGGCTTGATAATTCATCAAGAGGTGCCCCCTGACTTGGAGGCTGTTCGGCGAGCAAAGGCATTAACCTTTCTGCTCGTCGCAGTCCCTCGCTTGGAGTGGGCACTTCCTGGGCTTGCCTCCTAAGGTTGTTCGCCGCATTTGGCCCTAGGCGCCTGAAGGCTGACTGGGAGAGTCTTTCATGGACTGATGGGCGAGGCTGTTCAAAAGTTGCTCGCCCGTCTTCTGCTCCCCGGCGAGCAGCTTCCTGTTGGGGTTGGCTAAGCCTGTCCTGAGCACTGGAACGCGTTGTTCCATGGCTAGACATAGTTGTTCGTCCGCGACCAGACTCAGCCTGTACTTCTCTTTGGTCGACCACCTTGGCCTTTCCCTTATTTCGTCTGACTTGGGCACTATCAACCTCTCGCTGTTCGCCCCTAGTAGTCCTGGGTCTAACAACCTCTAGGGACTTGTCCCTTGGCCTTGCTTGTGTTGGCCTAATCTGCTCTTGTTGCCTCTGGAGGGCCTGGAGAGCAGCTATGGTTTTAGCCAACTCGTTGGGGTTGTTCGCCAAAGCCTCCATCTCAGGGGGGAGGTTATGTGTTATGGCTGTATGTTGCGATCTGTTCGCATGTCTCGGGTCACGGTCCTGGTGGTCGGCCGACGTGGCCCGGGTCTGAGATGCTCTTTTTGACAAACGTGATCCTTGGGTCTCTTTAGATTGAGGCATTTCAATTTAAATTACTTCTTAATTTATAAATTGAAGAACACCAAGAACACTTTTGTTTGTATCTTCAAATATTTCTTGAGATTTCCTATGAATCTTCAAGTTTTCAACTTGAAGTTCTTGAGTAATCACACTAAATCGGAGGTTCGAACCCTCCTTCTAGCGCCAAATTGTTGGTGAACGAATCTAATCGTAAGGATTAGTAGCTGTTTTAATCCGTTTTTACGTCACCAATCAATAACGTGTGATTGATTACCACCGTAAATGGTAAATCGGGGTATGAATTTATCGAATTTGTAAATTCGGTAGTCGAAATTGGACTTATTTCGTGTATGTGTAGGTTTGGGTGTATTTGTGTGTGTTTTGGGAGTGTTTATAAATTTGAACTTGTATTTCACAGCTGGAGAACAACTATTTATAGAGACTAGCAAGCATGAGGTGTCCAAGACTCTTGGTCTCCCTAGCCTGCATGCTTGACATGTGTCCCTTTGATCTTATCTAAGCTGAATCTTAGTTACAAAGTCTTCTTTGGTCTTATCTCGGACTCATTGTTGTTCGCCTAGGTCGGCTTGATTGATCTTGTTGATTCTCCAACTGAAAGTTGTTCGCCTCTTGAGGTTGTACTTTGGAAGTTGCTCGCCTTATGGCTTTGTTCAGCTTGGCTTTGGGATCTTTGTCCTTTGTTCACTTGTACACACCTCCTTGACTGTTTGTTGTATCATAGTTTGACCAAGTTGTTCGTCATTGATGACTTCACAGTTGGCTCATTCTTGGTCTCGGGTCTTAATACCTGTTCGCCCATTAGTTGTTCATCGGGGGAGTTGTTCGTCACTTTATACACCTCTCAGATTGGTAGATGCACCCCAATGTTGACTATCTTTGTTTAAGCCCGTAACTCTTGTTCGCTTCATGCTGGATGATGTTCGCCTATCAACAATGGTAATTTTTTGTTCACATATAGTGTATTTTTAGAGTCTAATTTGTGTTCCGGTTTTTTTCTTTTGATATTTTTTAGTAAATTTTTAATTAAAGTAAGTATTATGAGAATGTTTTATTTTTATATTTGGGGTATGAAAGTTATTGTAGAATGTAAAAGTGTGAAAGTTACTAGGGGCGGAGAGATAGATTTATGTTCCTCGTTTTATTTTATTTTAAATCTAAAAAGAGAAACAAATAGTTATTGCTAAACGGCACAAGCCCAAACAGCTTAATTGATTTTATACGGATTTATTAATTTGATTAATTATCCATCCAACATGAGATATGAAAGTCAAGTCCTGGGCCATATTTGCGTTTGGCCCATTAGTATTGCATAAGCCCATTTTGTGGGTTGGGGCGGCAAAGGGAGACCACATAATCGAATAGAAAAGATCAGTTTTCCGTGTGGGATTGAAAAGCTATGGCGTCCACAATTTCAGTCATCGTCGCCCGATCTCTCCCTGCGCACCCAACCCCCGAGAAGGCGCACGTTAAGAAACATGCGCAGGTGGCGCTCCCAACGCGGCGGCAGTGCTTGCTTCTGCTGACGGCGACGACGGCGTTGAAGGCGGCGGAGATGCCGGCCAGAGCGCAGGATATACCGCTGTTCGGGATTAGACGGGGCCTGCGCAACGCGGAGAAGGAGGCGGAAGAGATTGTGAAGGAAGGGTTCGAGGCGGCGGAAAAGGGAATTGAGGTGGCGGAGAAGGGGGTAGAAGCGGCGGAGAAGGGGGTGGAGGCGGCGGAGAAGGAGGTTGAGACGGTGCTGAGCTTCGGCGGACTCGCGCAGGCGGGAGTGGTTGCCGGAGCGGAGGCAGTCGGTATTTTGATCGGCACCGCCATTGTGAGTGGCATTTTAGGGCCCGAAGCTCAGAAATCATGAGAAATTAATTGATGTATGTCTTGTATTGTAATTTGTATTTGGAAATCAATAATTTTATTTTATTCACTTGTGCGTCAAGAAAATTTTAGATTACCTTCCTTTATTTTCCCGATAATTTTTTTGGCCAAAGTTCAATTAATTGCCAAAGTTTTGTATACATTGTGCAATTAAATGTTTTTTTTTTTTTACCAAATGTTTACCGATGTTTGCACTTGTTCCAATATTATTATTTAATGAAAACAACAGTGTAATGGCTGATTTTACTCCACTTAATTAGGTCGTGTAAAATGACTTATATGAGTGCAAATTTAGTCGAACACAAAGTACACAATAGACAATACAAACAAAATTAACTAAGGCTACATTGCCCACAATCTTCCAACGTAATCTTAAAATTTTAAAAGTCTTATTGTATAACTCTTACCAAAGGACAAATTATAAATGCAAGAAACATAAAATTCAATCATATTAAAAAGAAGAAAAAATATAAAGAAACTTCTGATACAGCCCCTATTGAATGTTTACTTTTAATTAATAAAGATATAAGGCATGAGCCAAACTCTAAATTATTTCATACATTGCACTACATATAATGGATTCGTTAATTAACAAGTACATTCACAATAATTCATGCAATTTATTTTATTAGCCATGATCATAAATGGTGTATGTTTGCGGACACAATTAATAGAGAGAATCAACACACCATTTTTTTAATTTTACTATAAAGATCAATTACATTTTTTTAGGATGAGTATAGTTTCATTTGCACTGTTTAAAAAGCCGACCAGGTGGAGGTGGAGGTGGATATGTACCGCCACAATAAATGGAGCACGCCTTGTATTCATACCAACACATTTTAGCGACCTTTCTCAAACCGCAGCATCAACATTTTCCATATTTGCACATTTTTTAAAGCATTTCTCTCGGGATATCAATATTTTCCCACTCTTCATTTCTTCCTCTCTAAACTATATTTATTAACAACTTTTCACAACTCAATCTCTTAGACTGTGTTTACTTTCTTAGGTAGGATAAGATTGGTTTGGTTAACAGTCATGACTTACAAAATTAAACTAAAGTTATCTGTTGTTTACTTCATTTGTTTTCAATTTGCTATTCAATAAAGAATAATCAAGAGAATTACTAAACTCGCAGTTTGATTATCTCGAGTTAAAAGAAATCCGCCCAAGTTGGGCCGATTAAAATTGGGCATTTAACACACCTTTGTTGCGGGCCGCCCAGTTAACATGACTTTACAAACATTCTAAGTAAACGGTTGTTAAAGGTCTTCTATTTTTCTTAGTGGGCACGCAGCCTTAATAAATAATTCATTTCTCTCTAATCCACATATACAACCTACAACTCAATCCAATTTCATTTTTTTCATACTTTATCAACAACCCAACACAATCTAAAATAATTTTCTTTTTCATTATTTAATAATTAAATTTACACTGCAAGAAAATAAAAAATTGACTACAAAATTAGAATTGTCTCCCTACAAAAAATTTACCCACAAACAATTTGCCTAATCGTAGGCAATTTCATTGTATGTGAGGAATGAAAATATTATAATTATAAATTTTTAGTTATCGGCAATCCCCACTACAAAGTTTTTTGTTGGGAATTTCTTAGTCAATTTATATTTTTTTGTAGTGTTATTTATAATCAATTTTTATTATATTTATTAGTTGATATATTAAATTATTTGATATTCGATATCGTAATTATATTAAAGAAAACATTACTATGCATTTAAAATAAGGATAGAAATTGTGATTCAAAATATATCAATATTGGTCTCTATTTGTAGAGAATAAAAAAATAAAGATTTGAATTTGATAATAATTATTATCATTTTATTAATAATATCTTAAAATTAAAAATAAAATATATATTAATAAAATTTATGTAGACCAATCAAATATCTACAAACATTATTGTATGAGAAAAGAATGGCTGCAAACTGGATTGCTTAAGGTTAACCAATCGGTTCGTGTAATTGAATTTCTTTTTTTCTTTTCTTTTCTTTTTTCTTACTTTGCTTTTGTCTTTATTTGATAATCGATTGATGCAATCCACCAATAAATATAGTCTTAACACTCCAAACAAACGTGTCCGCCTGCGAATCTCATATTAAGTTTTCATTATAATCAACGGATTCCCAAAATAGTAATATCATAAATTAGTACTTGCGTACGAATATAAAATGATAATAAATACCAATTTTCACAAACATAAAATTTATTCTACCCACCTCAAGTATAAAAAAATTATTCTACCCATTTTAGTATAAAAATACCATATTAACTTTGTTTAAAAATTTTATTTTGCCCATGGGGACCACTAAAATATCATCTAACAACTCATTTTTCTATACATGGCTATCAACCTCCCTCCCTCCCTCTCACTCTCACTCTCTCTCCCCCTTCCCAAATGGTGTATCATATATGCATGACTTATGCAAATAATGTATTTTTTTGTCACGAAGAATTGATTCCTTTATGCATACTAGCTATTGGTACTTTGTGCCATGAAGAGGGAATTGATTCATTTATTTATATCTTATCTACAAATGTATTTTTTATCATTTTATTTGAAATTTGATAGCCATTAAATCACACTATTCTTCTCATTTTCATGCATTTTATATCATTACAAAAAAAAATCTCTCTTTAGATTTATTTTGTTCTTGGCTTATGAAGCATCAATTAACAATGTACATTTTTTTCTATCCATGTATTATAATTTGTTTCCATTCAATTGGTTTAGATGTTAGCATATTTTTAGTAGATTTTTTTTTTTTTTTTGTGGTTGATATTGTGTTTTATAATGATTATTAAGTGAAAACACATCTTGGAAAGTGAAAGTCTATATTGCTAATGAGTCTAAAAGTATTTCTTTTAAACAAATAAAACACAAGTGATGGGTTTATTTTTTGGGTTATACATAAAAGAACATGAAGAAGTTAGAATGCGTATAATTACTTTGAACTAGAAAGGATATGCAAATGGCCAATGGTGAGATGTATGTGTTAATTAATGACTATTTATATGACATCAATACAAGTTGAAAGGTTACAATATAGTTTGCTATTCAAATTTTAAATTTGGCCAAGTGCGTATTTTGCATTTTGCAAAAAAATACTAAAAGAATCAAACAAAGTTACTAATCATTAATTACAATAATATAATATTGTACTTAAATAATTTAATTCAATTATTCTAATTTAATAAAGACTAATATAATTTTTTGAGATTATCTTTATTATATTTTAGTCTTGTTTTGCTAATTTTAATCTTATTTTGTTTTGTCAATGGTAGATGGAAAAAAGAATTTTGATTGTTTGGTACAGAGGTTATTGGCAAGGTCTTCAGTATGTAGGTGGTGAAACGACCGCAATCTTTATTTCGATCGACCCACCATGTACATATGTCAATTTGTTGGATAGTATACATGATATAACCCAAGTAGATATGTATTAGTGAATGAGGTTATTAGATACAAACCATTATTGACTGTAGAGGTAAAACTGTTCGATTGAAGATTAGAAATGATGGTGATGTAGCGGAGTATTTAAATTCGTACAAGGATCAAGACCTTGTTATTTTTGTGACATTGCAAAAACTAAATGGTGGTGGTAACACCATACATCAAAATAAGGAACAAGTTTTTTTATCGGTTTCCTCCATAAAGTCTTGAGATGCATTTAGGTAGTGATGTTCCTTCTTGTACAATGCCGAACTCTTGTGCTCCTGAACGTCCATTTGCAGATGAGCATATTCCCGTATCAAGTGAAGAGGCTCATATTTCCCAGTTTGATGAAAATGTTGGGGAAGACACCTACTACAACGATGATAATGAGGAGGAGGAGGAAGAAGAAGAAAATGAAGCAAATTCGCTACATGAGCAGTTATTCAGGGATTATCAAAATTTTAGTGCGTATTATGAAAAGATGTACCCAACTCAACATGAGGCTAGTATATGGCATCTTCCCGAGCTTCCCACATCTAACTTTGACCAACCGGCACAACCTGTTCGATCTCTCAGATGTAACACGTGGTCAATTATGCTCAAATAATATCTTTTCTAGCAAAGATGAGATGTTAGAAGTTGTCGGGTCATACAATTTGGAAAACAATGTTGAGTATCGAGTCGAGAAGTCAGACAAGGGTAGATGGTATTTAAAGTGTAAGCACTCAACTTGCGAATTCTTTTTTCGTGCAACATGCAAGCACAATGTGTGGCAAGTGGTAAAATTGACGATCCCACACACTTGTATCCTTGATCCAGACATCACTGCTCCCAACTCCTTGAAGTCTAAATTCCTTGGTAAAATATTTGCCAACAAGTTTTCGGGTAAAGCTGTGAGTTTAACCCCTCGACGTATCCAAGAGGACGTGGAATTTGACTATGGTCTCTCCATAAAGTATAATCTTGCAAGGATGGCAAAATGGCATGCTATAGTTGTGTTATATGGAGAGGGTGATGAGTCATTCAGTAGGTTGCCGACATACCTATATCAGTTGAAGATGACCAATCCGGGATCCTACACCAACTTAATTTTGGACGATGAGAACGTATTTAAATATGTATTTTTTACATTGGGAGCATCAATTAATAGTTTCCTTCAATATGGAAGGCCCGTCATTGTGATTGACGGGACACACTTGAAGGGCAGGTATTGTGGGACTGCTTTTGTAGTTGTTACCCAAGATGGAAATGGACATGTGTTTCCTTTGGCTACGGGTATTGGTGATGTTGAGAGCAATGAATCATGTACATGGTTTCTTCGTTGCATACGAGAAGCTTATAGTTGTCCGGATGAATTGTTGTTTGTTTCTGATCAGCATTTGAGTATCATCCACGCGGTTAGCACCGTGTATCCTGAAGCTTCACATGGTCTATGCTACCATCACCTAAAGCAGAAGTATGTTTCGTATGAGAAATGTGTGGTTCAATTATTTCACCAAGCTGCGTACACTTATCGATTGTTTGACTACCATAGGTATTTAATATTGGATTTATGATATATATATATATATATACACAATTCACATGAATGTGTTTTACAGTTTTATTATTTATATTAATGTGTTATACTACGCTTCTTTGTAGCTTCATGGACACTTTACAACTCATGGATCAAGGTGGGCGGTTAATGGAAAAGCTCAACAATGCGGATCCTAAAAGATGGTCCCGCATTTATTGTCATGTTCGACGATATGAGTTCATGACGTCTAATGCATCTGAGAGTTGGAACAAAAAACTTCTCTGGGCACGCAAGCTCCCAGTTACATCAATGCTAGAATGTGCGAGATTAATTCTCGAGGGATGGTTTACTGAGTGACGTGATGCAGCAAAAGCCCATACTCATATTCTTTGTGAGGAAGTTGCCAAGCAAATAATTGATGTTAAAAGTCGTGCATGTAAGTTGGTTGTTACAAGTTTGGGTGACGACATATATAAAGTCAAGGTTGTTGCAGATTTCTTTCTGGTGAATTTAGATAGTAAAACTTGTGACTGTGAAGAGTTTGACCGCTCATTAATGCCATGTATTCATCCTGCTGCGGCTATTAGGTAATTATCATATTTCTAATTGGTCATTTATCAATCAATATATAAGTTAAACGTTATTTTTATAATGCATTTTTATCTTTATAGGTTTGCTAATCTCAATATAAGTCAGCTTGTGCATCCTTGTTATTGGACGGAGTCTGTTAAAGAGATGTGGGGAAGTCCAATTAAGCCTGTGCCCCACCCATCTTCCTGGGTAAACCCAAAGTGGGTCAATGAAATGGTTTGTCTCCCACCATGCAACCTAGACAAGCTGACCGCCCACGACAAAACAGAAGGCCCATCGGGTTAGAATCATCGAGCTCTACGCACAAGTCACACGTTTGTTCAAGGTGTCTGCAACCAGGCCACAATCGAACCAGATGTTCCATCCCAATAGGCCTGAGTCAGGAAGTTAACCAACCTCAAGTACCAACAAGACGTGCTAGGATATGTTCAAAATGTGGAGCAACCGGACATACTAGACGCACTTGCCTAAACCAAACAAGTTGATTTAATATACAATGTTATTTTTATTTTAAGGGAGAAGGTCTATTAATTTCAATATCAAGTGTCCAAGATCTTTTTTCCCGATTGTACAAGAACAATTTTTTTTGGTATCCATAAGTCGGAAACTTGTTAGAATAAGGTTGGGTCGAAAACTTGTCGGATTAAGGTTGGAAATTCTAAGTTTTTCCAACTAGATTTTCCAACCTTATTGGAACTAGTTTCCAACAAATTTTTAACCAACTTTATTCCAATAAGTTTGCATCCTAGGGCTCTTAAGATTAAAAAAAAAATCATAATTGAACAAAAAAGATTAATTCTCAACACTTGAGGAAAACAATTAGCCACTAAAATAAGATATTTTTGTGTTCTTTTCCGTATTTTAATTTGCCACTTGCAGCATGAAGTATTGCTTAATGTATTTATTTCTTGTGATGGTGGATTTTTTAGTATACTTGCTTAATTATGTACGATTCTATACATGTGTTAATGATTTTTTAAAATATTTCGTGTAGGTTAATAAGAAGACATGATCTTATTAGTCATATCCCTTCTATGACACATATCCATGGAATGTGCATAATTAAACTAGATGATGTACTACTTAACAATGTGCTTGCATCTTTTAATTAATTCAGTGTGTAATATTCAGTACCATTACATTTTATGTTATTTTTAATTGAGTGTGTTTGTATCTTTGGAACATGCATTGTGTTGCATCAATTAGTTGGATTTAACTCAATGCATAAGCTATTGTAATTTATAATTTATTATAATTATATCTAATAATAATTTAATTACAGTTGGATTTAAAAATGAGTAATTAAGTACATGCATTTTGTAATTAATAATCAGTATCTCATAAATTAATAAGTAACTATAATTTAATTTTTTACTTTAATAATTAATAATTGGGTATGAATTTAGTAATTACCTTTTTTTTTTATCTAATTGTAATATTATTTTAATAAAATTATTATTGAACTACTTATTTGTGGTTAGAATAATTAAATAAAATATTTATGGATAACTAAGTATTCAATAATTAATAAATATTTATGGATAACTAATTATCCAATAATTAATAAGTAATAATTTAATAATTTATTAATGTATAAAGTATTAATATTATAATTATAATAAGTTAATTATCTATTGTTGATCCTAATAACTCATTTTGTAAAACATTGGCAAATGGGCATAAGAGATGCTGAGGTGGGCGCTAACTTATTAATATATAAATAATAATAATAATAAATAAAAAATTGACAATAAAAAGTAGACCCGTCAAAGTGGGTTGGGCCCGTTGGGCCGGCCCGCCCCGCCATCCTTAAAATGAGGGTTGGGTTAGAGATTTCTTAGCCCGTTTGAAAGCGGGCCTAAATGGGCTGGCCCGTTTGGGTCGCGGGCTTTTGCGGGTTGGGGGCGGGTTGGGGCGAGTCGGCCCGCCTTAAAAAGAGTTTTTTAAAAAAATAATTTTTTATATTTTTTTGTACACTGTCAAGTAGTATAATATCATTTTTAGGGTTATTTTGTAATATTTATATTCATAGATGATGAATTTGAATTGTATGAGTTTATTTTCATAAATTATTATTGTAATATATTGTGAATTTCAATTTGCAGAAAATTATTTTTCTAATTAAAGATAATAAATTTAATTTTAATATTTTTATAATGATAATTATCAAGATAAATTGTTTGATTATATTTGATTTTGATGAATTTTATATATTAGAGCTTTTAAATTATATATTTTATTTTTTTTAAAAATAAAAAATATATTAAAAAATTAAAGGTGGGCCGGCCCGCCAAAACCCGCAGCCCGCCAATAAGTGGGTTGGGTTGGAATTTTGCAGCCCGCCAAATTTTTGGCTCGCCCCGCCAAAAGGCGGGCTTTTGCGGGTTTTAGCTCGCCCCGCCCCGCTGGCCCGTTTTGACAGCTCTAATAAAAAGGTTGAGGGTGAGCGTGACTAAGGGGTGGGGTTAAGTGAGGGAGTGGTGTGGGGGTTGAGGGTGGGGAGGGGGAAGTGGTCTCAATAAGGGTATTTATGTCTTAAATTGTCAAATGGGCATAAAAGATTTTTTTTAAGTTGGAATGGGTAAAATAAATTGTGTAAAGTTGAAAGTGAGCATTTTGAGGTATTCCCACATATGATATTGTATAGCTCATTTGATTTTTTCAATGAAAATAAAAATAAATATATAATAATTATAATAACTAATGAGAATAAAAGACAACAAGACTATTTTTCTTTCTTCCTAAATAAAGTAACTACTACTCACATTTAATTATTTTTTTCCCTATGCCATTATCAACAATTATTTTTTTGTTCATTTTTTATAAAAAATAAAGTACAACACTAGTGATGTAACCACAATAGTGATAATTATTCTTAAAAAGTATTCAAGGACGGAGAGAAAAAATATTTTCATTCTCATTGAAGAACTCAAAATAAGTGTCTCTTGAGTTTAAGTTTCATGTGAATCATCATAAAATATGTAAATAAAACTTTGGGACAAAAACTCTCCATTACATGAAGAGTTATATCAATTTACTCTGCACTAAATACAGTAAAAAAAAATTGTACATATTCCCACTAAAAATTGTATATCATAGTTGTACATCCAATTAAATTTTGTACATCATAAATAATGGAGACTAATCATGCAGTGGAGAAGAATACTTTATTGGATCATGTACTACATAGTAATTATCCCTAAAAAATTTAGGGGATGGCTAATTTATAATCGAATCCAGATAAATTGAGATGAGTTAGATTGTGAGTTGATATGTACTAAAGTTTTGTATTCCTATAAGAACAAAAAATTATATGAAAATAGTTCATGATAAGTTTATCGTGAAACTAGTTAAAATATCAATAATTTTATCAGGAGTATCATTAATCTGGGTCGATGGTATTATATTGTAATTGTTGTAAAAAAAGTTGAACCCAAATTAATAATACTTCTGATAAAATTATCAATACTTCTAATCAAATATTCTATACTTTAGAATAGTTTCATAATAAGTTTATCATGAACCATTTTTATATAAAACTTGCTCTTGCTATTGTTGATGATCGTTTCTAATCACAAGGATTAGTGACTGGTTTTAATGGTTAATTGATCATCAAACAATTATATGTGATTGATCACTAACGTAATTAGTGAATACAAAAATTTGGGTTTGGGTTGAGTTAAAACATGTATTGGCTTACGTGATTAATTTGTATGTAAGATAATCGAGCTGCTTTAGATGTGTAGTCGAAGTTTGAACGTGTATATTAACTTGTGCTTTTTTCATTAGCTGAAAAATCTAAGTATTTATAGACATTTGCCTAGCAGGAGGTGTTCATGACCTTTGGCCTACCTAGTGTGCATGTGTGACACTTGGGCTTTGACTAGTTTGACCTTATCTAGACTAGATTATATCCTTCTACGCTGGATTTGTTCGCAGTCAGGAGCTACTCGTCCTATTGGACTTGTCCTTGAGGTGTCTTTGGTCTGATTCTGATGGCCTTTAGTCTTGCTAGATTGTAGTCTTGACATTGTAGCTAGATCTGTTCGGCAGGGTGTTGCTTGTGTTCGCTAGATCCTCATGGGTCTACATGGTCTTCAAGCTAATTCTGTTCGCCTGGTTAGCCTTTGCTCGGCATGCAGGATCTGCTCGCCAGATACCCTGTCCAATCTTGATCTTGATTTAATTTTATCTTAATCTGCATGTATTTTGTGTTAATCCTGGTCGCCCAAATGACAATTTAGCTCGCCTATCAACAATCGCCCCCTTGCCAATCATCAGATTGTGACGATGTAAAGCGAGCAACTCATGGGTTGGTAAATATTCGATGACACTGAGGCGAGCTGATGTATCATTGTGCGAACAACTTCAAACTAGCGGACAATAATGGCCGAGCTGACTTGGGCCGGTGACGGTTGGAATCCCAAGGTCTGGGAGTGGCTCGAGGTGTGACGTGGGCAGAATGATTGCTACCGCCCACGCGCACACGATCTCGAGGCGATGCGCCTCCCATTTTGTCGGGCTGAGCTTGCACGTGCGAGGTATTTTCATTTTGGTCCCTCAACTCTTGGACTTGCTCGCCCGGGATCCCGTTTTTCCAGGCATTATTTAAGGAAAAAAAATTCCAATTTTACTCATTTCTACTGTTCACTCAGCGCGAATTTTCCTCCTCCCTCAATTTCAAATTTCGGGCGATTGCATCTCCATCTCCAGCGACCTTTAAACTGTTCCAAGGTAGTTTTTTTTCTTTTTAGTCTTCTTTTCCTCTTTTCCTTTATGTTATTGCGTGTGTGAAAAAATGGTATCTCATCCCAAACTCCGCCGCCTGGGATTCTGAATTGCCGCCTATTCCTTCGCCGGAATCCACCATTGTTAAATTCTTAAAAACTTATAAATTTCAATGTCCTCACACTCCGAGACTGGTTCATTTCATCCCCGTAATCCTGAGAAATAACCCGTCGAGGAGAAGCCTATCTTTGTGAACCTGGAGTCAGACCCCGAAGCGGCCTCAGTTGCTCGCTCCGTGAATTCGGGAGCTCGCCCAACTGGGGAGAGGGAAGAGCGAGAAAATCCTGCTCGCCAGGTCGTGGAGGAAACAAGTTTTGACCTCCACGAGGATGAGGACGAGGAGGCCGAGGTACTCCAGCCTGTAAACCCCGACGAGCTATCCTTGGCGTATCTAAAAGATATTAACTTCCCAATGCCTGATCCAATAGAACATCAAGTCTCGGTCGCCGTTGCTCGCCGGGTTGACTGGAATGAATACGAGAGGGAGTATTCAAACCGTTTTGAAGTGCCAGCTCGTGGGAAGCGAAAACTCAAGGCGACTGAGTATGCGACGAGCTGCATTGTGTCCGCCATTACCGAGGAGGAGCTGCCTCAGATTCGGAGGGATTACAAAATTCCCTTTGATATACCAATGTACGCACCTTTGACGGATGATAGAGCTGATCGCCCACCTCGCGGGCTCACGGCGATCAATCTTGCCACCCTCGGTGCCTGAGTCACCCTGCCCCTGCATCCTCTGGTCGGCAGATTTCTGGAGCGGACAAACCTGGCGATAACCCAGCTGACTCCCGTAGGGTGGGTGAACCTCATGTCACTGATGGTTTTGTTCGCCTTAGAGGGATATCCTAACAAGTTGTCCGTTGAAGAAGTTTGTTACTTAATGACGATCACCGGCTGCACGGGAGAGGAAGCAGGCTGGTACTATCTCAAGGCGCGACCAGGCCTGAAGTTGGTGGAGGACATTCCAAGGAAGGTGCGAGACTGGAAGCACGACTGGTATTAGATAGGGGGTGACTGGTGTGCTTCTGCTCGCCCTTATGGTGGTCCTGAGCGGATTGAAACCCTGGCGGAGTTTAGGGACCTAAAGTGTGAGTCTTATCCCTTCTATATTTTTGAAGTGGTAAGACTAATTTTAATTTTTTCTTTTCTTTGTTTCAGGTCCCAAAAATTTAAAGTGGTGAAGCGCTAACGATAACATCAGCAACCAATTCTTGTTCGTCGTAAGTCTGATCGCACTTCGTCGTCGAGAAGACCGTAGCATCGGCCATCTCTTCCTGGAATCCACTCTCCGGGTTGCGCACTTCACCACCTACCCTCATCACCTCGAGGCTCAGGTTCCAGTTCCTGAGGGTAAGCCCTTTGATTTTGGACGAACAGATCTATTCGTACTTAATATCTAAACTCACTAACTGTTCTATCTTCCTTCTGCAGATCAGCTTATCATCGTTGCTCTCCACCCATCATTCCTTATACTTGATCAACACGTTTGGGAGATGCCGATCAAATGGGGACGAAAGAAAGCTGACCCATTGGCGAAAATGATTGCCCTTGCTGCCCAAGGAGGGAGGGAAGAACCCAGGCAGGTCGGCGGATTGAGCTCGGCGCAACCGCCTGCCCCCTTAAGCAGTCCACCTAAAGTCTCAACTCCCAGGATGAAGAGACTTCTCCGAGGAGACGGCACTCCCGTCTCCGATTCCGAAAGGGCGGCCAAGAAAGCCAAGACCGGCCAGAAGAAGGTGACCATTGCTATCCGCCCTTCCGAGCCCGACAGCCAGTGGACTCCTTCCGTGGAGCGTCACCCTGAGCAGCCTTTGGTCGCTGCTGCTCGCGAAGGACACGGTCCTTCTTCCGACCCTACCTATCTGGGATGGGATAGGGGTCGCTTTAACAAGTACATTTCTCCTCGCCCGGGGTACTTGATCTTTTGTTTGTTTGTTTTTTTTATTTAACTTTTTTTTACAGCTACTTGGCCGAGCAGTACCCAGGGCGATCAAACATGGTTCACCGGTTTGCCTGTTCGAAAGTGCCGGCCAACTTCAGGGAGATCCCAGACTCCTTTGTCTGCCGCGCTTCCGAGTCCTTTGCTCGAGGCTGGACAAGGGAGCTAAATGAGACGGTCAAAATACAAGTGCCTCGTGATAATGGTCGCTTGTGTCTAATCGAGGCAGGCAATACCCTGACAGCCGTTCAGAGGCTGGTCGACCAGGTTGAAGACCTTGAAAAGGATGCCCGCCAGCATGCGGCCACTGTTAGCCGTATTGCGAAGGAGCGGGATGAGGCCAAGGTTGAGGCGAAGATGGTGGCCGACCTGGAAGACAAGGTTAGGGCCCACCAGACCAGCGAGCTCTGGACTTGCACGTCAAAGTTTCTGAGGAGCTCAAAGTCCGGATGGCCGAGGTCGAGCAGATGCGAGCAGAACTTGCTCGTATCCAGAAGCAGAAAGAGGTAGCCGAAAAGTTCGCAACTGAAGCAACTGCTAAAGTTCCCGACCTCGAGGTCCAGCTCGCCAACTCCATCACTCCTGAAGAACTTATCCCCAAGATAGAGGCGGGCTCGATCATCGGCTTCGTGACGAGCTATGCCGAGAGCATCCGCATTGCCCATGAGTTCAAAGCTGCTGCCGTGGTCGACGAGATCGGCAAGGAACTCTGCAACTTCGTCGAATCCAATCCTCCGGCCCCAGGCAAAACTCTCCAAATCGGCGATTTACCCGAATATGGAGTTAACCTTGACTTCATAAGCCCCGTGGTCATAACCATTAATCCTCCTGAGGATGAGGAGGAAGAGGTCGAGGTCGCCGAGGTCGAGCACACTCAGCCCGCTGATCAAAGCGACAAAGCTCTCCAAGAGCGAGCATATGATGAGGGGCTCATTACCGAGCTCACCCAAGAGGTCCCTATCGATCCTGCACTTGCTGGGACTCCTCTCGAAGACCCGAAGGACGATAATATTCCCCCTCCTGCCGGGCAAGAGTTTTAGTGGGCTAGGGTAGTTAGGCTTTTGTATTTTTCTTCTTTTTGTTGTTATTGTTGTTTGCTCCCAAGTGGATATTTTTGTACTTTTTTGGGCGATCAAGCCTTACTTTTAATGAAATCACATTTTGCTCGTCTTACTTCCTTTACATTAATTGTTCTTTGCATTTTTACTTATGCTTAACAATCTTAATGTAGTTGGGCTTTGTTCCTTAAGAACTTTTGCCTTAGAAATTGGTGGGCTTTGGCCTTAGGCTATGTTCATTTAAAAACGAACAACCTTTGATGGGCTTAGTTGTATAATCAACTTGTGCCTTGAGCTTGAATCTCCTTTGAACGAACAACTTAACATTGAATTGACTTTTCAAAAATACACTAAGTATTAAATGCGACCTAACTTACAAACTACAAAATACACTAAGTTGAAGTTGTTCGACTTGAACACTGTCAAACAATCAACTTAACAAAATACATAATTTACATCAAGAGTTAAAGTTGCTCGACCACTATACACTTTGTCAAGCCACCCTTAAACTCTTAAAAGAAAACAAAACTACACAAGAGGCAAAGTAGCTCGCCTAATTCTGTTCGACCATCCACACTTGGCGGAATTTTTCAAAAAATTAGGTATATTTTTGGATCCAACTTGTGCACTTGCCATTTTAGCTCGCCCGGGGGACTTAGTAGCTCGCCTAGCCCACATCCACTTTTCATAGGAAAAATAGCTCGCCTACTGAAAGTACTTCTTCAAATTGAGTAACCTGTTCGTTACCCTATATGGGCCCTCCCAAGTCGGGTCAAATATACCTGGAGGTGGGGCGAGCTTCTTCCTCAAAACGAGATCGCCAACCTCAAACTTTCTTATCTTGACTTGAAAATTGTAGTAACGCTCTGCTCTCTGCTTATAGGTAGCATTTTTTAATTCAGCTGAGATTCTTTTTTCTTTGAGCAAGTCTAGCTCGACTGATAGGGCAGAGCTGTTCGCTGCTTCTTCAAAGTTGGTCGTTCTCATTGTTTTGGTTTTCAACTCAACTGGAATGGCTGCCTCAGTTCCAAATGCTAATGCAAAAGGTGTTTCTCTGGTGCTCGACCTGGGAGAAACCCTGTATGCCCATAGTACATCTGGCAATTCAGTAGACCATTTGCCTTTACTTTCTGTTAGCTGAATTTTAAGAATATGCTTGATTATCTTATTGACGGCTTCCACTTAACCATTTGATTGTAGATGATAAGGGGTTGAAAAATATTTTTTGATTCCCCACTTTGTGCAGAAGTCTCGAAGCTTTTTCCCATCAAACTGAGGACCATTGTCTGTTACAAGTGCTTGAGGCACTCCAAACCGACAGACAATGTTTTTCCATATAAAGTCAATCATCTTTTCTTGGGTAACTTTAACTAGAGCTTCTGACTCTGCCCATTTTGTATAATAATCCACAGCCACAACGGCAAATCGTATGTTTCCCTTGTTGGGAAAATATAGGGGTGCCCGGAATCTATTCGGGATGAATTTTAAATACGAATTTAAATACAATTATTACTATCATGAATTAATCCTAATTAATTCAAATAATAATTCCAACAACTAATTATCATCATGCATGCTAAATTAATTTCACATATTAACTATGGCGGAATAAACAAGTAAATATGTGATTAACGTACCTCTTGTAGAACTTGGCCTTTGAATAAAACGGGACTCTCGTACACGCTTTATCAACCCCAAAACCTTCTCAAGTATTTCCCTTTCGCCTTACTTGATCGCCGGTGGGAGACGCTTTCAAGCAATTTAATAAACTAAGGAAAAAGAAAAATATCTATGCTTCTTGATTTTTCCAACACATGGAATTATGTACGTTGAGATGAAATAATCATCTCCTATTTATAAAGGGGGGTGACCGAAATTCGTAGAGATTTTATGGGCAGGGAGAAAATCTTTTCTTAATCTCTAAGAAATCTTGAATATATCTCATATATTCTTTTCTCCATAATAAAATATTCCACAAAAATCTCACTCCCTTAAATAAATATGAAACTTTCGAAATTTACATGGAGAAAATCCAAGATTTGGATCTTCTTGAATATATGAGATATTCTTGTATTCTTAGAATACATATCTTGCATAATATCTTTCCAAGAAAATCAACAAAATCTTTTTCCTCCTTATCATGTATTTTTCGAAAATTAAAGGAAAAAATCAGCATATTATTTTCTTTTTATTTTAATCACCTTATCATTATTGGGCTACTTAATTGGGCTACTTGAGGGGCCTTAAGGAGAATTAAGATTGGACCTCCTAATGGACTTCTGAATTTCAATATTGAGCCCCAATATAATTCAGCCCATTAATATTAATTATTACCACTAATAAATTAATATTGCACTATCCATCTTAATCCATATTACGATAATATGGGCTCCCGGTTATTATTTCCCGCGTTTAAGATCATCAAGTCCATTAATTAATTGAGCTTCTGAATAGCTCTAAATTAATTAATATATTTCACCTTGGAGTAAAGACAGCTCAACATTATTATTCGTACCGAAGAAACTAATTCTTCACTTGCAAGATTTGGTACAATAAAACTTCTGAGCCCACCAAGGGGACTAATCACACGAGCCGTACTCGCACGCGTTTCTCCGTATTAAATCTTAGCAACCGTCGTATGATTAATATTACTGCCCAAGACACAAAGTTCGAAGTCACAATGATTCTCACCCAACATGAATCAAAACAGTAACTACTAAGCACACACGGTCCTATTTAAGTGACGGAGATTAAGAAATCAACAACCACTGAGGTCTAATTCTTCACCTTTCAGAACAGAAGAATTTCTCCTCGCTGTAGGACCTCTTCAACACATACTAAATGTGCTAGTGCAATCTCTTGGTCAAGACAGACCAATCTGAGCCTTACACATCGACCTTTCACGGCGGATTGTTCAATTCCACCTGGGTCGTGAATTGTACGTTTAGTTACAAGTAAACTGTTAATGTTGTCTTCCGTGATCGGGTATCACCACATTAACTACAATGTAACATGTACTATATATTGAACGGTTTGCAATAGAAATTCAACATTCAATTATATCTAAAGCAAATGTGATAAAAGAATTATTCTCATAAATCGAGTGTTTGATACACGAGTTATACAAAGTAAAAGCATACTTTTACGTATAACTCCAACAATCTCCCACTTATACTTAAAGTCTGCTTTTAGTATACATCACGCATGTCTTAGTGTAGTAGCTCTACGTGACATCTCATGTCAACCTACACTAACCTAATAATTCCTCCCACTTATACTTAAAGCAGATTGGCAATAGTCTTGACTCCCATTCCATCCACATGTCTCTCGAATGTATTCAGAGGCAGACCCTTTGTGAATGGATTTACTAGGTTGTCCCCGACGCATATCTTTGCCACCTCTTTATCTCCTCTCTCAACGATTTCTCGTATAAGATGGTGTTTTCTTTCAATGTGTTTGCTGGCCTTGTGGGCTCTCGGTTCCCTTGAATTTGCAACTGCTCCGGTATTGTCACAAAAGACAGTTATCTTGTCGGGCAAATTCGGAACAACGTCCAAGTCCACTAAGAAGTACTTGAGCCAAACCGCTTCTTTCGCTACTTCACAAGCAACTACTTATTCGGTTTCCATGGTCGAATCTGCGATGCATTTCTGCAAATCGCTTCTCCATGTCATGGCTCCTTCTCCCATGCAAAACACACTACCCGAGGTAGGTATTTTGGAGTCTATGTCTGATTGGAAATTTTAGTCCGTGTATCCCATGGGAATTAGATTGTCTGACTGTTAAATCAGCATTCCATACTAAGTTCTTTTCAGAAACTAAAGGACGCATTTAATTGCAATCTAATGTGCTTTCCCGAGATTACTTTATTATCTTGCCATCATGTCCACGACAAGGCAGATATTCGGTCTCGTACACAACGTTGCATACATAAGACTTCCTACGTCCGAAACGTACGGAACGTCTTTCATGTCATCTATCTCCACTTGCGTCTTAGGGCATATTTCTTTGGATAGATGGATTCCGTGCCTAAAAAAGGTACAAAACCTTTCTTGGAATCTTGCACGCTGATATGCTTCAAAACAGTGGCTTTGTATGAAACTTGCGATAAGCCCAACATCTTCCTCTTGCGATCTCGAGTGAACTTGATCCCAAGGATGTGACCGGCTTTCCCTAAGTCCTTCATATCAAACTATTTTGACAGCCATACCCTTACGTCTGACAATACCTTTACATTGTTTCCAATGAGCAGAATATTGTCTACGTATAATACTAAGAATACCACCGCAGTTCCGTCACATCTTTCACACAACTTTCGAACTTGTTTTGATCACAAACCCATAAGACTTAATCAATTGATCAAAACACTGGTTCCAAGTACGCGATGCTTGCTTAAGTCCATAAATGGATCTCTTAAGCTTGCATACGAGGTGCTCTTGGCCTTTTTCAACGAAACCTTTGGGCTGTTGCATATAGATCCCATCAAGACTTCCGTTAAGGGAAGCTGTCTTGACATCCATTTGCCAGATCTCGTAATCTAAGTGCGCAGCGATCGACAAGAGAATACGGATGGACTTAAGCATAGCTACAGACCACAGGCCACAAACCTTGCTTTGAAGGTCTCTACCCTTCCGTCCGGTCCTCTTTTCCTCTTGTACACCCACTTGCATCCAATGGGCTCTACCCCATTAGGTGGATCAACCATCTCCCACACTTGATTATAATCCATCGAACCCACCTCGGTTTCCATTGCGGTTTGCCACACTTCCGCGTCTTTGTCTTGGATTGCCTCGTCGTACGTTCATGGGTCTGATTCATCGCTGGGAATCAAATCCGAAGATTCTCCAATTCCCATGAATCTCTCGGGTTGCCTTGCAATCCTCCCACTACGACGGGGTTCCGGTTGTGAAGGTATGACATGTGGTATATCATCTTGTATACTTGGTATAGGAGTTTGCCCTCTTAACTCGTCTAAGGTAATCTCACTTCTGGGCTTTCTTTTGTTCATATAGTCTTCCTCCAAGAATTTAAAGTGCGAACTAATCACGGTCTTTTAATCCTTGAGACTATAGAACATACACCCTTTCGTTCCCATGGAATATCCTATAAACAACCTTAATTCCGAACATGGATCCAATTTACCGGCTTCCTTGTCTAGCACGTATGCCGGACAACCCCAAATCTGCAAGTGTCTTAGACTGGGCTTGCGCCCGGTCCACAATTCCATTAGGGTTTTAGGAACCGATTTGGATGGCACCAAGTTTAGAATGTAAGTCGTTGTTTCCAAGGCATTACCCCAAAACGACTTGGGTAAATCCGAATAACTCATCATGGGTCTGACTATTTCTAAAAGAGTCTGGCTCCTTCGTTCCGCCACACCGTTCTATTGAGGGGTTCCCGATGTGGTCAACAGGGATACAATCCCTTCTTCCGATAGGTAGTTCAAGAATTCATTGCTAAGGTATTCGCCTTCACAAACAAATCGTAGAGACTTGATACTTCTTTCCCTATGCATCATAAGGTAGATGTATCCGTATCTTGAGTAATCATCAAATTACTCATACCTCTTCTTGCTATGATCATCATTGAACCACACATATCGGTATGAACGAGTTCTAACACTTCCGTAGTTCTATTCCCCTTGGCTCCAAATGCCCTCTTGGTCATTTTACCCTCTAAACAGGATTCACAAGTTGGAAACGGTTCGACTTGGAATGATTCCAAGGATCCGTCTTTCACCAATCTCTCTATCCACTTTAGATTAATATGACCTAGTTTAAGATGCCATAGAAGTGTTTCGTTCATCTCCGAAGAACGCTTTCTTTTATTACTCGAAATAATCGATGTGTTATTAGATTCAATTTTGTGAGTGGTGTGCCCAAATAATGGTATAAAGATCATCCATTAAAGTTCCGGAATAGATAAACTCATCGTTTCAAGCAATAATAACATCCTTATTAAAAGAAACTGAGTATCTATTCAAACAGTTTAGAAACTGAAGGTTGAGTTCTTTCTAAACTTGGAACATGAGGAACGTCTCTCAAGACCATAACTCTATCTTCACAAGATAGGCGCACTTCTCCCACTGCTTCAGCTGCCACTCTCGTAGCATTGCCCGATGTGATGGGGATCTCACTTCCGTTAAGTCGTCGGGTTAGCTTAAACCCATGAAACAAATGTGATCAGTAGCTCTCGTATCCACTATCCACGAATAGACAGCATACGCCACTTCACAAGTTTCGACGACTAAGGTGTGTGAATTACCTAACTTTCCTAGCCTCTTAGGCTTGGAACAGGCAGACCTCCATTGTCCTCTCTCACCGCAACTAAAACACTTCCCCTTCGATGCTTGCCTTTGCATTTGCCTTTCGCAACAATTGGATTTGCTTGGATCCGGCCTTTGGTTCTCTTCCTCTTTTTCCCTCCCTTGGGACCAAAAGAGGTAGACGAACCATTAGCCACCATAGCACTAGACTGGTGCTCCATTATCACCTCCACCGAAACTAAAGCTTGCAAGAGCTCGGGCAAACGACTTGTCCGTTCATTCATCTGACAGTTCAGATGAAACTACTCAAAACTTCTCGGTAGGGAATGGTATATGGAATCAATCAAAATCCGCACCAAGTACTTCCAACTTGTTAAGGTATGCCATTATCTCGAGAACGTGCTCCCTTGCGGGCGTTCCTTCCACCATTTCCAACTTGACCGAGTCATGTTTGGTGAACTGATTAGTCATGGGATTCTGATGTGAAAACATCTCTTCAAGGTGTTCCATGATTTCAACAGCGGATACAATGTCTTCATGAACGCGCCTCAAATCCTCAGACAGAAATGTCAAGATGATGCACTTCATTCATTGTCACGCTTCCGATCACAAACTGCCTCTTCCCATTGCTTGACTTATCATTAGGCTTGCCGGGTATATTAACATAAATAACCCAATTGTGTTTTCGTGCAGTAAGGACAAATTTAAAAAAAACATTTCCAATCGATATAATTCTCTCCAAAAAGTTTATTAACTTTAAGTATATTAAACAATGGATTAAAAGGTTGCGACATGATGAAATGAGAATAAAACATACATTCATATCAATATCTAGAAAAATATGAAATTATCACATAATTCGATCACATCAATTATATTGAAACCTTAAAACAATATAATCATGCATCAGCCAACATCTCGAAACAATTTAAATGCGCCACGAGGGGTGGTCTATACATTTAAATACATTCAAGCGGATCACAAACTTAAAAGTTACAAATCCTTAATTCAAAATTAATAGTTGGCTCCCACTTTGACCACATAGAAATTGACAGGGACTCCGAGGGGAGTAAGTTAATATCAATTTCCTATGCCTAAGTAATAACCATAATTAAATACAGGATTATTATTTCGCTTTGAGCAAGCCACTCGTGGTGAGGGTCAATACCGCCACTAGTAATAATCCACAATCATCCTTTCGGAATTTATTCATGTGAAATCCGTTCTTTTGGCCGATCCGAGGGGGAAATGTATTCCAAAAGAACTTCACAAATAAATAAATTATGGAGGCCAAAATAATCCAATTTTAATATCCGGAATAAAATTGCGATTATAAAAACATAGTAATTTTCGAAAGTAAGGTTTTTCTTGGACAATTAAATTCATGCAAACACATATTAACAAATAATAATAAGTGCACGAAATAAAACATCCATCAAAACAAAATTAAACACATTGGAGCACTCGAATCCAATTGTCACGGTTTAATTTCTTCACGTCTTGATGTGAAAAAATCGTCCTTGTTGCTTTCCGACGTTCGTCTCGACGTGCTCCCACTCGAACAGCAACACTTCTTCAAAAACAGCATCGTTTGGGGTTCGGGACGACGTTTAAAATCACACGAAAAAAAAAACACGAACCGAAAAAATTCCACGGCCTGAGATACAGCGCGCGTCGGCCCACGAAGTGGGCCCGCGCGCTTCCCGGCCCGAGAAGCGCTGGAAAAGCGCCCGAGGCGCGCCGAAGCGCAGCCCCGAGGCGCACCCGAGGCGCGCCCGAGGCGCTGCACGGAGGCGCGCCGAGGCGCACCCGAGGCGCCCCGAGGCGCTGCAGGGAGCTGCCGAGGCGCGCGCGCGCCGTGCGCGCGGCGCCGTGCGCCCGTTGCGCACGGCGTGCGCCGTGCACCCCCGTGCGCCGTTTTTTTCGCCGTTCGTCCTCGTTTTCTTCACCCCTTGCATGATTTTACCTCCAGACACGCTCCACGCTTGCATGCGTCGTCCGGGTACGCCGTTTTTAATTCTTCGTTCTTCGTCACGATCCGGTTACAATTTATTTTTACAAAAAAATAAATACTAGATCTAGACTAGTCTATTACAATGATCGAATCAAAATAAAAACAACTAATCTACTCGTGGATTTTCTCACGAGAAAAACGAATTCGAACGAATCGAATTAAAAACCAAATTAATTCACACGCATGAAATTAACAACATTAAAAACCATGACAATTGGATACCTGCAAAAAAGATCTAACAATTCTACTATCCAATTTCAAATTTAATGTTCAACAATTTAAATTCCAATTTAAAATTCAGAGCCCGAAACCGTGGCTCTGATACCAGTTGTTGGGAAAATATAGGGGTGCCCGGAATCTATTCGGGATGAATTTTAAATACGAATTTAAATACAATTATTACTATCATGAATTAATCCTAATTAATTCAAATAATAATTCCAACAACTAATTATCATCATGCATGCTAAATTAATTTCACATATTAACTATGGCGGAATAAACAAGTAAATATGTGATTAACGTACCTCTTGTAGAACTTGGCCTTTGAATAAAACGGGACTCTCGTACACGCTTTATCAACCCCAAAACCTTCTCAAGTATTTCCCTTTCGCCTTACTTGATCGCCGGTGGGAGACGCTTTCAAGCAATTTAATAAACTAAGGAAAAAGAAAAATATCTATGCTTCTTGATTTTTCCAACACATGGAATTATGTACGTTGAGATGAAATAATCATCTTCTATTTATAAAGAGGGGTGACCGAAATTCGTAGAGATTTTATGGGCAGGGAGAAAATCTTTTCTTAATCTCTAAGAAATCTTGAATATATCTCATATATTCTTTTCTCCATAATAAAATATTCCACAAAAATCTCACTCCCTTAAATAAATATGAAACTTTCGAAATTTACATGGAGAAAATCCAAGATTTGGATCTTCTTGAATATATGAGATATTCTTGTATTCTTAGAATACATATCTTGCATAATATCTTTCCAAGAAAATCAACAAAATCTTTTTCCTCCTTATCATGTATTTTTCGAAAATTAAAGGAAAAAATCAGCATATTATTTTCTTTTTATTTTAATCACCTTATCATTATTGGGCTACTTAATTGGGCTACTTGAGGGGCCTTAAGGAGAATTAAGATTGGACCTCCTAATGGACTTCTGAATTTCAATATTGAGCCCCAATATAATTCAGCCCATTAATATTAATTATTACCACTAATAAATTAATATTGCACTATCCATCTTAATCCATATTACGATAATATGGGCTCCCGGTTATTATTTCCCGCGTTTAAGATCATCAAGTCCATTAATTAATTGAGCTTCTGAATAGCTCTAAATTAATTAATATATTTCACCTTGGAGTAAAGACAGCTCAACATTATTATTCGTACCGAAGAAACTAATTCTTCACTTGCAAGATTTGGTACAATAAAACTTCTGAGCCCACCAAGGGGACTAATCACACGAGCCGTACTCGCACGCGTTTCTCCGTATTAAATCTTAGCAACCGTCGTATGATTAATATTACTGCCCAAGACACAAAGTTCGAAGTCACAATGATTCTCACCCAACATGAATCAAAGCAGTAACTACTAAGCACACACGGTCCTATTTAAGTGACGGAGATTAAGAAATCAACAACCACTGAGGTCTAATTCTTCACCTTTCAGAACAGAAGAATTTCTCCTCGCTGTAGGACCTCTTCAACACATACTAAATGTGCTAGTGCAATCTCTTGGTCAAGACAGACCAATCTGAGCCTTACACATCGACCTTTCACGGCGGATTGTTCAATTCCACCTGGGTCGTGAATTGTACGTTTAGTTACAAGTAAACTGTTAATGTTGTCTTCCGTGATCGGGTATCACCACATTAACTACAATGTAACATGTACTATATATTGAACGGTTTGCAATAGAAATTCAACATTCAATTATATCTAAAGCAAATGTGATAAAAGAATTATTCTCATAAATCGAGTGTTTGATACACGAGTTATACAAAGTAAAAGCATACTTTCACGTATAACTCCAACATCCCTTCCCAGGCGGGAAATGCCCAATAATATCCATTCCCCATCGTGCAAACGGCCAAGAACTGAAAACTGAAACGAGTTCTTGAGCAGGGGTATGAATACTTGGAGCAAATATTTGACACCGGTGGCAAGCTCTGGCCAACTAGATCACATCTTTCCGTAAGGTCGGCCAGTAATAGCATTGCCTTACGGTATTGTAGGCCAAAGCTTGCCCCCCAGCATGATTTCCACAGGCTCCGGAATGTATATCTTCCAAGGTCGTCCTTCCTTTCCCCCTAGACAAACACTTGAGTAGCGGGACGGAAAAGCCTCATTTTTAAAACTGTTCGTCTACCAGGGTATACCTGGCTGCTTGTTTCGTTATTCTTGCAGCTTCAAAAGAATTGTTTGGAAGTTCACCGTCTTTCAAGTATTTAGCTATAGGAGTTCTCCAATCATCGTCATATTTTTGTTCAACCACTTGATTTACTTCGCAATCCACTGTCGATGGTTGGATTTTCTTAGTAATGACGATATCTGTTAGATCTGCTGGCCCGTTACTTGTTGCTAATCTTGCTAGGGCATCAGCTTGTGTGTTGCTTGTTCGAGGTATCTGCTGGATATATACTTGGTCTAACAGAGATACCAAGTGATCAACAATTCGTTGATACTCGATCATTTGTTCGTTTCTGACCTCATATTCACCTCGTACCTGGCTTACAATGAGTTGAGAGTCTCTAAAGATCTGGAGTTGCCTGGCTCCTACTGCTAATGACAAGTGGAGACCTGCAATGAGGGCTTCGTATTCAGCTTCATTGTTGGTGGCCATAAACTCGAATCTGACTGCCGAAGTGAATACTTGCCGGTCGGGACTAATGAGAACTATTCCTGCCCCCGAGGCTAGATTTGTCGACGAACCGTCTACATAAAGATGCCATGGGTGATCTAGCCCTCTAGTCGAATTTTGGGGAAAAGTTAACTCGACTATAAAGTCGGCTAACGCTTGTCCCTTAATCGTTGTTTGAGGTGCATACGTCACTCCAAATTAGCTTATCTCTATGGACCATTTTAATAGACGACCAGCTATGTCGGGTCGGTGCAATATTTATTTGAGCGGGAAAGTTGTTAGTACTTCAACCTGATGATCGAAGTAGTACGGTCTTAACTTTCTAACGCTCATGACAAGAGTATATGCCAGTTTTTCTGTGGGTGAATATTTCACATCGGCTTCATGCAGGGCCTGGCTGACATAATAGATGGGTAGGTGAAATTTGCCTTCCGCTCGCACCAATACCGAACTTATGGCCGTATCTGACGCTGCCAGATATAAGTATAATTTTTCGCCGGAGACTGGTTTTGACAGAATCTTTACATCTCCCAGGTAGTCTTTTAACTGGTCGAAAGCTTTCTGGCAGCTTACCGTCCATGTAAAGTTGCCTTTTTTAATGGCTTCAAAGAATGGACGACATTTTTCCCCTGATCGTGATATGAACCTGTTTAAAGCTGTTAGGCATCCCGTCAGCCTTTGTACTTCTTTGATAGAATGAGGAGGTTCCATATCAACGATTGCTTTGACTTTTGCAGGATTGGCTTCGATTCCCCGCTTACTAACCAGATGGCCCGGGAATTTTCCCGAGTGTACTCCGAAGCTACTTTTCTTTGGGTTCAACTTCATGTTGTATTTTCGGAGAATATTGAACACCTGTGATAGATGATGGAGGTGATCCTCTTTTTGTGTACTTTTGATGACTATGTCATCAATATACACCTCTACCGTCTCCCCAATATGTTCGTCAAATATTTTGTTCACCAGCCTCTGATAGTTTGCTCCAGCATTGATTAATCCGAACGACATTCTCTTCCAGCAAAGTAAGTTATTATTAGTATAGAAGGCCGTATCTTCTTGGTCATCCGGGTGCATCGGAATTTGGTGGTACCAGCAAAGGCATCCATGAAGGTGAACATTTCATGTCCGGCTATGCTATCCACCAGTTGATCAATGTGCGGGGGCGGAAAATTATCCTTCGGGCATGCTGCATTCAGATCTGTGAAATCTATGCATATCCTCCAGGTTCCATTCGGCTTCAGCACTAGGACAGGATTTGCAATCCATTGTGCGCACAATGCCTGTTTAATTAGGTCGTTGTCCAACAACTTTTTGATTTCTTCATTCAGAGCTTGATACTTGTCGGGCCTGTACTTCCGTCGTTTTTGGTGGACGGGTCTTCGGGTCGGATTGATGTTTAGTCTGTGACAAGCATCTTTTGGATTGATCCCCACCATGTCGGCGTGTGACCATGCAAAGATGTCGAGGTTGGCTTTCAAAAACTCCGCCATTCGAGTTCTGTAGGGCTCAGAGAGCTCTAATCCGATGTACAATTCGAGATCATCCCGGTTAGGGTTAACTTTGAGGGATTCCAGCTCTTCGACTGGAGTTGCTCGTCGTTTCTGTCCCTTCCATCGTGGATCAACAATTGGCCCTTCTGGGCTTAACTCATCCTCGGTGTTCATTGGTTATGCACCCAACCGGGGGTCAAAATCCTCTATTGGCTTAGTGCAATGTTTGGTCGCCACAGCTGGGCCCTCCAGGATGACGCATGGATTTAGTTCATTGGCAACGGGTGACAAACTTGTCTCCGGTAAAGTTTGCTTGCCGTCCAGCAGTTTCTGCTCGCCCATGGCCGATGGTTGATCATCTATGTCCATTTGATCATTCTGGATTCCCAAAATATCTTCAAGGATTGATGGTTCATTTTCGAGCTGGATGGTTGATGCTTCCATCATAGATACTTGTCCCTGTTTTGATTGGATTTGTAGGAGACACTCACGAACTTTTCTTTGGTCTCCCTTTACCGAGCCAACTCCACTTGCTGTTGGGAATTTTATGCAATAATGGTAGGTAGAACATGCAGCCTTAAATTCACTCAAAAATGGTCGACCAAGAAACCCGTTATAAGTCGATTCTTGATCCACGACCAAGAAATCTACCATTCTTGTGATATTTTTCTCGGGTTCCTCGATCGTTACAAGTTGCACAGACAATGTAATTACTCCCAGAGGGATTGTTACAGCATTTCCAAAACCTAAGATACGATGATTTGAGTCTCGAATATCGCCTGCATAATCCCCTAGTTGATCAAGCGTCTTCTTGAAGAGAATGTTGGTGTATGCCCTGGTATCCACCAACAATCTATGTACTCTGGTACCCATGATCTTAGCACAAATCACGAGCGAGTCATTATGAGGGGTCAATACTCCTTCCAAATCTTTTTCAGTAAAGGTTAATTCGATGTTCGCATGATGGACGGATTAACCCCCATTTTTTGTACATGATCGATTGCTCGTAATTCTGCCTTTCTTTTTCGATTCGAGATTGGTGGTCGCCCATCTGAACAACCACCAACAGGTCCCGCAGGCTCTATCATCTGGATTTCAGGAACCGGACCTCCCGTTGGCGCTTGAGCCGGTCGCCCAGCTCGATTCCGGCGAGGAGCTTGTTCTAAGTCCTCTTCCTCGGAATCTTCATCTCTGTCTCTCTTGCCGGGCTGCCTCTTCACGAACTCGGATAGCTTGCCCTCCTTGTAAAACTGTCTTAACTGCTTCAGCAAGTCACAACATTCACTTGTAAAATGCCCCACGCTTTGATGGTAGGCACAATACTTGTTTTGGTTTAACTTGCTAGCATCTTGACGTATCTTTCTGGGAGGAGTGAGTAGTTCCTTGTTCCGGACATTATTGTACACCGCATCAATCGATATGGTAAGTACATGATTTAGTTTATCCTTTAACTCCGTCCCCTCGTTGAATGATTTCATGTTCTTTGGGGCACGATAACCTCCACCACCAGACTTTTTTGCATTTTCCTTCTGTTCACCTTTGTCCCCCATGTCTTTCTGTAAAGCTTCGTGCATGGAGACAAAGACTACTGCTCGGTCACTAAATTCGGCGTAAGTTTTTGGGCATCTGAGATGTACATCTTTCTAGAGTTCAGTGCCCTTCTTCAGTCCGGCTAAGACGGCTACGATTTTGGTATCTTCGCTGACAAACTCCCCTTTCAGCAAGACCTTGTCAAACCTTTTCAAATACGAACAGTCCGACTCGGCATCATCCTATTTCAAGTCGGATAATCGATGTCTTTGGGACAGATAAGACCCGGCTTTGGAGAAGTGGGACAGGAATTCTTTGCCCAGCTGGGCAAACGAATGAATTGAAGCTGGTGGCAGAGCTGAAAACTATTTGTGGACACCGTCCCCCAGAGTTAAAGGAAAATTGCGGCATTGAGTTGCATCACTTACCCCCATTGATATTATATAATCGGAGTACTTCATCAGATGCACCCGGGGGTCCGCCGTTCCTTCATATTGTATGTTTGCCGGGAATTGAATCTTCTTTTGAATAGGAGCTATCAAAATCACCGAAGATAGTAGGGAGGTAGGAAGAGTAGTGCTCCCATAACCTCTTTGCAGGTCCAATTGGCCCTGCATGTTTTCAATCGTCTTCCTCATGGAGGCTAGTTCTTCAAGGGATCCCCCTTGACTTGGAGGCTGTTCGGCGAACAGAGGTACATGGCCATCTGATCACCGCAGTCCCTCGCTTGGTATGGGAACCCCCTGGGCTAGTCTCCTAGGATTAGGCTCCGCATCTGGGCCTAGGCGACCAAAAGCTGACCTAGTCAGCCTTTCGTGGACTGACTGGCGAGCTGGTATTGCGGTCGGGCGAGCTACTTCTGCAATTTGATGGACTTCGGCTACTCCCCGACCACGACGACCTAATATCCAGTGCCCTGACTCACCCCCAGAGCTTAATTTGTAGTTGATTCTCCATGGCTGGTAGCTCCAGCGAGCTGTTTCTCTTTGCCCTTCATTTTACGAGATTGGGCACTGTCTGCCTCATTTAGATGGTCACCCCTGGCCTTCTCATGTTCACGAGTTCTTGTTGGGCTATGCCTTGCTCGAATATGAGAGGGACCAGGCTGAGCCTGCTACTTTTGCAAAGCCTGGAGCATTGCAATCGTTCGAGCCAGTTCATTAGGGTTGCGAACAAAAGCGTCCAGCTCAGGTGACATCAATTGATGTGTAGCTGTTGGACGATTTTCTTGCTCGTTTCTGGTTGTTTCTGCTCGCCTACCAGCCTGGGACATCCTTGAACGTGAATCCCTTGTCACGTGCTGGGAGTGTTGAGTCTCATGAGATTGAGGCATCTGTGCTTGATGTTTAGGTATTAATCTTATTAAAAAAATAAAGAACACCAAGAACACCTTTCTTCAAATCTTCAAATTTAAGTCTGAGGTTCTTACTTAGTGTTAGGATAAAAATTGTTAGTTTTGATGAGTTAAAACAAACCAGAAGATGTAATAGGACCATCTGGACCTATTAGCCAGATGATGATCTAGATTAGGACTTAGTCTAGGGGGAACTGCCAGACCAGAAGACTTCACCAGAAGAGTCACCAGAAGACCCCACCAGAGGACTTCACCAGAGGACTCCACCAGAAGACTTCACCAGATGAGATATGACCAGAGGCAGAAGACATTCCCCAGACCAGACGAGTCTGGTAGAACAAAAGATGCTCAGTTTGATCCCCTGACTCTACTGAGTATTCTGGTTCTTGACCAGATGAGGACCAGAAGACACCGAGGTTGCCTGGTGTCTGGTCCTGCCTTCTCTGGAGAGAATCAGAGTTAGGCAGAGGAAGCTATTGACCGTTGGTGATTCAAATCAAGTCAACATGATCAGGATTGGAAAGTATTTGAAGATAATCAATCCAAGGATCCCACCAACCCAATCAATCAATTAGGGAATTGATTGATTGAGGCTTCCTTATATAGAGGATCTGATTGGATTAGCCCTCCAACGGCTAGCCCTAATCCCCTCTATATATACAAGAGTGCAGTTCAAGAAAAAGCTTTAGAGACTCTACACGCGCATAAGTGATCCAAGCTTTTGATATTCATACCAAGCACTCTTACTGTTCATAATATTTATCTACTCTAAAGGAGTTATTGAACCACAACTTGTTCATCTATTAGACAAGGTTGTTGGTTGGTTGATCTTTAGATTGAAGTAAATCTAAAGAGGCTGTAAGAAGGAACTGGTACTTCCCAATTCCAGTAAGTAAGTTTGTGAGTTGGTTGTTAGTGAGACCCCTTGGTTATAAGGGAGAGTGGACGTAGGATATTCAATCCGAACCACTATACATCTTGTGTTCTTTATCGCTTTATTTTACTTATTGTTTGTTGATTATTGCTATCTTGTAAAAGACTTTGAAAGACATTTAACTTAAGCTTCTGAAATTAATCTAACTAGTGGGACCAACAAGTGGTATCATAGCAGTGTGTCCAACGACCACTGCTTTGTAAAGCTTTTGGTGGTCACCGGGCAGATCCATTGCTCCTTAGTGCTTTTGTTCAAGTTCTTGTTATTTCCCTAAATTTCTTATCAAAATGTCTGCAAAATCTTCTTACAAGAGCCGTAAACTCCCAGAATTCTCTTTTGAGGATTACAGCCACTGGAGTTTCATGATGAGCAATCATCTTGGAGCTATCCACCACCGCATGTTAGATGTGGTAGAGAGTGGCCCCATTAAATTTTACTGGACTCCTATTGATAGTGGCAGGTCAGAGTCCAGAGAAGAAACTAGCGATGCTGCAGAGGATAGAGTTCCCAGACAACGAATCCTCAAAAAGAAAGAAGAACTTGACAACGATGAGAGAAAGCTATATAACCTGGACCAGGTGGCAAGAACCGAGATTATCAACACTCTCACCAAGGAGGTAATAGAGAAGGTCAGAACCTGTGTCACTGCGAAGGAGATGTGGGACAAACTTGCACTTCTCTGCGAGGGAACAGAGAAGATTAAAGATAACAAGCTCCAGGCTGTTCAACACTCGTTTGATACGTTCAAAATGAAACCAGACGAGACCATAGACCAGCTGGACATGCGCCTCACAAACCTCCTAAACAAGGCTAGTGCCTTAGGTAAGACCTACTCTGAAAAGGAAATTAATAGTAAAATTTTGCATTCACTAACTAGCAGGTGGAGAATCAAAGTTACTGTGATCAAGGACAACAAGGATCTCAATACTCTGGATCATCATCTTCTGTTGTCTGATCTCAAAGCTTACGAGTATGATCTTCAAGAGGAGGATCAAACAGAAGAGGTTTCCTCTTCTGGCCAGAAAGGAGTTGCATTCTCTTCAACTCTCAAGCTTGATGTAAAGCCAAAGGAGTCTACTGCAGATGACTTGAGCCTCAAGGAACATGTAGCACTTCTAACTCGTAAATTAGATAAAATGAGTTCAAAGTATGGCAGGTACAAAAGGCATTGGAAGGAGTCTACCAGAGACAGGAAGAGTTCTTTCAAGCCTGCAGGGAAGGAGAAGACATCTGGAGACTCAAGGGAGACCAGATTCAGAACTCCAGAGAGGAGGAGAGATGACAACCCTGGCAACTCTGGGAGATCAGATTATCAGAGGAGGGATGGTAGCTCTGGCAGACCTGACTACCAGAGGAGAGAAAGTAGTCCAGCCAGATCAGACTACAACCAGAGGAGGAGAGAGCCAAGTCCTAGTCCCAGAGGAGACAATGTCTGCTACACATGCAACAAAACTGGTCACTATAGTTATGATTGTCCTCAACTCACTCCTAGGGAAAGAGAAGAGAAAAGAATCAAGAGAGACAGGAGATACGCAGATAAGAGAGCATTGATGGCAGAAGCAGAGGAGGAGGATACTAGTTCCAGTTCTTCTTCTTCTGACTTTGGATCAGATGATGATGTGTGTCTCATGGCAGACATCACTGAGGTAAATGAAACTACTCTAGTTTTATCAAATTCCAAATGTACTGAATCCTCTAATTCATCTAGTAACTCCAGAGAGTCTGATATGCAACAAATGCTATCAGATCTCCAAAATTGTGTCCAACTTTGTCAAAAACTTGAGAAAGAGAATGGTAGGCTCAGAGCTGAAGTTTAATCTCTCTCTCATGAGCATAAATCCACCAGAGAACTCATGAAAGATCATTCCAAAGAAGTCTCTGAACTTCAGGATAAGATCACAGAAAGAGATACTCTGGTAGATCAACTCATGAAAGAAAAGAACTCTCAAGAAGATGAGATCACTGAACTCAGAGCCAAATACCAGACTCTTATCAAGGGAAAACAAGTTGCTCACAACATAGAGGAGATATCTATGCCCAGAGAAGCTCCTAAGATACCATCTGTTGTATCTATCATATCAGAGTCTTCTCAGCGCATCTGTGATAAGAGTGGTTTAGGATATTCTGGAATTTCCTCTAAAACTCATAAATACTTTTATAATAAAGACAAGTCTGTAAGAGCTGGTAAATTGGTAGAAATCTGGGATGATAAAGACTTGACTGGTAATGGTTACAAGGTGGTTCACAATCCTGATTGGAAAAGGAATCACTCTGTTAATCACATAACATATGGTCCAGAAGAGTTGACTATTCTGGAAGAGAAGATTCTATAGAATAAAAGTCAACAAGGGGAACCATTAAAGATTAATGGTCCTGTGAACAATGAGTCCCAAGGAGTAGAACTTACTCAAGTTGGAGGACCCCAGAGTAACCCTCGAAGGGAACCTAACCAGATTAGGGGACCTCAAGGAAAGCACTCAAGAAAGGGGAATACCAATCAGGGTAAGACCTACCAGAGAAGGAACAATGTTCAACAGCACCAGGTACCCCAAAGACAATTTTCTCAGAGGAATCAATTCCAGAATAGGTATACTCAAAGGAACTATAACCACCAGAGACAGTCTAATTATCAGAACCAGAGGAGGTCTTCCAGACCCATCTATAGAAAACCAACTGATCTGGGTAGTTATGACACCAGAGATGGTTCTTCTAGGATGTACCCTTACAACCAGACCTTTAAGACCATGTCTTTGAGGCAGGCCATTTCAAAGGCCAAATTTGAGAAAAGGTACACCAGACCTGTTTATAGGAAAGGTGTCCTTATCAGACCAGTAGTTCAATATGTCATTGTCAGAGGACATGTGCTGGTAGATAGATTTGGAATGAAGATAAGATCTCCTCATCCATCAAGGGATGATCTTTATCTATGGATTCCTACAAAACCTGCAACTAACCAATCAGGACCCAGCACTAGTAGGGGACCTAATTGATTTCTCTGTAGGTAGATAAGAGTCCATTGGAGAAAGGATTTTCAAGCAACCATGTCTGGTACATTGATAGTGGATGTTCCAAGCACATGACCTTCCAGAAAGATAATCTCCAAGATTTCAAGCCATTGAATGGACCAAGAGTGATGTTTGGTGACAACAACTATGGCGTCACCAGAGGAGTTGGAAAGTTGACCTTCAATGGAGTTTCTGTAGAAGAAGTTTACTATGTTGAAGGACTCAAGCATAATCTGCTTTCAGTATCCCAATTCTGTGACAAGGGATACTCAGTGAAGTTTTCTAGTGATTCATGCACTGTTTTCTCTTCTGATTATAATGATATTTTGCTAATAGGCTTGAGGAAGGGTAACATTTATCTTGCAGATTTTAACAGTTGCCCAAGAAATGCTTGCCTAGTTGCAAAAGGATCTGCAGAGAATAGCTGGATTTGGCACAAGAGATTGTGTCATCTTAACTTCAAAATACTGAATAAGATTGCCAGAAAAGGTCTCATTCGAGGTCTTCCTAATGAAGTGTTTAAGAAGGATCAGGTTTGTGGTTCATGCCAGAAGGGTAAACAACCCAAGACTTCCTTTAAGGATGTCCAGAGCACAACCACAACCAGAGTACTTCAACTACTTCACATGGACCTGTTTGGACCTGTTTCTCCTCTTAGTTTTAGTGGAAGGAAGTACACCTTAGTGATAGTAGATGACTTTTCAAGATACACTTGGGTAGTGTTCTTGTTTAAGAAAAATGAAACTATGACTAAGCTGCCAGAGTTCTTCAAGCAGATTCAGAATGAGCAGAACCAAAGCATAGTCAGAATCAGAAGTGACAAAGGAACAGAGTTTTTGAATTCACACATTGCAGATTACTGCAAGGACCATGGGATTTTTCATGAGACATCTGCTGCCAGAACACCCCAACAAAATGGAGTAGCAGAAAGGAGGAATAGGACCCTCAAAGAAGCTGCAAGAACACTTCTGGCAGAATACAGCACTCCACAGAGATTTTGGGCAGAGGCCATTAATACAGCTTGCTACACTCAGAACAGATGCCTGATTGCCCAGAGACATAATAAGACTCCATATGAGGTATGGAAAGGTAAAACCCCATCTGTTTCATATTTTCATGTTTTTGGATGTAAGTGTTTCATCCATGACAATGGGAAATCTAAATTAAGAACCTTTGATGCTAAAGTGGCTGATGGAATATTTTTAGGATATTCCAGCACCAGTAAAGCTTTTAGAGTTTTTAATAAGAATTCACTTTGTGTGGAGGAAACACCTCATGTTGTTTTTTATGAATCTACTTTTGAGTTCAAGGTGGAATCTAAGTCTTCTGATGAGACCCAGAATCAGACTACACCCAGAGTTATCAAAGTCAATCCACCTGTTCTTGATTCAGATTCAGATTCAGATGATGACCCATCTCCTGGTTCTCTGAAGCAGAAGCCTTCACAAGGAGCAGAACCAGAAGAGGTTGGAACTCCTGTAGGGGAAAGCTCTCCTGAAGGTGGTGATAATCACCAAGGTACTTCAGAAGATGATCAACCAGGCAAGACCACGGGAAGGAGGACCCTGGTTGATCACCCCAATGACCTAATTATTGGAGATCCAACTAAGGGTGTCCAGACTAGGAGGACTCTTAACTTAGCTGCCTTATTCAGTTGCTATGTGTCCTTGATTGAGCCCAAGAACATCAAGGAGGCACTAAAAGACTCAAATTGGATTATTGCAATGCAGGAGGAGTTGAATCAATTCACCAGACAGGATGTTTGGGAGCTGGTAGACAGACCAAGACATCAAAAGGTGATAGGCACTAAGTGGGTTTTCAAAAATAAGAAAGATGAGAATGATGTCATTACTAGGAACAAGGCAAGGCTAGTGGCCCAGGGTTATTCTCAGTCTGAAGGAATAGACTATGATGAGACATTTGCTCCTGTTGCCAGACTAGAAGCCATCAGATTGTTCTTAGCATATGCTGCTCACATGAAGTTCAAAGTATACCAGATGGATGTGAAATCTGCCTTTCTTAATGGGATTCTCATTGAGGAAGTGTATGTGGAACAACCTCCTGGTTTTGAACAAGGTGACAAGGTGTTTAAGCTTAAGAAAGCTCTGTATGGGCTGAAGCAGGCACCCAGAGCATGGTATGACACTCTATCTCAATTTCTTCTGGACAATGGTTTTACTAAGGGTAAGATTGATAGAACCTTGTTTAGGAAAGAAGAAGGAAATGACATCCTTCTGGTCCAAATATATGTTGATGACATCATATTTGGATCCCCTAACAAGAAGCTGTGTGAGAAGTTTGGTGAGCTCTTGCAGGGACAGTTTGAGATGTCCATGATGGGTGAGATGAATTACTTTTTAGGTTTGCAGGTTAAGCAATCAGAGAAGGGAATCTTCATTAATCAGGCAAAGTACACCAGAAACATGTTAGAGAAATTTGGAGTAGGATCTAGCAAAGCAGCCAAGATCCCTATGATGACAAATTTCAACATGGATCCAGATGAGTCTGGAGAGAGTGTGGACCAGACTCAGTACAGAGCACTTATTGGTTCTCTTCTGTACCTGACTGCAAGCAGACCAGATATTACCTTTGCTGTTGGAGTTTGTGCCAGATTTCAAGCTAATCCCAAGAAAAGTCACTTGGAAGCAGCAAGGAAGATTTTGAAATATCTTAAGGGAACAGTGAACTTAGGCTTATGGTATCCTGCAGATGACAATTTAGAATTGAGTGGTTATTCAGATTCAGACTATGGTGGATGCAGAATAGATAGGAAATCTACAAGTGGAACATGCCAATTTTTAGGGAATAAATTGGTATCCTGATTTTCTAAGAAACAGACTTCAGTTGCTACATCAACAACAGAAGCAGAGTACATGGCTGCAGGGAGCTGTTGTTCTCAACTACTCTGGATTAGTCAACAGCTTAGGGATTATCAGATTAGGGCCAAGGATATTCCTATTTTCTGTGATAGCAATAGTGCCATTGCAATTACCCAGAATCCAGTTCTTCATACCAGGTGTAAACATGTTGATATAAGGCATCATTTTATCAGAGATCATGTTGAGAAGGGAGATATAAGGATGGAAAAGATTGCAACAGAGAAGCAGAGAGCAGGTATCTTAACTAAGCCTTTGGCTGAGACCAGATTTAGAGAGTTAGCTTTTGAGTTAGGATTGTTGGATTCAGAGACAGATTTGTTTTAGGGGGGACATCAGAGAAGTATCCTTTATTTCTACTTTATTGCATATTCTTTATTTCGTTTAAAACTAACATACCTGCAGATTAGACATATCAGAAAAGGTACCAGATAAGGTATGCACCAGGTGACACTTGTCCCAGATGAGGTGCTGAGTCAAATGTCCAAAATCTTCTCTGACCAGGACCAGATGAGTTTCATCAGAGGAGATGTAACATCAGATTAGCTGTGGTATCATCTGGTTACAATATCAGGTGACAGGTATGATTTTACTTCTCTGGCCTCTGATCATTGGGATACACTTTTCAAATTAGTACGTACACTCAAAACCTTTCAACTTCGGAGTGTATTTAAGACTAGGGTATAGGGCCTAGGCAATCATTTCGCTTTTTCTCTTGACTGCCACAAAACCCCTTTATGCCCCGTCCCAATGAATATGCCAACGCACCAGATTAATTCTGTATCTTGCCTTTCTTTGTGGCCATCGGATTTAATCACTGTGCAAAATGTCAATCAATTCAAATATTGATTTTGTTCCCTAATTTAATTTTGGTATTACACGCGTTCACACTTCATTTATTATTCAAGCCACGCGTATTACCCTATTTAAATCTAATTTTCTTTCAATCTGTCTTTTCACGTTTTCATACTTTCAAACCCTAACCTCTCTCTGCAAAGTTCTTCTTTTCTCTCTCTCTCTCTCTCTCACAGATATGGCTCCCCCGTGTAATTTTGACCATGAATTAATGATGAAGAAACTGAAAACGGAGATGGTGGTTGACTTTTACACCACCAAGAACCCGTCTGCACTTGCTATTCTGGAACTATTGAGGAGATCCGGAGTTGAGAAGTTGATCTCCACCATTCCCAGAGATTTTCGTACTCTTGACGGTTATGCGGCCCAGTTTTTGGTTCGAATGAAGATCAATGAAGACCGTATTTCTACAAAGATTGACAGAGAAGATTTGGTGTTTTCCAAGCATGATTTATGTGCCCTGTTTGGAAACATTTCGGCGGAAGGAGTGGATCCTTTAACCTACAAGGAGGATGATATTGTGGGTTCCTTCAAACTGTTTGCTCGTTCCTCTTGGCAGAATATCACGAAGGGATTTCTGGATAAGCATCTGAGGCAAAAATACAAGGTACTTTTTGACATAGTTGTTAAGGTGTTGATGTGTGAAAATCACAGCACAGATGCGATCTTTAATGGAAGAATGTGTGTGATGAGGGCTTTGTATGACGGCGTCCAATGCAATTGGGCAGAATTCTTTTGGGGCGTCTTGAGGAAGAATAAGGCGAAAGTTAACAAGGAAGCTTGTCCGTCCCAGCCAGGGGAGATGCAGTTTTATTTCACTGCTAATGTTTCGTTGGGTACGAAACTTACCTTAATTTTGGACTCCTTGCTTCCAGAGAAGAGATGGAAGGAGACTTGGTGCAAAGGATTTCACAAGTCTAAGGTGCTATTCTCAAAGGATGGTCCCCTTCATGGCCATCCTGACTCTGATGGAGAAGAAGCCATCCCTGCCCCTCCTATTCAATCTATTCCCTCTCCTGTAAAGGGGCAGAAGAGACAGCAGCAGCAGAAGACCCAGAAGAAAGCTGCTGAAGCAACTGGTTCCTCAACCATTGCTTTCTCTGGTTCCTCTGAGGAGGACCAGATCCCTCTTCTTGATGTACTGAAGAAGAAGAGTGAGGTTGCCAAGAAGGCAGGAGCTTCAAAGAGGAAGAGGCCAGAGGAGGCCAAGAAGAAATCTGCCAAGAAGCCAAGAACTGGCAGAAGAGCTCCCAAGAAAACCCTCCTGGTGGATGAGCCTTCAGAGGAAGAAGAGGTTGAGCCTCTTGTGAGGAAATCCAAGGCCAAGAGAGCCCTTCTTCAGGATCCTGACTCTGGATCTGATCTTGGAGAGGCCTTGGAAAAGGCAATTGAGGATGCCTCCCAGATGATGGAGGATGCTCCAGAGTCTGCTGTACCTGCTGGTGTTGACCCAGCAGAGGTAAATCCCTCATTTCCATCTTTTTCCCCCATTAATCTTGTCTCCCCCTCTACCTCTCCCCCAGATAATATTCCCAAAAACCTATCTGCCTCTGGTAACCCTATTGTTCCACCAGAGCAGATTATCCCAGATACCCCAGTATATACTCCCTCTACCATTCCCACCCAAACACCTTCTCCCCCATATTCCCAAACACATCTTCCCACAAACCCCTCTCCCCCACCTTCTGTACCAGAGGTACCCTCAACCTCTTCTGGTGCAGAAATCCCCCCTCCAAACACTTCCACCTCTCAGATACCTCCTACACCTTCTGTACCAGATATTCCATCATCTTCTGGTGCAGAGCAACCCATTCCTACACCCTCTACTTCACAAAATCCTAACCCTCCCCAAACCCATACAGACCAGGACCCAACCATTTCTATGGCTCTGGGATTCGTTGTCCCTCCCCCTTCTCCTACCTGTCTAACCAGCGATGATAGTGAAGATGAGGAAGCTTCACTTGAGCCTGCAGACTTAGCACCTTCCTCCTCTGCCTCTGGGCCCAAACCCTTCACTTTCTCATCTGCAGAAATGGGTCCCATTAGGCAGAGTATGAGTGTAAGTGCTCAGCTCTGGCTAAGAGAGTATTTCCCAGTTCTTCTGGAGCACTTACCACTTCTGGCAGACCTTACTGATGCCAAGGTCTGGAGCAAGGCCAGACTTGAAGATGTGGAGGACCTAATGTTGTTGCTTGAGGAAATGGGTCCCTTTAACTTCACTGCTTGGGAGATTGAGCTAAAGCAGAGAATGAATATTCAGAACCCAGCGGAGCTGGAGACTCCTGGTGCTGCTAAAGTCTTGATTCGCACCCTGCTCATCCAGAGAGGAGTAATGCTCACTCCAGAGGGCCCCACTTACAAGTTTGGTCCTCATTTTGTCTTCCCTCCAGAGCTATATTCAGATGAGGAAGACTTTGAGATGTCTCCTGCCGTGCTCCAGAAGATGAAAGCTTTCTTCAATGAGCAAATCATGCAGATTGGGCGCTTTTCAAAAGCTATTCAACATATGGCCCCTGCTATGATAGAGCACCAGATCAAGCATGAGAGGAGAATCTTTCTGAAGCAGTTAAAGTCTTCTCTGGCAGAGGTAAAAGCTTCTTTTAAGGCTAATGGCTTATTTGTCAAGCTGGATGTCATGCACAGCCAGAAGCAGCTACAAGAGCACGTGCTGGAGCAGTTGAGACCTGTCTCTGTGCTCAAAGTAGAGATGGCCAGCCAGATGATTCAAACTGCAAAGCTGAAAGACTCCCTCCAGGAGATGTTGGAGAAGCAAGAGAGACTTGTTGCAGAGTCTAAAGCTTACCTGGAGGAGGCCAAGCAGCTGCGTGATCTTCACTCTTCCTCCAACACTGCCTTGCCTGATCTTATAAGGCAGGTAGTGGAGCCCCTCCTTGATGAAGTTAAAAAGGGGGAAGAGAAGGCCAGAACTGATCTGGCGAAGATCACAAATGAAACTCTCTTCAGTCATGGAGCTCGTCTGGACCTGCTGGAGAATACTTTGGCCCAGGCTGAGTTGCAGAAGAAGAAGAAGGAAGAGCTCAAATTCCTTTCCATGGCTAAGCAGCTTGCTGCAGAAGAGGAGTCCGAAGCAGAGCAGGATCCAATTTCCATCTCTGGACCTGCAAAGAGGAAGATAAGGAAAGTGAAGAAGAGCTTCCTTGAATCTGTGGTTGAAGAAGCAGAGAAGAGATTCAAGGAAGAGTCGCCTGAAGAGAGGCAAGCAAGGATAAGGAAGAACATAGATGAAGAGCAGAGGCTCCGATATGTTAGAAGGCAAAATAAGAAGAGCAGAGAAGCTGGCATCACTCCTGGTGCTAGTGGATCCAGCCAGAAGAGAAAATGGCCTGTTGAAGTCATGAACATCCTCCCTCTCAGGACAGAAGGGTCCTTTGACTCAACTGTTCCTGTGCCTTTGATAGAAAAATGGAGAGAAGCCAAGACTCTCTGGTTCATTCAACATTACATCCAGAGACCTCCACCAGAGGATGATGCTCTCATCAACAGGACTTTCCATTCTTGGATGCAGGCATATGATGCAGATTTGTACAAGCAGTTGATGGATTCAACTATTGAATTCAACCTGGAAGTCACTGCTCCTGAGTTCCATTTTCTCAACACTCCAATGGCAGGAGACCAGGTTGATTGGGCTGAGCTGAAGAGACTATACAAGACCAAGGTGTTGGCAAACTTCACCCCATCATCTTCTGCAGAGTTGAAGGCCATTCAAGACAGGTTTCTTGACTGGTTTCTGGTGCCCAAAGACAACAGAAGATATGCATAGAATAGGATCTGATCTTCAATGTAATCTGTAATCATCCTTATCCTTTCTATCAATGAAATTCATATCTTCTCTGTTCAAAAGACAACCTCTTGTTGTCTTAATTGTTTGCCTAATAAGATCTATTCTAAGGTCTTATCCTTTAATGTTTTCTTGCTTAAGTTTATTATTCTTGATCAGTTCTGGTAGTGTTTTAACTCCATCAAAAAGGGGGAAATTGTTAGGATAAAAATTGTTAGTTTTGATGAGTTAAAACAAACCAGAAGATGTAATAGGACCATCTGGACCTATTAGCCAGATGATGATCTAGATTAGGACTTAGTCTAGGGGGAACTGCCAGACCAGAAGACTTCACCAGAAGAGTCACCAGAAGACCCCACCAGAGGACTTCACCAGAGGACTCCACCAGAAGACTTCACCAGATGAGATATGACCAGAGGCAGAAGACATTCCCCAGACCAGACGAGTCTGGTAGAACAAAAGATGCTCAGTTTGATCCCCTGACTCTACTGAGTATTCTGGTTCTTGACCAGATGAGGACCAGAAGACACCGAGGTTGCCTGGTGTCTGGTCCTGCCTTCTCTGGAGAGAATCAGAGTTAGGCAGAGGAAGCTATTGACCGTTGGTGATTCAAATCAAGTCAACATGATCAGGATTGGAAAGTATTTGAAGATAATCAATCCAAGGATCCCACCAACCCAATCAATCAATTAGGGAATTGATTGATTGAGGCTTCCTTATATAGAGGATCTGATTGGATTAGCCCTCCAACGGCTAGCCCTAATCCCCTCTATATATACAAGAGTGCAGTTCAAGAAAAAGCTTTAGAGACTCTACACGCGCATAAGTGATCCAAGCTTTTGATATTCATACCAAGCACTCTTACTGTTCATAATATTTATCTACTCTAAAGGAGTTATTGAACCACAACCTGTTCATCTATTAGACAAGGTTGTTGGCTGGTTGATCTTTAGATTGAAGTAAATCTAAAGAGGCTGTAAGAAGGAACTGGTACTTCCCAATTCCAGTAAGTAAGTTTGTGAGTTGGTTGTTAGTGAGACCCCTTGGTTATAAGAGAGAGTGGACGTAGGATATTCAATCCGAACCACTATACATCTTGTGTTCTTTATCGCTTTATTTTACTTATTGTTTGTTGATTATTGTTATCTTGTAAAAAACTTTGAAAGACATTTAACTTAAGCTTCCGAAATTAATCTAACTAGTGGGACCAACACTTAGTCACACTTAAATCCTTAAATCGGAGGTTCGAACCCTCTTTCTAGCGCCAATTTGTTGATGATCGTTTCTAATCACAAGGATTAATGGCTATTTTTAATGGTTAATTGATCATCAAATAATTACGTGTGATTGATCACTAACGTAATTAGTGAATACAAAAATTTAGGTTTGGGTTGAATTAAAACGTGTATTGGCTTACGTGACTAATTTGTATGTAAGATAATCGAGCTGCTTTAGACGTGTAGTCGAAGTTTGGACGTGTATATTAACTTGTGTTTTTTTCATTAGCTGAAAAAATCTAAGTATTTATAGACATTTGCCTAGCAGGAGGTGTTCATGACCTTTGGCCTACCTAGTGTGCATGTGTGACACCTGGGCTTTGACTAGTTTGACCTTATCTAGCTAGATTCTATCCTTCTACGCTGGACTTGTTCGCAGTCAGGAGTTGTTCGTCCTATTGGACTTGTCCTTGAGGTGTCTTTGGTCTGATTCTGGTGGCCTTTAGTCTTGCTAGATTGTAGTCTTGACATTGTAGCTAGATCTGTTCGGCGAGGTGTTGCTTGTGTTCGCTAGATCCTCATGTGTCTACATGGTCTTCAAGCTAATTCTGTTCGCCTGGTTAGCCTTTGCTCGGCATGCAGGATCTGCTCGCCAGATACCTTGTCCAATCTTGATCTTGATTTAATTTTATCTTAATCCGCAGGTATTTTGTGTTAATTCGGGTCGCCCAAATGACAATTTAGCTCGCCTATCAACAACTATAATATCACATCACAGTTATTTTTCATTACTATTTATTCATTCCTTCCCCAAATCTAAATGAGGGGGCGCTTGGTTATCAATTCTTCAATGGTAATAAGAATGATAATTTATTTCCATTTATGCCCTCATAAGAAAAATGATATGTTAGGGGAATAAGTCTTTCAATGGTGACACCATTGCTAGTGTCATGCCCTAATTTTGGAATAGAAGTTGACAACAATGGTTGTTGGTGTAAGAATGAGGGAGTGATTGGGGATGATTAGGGTAATCAAAATGGAGTAGTGGTTACCTTATTTAGGAGGAGAGATAGTGATTTTGTTCTCATTAAGCATGCTAATTACACTAATTTTCAATCTCATTACCATTACTATTGAAGAGTTATTAACCAAGTGCCACTGAGTCCAAAAGGGATAGCTGGGAATTAGGACGTGAAAGAGAGCAAAGTCATAATTAATATGTTCGTACTTACATTTTTGAAAAACCAAAAAGGCTGAAAACATTATTTCAATAAGAGCTATGCGGCGCGACATGAAGATATTACATGGTCAAAGCCAACAGGAGCATACTATTTTGTAGGAACGAAAAAAATCTACAATTTGCCATGAAATAATAATTTGTCACGGGTTTAAAATTAAATCCTGCATTTTGAGAATAGCTGACAATAAATTTAAATGAACAAGGAGGGAATTTTGAGTTAGGTAAGGATGCAATACATTTCCTTTTCTTTTATAACTCTTGCGTTACAATTAAGGGTGAGGATGGTTCAACTTGTAATCTAGTTCTTACCTACAACCAAATTTGCATATAGTCCCTACTAACTTAGCAAACACGGGCAGTGACGGATTCAATTTTTTTTGGTAGTGGTGCACAAAACAATACAAATATAAAGACAAAGTAAACTACTCTCTTTGTCCACGAAAAATGCGGCTTTTGTTATTGACAATTTTTAAAAAAACATAAATAAAATAGATATATTAAGTGTATTTTAGAATATTGTAGGATCCATTTATGTGTTAAGTGGTTGTTTGTACGTGTAAAATCAATGCATGCGAAGTAATTAAGTTATAGTTCAGAAATAAAATTGTTGTAAAAAATGGAAGGCACATACTTATGGTGGACGGGAGGAGTATGAATAAGTTTTATGATGAAATTTGTTTGTATTTTGTGTGTATTAGTTGTTCAACAATATGTATTAATATGATAGTAATATTATATAATGAAATAATTAATAGTATATCATTTTGTATTGTATAGTGAAACTAGTTTATAAAAGATTTACTTGAATATAAAATACATTAAGAAGATCATTATTGCATAACTCATAACTATTACAATTTTAATTATAAAAAAAGTATTTTCTATATATAATAAAAAAATGAATTATATATAGTAATACATATTCCCTCCGTCCACTAAAATTGTGTCTCATTATTTGGGTACAAGTTTTAATAAAAAATAAATAATAAGAATAAAATAATTGTTTGTGAGTGTAAATTTAAAATAATTGTTGACAAACCAGGAAATGACACACTTTTGATGGACAAACAAATAAGAAAAATTGACACATTTTTTATGGATAGATGGAGTAATAATCTACATAAATATGTAGACATAGTAAATAATAAAAATTTGTGGGGGCACGTGCCCCACAGTAGGACACGTAGGTCCGTCTCTGAACACGGGTGGTAGAGTGGTGGAAACGTTTCTTTCTTCCATATTTTGGACCTTAGCTCCATGGAACAATACGTTACTGCTGAAACACGGAAGAGTTGAAATTTTAGATCAAAACACTATGTATGGATGGTATGAACTGCCCAAATAAAAATTCTTGAACAACGAACGACCAGTTCAGATATTCACGACCAATGAGTACTGGATTCTCTTTTGGATAGGTCCTGAAAGGAGAAGGAAGGGTGGAATGCCACTGGATTTGAGATGAGAAGTTACTCTAAAAGTATTAAAAAACGATCACATAAGTAACATCTGGATGCTTTAATTTAATATCCTTCAATTCCAAATACGAAATATATACCCTTAATCTTGATTCATGAAAACTCGAATTTTTTTTTCTTCTTATTTTTCACACTACGAAATGACAAGATTTTAGATTTTTTCCTATATCCATCCCATGCACACAGCATATGTACAGTTAAGGCTAAAAGAACAGAACTCCCTTTACATAGCTTCTTTACCTAATAAGGTGTTTGTTGGGGGCGAGCTCTCTTCACTCAACCAAGACTCCTGTACAGAAACCGGAGAGCTGTCCGTTGCCTTTTCCTCGGCTATCCTTGCCGGAAAACTCGAGCTATGGTCTGCTACCACAACTTTCTTGGTACTGAAAGTAGTCATTGATTTATGACTTCCAAGGTATGGTGATGAAGGACAAGAAGAGACGACCGATGATCCCATGTATATATTCTCCTCCAAAGGCGCCCAACTGCTGAGCCTAATCTGCTCTAGCTCATCGGCCACTTCCATCATTGATGGCCTCATGTCCTTGTGAAAAGCAAGGCATCTGAAAGCCAACTCTGCCACTTTATGCATAGATGATAGAGTCCAAGCATCTCTATTTGGCTCAAGGAATGGGTCGATTATATCATCAATGCAGCCTTTCCCTATCCTGTCAATTGCTAGTGCAGCTAGATTGATCTCGCTGTGAGGTCGACTGAAATCGACTACCTTCTTTGCTGTGATGATTTCCACAAGAACCACCCCAAAGCTATAGACGTCGCTTTTGTCCGAAAGATGGAAGTTCTGATGGTATTGAGGGTCGAGGTAGCCTGGTGTTCCTTGTGGGGCTGTTGAGATGTGGGAATCGTCCATCATCCCTAATCTTGAGAGACCAAAGTCTGCTACTTTTGATTTGAAACTGTAGTCCAAAAGTATGTTGCTGGACTTGATGTCTCTGTGGTATATTGGAGGGTTTATGGCAGAGTGAAGGTGGGCTATGGCGTGAGCTGTTTCTGCTGCAATGGTCAGACGAATAGTCCATGGTAGTACAGCTCCCCGTTCCCTTTGAAGATGCTGAGATAAAGTGCCGTTTGGCATGTATTCATAGATGAGAATCTGCTCACCGTTCTGTATGCAGAAGCCCATAAGGCGGATTAAATTAGGATGGCTAACGGAGGAGATAAGCTTGATCTCATTCATTACTTGATCGATGCTATCCTGATCTTGATGTTTTATCTTCTTGATTGCTACCCATTCATCGTTCTGGAGCTTTCCCGCGTACACTGTTCCGTAGGCGCCTGTTCCCAGCCTTTGACTCTCCGCGAAGCTGTTTGTGGCTCGTTCAATGTCCTTGTAAGGGTAGAATGGGATGTCAGATTTGCCTGCTGCTTCAGAGAGAAGATGCATAGCGAATGATCTGCTTTTCAGAAACGAGGATCGTCTCTTTAAGCAGATGCATACGGCAACCAGAACAGTCACCATAGAGACACCACCAATAGCCACTGAAAATGCACAAGTGGACAGTGTTAAGTATGAAGAATTGAAGACTATAAAGTGATGCTTTTGTTATATGCTGCTAATTGTCACTCAGAGCTTGTATTGGATTACATTGAAGACCATAAAGAGTTTAGTTAATTTAAGTACTAGAAACCATACTCTTTAGGAGAAATTGTTATCAAGAATGCGAAACTAAGAAAGCGTAAGAGGTACCTCCAATGAGAATGCCGACTCTTGCTTCGCCGCAACGAATGAATCTTGGAGCATTGCATACATGATCTGAAGATTAACAAGAGAAGAATGTTATTCTTAAACAACTCTGTTCACCTCATTAAAATACATATGTGGACTTAAATGCAACAGAATTTGAGCATCTTGGATAAAGTTATACACTATTTAAACAAGAACAGATCGATTTCAACCATATAATGGAAAGAAAAAAAGGGCCAAATATTGTGCTTCTTTCTCCATCAATATGCTAACTATTATCCAACTTATAGTCCAACAAGAGTATAAGTTTCAATCTCTTCCAAAAAGTGTCTTCATATAGTTTACAACGTATGATCAAAATAATATTTCAGCCAAATGCTTCCAATTATAGAAGGTGTAGTAAAACCATAGAAATTCAATAACTCCACATTTAACTAAACAAAAATTAAACCTCAACAATTATGAAGAGGAAATTCAACAAACCTTTGATGCAACCTATTCCATTGTTGAAACCATCTCCAGAATAACCTTCTTTACACTTACAACGAAACCCATGCTTTCCTCCGTATTTAACCTCGCGGCGACTAGCGTTTGGATTACAATGGCCCCCCCCATTAACCCACCAGCCAAGCTCTATAACTTCAAAGTCGAGCAAAACAAGCGTGCTCCTGTTCATAGTATTAGCACTCACATTCAAATCCACCATGATTGATGAAAACCAATTGCTGCATTTCCCTCTTTCCGTCACGTTTCTGTAATCGAAAAACTCCTTTCCAGCTTCATCAGAACGCCTAGAATAACAGCTTGTGTTATTATGACCGGAATCACATGTTTTATTCTCGAACTCATATATCAATCCGATAGGAATCGCGAAATCACTGACAAGCGATTTGCAACCCCTAAACAGCAGCCCATTATGCAACGTCGGAGCGAAGTTATCGCTGAAAAGCTTTTCGAATTCTGCAAAGGTGCGATTACAATCTGCAGGAATACTGACCAGAATTTGATCGGATGTCACATTCTTCACTAGGAAACCACCAATTTCACCAATTCCATCAGAATTGCTACTGCAATTTAATTCGATTTCACATCCATCGGAGTAACCAAAGGGGTACGCTACTGTGTGTTTACCACATGATCGATTACAGTGACCAGAACTGATATTCCTAGCAACAGATGAGATTGACAGGAAACAGAGAACCAAACTGGTGATTATTTGGTAAAATTGATAGATCATAGTGTGTGGCAGTGGGAGGGAAGAGACATGGATCAACACAGGTGGAAAACGAGAGATTAGGGGAGAACTAGGATTAAGGTTGACCTACAGGAGAGAATTAATGGAGGAATTAAAGAGAACAGTTGATGCTGGTGAAGAAAAGTAAATGCTATTTAATTTATTTATTTTTATAATTGTTCGATCAGTGATTAATCGGATTACGCGGCCATAGTTGTATTCTGCAGAATATTAGGGTTTGAAAAAGTTATTGAGGATGAAACTGTGGAGCTGAGGAAAGGAAGAAGAAAGCATGCCACTCAAGGCTTTGCAGAAACTCCATGAACGTGACTCTTGATTTAAATTACATTTATAACCTTGTTTATTTTTTTTATTTTTGACGAAATAACCTTGTTTATTTTGGATGTATAGCTCGGTGATTATAATAATTGGCTAATTGTTTTACAGTTATTTCCTTAAACACAATTATATGCATGCATCCAATTACATGTCATGCACTTGGATTTTAAGTTCAATTTTGACTTCAATTTTTTCTTTTTCAAAATACACACTAGATTGAATGTTATTTTGCAGTTGAGGTATTGCTTTGTAGGGTATTACTAATTACTTTTTAAGGTATTGCATTCTGTAGTTTCTGAAAAGAACTAGCGATGGAATAATGATTTAACAGTCAGACAGTCTAATTCACATAGGATGCACGGACTCAAATTTCCAATCAGATATAGAATCCAAAATATCTACCTCGGGTAGTGTGTTTTGCATGGGAGAATGAGTCATGACATGGAGAAGCGATTAGCATAAATGCATCGTCGATTCGACCATAAAAGCCGAATAAGTAACTGCTTGTGAAGCAGCAAAATAAGTGGTTTGGCTCAAGTACTTCTTAGTGGACTTGGACGTTATTCTGAATTTGCCCAGCACAATTACTGTCTATTGTGATAATGTCACAGCAGTTGCAAATTGCAACATTTTAAATCTGGTGTCCTTAAATTGTCAGCCCGAAGACCTGTGGTCCTTCTTTTGCTACCCCCCCTAACCTACTGGCCTTAAAAAAAATTATTCCCAAACAAAACAACATCTTATACGAGAAATCGTTAAAAGATGAGATAAAGAGGTGGCAAAGATAAACGTCGGAGAACAACCTAGTATATATCCATTCACAAAGGGTCTGCCTCATAGTACATTCGAGAGACATGTGAAAAGAAATGAGAGTCAAGACTATTGTCAATCTGCTTTAAGTATAAGTGGGAGGAATTATTAGGTTAGTGTAAGTTGACATGAGATGTCACGTAGAACTACTACACTAGACATGCATGATGTATACTAAAAAACAGACTTTAAGTATAAGTGGGAGATTGTTGGAGTTATACGTGAAAGTATGCTTTTACTTTGTATAACTCATGTATTAAACAATTATTTATGAGAATAAATATTTTATCGCATTTGCTTTAGATATGAATGAATGTTGAATATTTATTGCAATCAGTTCATTATAAGTAGTATGTGTTACATTGTAGTTAATGTGGTGATATCAGATCACAGAAGATCACATTAACGGTTTCCTTATAACTAAACGTACAAATTCACGACCTAGGTGGAATTGAACAATCTGACGTGAAAGGTCGATGTGTATATCTCAAATCGGCATGTCTTGACCAAAAGATTGTACTAGCACATTTAGTATGTGTTGAAGAGGACCTACAGCGAGGATAAATTCTTCTGTTCTGAAATGTGAAGAATTAGACCTCAGTGATTATTGATTTCTTAATCTCCGTCACTTAAATAGGACTGTGTGTGCTTAATGGTTACTGCTTTGATTCATATTGGGTGAGAATCATCGTGACTTCGAACTTTGTGTTTTGGGCAGTAATATTAATCATATGACGGTTGCTAAGATTTAATACGGATAAAACGCGTGCGAGTACGGCTCGTATGATTTGTCCCTTTGGTGGACTCAGAAGTTTTATCGTACCAAATCTTGCAAGTGAAAAATTAGTTTCTTCGGTACGGATAATAATGTTGAGCTGTCTTTACACCAAGGTAAAAGATGTTAATTAATTTAGAGCTGTTCAGAAGTTTAATTAATTAATGGACTAGATAATTTTAAACTCGGGAAATAATAACCGGGAGCCCATATTATCGTAATATGGATTGAGATGGATAGTGCAATATTAATTTATTAGTGGTACTAATTAATATTAATGGGCTGAATTATATTGAGGCTCAATATTGAAATTCAGAAATCCATTGGAGGTTAAATCTTAATTCTCCTAAAGGCCCCTCAAGTAGCCCATTAAGTAGCCCAATAATAATAAGGTGATTAAAATAAAAGAAAATATATTTGCTGATTTTTTTTTATTATTTTCGAAAATTATAGATTTAGGAGAAAAAAGATTTTGTTGATTTTCTTGGAAAGATATTATGGAAGATATGTATTATTGGAATACAAGATTACCTCATAAATTCTAGAAGATCCAAATCTTGGATATTCTCCCTAAGATTTTCGAAAATATCATATTTATAAGGAGGTTGGAATTTTTATGGAATTTTTTTATTATGGAGAAAAGAATATATGGGATATATTCAAGATTTCTTGGAGGCCCAAGAAAAGATTTTCTCACCCATATTCCAAGGCAAAAATTCGGTCACCCCTTGTTATAAATAGGGGATGATTATTTCATCACAAGTACATGATTTCATGTGTTGGAAAAATCAAAAGCAAACATATTTTTCTTTTTCCTTGGTTATTTTAATTGCTTGAAAGGACTTCCCACCTGTGATCAAGCAAGACGAAAGGGACATACTTGAGAAGGTCTTCTGGTTGGTAGCACGTTCGTGATAGTCCCGTGATTATCAAAGACTATATCTACAAGAGGTACGTAATCACATAAATTCCTAGTTATTCCGTCATAGGTTTATGTGAATTAATTTTGCATGCATGATGATAAAATTGTTGTTGGAATTATTATTTGAATTAATTAGGATTAATTCATGCTGGTAATAATTATATTTAAATTCGTATTTAAATTTCATCCAGAATAGTTTCCGCACACCCCTATTTTCCCAACAGTTGCGACTTCACTCCAATTACTAGCCCAGCCTTCGGCATCCCTCCCCCCCCCCCCCCCCCCCCCCCCCCACCCTTGCTGTTAAGTTAACGACTCCAGGCATGGTATTCTGAATTCGTTAATTCAGAATGAATCAAATCTCCTCAAGTAGGATTCGAATCTATGACCAATCGCTTACCAGCCGACCACTCTACCACTGAGCTACTAAGGAACAATGGGAGATTAGATCTCATAGAGTTCAATTCCCGTTCTCAACCCATGAACAATATGAGCTTGAACCCTCCATCATATGTATATAAATAAAATAAAAATATAGATTATAATATGTTAAACATGGTTTTATTATTCTTGATTTTTAAATTTAAAGGTTCTAGTTTGCAGGTCCTGGATTTTATTTTATTTTTATCGGTAAATGTTAGTTGTTAGTAGTTAGATTAGTTCACCAAGTCCCCAAATACACCAAGAAATCTTCAAGCCCTCCTTATAACTCCCATAATTCGTTCCCAGAGGGAATCAAACCCGAGTCACTCACGTGAGAAATTCGGTGGCCAGGTGGGCTAAGCCACCTGGTTTATCTTTTAAACCTTAATTGATAGTTTGCAGGTCCTGAATTGATAAAAAAAAATTATCTTTAAGACCCTGAATCAATAGAAAAAAAAAATTAAACCTTAATTGATAGTTTTACTATCTTTGAATCCCTAAATCGACATTAACTCTGATAGGTTAAATTAAAAGCAGGGTTCCAAATTGGGAACCCACATATTTTTAGGTTAACAATGATCACTAAAAAATGGTATTAAGTTACAATGTGAACTGAAATTGATACAGTTGAATAAATTGATTAATATGCCCCTATATGCAGGATAATTTTGGGTGTGTATAATTGAAGGATAATGATTGCCTTAACTAAAATACTCCCTCCGTCCTTTAAAAGTATGCATCATTCTTTGCACGTCATTTAATGCAATATGTCGGAGAATATTTAGGGGTCTTGTGAGGTTCGTTTATGAATAAAATGATTGTTTATAGTAACGTTTCTATGCATACTTACCATAAACAATCATTTTATTCATAAACGGAACTCATAAGACCTCTAAATACCCTCCGACATATTGCATTAATCCACGTGTAAAAAATGGTGCATACTTTTAAAGGACAGAGGGAGTATAATTTACTAAGTTAGCGTGTCAAAAGGGGCAAAGAAAAAAGAATGATTTGAATAAGACCAAATGAACTTGGTAGACGAAGTCTACTGCTAGTGTGTAACCGTCCGGTCCTACCCGATGCTTGGGCCGTAGACTTGAGCAATTGAGTCGATGTTGATAGTGGGCTCGTATTGGCTTACTATTTGTTTTGAAATCGTCCATCATCACTCAAAATATAGAATCAGTGAATCACTTGTTTGTGTATATAGTGAAATTGGTTCATACATAAATCGCTAAAAAATACTAGTTGTTTTCGTGAAAGAATATTATTTGTTTTCACTTAAGAATTTTAGTTATGTTCACTAAAAAGTCTTAGTTTTTTTCCAGTAAATAACTAATATTTTTTAGTAAAAACAACTAATATCTTTCAATAAAATCAACTAATATTTTTTTAGTAAAAATAACTAATATATTTCAATGGTTCATATATAAACTATTTTAATTCTATACTTTGTCATATTTAAGCTTTTTTTTTTTTTTAGTGTTAAAAAAGATTGGAAGAAAAATCATTTGACCTTGAACATTACGTTGGGTTATGACGTCTGATTGATAGCTTCTTGCCCCACGATCACAACGAGTTCAATAGACTTTTAGCAGTATTCGAGTTTGACGATCTTTTAGGGTGTTCATTGTATTTCATATGACTGGAGTTGTTTAAAAAAAGGAGCACTTCGAGAACTCGACTAGCTAGGCTTGTTTATTTGATTAATGGGACGAGCTTGAGCTCGTGAAATACTCAATTTACTAAAGTGTTCACTTTCACCTAATTAGACTCTATAGTTAAGGATTTTATTGTAATTCTATTAATTAGGCTCAGCTCAACACAACTCGACTTGTTAGGCTCATTAGACTCATTTTCGAGTTGAGTCGAACTCTATTTCAAGCTTGGCTCGATAAATGTTCAGGTCAGACTTTATTTCGAGCTTGGCTCGATAAATGCTCGAGCCAGGTTCAAACATCAAATACTCAACTCATTTGGAATAACAGCTCTATTCATATTATACAAAATAAAATATTTTCTGGTTTGACAGTATCCTTAAATATAATCTTTTTTAACAAACTAGATTAGCAAATTTGTGTTCCTTTATTTTTCCTTGCAGATTGAATCCTAATATTAGTTTTGTAGTTACATGTTATTTTCGCTAAAAATTATGATCAAAGAATACAAAAAGTATAAGTAGTGTTACTAAAACTCTCCCATCCACACACACAAACACACAATAATTCATGACAAATCTCTTAATATACTAATAGGGAGTTTCTTTTGTTGATGTGTCGATTTCTGGTGCGTTTTGCTTATGTGTCGATTTCTGGTGTATTTCGCTTATGTGTCAAGTCTTACGTGGCATAATTGCGGGCCACTTTATCCTATGTGTCATTCATGTGGCATTGCGACCTTTCATAAGAAGAAGTCTAATAAAAAAAATTAGTTTTAGTTGGGTTTGATCCAAGGACCTCATGAGTATTTTGTATTATATTTACCAATTAAGCTAACTATGAATCGTTATGAAATTTAAACATTTATTATATACAACTTGAGTTAAATATATATATGTATATATATATATATATATAAATACTCTTAATTATTTGCAATTTTATTATTCTAAACTCTATATTTTTTCTTATTCTTTCTTTGTCTTTATCTTTTCACAATATTTTAGTGTTGTTCCTCGATTATTTGTCCACACATAAATGTCTAATTGCTAATGTTTGACGATTACTTTATTTTTAAATATATATTTCTTCATATAAACTCTATTTTCTTTCTCTCTTCTTCTATCTTGACAATGTTATGTTTATTTTCTATGTGTTACAAATTGACGGGTGAAGATTTTCAAGGAAAATTTTAAGATTATTTATGGTGTTTTTTTTTAATTTCATTTAGACTAAATCATATTTTTAAAATAGATTGTATTATATAATGTTATAATATTATATAATGTGATGTGTTAATAAAATATAAATTTTTAAATTAATTTTACGAACAACCCGCATAAAATGCGGGTACTCATCTAGTTAAGTATAGAGTGAAATTTGTTTTGATTCATTAAAGGAATTTGAGTTGTTTTTACTAAAAAAATTAGTTTGAAGAGTACAAGTTATTCACTGAAGATTATGCATTGAAAAATATGAAAATTATAAATTGTTTCACAAAATATATAAATTATACTCCCTCCGTCTCAGTGAAATTTGCACTGGGATTGCACGTGGATTAAGAAAGGTGATAAAGTGGTGGTATATGGGTAAAAATGTGTATATTTATGTGATTGTGAACGCAAATCAAGTATTTTTTAGGTAGTGTGTAAATTGGTGTAGAACATCCAAATAGAAAAAATGTGCAAATTCATCAGGAAGGGGGGGACTATTACTAAAACTACTGCACGTCAGCTTTGTCATAAACAAGTTTCACTCATAAACAATAGCAGAATTCTCATACTGTTTTCCAGTCCGTGAGTTTAGGTTATGACAGGAATGGCCTAGGGCTAGGTCTTAACGCGGTATTTTTGTCCCCTGCTCACATGCACATATGAATTTTGGCTCTCTTCATTACGTGTGTCATATATATTCCCTTTTTTTTTATTATAAGTGTCACTTTGGTTTTTTAACTATTTTTTTAATACATGTCATTGTGATGTATTTTAACTCAAATATTACAATTCTACCCCTGTTAATATATAGATAAAAATATAATTTCCCACAAATCTTTCATTCTCACAAATTTAGGGATTCATTTTATTTTAAAAATTAAGGGCATTATTGGCAAAAATTTATAATCTTAATTTGTAAGAAAAAATCAAAGTGACATTTAATAAAAAATGAAAAACTCATTCGGACATAAAACGAAAAAAAAAAAAAGCTTCACTAAAACTACTTGAGCAATTACAAATGAAAATTGCACTAAAACCATTAGGGCAATTGCATATTCAATAATTTTCCAATTCATAAGCTTTTGCAATTCAATAATTTCATGACTCTCTTTTTTTCCTTTTTCTACATATTCCATTTTTTCTGTTAAAAAAAGTATCCAGCCATCCATAGCAAGGGTCGCCAATTTTATGTGGTTCAAAAAAAAAAAAAAAAAAAAAGACCTAACTCCAAAATACTCCCACTTTCCTTTTTTGGTTGTCCCACACTAAGTGTCTCATTTCATAAATGGAAAAAGCAACACTCTACTACATATAAACTTTAACCTTCAAATTCACACAATATTACTAAAAATGTCACTCATTCAATCCACTTTTCAACACTATTCATTACTTTATTAAACAATATTCATTACTTTTCAACAATATTCATTATTTTTCCACCATATATTAATAAACAAATATATTTTCTTAAATCATTCAACCAAAAAAAATGGGACGCTTAGACCGGGACGGAGGGAGTATACTCCAAGATTCGGACACCTCCACATTTCTTAAAACTCTCATTTCTTCATTTCCACAATAAGTACAGATTGTATTCGCATTTACAAATTACAATTTGCAGTTTGATTACTCTTTTATTGTTCGGGAACGTTGTTGTACTGTACATCAGCGGATTTGACAAGGGATTGGAGGGCAAAACTGTATGTATACTTTTAGATCACACAAACAATACCACTCTAAAATATTCCATTTTCGACTTTAGTCTTACGCTTTTAATTTTTCAAATTTTGGTTGAGATAAGATTAAATATTTTGTCAAATAAGAGTTAAATAAATTAGATGGATTTTTCTTTTTGGGTTAATTGAATTACCATTGTTAATTAAAACATTCTAGAGGCTCTAATAAAGTTAAAGAAAGAATTCAAGTACTGAACCTATCTTACCGACTCCTTGGGAGTTAGTATTAAAATATTATTAGCTATTGGGTCACTCTGAATAGACATAGTTTTTGTTTCAGATACGTTGCTTATTTTGCATTTGTTATTTTGTGAATTTTTTTTATTGATTTGAACGTTGAAAATCCGTTTTTGGAATGGTATGTATACTTCTCTACATTTTGTTTGTGATACAAGTTGGGACCTATTTACTGATTATTGCAAGCTACTTCACAAAACTTTAGGATTGAGTTTGGTCCAATTTGATTATCATTATATCAATAAAAGGTGTTTAAAATAGTTTAATTTTAAGAAAAAATAAATATTATTTTTTTCCTAATTTTCCCTTTTAATCAACCCCTGGTGCTCAATAGTCAAACTACCGTAACTCTCTGCTAATTTTGGATTCTAGTTAAGTGTAAAAAAGGTCAGCGAATAAGTCAAAATATTTGAACATAAATTAACCTTACGAATGTAGATATGGAGAATCTGTGGTCACTGGTTTTGCGTGTCATAAAAGGCGGATGGATTTAATTAAGTATTTAAAATGTAGGAACAAAAATAAGATTGATGGAGATGGAAATCAGTCAAAAGAGTCCGAAATAGATTTTCGGAAAATTTAAAAAAAACTCAAGATTATATGATGTATGTATAATCAATAAAACTAAAAAGAAAGGAATATGGATTTCAAATATTTTTTATTATATTTTAGAGTCCGGCTAAATATCCCTGATCTACACCATTCACCAAATTTTATTTATATTAGTAAATAATGCACTACCTATGAACTACCAACCTTACATTTTATTCTATCTAAATTCCTTCTTGTCGTTTCATTTTTAAGTCAAACCAATACACACTCCCTCTCCTTAAGCTTGTTGGGACGTCGACGAAGCAATGACAGCGATAATAGTAATGGGCAGTGGCAGTAAATAATAGTAAACTTATTTTGCCAAAGTTTACTAAAAATTTGACAAATATGTTCCAAAATTTGGTACAATTTTCGACTAAATATAAATTTCGACATATTCGGAAACTGTGTTCCAAAATTTTAAAATATTTCGGCGCAAAAGTTCCAAAATTAAGGCAAACTTTTAGAAGACCAATTTCGAATTTCTTTTTACGAAAAAATTGAAAAATAAAATGCACGATACCAATTATATGACTTCCAACTTCGTTTTATGCTTAAAAAAATCAATATTTCATATATAATATAAGCAAATAACAATATTCAAAACTAGGGTGGAAAGAATGAGAAGAATGGAGGTGTCATGGTGGTGGTAGACATAAAAGATGAACTATATCCTCTTCAACGTGAAGGATGTGAATTCGAAGAAGTGAGGTGGCGTGTGGAGTATGAGTTGTTTTGGTGTTTTGGATAATTGAGGGTATATAAGTCCATTTAATAATTATAATCTAATAATGTAAAATTCAAAGAGGTGTAGATATTAACTATGAAGGGTATTTAGCCGGGCCCATATTTTTATTTTAAAGAAAAAGAGCAGATCAAAACACTTCTTTTGATGTCATATGATTCACCTCTTTTGAAAAGATCAAGTCATACGGATCCTTTCATTCTCAAAATTTGATTCTTCACTGCACGGTTCAGTTCACCATCCAAATTTTCAGTTTACTTCCCACAAAAATGTCTAAAAGTAAATAGTGTTCTAAAAAAACTCTCAAAAAATAACAAATGTTCTAAAAAAAAACTCCCAGACAAGAATAGGGTGAAGTACTGAATTTTGGGGGTGTAAATACCAATGCCCCTTGCATAAATATATTGAGGCCCACTCTCGTATAGGTGAAGTTGTTAGCACAAACCCAATGTGGGATAAAATATTGAAGCCTAAATTGAAGAATAATTGACGGGCCATAATTGACCATACTCTTTATAAACTAGGCCCACTTAGTTGTAAGGGTTCCGCAGTCTATATGGGCCCGACTCAAATTGGAAGTCTAGGTATTAATTAAGATATCATATCAGGTACCATTTGTATTAAAATATAAATTTGCACCCCACTAATAATCAATTGAGTAGGGTTTACGTGACCGTTTCAGATGAGATAAAATATAAGTTAGGCAGATACATTAACACTTTACAAGGATGAGTGTTAATTGTGTTACTATTATACTATGAAAGGTATTAGTTATTTCATTAAGAGTATTAGTTAGAGTGGTATTTGATTATTAGTTATTTCAACATAAGATATTAATAAATTGTTATTCACGGTAGTAGTTACCGTGAGTATCATGCACATAATACTTTGCCTTAAAAAAAATATTAACGCGTATTATTAAAATATATAAATGAGGAAATATATAATTAATAAATTTAAAATTAATTAATATATCATATTAATAACAAGTAAATTTAATATAAAAATTATGTTATATAAATTGTTCTGTTACGCGTACACAGTCAAGATTAGAAATTTTTAGAAATGAAGTCCGGCGCAACGTGAAATTTAAAAGTATTTTTAAAATAGTAGTATTAATTGTATTTAATTACTAAATAATTACCGTTATTTTTACTAAACAATTACAACTGATAAATTACAATTATTTAATAAAAAATTGTAATTATTCAGTGAACACGAATGATATGTTCAAAAATATACTTAATTTAAACAAAACATTTAGTGCATAATAGATTGAGATATTTTTTGCGCTCAAAAAAAAAAAAAAAAATAGGCTGAGATATTTTTGAAATGTGACAAATTCTCACTGCTCCTTGAAGAGCTCTAGTGTAAATGCACCAGATTGGTTTAATTTTCCAGCTATTTAATTCTCAAGCAATTTTACTGCCAATTTTTCCTTTCCCCCCTCGCGGAAAGACAAAACCAGAAGGTAAATTATTTACTTTTTCCATTTTTATAAGAGAAATGTGCTTTTGCTATCAATTGTTTTTCTTTTAGAGAAAGTAGCTTTTGTTTTTGCCCAATTTGAAAATAGTTAGGTCAGGTATCCTTTTCATTTCATTTCACAAATTGTTCTATGTTCCCCTCAGGATTGTGATACTTTGCATTGACGAGGAGTGATATAGAGTTCAAAGTTGATTTTTTTTTAGAAAAAAAAAATATTGGTTTCAAGAGTTCAGTGTTGATTTAAAGAAAAAAAAAATTGGTTTCCATATAACTAGTTTTTCTCTGAATTTTTGACTGAGAATAATGAGAAACACAATAAAGGTGAATTGATCATCTCTAAATATTAGTAAAATTTAAAAACACTTTCTTGTGAGATTTTACGTGAAACAATTTCACAAATTATTCAAAAAGAAAATTAATGAATAAACTGAAAAAAAAAATACTTAATTTAAATTCTCACTACAACTCATGTCAAACAAAAACGTGACCAAAAACCTATAATTTGATATCATGTGTTGATGATAGTTATAGTTTGGACCATCACTGTCTCTCAAAACACTTTTTATTGACAACGTGGATCTCATTTACTTATATGTTTCCACATGTTCACCAATCTATTTATAATTTTTTTATAAAAGAAATTGGATAAAAGGTGCAATAAGTGTAGTATTATTATTATCTTTGGTGATGGTGAAACACTCTGTAATTCCACAATGATTCAACAATTAATTTAGAAGTGGAATTATAGCAGTTGGCCATACTAATTTTGTTGGTCGTGCCTTATTTTGTTACATCTCATCTCTTTCTGCATTTCCTCCCCGTTAATTCTTCAATTTTAATGGAAAAAACTAATGCTTCGATTTTTTTTTTCTAATTTATATAATTAAATTGGTTATGATATGATATAATCGATGCATGAGAAATGAGAATACTTACTTATTTTCTCAATATTTTGCATTTAAATATATAATCGTTTTTAAAGAATTCAAAACCATTAACAATTCCAGTGGAATTGCTTTATGCAGTAATCCAACCCCATAAATTGAAAGTGAACACAAAATTGATATCATAAAATAATTTCTAACTCATTTGAAGTTACAAACAAGAATGGTGAAATTAACTTACTTATATAACAAATTGCATAAGAAAAAAAAATGCAAAATTAAAGAAGTGACCTGCAGTTTAATTAATAAATTTATTAAAAGTAGAAGAGTTGATAATGACATGATTCATACAAATTCTATGAACACAAAATATCTCTTCGTTTAATATTCGAATAATTGTTACAATATGTCAGAAACCTCCAACCGCCACTTCGCCGCCGTTCACGGTGAGCTGAAACTATCACCTCGTTGCAGCCATTTCTCTTCATCAAAAAGGCGCGGCGCCACCATGGCCTGGAAAGCATTCTTGACCTTTGTCATGGTCTTGTGGTGGCGCAGCCGCCGGAGAACCACGTGTCTCTCCAGACTCTCCGGCGATGATTTCAGAAAGAGCTGTGTAGAGATGGGCTCACTCGCCGCAGCCTCGCCGGAGAAAGATGACTGGTTTTTTTGGATAATAAAAGCCATTATTAATTAAAAACTTAATTTTTCAACAATTGTGTATGAAGATATGGATGTAAGATGTGGGAGTGTGTGTTAAGATTGGTAGGAAATGAGACTATTTATAGAAAATAGAAATAAGGTTTTTATTTATTTAATTATCCAATTAAAATAAGGTTATCTGCATGAAAGGTTTGTTTGTTTCTATGGGCCTGTAAGAAACTGATAAATTGGGCCCGCAGGTTGTATTGTAAATTCATCCGGTTTTGTACCAAGTGTGTGCTCTTTGTCTTTTAGTGAACCTAACAAATAATAATCCCACTGCGCATAAATAATAGTCCCCACAATTATTTATATACTTACCTTTCAAAATTATTTACAAAGGTAAATATGGAGTAATTTGTATATACACTCAAAATAATATACACATATACTACTATTATACTAAAAAAAAGTATGTCGTTTTAAGTGTATAAATAATTTTAAAATGAATGCATGGGCTACTAGGTTTCAATTATTTTCATTTTTATAATAAATAAATGTGATTAGAATATACTATAATCACTGCAGAGCATTATTATTTGCACGCTTTCATTAATGATTCGTCCCAATATTATTTGTAGATTTTTAAAAAGAAATTGATTTGCGTGCACACTTACAATTATACACAGGTAAATATTCATATATTATTACTTTAAAAAAAACAATTTTATTTTAATATGTGTGCCCCATGGTAAAAAAAAAATGTTAGGGACGCAGGGGGGAGTTTGGAATTTTTTTAAATAAATAGAATTAAGAATCTGGGCTCAATGCAAAGTCAAATTTCTCTTGATTAATGAATCATACTTAATTAACAGTGGAGTGTCGGCCCTGTTTTATTTAATATGAATCATACTTGTACTAAATATTTTACAAGTATATGGTTTATGCTTTATACGATTTTTTATATTTTTATTTATATCGGTCAAGACTCAAGAGAATAATTCTATTCAAAGAACAAGTGAAATACAAGAAATATCTCAAAAAAAGTTCAAACATTACAAAGATCTATCCATTAATAGTTTTCATAGGATTGACTATCAATTCTCGGAAGGTTGAATTCCCTATAAACATTTGTAAGTGAAAAAACCAAACTCCAAAATCTAATTACAACACCTTCAATTATAATACAATTTTAATGTCGAGGTCAATTACAAGGGAGAAATAAAATAAAAAAGTGGATTCTTGTGTTGGTAATTGGTTCTAATCACGTGGATTAGTGGTTGTTTTTAACCGGTTTTGAAATCACCAAACAAGATCGTGTGATTGATTACTACCGTAAATAATAAATACGGTAGATCGGGGTTAAAAATCGTAATACGGATATTGAATTCGTATTTATTTCGTGTGTGTGTGTTTTTAGGTGTATGAGTATGTGTAGAGGAGTATTTATGAATTTGAACTTAATTTTCATTGATGGAGAGCAACTTATTTATACAAACCACCAAGTAGGTGGTGGACAAGACTCTTGAGATTCTAGGCTTGCATGTTTGACATGTGTATTGTTTGATTAGTTTGACCTTATCTAAGTCTTAACTTAGTTACAAAGTCTTCTTTAATGTCTATCTCGTCCTTGAAGTTGTTCGTTCTTGCTCAGTTTGTTAATTTCCATATGGGTTCTTCGTTCTAAGTTGTTAGCCACCTTTGTACGGCGGATGAAAGTTGTTCGCCCATAGCATTTCTATTTGTTCTCCAATATTGGTCTTTTCTTCAACTGTTCATGGAGTAGTTGTTCGTTCAAAAGTTGTTCGTCGGGTGATAGGGTAGCAAGATTGACACATCACTTTATGATTTAGGTCACCCTTGCATCATATATGTTCGTCACTCTTGGCTTGGTTAGATTAAAACATAATCTGGGTATTAGTGCCTAAAACTTGTTCGCTTTTATTCAGAAGTTGTTCGCCTATTGGAGCGGCTCGCCTAACTAGGCTGCTCGTCATGTTGGTCATTTGTGTAGCATAGTTGTTAGTTGTATAGGGCAGCTGCTCGTCATGGGGTAATTGCTCGTCAGGAGGACAACTGCTCGTCCATATCAATTGACTTGGCTCAGTTGTGTACCAGCTACTCGTCAAGAGGACAGTTGCTCGTCCATGTGGAAGCAGCTCATCAATGTGGAAGTTGCTCGTCCATGTGGAAGCTGCTCATCAATGTGGAAGTTGCTCGTCCATGTGGAAGTTGCTCATCAAGAGGAAGGAGCTCGTCCATGTAGAAGCTGCTCGTCCATGTGGAATCAGCTCGTCCATGTGAAGCTGCTCGTCCATGTGGAAGCAGCTCGTCCATGTGGAAGCTGCTCGTCCATGTGGAAGTTGTTCGTCCATGTGGAAGTTGTTCGTCAAGAGGACTATTGCTCGTCCAGAGGAAGTAGCTCGTCCATGTAGAAGCTGCTCGTCCATGTGGAAGCTGCTTGTCAAGAGGAAGTAGCTCGTCCATGTAGAAGTTGCTCGTCCATGTGGAAACTGCTTGTCAAGAGGAAGGAGCTCGTCCATGTGGCAGCTGCTCATCATATGTCAACATCTTGTGATCATAAAAATCCAAGAATATCAACTAGTCAGTAGATACTATATGATCAAAATCAAAAAAAATTGTTAATATCTTTATAAAATAAAATTTCATTTTTATTGTGCTAAAAAAATCATTTTTATCCCGAAGTTTGTAGCGTATAAGAAAATTCACCACACATCATTAATACATGTTACTACGTATTAAAGGATAAACTCTCATGTGCACAAAGTGAACGGTGCACTCACTCAACAGTTGACATTGTTTACACTGAAAAAGTTTGTTCTAATTAAACTGAAAAATATAGTTAAATTATACTTAAAAGTTTACACTGATTTCAATTTTCAGTGTAAATTTTTCAATATAATTCAATCACACTTTTTAGTGTAATTGAAACAAAATTTTCAGTGTGAACAATGTCAACTGTTGAGTGAATGTATCATATACCAAATGCACATGAGAGTATTCATTTGAAAGAATTGGTGTGTTTTAACCATTAAACTCTTACTTTGAGGGGAAAACCCTTGTGATGGACCACTTCAGTGAAGTTCGGGCACTAAAACAGTAAATGTAACTTTATCATAGAACAAAATGCAACATGGATAATTAAATAATCTCGTATAATTTGTAAATAAATAAATAAAATAATTCTAAGTGTGCACTCAGTGTATACTATACACTTAGATAAATTACAAAAAGTGTGAAAAATACACCGTTCGGCGTGTACTATGTGTTTTAAATCAGTAATACCACAAATAAAAATCAACAATACTTCAAGCAGTAATCAATAATACCCCAAGTGATGATCAATAATACCACAAGCAGTGATCAATAATACCCTAAATAGTACTCTCTCCGTCCATAAAATATAGTCCTGGTTGCTTTATTTGGCTGTCCGGGAAAAATAGTCATGTTGCCTAAAATGGAAATAATAAACTTTATCTATACTTTTCAACATACATACATAACATTTTTAAAATAATTTATTTTGTATTTGATGTGACACAATATTCTTACTTTTTACATATTATATCAAATTTTTTAATAACCATGCATAAAGCAACAAGACTATATTTCATGGATGGAGGGAGTACTCAACAATACACCAATATTTCTCTAATTACATATTTCAAATAAAATAAAAATCAAAATTGAATTTAAAATTGAGCGAAATTCAAGTGAATTTGTGAATAAAGAAATTTAAATATTAAATTTTATTCCAATTCCGAAGGGACCACGTTATCCGTATCAATTATCAAGTCAGGCAATTTACAATTTTCTAGCAGTTGCCGTCTTATTCATTAATTTTCCGTGAAAAATAGTACCAAGTACATTGTCTGGATTATTCATCTAAAAATAGCAGGTTTATTTCTAATAAACAATGGGCTAGCTTCAATTCCGAGGGCTTTTTTATTTTCTAGGAATTTGTATTTAATTTTAAGCTTATTATTATTACGAATTTGGTTTATAATAAAACATTGTTATTGTTGGAGGAACACATCATACCACCATAGGAAGAGGAAGAGGAAGAGTTATTTGATCGACATATACACCTAATCTTAGAGCATTTTATTTGCATAGCATCAGGGCGTTTTGCCATTTTGAAAAATCGAGTTACAATGTAGAGGAATGAGGAGTTGCTCGTGATCTTCGAATAGAAATATACATGAATAGAATACATATACAGGTATAATAGAAAGAAGTGCAAAGTTTAGATTGATCTCACTTAGTTTGATGATCATCATCAGTTTGATCAAGAAAACTTAACAAAAAGCCACTAACAATTCTTCTTGCTAAAGGATTAGGAATGTTCCGACATAAGCGGCCATCAATATAAGCAACTATACCAGACAACACAAACTTGCCAATTCCCCATTTCCATACAAACCTCACCTGCTGTTCTTCCTCAACACCTGCTGCTGCTCTCTCTTCTTCTCCTTTCCATTTGATTCTACCAATAACCTTCCCAGATTGCTTCCGAAGAGCACGAATCATAAAGCTCACAAACAAGTGCTCGCATAGAGTAAGTATAGTGGGTCCAATTCTCCATTCCTGTTATTTAAATAAATGTTAAGAGGATTGTTTCCCTGAATCCTGATGTTATCAAGCAATTGTTGACTATCAGAATGGAGGAAGAGTAGAAATAAATATAGCAGACACTTACCCTTTCACCACGTATATGTTGGAGGGAACCCACTGTCGAAAAATCACCCTTCAGCAATGCCTTGCTTGCAAGAAATCCCTTGACACGATCCATGATCTCATCAATAAGAGAACTGCTTGGAGGAAGGTTTTTGAGAATCACCTGCAGGAAAACGAACATGCTTAAGTAAGTTGGCTATATTAGGTACAATATGGGATGTGACAAAATTTCTGTGGATAAGAAATTACCTGGTTTTCAATGACTCTCACCCTAAGGTATTCTTGTTTGTACATTGTATCCAACATTGCTTGAAGGTAACCCTCAATGTAAAGCTGCATCATTCAGAGGAAAAACAAGAGAAAAAAAAAAAGGGACCAATAAGCTGTGAATTATGCAAGTACTAGGAAATTAAATGAAGACAAACAACTCTTTTTTAACTGGGAGCCAAATTAAGTAGCTTCTGTGAATTATAAAGCTTTAGTAGATGCGTTTCTGCGTATGATCCAATTTCCAGTTTCTTTTATCCACAAGCACATCTACTCATATAAAATGATGTTGACATCATCTTATCGAGGATACTTAATGACTTGTACGATGCCTACAAGACTAAATGTTTCCAGGAAGGAAAATGTGCACTCTTCTTACCTCATCAACCCCAGGGCTTCTATCAAGCTTGATTTTTCGATCTGCCCCACCTTCCATGAAAGCACTACCAAGAACTGATGGTTCCATCGCTAATTTAAGAATTCCATGGCGAAAACCAATCACCTGTAAATGATGTGCTCCGAACTATCAACAACTAACATATCCACAAGCTACATTTGAAAAATAATCCGATGCAGATAAATCTGACCATTCCATTAACGCCACTTGTTTCTGCTCCCTTAAGAATAGAATCTGATATCTCAGTAACTGCAGCAAATAACATATTGGACCCTGCTGTTTTCAACTGCAAATGAAATACATTGAAGTTTTATTGCAACTCAAAACACCTTCATTTAGCCTTTTGAAGGAAAAAAGGCATACCGTCTTTCCCAGATCACCAAAGTAGCGTTTTGTTCCCGAAAAACCTTTGTTATCAATGAACTTACTGATCAGCTTGAGTGTGCCTAATTCATACAAGTATGAACCAGGTCAGAAGCAAATTACAGTAAAACAAAGTTTACTTTCTGCTGTGAACATATGGAAAGAGACATCAATCAAGGTCACTTTCTGCTATAAACAATTAAATAACTGGACAGTAACATAGTCACACCATTTCCCATGAAGAGAAAAAATCGCAATGAGAGCTGGAGATACCATATATATTGCACTAATGAACATGTCTGCAACACAATGACCTCAGAATCAGGTTTGAATCTCTACATACAATAAAACCAATTAAGCAGTTTCATGAGGATTTTAAAGGGATATGATTGTCCACTAATCTGCTATAATCATCCAGGTCCAATATAGAGTGAAGAGCTATGAGGAATGCTATTAAAAAAAAAACGACATATTTGCAACAAGATAGTATAATATTAGGCAAAAACTTGTATGAGACCGTCTCATGCCTACTACACAAATTAACACCTGCCCCTACCAAAGTGTTAATGAGTCAATGCCCTAGTTACCCCCCTTCTCATTGTCTCATGCCATGAGACGGTCTCATACAAGACCTACTCATAATATTATTATCATGCTGGGGCATGCTCCCAAGGAGTGGCTGCAGCAAATCTCATGGTTTTTTTTTATTTTGTGTTTCTGAGGCATGCTCCCAAGGAGTGAAAGAAAATACATCCAAAAGATCAGTTTAATCAAAACAATGCCACAAAGAGCCGAGTGCATCATGTTTGTTTGTCATAGATGATAACCAGTAAGGTTAACATTAAGAAAAAAAAATATTTTTATCAAAACTCAATCTGGTGTACAAGAACATAGGAGAAGAAAAAATACCCATAGTTACACCAGGAAGATTAGGCAAACCACTTGAAGGATCAAAAAAGACATCAAGGGACGACGAAGCTAGATCGTCAAATATAGAAGCAAATGCTGGAGGGAGCAACAGGCTGCCCTGTGCAATATAGATTCCTCTCATGGCATACCTATATAACTTAAAAATAACGTTAGGCACTCTGAATTATCAAACTGAGGAAAGGAACATACAGATTAAGCTGTAATACAATACCAGGAATAATGCTGAGCACATTTTATAGTCAATTCTCGCAGCGTTATCAAAGCATGTGTCACAAGAACTCCATTGAGTTCAACAGTCTTTCTCTTAATGGCAGGTATCTTGAAGGAGAGAGAGAGAGAGAAACATATAGTGATAAACATAAACAAATAAAATAAAATAAAAAATCAGTTTGAACCTGGAGAAAGAAAGAAAATAAAACATTCCATAAGCAATCACTCTTGGACCTTAATCACACTGTGGAGTAAAGACCTAAGAGTCTCTTCAGTTGAATTGTAGCTGTACTGTGAATCCCCAGGAAGGAAACTTGCCACAATCTTAAATATCATAGAGAAGCACAAATCAGATACTGGCATAATCAACACTGATAATTGTAACTGGGATATGGGAGAGGTAGAGAGCACAAACTAACTCATAATTTCTGAAAATATATCGATAGGATGTCAAACCTTTATAGGGTGAATCTCAAAATGATCAAAGTAGTACTGTTGACGAGGAGCAGTCGAATTACTGAGAGATGTTCTAAAAAATGGAACAATTTTCATCAGTGTATCCTCATCAAGGTTCAAGTCAAGAGGCTGCAAATATAGAGTTTGAGAAACAGTTATATGAGAAGAATGACTTCATTCGCTAATATATATTAACAGAAGACCATGTATTTTATAGAGAAGCAACTTATAGAGCATAGATAAAGCACACAGGCACCATATATACTTTTATTGTATTACCTGCAGAACAATTGAAAGGTATTTCACTTGTTTAACACAATAACTCGTCGGAAGTAAAACTACTGCAACATGAAGGATGTAATCATTAATATCAGTATTTTCAGATTGGTGCCTACGAAGCATTGTTGCCAAAGGAGCTCCAGCCCACTTCTCATCCACACTTAATGACTGCATTTATCAATAATAATAATCAGTTAAGGCATACAGTCTTGTGGCAAGTACTATATCAATATTCTTCAATCCTACAACCATCAAACCCACGATGCAAAAGAGAGATCGACAATTATAATAACATAAACTGCACATACCTGCACTCTGAGTTGGCTATACATTTGTTGGTCGGTGATCATTGCATCCAAGTTAATTCTTTCAAGCCTTCCAATAATTATTGGTGCATAGTTGGATGGCTCACCCGAGTCTACTTCCTTCAGAAAATTGCAGTTTAAAAAGGATCTAAGTTTGTAAATCCATACAAGATAATTTTGAAAGCGTACAGCTATAACAACATAATCTGACAACAAAAAATTAATATCTGGTTACATTTTCTGAAGAGTAAGATTGATGAATGATGCATATGATCTTGTTACAAATGGCATTATCAACCCTGAGAAGGCATTTTTAGAACACAAAGCAAAAAATCAGGGTAAATATCTTGAGGCCCCAGGGATCTGGAAAATCATTATCCTTAGAAGTTAGAAATACTACAGGTTTTTTTCCCTCTAAGTTCTTCTCATAAAAATTTATAAAAAGCTTTATTACAAGAGCCAAAATGGGACCAACATACAGTTTTTCTCACCTGCTAACTCTTCATTTGCTCAAATCATGAAAAATGTCAGCATCAACATGATAGCTTTTGACTGATATTTACAAAAAATACATATGAGGTAATAAGTTCTATAATAAATTTTCAACATTCATCACCTAATTAATATTCAACCTGCACTACACATGCTACTCATTCAAATTCACTTGAAATTTCCCATGAATGTCATCTAGTTGGTCCCAAAACTGTCCTCTTTTCTTTTATTTGTTTTGAAAAAACAATTTCTTCCCATATACAATAGAATAATCATAAAAATAGTCTACCTAAAAAAGTACATTTACATATTCACAGTGGAGGTTGCCTGTCACCAAATGAGCAGCACACTGCCAATAACAAGCATAAGGTGGTGTTCCCATGCTCAATTACTTTCCATAATGGACTGTGGTGACTTTGTTATGGTCTATCACAAATAAATTACCCAAAAACGAGCCATTATGAGAAAATTTAATGTATGTATGAATTGTCGAACAGTTCAAATTACTGCATGTGATGCATAAAAGTGTGCTTAACTACAAATTCACAGATGCTAGCTACTACTGATTAAATATATCCAGCTGCAAGAAAGTACAGTACTTACAAAATGGATAAAAGCATAAGGGAATCAAGAAATTTTGAAAATGAGTAGATTGCCGAATGCATTTCATTTGGAAAAATAAATTCATAAAGGAAATCTGACCTGCTTGACATGCTCTAGCAAGTGGATAGAAAAATAAGAGACTCTCAGCCGCATCTTTCTACTGGAGCGGACCATTACATTCACCTTATGACTAGCAGAGAAATCACAAATCCTCAGTACTCTTGTGGTACCCTCTGCATAAACTTCAAAACCCAACCTTGCACTCTCTGAACCAATTGGTCGACTATAAGTATTACTTTTCTGATCTTCAGGCTTCTTCTCCAGGGGTAAGTGAAATCCCAGACCTCTGGTGTGCTTGCTGCGGGAAAGTGGTTTCCATGACCGCACCTTATCAAGATTGATTTCCCGCAATAGGTGCATGTCTGCAAGGGGAATACCACAAACCTGTATCATTTGAATTACACTAACAAGAATTTGTAAAGAAAAGTTTCCGCTTCATAACAAATAAAATCAAGATAATTTTCCCTCTAAAAATAGCCAGTCGACCAGCTCTTCCCTTCCATCTTTGATATTTACATAAAACCTATACTCTAAGTCTGCTCTATGAGAAACCAGACAGAAGTAAACTGTAAACCATTTTCCCCTTCTATTAAAAAGTCAAAAACATTACAGTTTACTAATCGAGCATTCAACCCCAATCCAACGTGTCTATGGGATGCTACCTCCAGAAGAGATATCCAACAAGAAAAGAAACTAAAAGCAGTGCAAAGAGTCTTCACAATTAAGATATGACTTGAGCTAAAAAAATGTTGGCATTCGATAAAATTGGTAAACACTCTTCAATATCTGCTGCACTTAATTTAGATTCTAATAAAATGCGGCAGAGCATGAATAAGCCCACTATCTAACATGTTCACTCATGACAGAGTGTTTTCTTAAATCAAGTCATTGATATTGAGGTCAGGTGTTCGTTCTATGGACTGGTACAACATAAATATTCTATGATAAAACAAGAAACATCATTGTATAATCTATGTCTCTTCGGAAACAGTTGAAAAATACAGAGGCTAAGAGTGGATTATAAAAATCCAGTAAAAAATTACTCCTTCCTATTATGACTAATGAATAAAGAAGAAGTTCAGAATATGAAAATTACCATCAAGTTGGATGACTAGCTTATGAGGCAGAGTCAGGTCATCCCAAACATAGTTAACACTAACTCCAGCTCCCAAAGTCTCTGGCTCTGCTGACCCCTGTAGAAAGATTAAGTATACTTGAGAAGTATGATAGAAATCCACTAGAGAGTTTGGAGAATTTAAGTAGTTCATTGTAATTGTTGTGTGATTGAAACCATTGTAAAAGGGTTGAGTACCCCTTGTACTCTACACTTTTATAATATTATCTCTTTTACTGATCAAAAAAAAAAAAGTATGAGAATCAAGAGTGAACTAGACAGCAAATGATAAAATAGGAGAACTAGAAACCAACCTTCTGATAGTAAGTTAATGGAGCATCACTTAGACAGTTCTCTATTCTATAGGGGAGGTTTGTGGCTGGTGGCCTGTGGAAGTTCAAAACAATGGTAGACCCCTCTTCCACCACATGAACAGTCGCAAATTTACCTAAATTGTCGTTGGATGACGTCATGGATTTTTGGAATTTCAGAAAAAAACGTCCCAATGAAGCGACACAAACTGGTCCTGACCAACCAAGTCCCGTCTCATTTGGTCGGAATTGAATGAAATATTGAGAATCATATTGAGATTTTGTATGCTTTTTTAGAATATTTTCAACTACACTGGTAACTTTTTTATTTCTTTTTACTGTCTTCAGCCTTAAAGCTATCCTCTCTTTGCTGTTGATGGCACTCGACTCTTCCATGTCCTTTTAAGAAAACAGAAAAATATAAAACCACATTCCCGGATTTGAAAATGAAACCATCAGTATAATTGAATTGGTGCAAATTAAAAACATACCTCCATATAACATTGGCGGATAGCAATCACATCTTCTGATTCATTGTTTACAACATACCGCGGGCTTAAAGATACTATATGATTATCTTTGGTGTGTGATGGGCTTAAAGAGACCGCCAACCTCATGATATTTTTTGATCCAAACAATTCTTCGGCTTCAAGGTCTATTTCTGTAAGGCCTGATAAAACATTCAAGTCCAACTGTGCCTCCAGTTCTTTGTCCTCAAACACCTTGAATCGCAATTTGTGGCATCTAGCATTGGAAAAGGCATGTACAATTAAGAATACTCAACAGTTAGTTGATTATAAATTGACTTCATCTCCAGTTGAATTTATCGATTCAAAGGTTACCATATTGAAGTTCATTTTATTTTTAAGAAACAGATACTGAAGATTAGTTTGCTCAAACATAGTTTCACTCTGACCCACAACAGAACTTTATAATCTACTTAAGAAAATCAACATATGGATATGATTTTACTCTTAATCACATTTCAGAAATGTAGTGAAACTAGTCTAATACAAATTCCATAAGAATCCAGTTGCTACCAGAATAACACGATAGTAAGCTCCAATTTTTAGGAAATATCAATATTTCTCTTCCCAGGCTCCCCAGCCCAACAAGAGAACAATGGGAGCTTCTAAGGGGTATCAATTTTTGACACATTTTAACTAATGAGGTCAATCTCTACACATTTGAGAAAACAGCTTAAGACTTGGTAAAAAAAATAAGATGAAGAAACATCAAAGAGTGGTATATACTTCGAGAACCATGAGGTGATAGAATAGGGAGGCAGATATGACCCCAGCTCTGGAGGAATACTAGTACCTAATCTTTCTGTGTCACCCCTGCCAAAAGTATAATCTGTTAATGAAAAAATTGTACCAATCATTGATATCTAAATAACAATTGCAGAGATCACATGATACCTAGATAAAGGTTTCTGGTTTGCAGAAAAGCAAAACAATGGCGTATCTGTACCATTTTGCAATGCATAAGATGTAAAAATACCTACCTGAAAAACAAGCACAATAACATAACCAGTCTCAACCTGAGAAACATATATATCATTTGTTGCCGGATAAGTACCTCTAATGTGCCTCTGGGCCCACGAGACAACCTAAGCAAAGCAAAGTACTTTCCACCACCAAAGTCCAACTCAATGTCCATATGAGAAATATCTCCTTTTTGCTTTTCTAATTTTCTTACCCAGTCACGACTATTGACTGGTTTACAGCTTGAACAAAAAGATGTTAAAGTGACAACAAAGTAAATCGTATCCGGGTTAGCATAAAAATTGACAGCTGCTCCACATGCAATAGTTGCTTGACTCCATGTACTGTCATTGTCAATGGTGTTTTGTGGATCTGCGATAAGGAGATGGTTTGTCAACATAAATATTAATAAAGCTAAGGAAATCCTGAATAAACCTTTCCAGATCAGGTACCTTTATCTGTCAAACTGACATGTATCTCTGAGTGCAAAAAATTTGAAACCTGAATTGTTGGAAGAACATAAATTTCCTTCTGCTCTTGCATTGCAACTGTTGAATTTCTATTGCTAGGGGCATACCCAAAGTTATCTGGATTTACAACAGGTATTGCCTTCCCAACAGTTTGTATTAGGAAATATATGTTAGAAACAACACCTTCTTCAGATGTGAGAGAACAATTTGCACTGCTGAGTGAAAACTTTGCTGAGTTAACAGCAAATGCCTTCCGCACTTGATAACTTAATTTGTTGAACACCCCTGATAGGCGAATAGGCTTCCCGCCTTTGAGATCTTCCGACCACTCTACTGATGATTTTCTAATATTACCCGAACCTTCTGCAATGTTTGGTCTAAAAGAGAATACATAGTTCCCTATAGACAGATATTTAACATGATGAGTTTTGGGGCAAAAACAAGCCAGACAGAACTTTCCTCCTTATTGAAAAAAAAAAAAAAAAAATACTTGAAAAAAAAAATTAATGTACAATAAGAACGCCAAAAAATACATTTAAATTGATACAACCATTTCATATGAGACAACGTAAAATAACACAATAAAGGTAACTACAACCGATAAGACCATCACGACAAAAAATGTTGAACCTCAACTGATGTAGCTCTTTTTTTTTTTTTTTTTTTTTGGCAAGATTAAAGGCTGCATTCCAGAATTTTTGGTATTCCACAAAAACATTAAAAACCAACCAATCAAACATCAAGATGCATGCAGCTATAGAAGATATATGGCAATGCAATCTTAATGCAAACAAGAAACATATCTTCTATCGAAAATAAATGTCAATGTAATCTTAATGCAAAAAGAAACATCTTTGCACGATACTCGAGCATAATTTTCTCAGACAAGCTTCAAGCTAGCATATCAGGAATTCAAGATTAATTTGGTCTAGATCTATGTGAACCAATTCGCTCTATCAGGAATGGCATAAAAGTGTGCACTAAAAGTCTATATGCACTGCTATTAGTTAATCATTAGACTTAACATACATTGTCATGACAATGAAACTGCCAACAAATTCAAGGAAATCAATATGAAATCAGCAGAATCATGGTTGGAACTCCTTAGGGCTTGTTTGTTTCGGGATTTAGGTGTGCATTTGAAGTCATGACTTTACATCCACAAGATGTAAAGTCTTTGATGATAATAAAAGTATGTGTTTGTTTTGAGATTTCGGTAGGGTGAGATTTTACTTTATGTCAAATCATGTGTAAGACTAAAGTAGGATGTGTAAGGGGCAGTTTGGTTTACGGGATAGGATTTGATTAGTTAAGATTGGATTAGAATGACTATCGGAAAACGGATAGACTAGAACCAGAAAATTTGGACTAGAACCAAATTTTCTGGATCGAATTGTACACGAGATTGTCGTTCTAGTCTATCCAGTGTCATGGTCTTGTGCAATCCCTCAAACCAAACACGAGATTACCCGGGATTATAAAGACAATCCCAGGCAATCCCTCAAACCAAACGAAAAGTTGGAAAGAGAGTGTGAGTGAGAGAAAAGTGATATGTGGGTAATGATTGAGTGAGAGAAAAGTGATATGTGAGTAATGATGAGTTTTATAGGTATTTATAGGTGTGGATGAAGAATGAGATGTAAAAACTGGATGTCACATCTCTAACTGGAATAGGATGGGGGCCGAAAAGTCCTAGTCCTATTCGGGTGAATCCCGAAACAAACAAGCCCTTAGTGATTGTACATGTTTCTGGGAAGTCATTGTCATACTAAATTTTTTGACAGATTTCTTTTTATCCAAAATCCATATGCTAATGCTTATACTCATTTATGTTGTGGGTACATTGCATTTACATATATAGCATTTTAGAATTCACAGCTTTAAAACAAACTAATAAATCTTAGTAATATCTTCATCAATGTGCTGACATAATGAAGAAATGAGCACAAAACATACCAACACTTAGAGATGTTAATGCTTTTCTCGAACCCCCGGACAAATCAACAGCACTAAATGCTGTCATAGCATCATCTACAACATCACCGGCTTTCAATATTAGCGAAGCAGACTCAGTTTCCTCGTTCTGAGGCCTTTTAAAACGCAACTCCAGAGAGAAATCAGTTTCATTATGAATCATTAGTAGAGGAGAGACGATAATTGACAGGCCATCCTAGTGATACCACAGAGAAACAAAGAAAGGTAAATTATCACCACAACAAGATATAAACATCGTAGAAAGTCAAAGATGAATTAATACCTCAATTTTCTTTGAAATTTCAACAACAATAAATGGACCAGGAAAAGATCTGGAATCTGAGCAAAGAAAAAAATTGAAGTTAATCCTCAAAAAGCATAAGAACAAAAGCCAGAGCATGCAAAATGCCAAATAAGACCGAGCACATGCCATCATGATGAGCAGTTCAAATTATAGAATCTTGTCCAAACATCCTGGTAACTTTTGGGAACTTCACTCACATCCAATAACTTCTGCTTTACTAACTCATAACAAATCCAATAACAACATTAAGTATTCATCAGATAAGTGCAACAGCAGCAGCAAGCACTTCGATATAATTTCAGCAATAGTTACCATACACAAACTAATAGGCAATAGCCACCGCATCTAGTACATGATTTTATAAGTTGCAAAGCGAAGTAGGATAATTCACCTTGGGATGACACAATCCGAGTCCTCCAAGCAAATTTTCGAGCTTCTAAAAGTGATAGATGAATAGGAGAAGTTGAAAGGAAACCTTGCTGGACAAGCTGTACTGAAAAGAAAGATGCTTCTGGTGGTTGATTTGCCAAAGCCAGGTGCCTAAAAACATGCGCACAATACGAGAGCCCATATCAGATGTCAACCAGAAAATATTAGCCAGATTATGTGACAAATTAATATAAAGCATCCGGAGAAATAACAGCAAAAACATGCTCGCACAAAAATTATGGACCTTAGCGAAAGATATTGCAAAATTTGCAGGCCAAATAGGTGCAGTGAACTAACTAATATCAGAAATATAATGAAGCTTTTGATTTCCAATGAGAACTTATATGTGCCTTTTTCAAAAACATTGTTTTCAGAAAGATAAAAGTTTCAAAACTTTCATGTCTTATAGTTTAATCACCCACCGGAGTGGTGGTATGCTTTTTCTAAAACATTACTTCGGATGAGTATATTTTTATCACTGGTTTTGTGCATTTCACAACCTACAGCCAGAGAAAACCATATTCTGTATCATAATTCCCCTTTTCTTCCTACCAGAATCAGGGAAAATGTTCACATAAACAAGAGAATGATCGGATATATTCGGGCCTTCAAATCAAATATTGAGAACCGTTTTGTGAAACTGGGTTATCAAGAGGCATATAGGAGAAGGAAATTTTCAGACGTTTCCACTCTATCTCTAACTTATATCTAATTCCAAACACGAACAGAAATTATTGATGACCCATGCTCATCAGCAATTTCCGTTATTACATTTTTCACATATATAATACAGAGACCTCATAAATACCAATCAATGTTTTAGGTGTGAAGATCAAAAAAGGATTAGAATATGCAAAAAAGAAATCTGGAAAATATGCACTGGACACCCATGCAAGTATGGGAATTTGCAGGGGCTACCTTAAAAAAACGGTAGTAGACTGTCTTGAAGATATTGATGCATCCTGATTATCATAAAACTGGCAAACAAGGGTCAAGCCAGACTGGTTTTCTACCTGCCATTTAGAAGCATTACTTGAAAGCCCTCAATATTCAGAAAAGATGGGGCTCAATCAAATGCATGCATCACAAATAACAAATTTATTGAGGGTACATAAGTCAGTCGAAAGATCAGATGAAAGCTGTGACCCTGGTTTGCAAATTAATAACTTGTGGTAACCACAGCAAATAATACACGGTCATTCGCATTAGGGACTTGACTTCCTACATAACAAGAGTTGCAGAAGACATGAGAATAAAACAAAATGAGCAAATTAAAGAATACCAACAGAAGTCTGGATCGTACTATATTAAATGAAAAGCAGGCATAGTAGTAGAATAAACACAATGCGAGGTGAGAAGAATTATACTCCCGAAAACGGTAGATTTTCAAATATAACTCAAGACACTCAGGGATGAGATTACTAAATAGGATATAAAAGCACGGATTGGTTATATTGTGATGCACATGTACTCTACTGATTCGATTTCAAATGTGAACAAACAAGAAAGCACAACAAGACAAATGCATGCATGCTAAGCAACATTCACAGTCTACAGGAGAGGATTATAAAAAATAAACCCATATACATGTGCAAGTTCGAGAAGAATTAGATGCTGCAGAGATTTCTTGCACGATCTCAATTAAGAAAGACACATCAACTAACTGTATATGCAAGAAACAACTTATATCAAAGAACCTTGCAGCAATTGGCGAGAACCAGAGAGCTTTTGACTGCATAGGGTCCAGCCAAATCCAACTTCCCAATCACAAACAATATGACATCCAAGGAAAGCTCACTTAGTAGTACAGTCACCTGCAAGCGCCATCCAAAAAACTTGTCATATTGGTAACATTAGCGCAAGGAACAAATGATTGAACACCACATGGCAAACCTCATTAAATCTAACATAGAAATGACTAGGCATTCCTTGAAGAGAATTTTCTGCACCCTGAACAGGAAACTTCTGCGAGTAGAAAGTGCAGATTTCAAGTGGTTGAATAAATTCCTTCCTGCAATCATTAAGGAAGTAAAACTACTTAAAGAAGTGGGATGAAAATGCATATATGCAGAAACTTCTGAAAAGATGGATACAACAGAAAAACTAATAGAAGAAATGATTACCATGAGTTTTGTTGGGCATCGAAGTAATATAAAATAACTACAAGTGTGTTCATAATCCTGACTTTAACATTTGATATCTGTATTATTGTTTGATTGGGTATAATAGATCCCTGCAAAAGAGGGAACTTTTCCTCAGTATCTGAAAGCTCGTGAACAATTGTCAGTGTAACTTTCCCCATGGTAACTGTGATTCCCGAGAGGTCCGAAGTTGTCCTTAACTCTCCCATGCCGTTGACATTCGAATCACATTGAGGATCCATTCCAGCCTTCGTGGAACCTTGTAGTTCACTTGATACAGAGGTGGGGCTGCTGGAGAGTTCCCCTGCAATAAGCCTATTTGGCAACCAATTATTACACACTGGACCAGGGTCATCAAAAACTTTCAACTTGAATAAATTTCCTGGCTGGCTGACAAATCCAAGGGTACCATCACTAAAAGCCAATGCACAATCATTCTTCTTATTCACAAGGTGAAATGTCCTTTTAGAAAAAGAAGTAGAAGATTCCAACTCAACAGCATCTTCATAGGCATCAGGTTTAAAAGGAAGCATTCTCCAGAGTGCAGACCCACTATCATTAGGGCAGAGATCAACATATCTTGATCTTGGGTTGCAACATAATCGCAGTAATTCCCCGGAGTTATCTTTAGCATACAATGAGACTAGGGATATATACTGAGTTTGCGGCCTCCATCTCCCTGGCTTACGATAATTTACCTAAATCAGTATCAAACAGGGAAATTGATGAATAAATTACCCCAACCAACCAAAACACAAAAGAATCAACTCAGTAACAGATTAAAGATATTTTATTAGAAGGTCGGCGGATGGTGTGACCCTTCAGACATCATTTTCAACCAGTACGAAAAAGAGTGAGATGCCAGTTTATTAATAGAACTGCAAATGCATTTCTATAAGAAAACATAGAATGAGGTAATGAGTGAAGTTCTACACCACACCGAGGAAAACACAAGAAGTTTCAAGAGAACATAGTGAACAAATAGAAAGTCCAACATATCATATGAAGGATTTATATAAACCATTTCCAGCAATTTTTAGTTGATCACCCAATCACTGTATAAGAAACTTCCAGCATGGTCCATGGTTGAACAAGTAGATAAGATAGGAACCTAAATTACATAATCGACGGATTGTATCACACGTACAAAAGGCAACTTCAGAAATGGCTTTATGTGTTTTCCAGAAACCATGTTCAATGATAAAGTCAAAAAAAAGATAAGTCTACGGTAATCGCAGCTAAACTGCAAGATATGGCTTTCTGCGTTTAATACTGAAAAGGAAGAAAGAGTTACCAAGGACATGGTCTACCACCATGCAAAATATTTCACCAACATATATCGTTAAGTAAAAAGGTTAAATCATGATCCAATGAGTAATTGGAAAATTTTCATTCTCCAATCCTCTTTAAGATTACCCAAAACAAGGTTTTTTGGATACGATGCATCTAAGCACAAGGCTCTAGGAAACTTGGTTATGCAAAAAGAGCAGATCGGTGCATCAAATTTTCAGCTGGCTACAAAACTAAGATAACGATAGAATATAGTAACAATAAACAGATATATAGTTTTTTTGTCATTTTGCCCATATAGCAGACGCAATGCCCAGGAATCTGTTAATTAGCCAAATGTTGGTTCAAAAGCACTTGAGCAATAATCATCAATTACACCTATTCAGGATTACTACTTAATAAGATATACAACTATGTGGAGAGAAACTCAATATCAATTCAAATTAAGTCAATCTCATATGTGGAGCCCCATAACTGAGGCTGTCTCAAAAATCGTTCTTGATTGTTAGCAAGAATCTGTGCAATTAAATATTAGAGAAGAGGATGATGCTTAATTTCTTATAAAGTAGGAGCAGGGAAATCCTAAACAATGTGGAGGTTTGATAGGTCTGCTATCCTCGAAAGGAATCGCCACAGAAAGTCTTCCTTCTACGAGAAAAATATATGCTCCAACACTTCAATAAATAGAAAGGTGCAAAAAATCAGAAATATTGAGGTCAAAGAATCTTACTCTGAAAAGAGCTCGATCCCCCACCAGTGAATAATGGACTGTTCCAGCTATACCATATCCACCTTCTGCAGCTCTAACTGAGATATACATGTGTTGATCAACATCTTGGAGAGCAACAACCGTTCCTGCACAAGTTTCATGGATATCTTAGCTAAAATTATGTAAGGAAACTGCTCTACAAAAAATTCACAAGAAGTACCATCAGGAACCATTTCATCAATTTCATCTCCAGGTTCTTGGTTATCAGATCCCTGCCTGGAGTCCGCATTAGAAGCTCCCTGTCTGCTGAGAACCTTGGAGCAGGATTCAGAAGCAGAAAGCAACATCTGCAAAAGATTCAGGCGTACAACAGCCATATTATAGTTTCTTAGAACAAAGAAAAAGAAGATGTGGGACATTTAATCAGAAACGAACTGCAAGAGCCTTGGAAGACCAAATCCCAACGAAAATTTACAAAAAGATATCAATCCAAACAATCCTTTCCATAAAACATTTTTATGTTTTACAAATTTGAAATTTGAATGCTGCAAAAATCAGAATGGCATTGTTAAATAAGTTATCTTATAGATTTTGGTTTGTCATTACAGCCATATTCCTGATTATTATACTGATACCCAAAAAAGTCCCACATGTAAAGATATAAATATAAAAAAACATCACATTTGTAAATCCTATTCTTCTCTTTTAATTTGTATATATCTCTAGGTCAAGCCAAAGCAATTTGTCGAGAGATGTAATTGAATATATTCCAAAATAAGTTTTTTGAAAAGATCGCTAAAACTTACGTTTATTTCATACAGAGAGATAGTCATATCAAACCCAGATATAGAACCACTCCCAATCCAATTGTCATTTGATCCTGCAGGATTAGTGCCGGCACTGGTCACGGGCCGCTCAGCTGATAGGAAACATTGCAAATCTTTCAGTATGTATTTCTGAGGACTTGTATACAAGTTCGTTTGCCCTGGGTTATTCATAATATCAACATGAGAACCAATTCCGGGGACTGATGTACTCGATGAACAAGCATCAGCTAGATCTGGGTGAATATAATCTTTTTGCTTGAGAGAGGTTGATGAGTCCTTGCCTATCGGCCTGGAAATTGACTCATCAGGCCTGATAGCAGAAATCAGACTCCGAATAACTTTGGATTTACGCCCTAGATCCCCATATCTGGATTGAGAAAGCAGAGAAAATTTGGAATCTGCGATCGAAAGTTTTCTCACTGTATTTAACAGTTCAAGGCTCAAATGAAAGTCAACCTCAAGTAGAAGTTCCTGAAGTCTGCCTGCATTTGTGTTAAACTAATTAGTCCTATTTAAGCACTACATTTGAACATTTATACAGTAGAAAAAGACTGTGTACCAGATTCTTCTCTCTTCACAAGTATGAGACATAGATGCAAAAGACTCATGGACAACGATTCCAGACGACCTCCCGTTGCTTCTTGACACAGGACTTGCTGATGATTTAAGTTAGGGCAACCATCTAGATGCGCCATTTCGCTGATATCTTGTGAAACAACAGCTCTACTAGATGAGGGGACAGAAGGCCAAAGTTCTGATATCCATTGGTGGTACGAAGTAAAGCATTCAATATAAATTGCCAAGCTCGTTGCTTCAAGTAACATGGCACCTCCCTGTTAAGAAGCAAAGCCTATAAGTCTATGAACTAAAAGTTAATTATTAAACACACAACTTCCTGGCTTAACTAGGACCATTTAATCTAAAATATAGGAAAATATACTTGTGAACTCAATCTGTAGCACATGAATAAAATTCGTGTTAATATGGAAGGACCAACACCTTGCATTCACAAGAGACTGCCTGGAACTCGCCACCAACAGATAGAGAAGCGTTAAATTCATCAAGGTCATCGACCAAAACATCTTGTACTGGGCATTCAGCCATATACATTCCAGAACTGGCAACGTTTGTGAATAACCAGTGATCACTCGAGCTTTCAGTACTTGTAATCAAAGGAGAATCATCCCGAACGTGAAATGTTACACCATGAGAACTAGATTCAGAAGATGTACTGGGTAAGCTTGTTGATGACAAGGCTTTCTTAAGGTTCCTCAGGTGTAAACATAATTTGCTATAACGAACTGATGCTTCAGTCAAAAAATTAAGAGAGCATAATAGATTTTTGAGTTCGGTCTTGTCAGAGGATCCATAAGATTCACTCAAATATCTGAAGATGATACATCGAGATCCAGTTGTGTCAATTACAACATCCATATCCTCTCCTGTGATATTAAACTCCAACATCAAGTGCTGAATAGATATGTAGATTCCGTTCCTAGAAATATCATTCAAGGCCGACTTTTTACCATTTTCTCTATCAAATGGCATAGTGTTCGTATAGGTCTCCAGACTACAACTTTTCCTAGAATTATGAAGAATGATGTCAAGCAACTTAAGGTCAAAAGAGCTGTTGACAAAAACCTGAGACCTTGTAACAAGTGGTCGCTGATTGTTTTTAACAGAAAATGTTTGCTCGCACTCAGATTCAACATAAGCCGTCTCCCTGCTTCTTGCTTCTTCACGTTGCAGATCGTGGCCTGATCCATTCGAAGTGAAGGCAAGTGACTCATGCAATATTCCAAAAACTATCTGTTCAGAAAAAAAACAATAATGTCAATGAGGACATAGTATCTCAAAACTATAAAGCTTATTTACCATCTAGTATTATGACAAGTATACTATGATACTATCAGCTACGACTAATTTTACATTCAGCACATTTGTAGGATATGTATTGATTGTATAGGTGCTACTATAACATGATTCGGTAACATATATGAAGACAATATGTATATCGCATATGTAAACATTGTTCAGTAGTAACCATAACAAGCATACCTACCATATACCTAATATCTATCATGACATCAAAAGAATATAAAATAGCACAGAAGTGAAAAACAAGCAAAGATGCAGGAGAAACAAAAAATTAAGGAAATTATCTGATTTGAGTTCATGAAAAGATGAACGGCAAAGTACCACAATATCCCAGACAACTAACAAACAAGTCACCTTTGAAAAAACATACAACTCATCAAGAAACATTAAACAGGAAAACCCAGTGGCAATCCAGTGGGAAGTTGCCGAGACAGCAATGGCTGTTGAACCAAGTGAATAATGATCCTTCCTGCCAGAGATAAGACAAATAATCAGAGCATCACATAGAACTATAGCAATCACGCATAACCTAACTACGCTTCATATTCAGCACATATTAGGCTTAATTACATTGTCATCTAGAAGTGCAGAAACAATTAACTACCAAGAATTAAATGATCATGCTGCTCAGCGAGGTGATAGAGAACTCCAGATATTTAATATTAAAGGTCAAATTGCTTGCCCACCGAAACAAAAGGATGATGTTCCCAAATGAAGGTTCAAGTATTTAAGGAATATTTTAAGGCAACCATTATTAAGAATGGAACTCACTATGTGAAATAAAAAGATACTCCGCCAGTAATAAACACAACTTTTCATCCTGAGCTGGTGCACATTTCAAACATTGAAGCATGTGGATGCAAAAGGGAAAGAAGATATGATTACCTTACACAATTGAGGTGTGCAATTGTAGGCCTCAATACAATAATTTGGTGCTGTGTATTCTCAGTCCTCCCATCACAGTAAGCCATCAAGCCATTAACTTTTAGGTATGCATAGAGTGAAACTTGCCCTTGGCAGCTGTAAGCTCCATTATCTGAATCAGGAATGATAATTTCCTGCAGCTCTTTAAGTCCGAGGCTCTCTGATCCTATACCACTTTCTGAAGTGATTCCACTTGATAATCCAATTTTATCTTCCAGATTTGGTGATACAAAAATTTCAATATTGTAGATTTCTAACGAGGCCTGTGTGGCAAGGGGACAAGAGTTTGTAGTTTGAGCATGGAAATGATCATCTGAAAGAGATATCTGAAAGTGAGGGCCTGCAATGAGAACCCCAATTTTGGCATGCTTCGCAGATACCATTCTGATAATGTCCCCTCTAATTTTGCTTGAATATGATGCGATTTGACTACTCCATGGAGTAACTGGTGGATCCTGAACGGAAATTGCTGGAGCATGCAAAACAACATCTCCCCTCCTACTTAGGCTCCACTGCAAGGCACACTGTAAATGTCTAAGAAGTACAACAGCTGATGCGAAGGAATAATAACCCAGGTTGAAGTTCAGTTTACCAACAATCAAGCTACAGTTAACCTGAGATATAGAATCATTCATTTCATGATCCATCAAACAGCTCGACATCTCACCAACAATCCAAGGAGCATGCACATTTGGCATATTTTCTCCTTCAGATTTCAAACAAAAATTCTTCCAGTTCAACCATAATTGTCCTAAAAGACAGTCCAACTGAGGTGCTGAAGTTCTAGCAATATCATCAGTAGCATTATCAGAAGCTGCTTCAGGAATATAAATTATTGGAGCAGGCTCAGCCAATACTATAATCTGCATTCTGTCAAAGTCCTTCTTCTGATATTCTTCTGAGCGACTACTTGCTCCATCTTTCCCAGTAGAAAAAGTAAGAACCTTGAAGCGCCCAGTGGCAAATGCGAAATGTTGTTCTGAAATATTGGCCACATATCTTAAGAAGAACTCAGCTAAAGAAAACCTGAATGAGAGTAAATCTTGGTATGAAATCCCCATGTCTGAAACTGCCTTCTTATTGGTAGAAGGCTGTATGACCTGGTCCAAAGAAACAGATACCGAAATTTCTTGAAATTTTAAAGTGATACTTTGTTGTAGAATGGAATTGTCACAAACAGAGCCAGAATGCAAACTGCTTTCACAAAAATAGGCCATAACTTTGTCCAAAAAGAGAATCCTCATAAGTGAAGCTAACAAACTGCTTATCATGCTCAAAACGAGCAAAAGTGGCCGAAGCAACTTTGAGAAAGGCCCAGCAGCCTGCAACTTTTCAAAATTGCACTTCTCGCCAGGAACACTTGACACTGCTCTGTATCGAATTATTCTCCGAGCTGCTGCAATTGCTTCAATAGGCAAATCATTTTCCATTTTAGCAATCAACTTCCATTGAGACCTCAGAGATTTTGAGAACCTTGTATCGTGAAACATCAAAGTAGCTGATCTTTTCATTACTTCATCAGTGGGATATCCAACTAGTAGGAGTATACTCTGGTAGGTGGTTATGTATCGCAACCATAGAGACACATTTCTAACAACTCTAATCAATGACAAGTTAGAAGTTGGAAGTTGAGAACCAATTCTAGTTGCCGCTATATTCCACAGTTGCCTTCCAGATCTAGTACATTTGTTCTCTTTGGACAATAGTCCATATAATAAAAATATAACAGATAGATCTGCTGGGGAAAACAAAATATTTAGTGCTGGAACATTGAAACAAAAGCTTGTGCACTGAAAGTTATTCAAATTAACTACCGCGGACATATCAGTCGAAGGAGAAATAGTGTGCTTGTGTTTTTCACTGTTCAATGTAACCTCAAAACTGTCAATATCCACATCAAATGAATTCTCTTCAAAAGGCAGATAAAATGAACTCATGAATCCTCTAACGAAGCATCTGTTGCCTAAAATCTGTGATTCAACTCTGAACTTTTTCATATCCAATGAACATGAGGACATATCATGCAAAAGAGGAGATTGCAGAAGCACATTAACATTATGCATCTCCAAATGACAATGTCGAGTTACTGTATTCAATAAGGATGTTCTCCAGGTTTTGGTGCTAATGTCAGCAATCTTTTTAATAGCACCATGCACAGCACAACCCTGAAACCCCCCAAAGAGATGTGATCAATATTTAAGCTTCAAAGATCAAACCAAATGCCTGAGCATAATTCGCCAAGAGGAAGCAAAACATAATTGAATCGTAAAAGTATGAAGTTTCTGCCTTCCCCAATAATTGTATTTCCATCCTAACGGAAAATTCCAGGTTCTACTGCAATTCAACATTTTAAAGTAGAAGCTGACTTGCTGTAAACTATAATAAATTAATAGTTATGCTTCGAACTAAATCTACACATAAAAATTTAACAAATATTTAACTAAATCTAGCTGACCAAAGAGATGCTATCAATATTTTAGCTTCAAAAATCAAACCAAATGCCAAAGCACAATTCGCCAAATTCCCCAATAATTCGAATTTTCATCCGATCGGGTACTTGTAGCCCATCACTGGACGAAATATGTTACTACCAATACCAAATGTAAGACTAGCAAATTCCAGGTTCTACTGAGATCAACTTATAAAGTTGAAACAGACTTGCAGTAACCTATGGTTCTAATTCAACCACGTTGTTTAAATCATGAGTTTGATAAAAGATAAGTAGACCATGGAAGGACAATTTGATGGCCACAGCACGCCCACTGAATTGTTCTATACACCCATCACCCATGTCTACTCATATTTTTAACCACTCATACCGTTCACCACAGCTCTAAAGTGGGTGTATAAGAAACTTGATGGGTCTTAATAGCCACGGCCAAGGTTGATACCTTATTCCTCATATACTGACATCATTCCCCCCCTAAAATTCAAGATAGAGACATTAACCAGTTTCTTGCAGTTTTCTCATTTCCTTTCCGTTTCTCTCTATGAAAATGATGTAAAAAATGTGGTATAATTGTAGAAAGCTGATTGTGCAACACTACTCAACTGCCAACTGATTTTCGAAATCCGCATATCCAGCAATATTTACATACGTAGGAAACATCAAATGACAATCAAGGTATAGTTAAATTACCTCGGGATCAATATCTTCAAGAGCCTTATTCCTTTCCACCACCGTAGTATCCTTCGGCTTGCGCTTCCACTTCGCTCCTCCCTCATCCTCCTCTTCCCTTAAAGAAAAGACAACATAATCAACAAACCTACAAGAAATTCACACAAAACTTAAAACAACGACGCCAAACGAAAGGCGTACCCAAGGGAAAGACGAATGCAGAGACCACGAACAACAAGAGTGAATGCGGCAGCGGAAAACGGCGAGAATTTCAGACTCAAATGTTGGACAGTTGCTTCCTTGAAACAGAAATTGGACGGGTCATCCAGCAATTCGTTAAGCGCGGAGGTGTTGAAACTGACGTTGTTGAGAGTGGCGTTGGAACGAAGGAAGCCGAGTTTGAGTTCGAGTTCGAGTTCGGAGTCTCCTATTAGCCATGGCCGTAGCAGAGTTCCTAGTCTCCGTTGAATTGAATCGTTGAGAAACATCGCTGATTGTTTACATCTGTTTTCAAAGTTTTGGAATTGAAGAAGATGCTGAAAGCAAATCAAGGATGGATGTTACTTGAATTGAAAGGAAAATCGAGAAAGACATTAAGGGAGAATCAGAATGGCGTCAAAATTATATCAACGGTCCGGAATGCGCCTAATCAATCCTGCCGACTTCCTGGCAAAATAATCACGGTTTGAATTCGCAAAATTAAGATAATATTAAGGGTGTGTATTGCAAAATTATAAGTGATATTAATTTATTTTTATAGTAAAATTAAAAGTGGGGAGTATTTTGAAATAAAGTAATTTTAGAAGTGAAAGTGTTTGTAAAAAAATCAATAGTGTTTTTTAGTTTTAGAGATACAAAAGTAGTGGATTCCATGAGAATCAATTCTCCATAATCCAAAAGCAGTTTTTTGTAACTTCTTCAAAATAGATTTTAAATAATTAATGTAGTAGTTGCAAACATTTCAGAATATATTATTTTCATTCTACCTCTTTAATAGAATTTGCAAACACTCACTAATTTTTCCAATAAATAAACTGCAGTTTTATTTTAAGGCAAAAATTTACTCCTGTCCAATTTTAGTCGGCGGCCGAGTACCGAATTCTTTTGTAGCGTGTTGAGGTATATTATAAAGTATACCATGTATAAGGCGAAAATAGTTTATACAATAATGAATCAATATTAATTATTTTTATTAAAAGATAGTTTCGAAGGAATCAATATTAATTATTTTCAATGAAAAATAGTTTTAAAGGGTATTAATTTTTTTTCACTAAAAAATAATAGTTGAGGGGTACAAAGAGTATTAATTGTTTAACTAAAGGAAGTTAATTGATTACACTAAAAATTATTGTAAAATAATTTAGGGCATGGTTAAATAAACCCCCGTAATTACTATATATATCTCAATTACTATATAAACCTCATTAAAAAATATAAGAATTATTAAAATTACTAAGCATACCCCAAATTTTTACTATTGTACCCCTTTCACCAAAACAAAAAATATGAACAATCTCTCTTCTCTGTTTATCCGCAAATACAAGAAAATGAAATCGTTGTTGTATTATTGATTTACTCCCTAAGTTTAATAGTGTGTTCTTGTACATCTGTTGACAGGCATTTTCGTACGGGTAGATTTATGTGGCTATTTGGGTTATGCCCGACAAACAATAAATGTAAACGAACACGAACGGTGGGGGAAGAACTTTCGTTCTTCCCTCGAATGAGAGCTTTTCGTATATATGAGAAATGAGAGGAAAATGAGAATCCTTTACAATGAGGGGGTGACCCCCTATTTATAGAGGTTCACCCGGCCCTAAATTCGTCTCAACCCTTTATTTAGGGATTTATTACAATTATTAATATAAAGATCAACAGTAGACCTATAATACATTAAATACTCTTTTCTGATGTAGACTCTCGATCTTGTCGGGTCAGTGTATCTTTTGGAATCTGACCCTCTGTCAGGCGAGGATATTTCCTGCTGTAACAATTGCCCCCAAGATTGGGCTCTGATTGCGGCCAGAGTTCGATCTTGATCTGTGCTTCAAATAGGTTTTGCCCCCGAGCCTGAAAACAGGATAGCTCGGATGCCCCGGAGGAGTCTTCGACAACAGGGTCCGTGATGGGCGAATCTTCCGTGTAACCTTCGAATAGTCAAAGTTTTTTGAAATTGGTCGGGTTAGGTGGGGTACGATCTTCCGTCGTGCCCCCGAGTCGAGAACCGCGACGTTCAATTGATAAAGAGTTTTTGCTGCTGGCCGGCATTGGTTTTAGTAATAGGGTGGTAAGGACCGCGATGATAAATTAATGAAGTGCCTAGGACGCTTGCGGGTAGCGACTTCACGGACAACAGATTGACTTAACAATCAATTAAAAGATAAATCAACGGATTAATGAGTGAAGTGCTTTAGCCGATTGACGGGCAGCGACTTCACGATGATGGGATTGAGTTAACAACCGCTTAAAAGATTAACCAACAGGTTAATGAGTGAAGTGCTTTAGCCGATAGACGGGCAGCGACTTCACGATGATGGGATTGAGTTAACAACCGCTTAAAAGATTAACCAACAGGTTAATGAGTGAAGAGCTTTAGCCGATAGACGGGCAGCGACTTCACGAAGATGGGATTGAGTTAACAACCGCTTAAAAGATTAACCAACAGGTTAATGAGTGAAGTGCTTTAGCCGATAGACGGGCAGCGACTTCACGAAGATGGGATTGAGTTAACAACCGCTTAAAAGATTAACCAACAGGTTAATGAGTGAAGTGCTTTAGCCGATAGACGGGCAGCGACTTCACGAAGATGGGATTGAGTTAACAACCGCTTAAAAGATTAACCAACAGGTTAATGAGTGAAGTGCTTTAGCCGATAGACGGGCAGCGACTTCACGAAGATGGGATTGAGTTAACAACCGCTTAAAAGATTAACCAACAGGTTAATGAGTGAAGTGCTTTAGCCGATAGACGGGCATCGACTTCACGAAGATGGGATTGAATTAACAACCGCTTAAAAGATTAATCAAAACGTCTAGGACGCGATATATTACGGCCACAAGTGGGCGAAAGCGACGCGGGTCAGTCGATGCCGGTGAAGGCGGACTGGTCGATGCCGTTAACATGGATAAACCAAAGCAGAGAATAGATTAGTTAACGCCGGTGAAGACGAACTAAACAACACCTCGCCCATTAAGGCGGAAAGTCAACGCTTAAAATGCGGACTGGATCCACGCCGAAAGGCGGATTAGTTGACGCCGATGAAGGCGAACTTATCAAGGCTGAGTGACGGATCGTCTTGAGAGGCAGATTAGTTGACGCCGGTGAAGGCGAACTAATCAATATGTCTACGCCTGAAAGGCGGACTAATCAACGTCGAGGAGACGGATTACTTCGCCACTCCAGGCGGATTGTCGACGCCTAAGAGGCGGATTAACTCGAGTAGATTAGTTGACGCATGTGAAGGCGAACTAATCAATACGTCTACGCCTGAAAGGCGGACTAATCAATGCCTAAAAGGCGGATTACTTCGCCACTCCAGGCGGACCGTCAACGCCTAACAGGCGGACTAATCAACGCCTAAAAAGGCGGATTACTTCGCCACTCCAGGCGGATTACCTCGCCACTCCAGGCGGACCGTCAACGCCTAACAGGCGGACTAATCAACGCCTAAAAGGCGGATTACTTCGCCACTCCAGGCGGATTACCTCGCCACTCCAGGTGGACCGTCAACACCTAACAGGCGGACTAATCAACGCCTAAAAGGCAGATTACTTCGCCACTCCAGGCGGATTACCTCGCCACTCCAGGCGGACCGTCAACGCCTAACAGGCGGACTAATCAACGCCGAGAAGGCGGATTAACTCGAGAAAGAGATTAGTTGACGCCGGTGAAGGCGAACTAATCAATACGTCTACGCCTGAAAGGCGGACTAATCAACGTCGAGGAGACGGATTACTTCGCCACTCCAGGCGGATTGTCGACGCCTAAGAGGCGGATTAACTCGAGTAGATTAGTTGACGCCTGTGAAGGCGAACTAATCAATACGTCTACGCCTGAAAGGCGGACTAATCAACGCCTAAAAGACGGATTACTTCGCCACTCCAGACGGATTGTCGACGCCTAAGAGGCGGATTAACTCGAGTAGATTAGTTGACGCCTGTGAAGGCGAACTAATCAATACGTCTACGCATGAAAGGCGGACTAATAAACGCCTAAAAGGCGGATTACTTCGCCACTCCAGGCGGACCGTCAACGCCTAACAGGCGGACTAATCAACGCCTAAAAAGGCGGATTACTTCGCCACTCCAGGCGGATTACCTCGCCACTCCAGGCGGACCGTCAACGCCTAACATGCGGACTAATCAACGCCTAAAAGGCGGATTACTTCGCCACTCCAGGCGGATTACCTCGCCACTCCAGGCGGACCGTCAACGCCTAACAGGCGGACTAATCAATGCCTAAAAGGCAGATTACTTCGCCACTCCAGGCGGATTACCTCGCCACTCCAGGCGGACCGTCAACGCCTAACAGGCGGACTAATCAACGCCTAAAAGGCGGATTACTTCGCCACTCCAGGCGGATTACCTCGCCACTCCAGGTGGACCGTCAACGCCTAACAGGCGGACTAATCAACGCCTAAAAGGCAGATTACTTCGCCACTCCAGGCGGATTACCTCGCCACTCCAGGCGGACCGTCAACGCCTAACAGGCGGACTAATCAACGCCGAGAAGGCGGATTAACTCGAGAAATAGATTAGTTGACGCCGGTGAAGGCGAACTAATCAATACGTCTACGCCTGAAAGGCGGACTAATCAACGTCGAGGAGACGGATTACTTCGCCACTCCAGGCGGATTGTCGACGCCTAAGAGGCGGATTAACTCGAGTAGATTAGTTGACGCCTGTGAAGGCGAACTAATCAATACGTCTACGCCTGAAAGGCGGACTAATCAATGCCTAAAAGGCGGATTACTTCGCCACTCCAAACGGACCGTCAACGCCTAACAGGCGGACTAATCAACACCTAAAAAGGCGGATTACTTCGCCACTCCAGGCGGACCGTCAACGTCTGACAGACGGACTAATCAACGCCTAAAAGGCGGATTACTTCGCCACTCCAGGCGGATTACCTCGCCACTCCAGGCGGACCGTCAACGCCTAACAGGCGGACTAATCAACGCCGAGAAGGCGGATTAACTCGAGAAAGAGATTAGTTGACGCCGGTGAAGGCGAACTAATCAATACGTCTACGCCTGAAAGGCGGACTAATCAACGTCGAGGAGACGGATTACTTCGCCACTCCAGGCGGATTGTCGACGCCTAAGAGGCGGGTTAACTCGAGTAGATTAGTTGACGCCTGTGAAGGCGAACTAATCAATACGTCTACGCCTGAAAGGCGGACTAATCAACGCCTAAAAGGCGGATTACTTCGCCACTCCAGGCGGATTACCTCGCCACTCCAGGCGGATCGTCAACGCCTAACAGGCGGACTAATCAACGCCTAAAAGGCGGATTACTTCGCCACTCCAGGCGGATTACCTCGCCATTCCAGGCGGACTGTCGACGCCTAAAAGGCGGATAAACTCGAGTGGATTAGTTGACGCCTGTGAAGGCGAACTAATCAATACGTCAACGCCTGAAACGGCGGACTAATCGACGTCGAGAAGACGGATTACTTCGCCAACCTAGGCGGAATGTCGACGCCTAAAAGGCGGATAAATGTTTGTAGTCGAAAGGTGTGACCATGTTTTAAATATTGAGTTATTTATTCGGTGAGCAACCTCAATAATTTTTCGAAATTATATTCGAAGTTTCAAATAACCGACTGTATTTAGTTGAATTCAGCGTCAAAAATTTTGTTTTTGATGTCACAAAATGATCTTAGGATATGTATATCCATGCCCCCGCTTTTAATATACATGACAACTTACGAGTTGCGATATATATTAAAAGGAAATATCAAATGAAAACTGCATTTCAAAAATTGCCCCTGATTTTAATTTTCGAAATATGAGTATATGCCCCCGCTTTGAATTTTTGAAATATGAATATATGCCCCCGCTTTTAATTTATATGGAAATTTGCGAGTTGTAATATATATTAAAAGGAATTATCGAAATAAACCTGATTCGAGTGGGCAAAGGACTGCCCGTAGATTTTCGTTGATGAAGAGGCTCTGGATGCTCGTCTAAGAAGCTGCTGTCCGATTTTTTTTTTTTTTTTGTGACTACTGATTTACAAATTAAATCAGGGCTCACAATTAAATAAAAGAGGCCCAATCAGATAAAATAAAAAAAGGGCCCAATAGATCAAATAAAATTGGGCCCAATACTCAAATAAATCTTGGCCCAGCAGATTTTAAATAACAACCTTAGCCCAAGAATCCCTAAATGAACTCAGCATTGCCTGTGCGTTGAAATCAACATTTGGGCGAGGAGCATCTGGCCGCGGTGGTCGACAGGGCGGCGGCGTGCGGCGATGGCGGGTAGACGCCACTGTCGGCGCGGGGAGGGGCGACTGGCGGCGAGGAGGCTAGCCGCGTGTGCGCGCTGGGAAGCAGCGGTGGCCGCGTGACGAGCGGCGCGGGGGCGCGGGGAGGTTGTGCGGCGAGCGCCTCGCCGAGGAGGAGCGGCGGTGAGCCTCGCTGGCTTGAGTGACGACGCGGGCTGGTCGGGGCCGACCGGGAAGGCTGGCGGTCGTACCAGTGAGTGTTATGCGGCGGCATCGGGTAGCTTGTGGTGGCCGTGTGCTGCGCGGGTAGCTCAGGCTCGGGGAGTTGGCTCTGTGGGCGGCGGCCGAATTAATTTAAGCGGTGGGGATCGGCGTGCGAGCAGCGGCGAGGCAGCGGGAAAACGGGCGGCTAGCGGCGAGAGGTGATAAGCGGTCGTTTGCAGCGCGCGATTCAGCGGGAAGGAGTGGCGGCGCGGGCAGGCATGTCGGGGAGGTCTTGCAGCAGCCGCTGAGAGGCCTGTCGCGGGTAGGCGACAAGGGTCGGGGCGCACCGATCGTGCGGGGAGCGGGGGAGACGGTGCCCGTGGGACGGGCCGCGGTCCCGAACTGAAGCGTGTTGGTCTGGGCTTGGAGGTTTTGCGGGGTTAATTGGCCGTGCTTGGTGACGGCGAAGCGGGGTGAAGCCCGCGATGGGTGGCATCGGGAAGCCGGGCGATTGGTCCTGGCGGTAGAAACAACAATCGGCGATCCGCGGGCAGCGAGCAACCGCGGGCAGCGAGCAACTGCGGGTAGTGGTCGGAGGCTATCGAGAACCCACGGGTAGACGGGTATCGGCCTCGGCGGTGCGCGAATCAAGACAATCCTTGACTTTTCAACGTGTCTTGGGAAACGTGCCAAAAGCAAAAGCAGACTGGAAAAGCTGGACCAATAACCAAGGCAGACAGAACGAAAACAGTAGCCCTTTAATCGGTCTTTGCTTGAACACACAACGCATGAAGGTTGTACTCCGGCGGGCGACGGAGGCGGACGAAAAAGAGTGGTTCGGCGGTTGAGGCGCGGCATTGACGGCTCCGTCGCCGGAAACAGCGGCAGCACTCGCCGGAAACGCCAGCAACACTCTTTCTTCTTCTTTTTGCTCTGATTTTTTGGGGTGGAGTAATGTACTAGATTAGTTTGTAAGATTTCGAGAGCTTTGTAAAATAAACTCGCAAACGGTAAATTTAGTAGATCTGGGATTTGGGTTGTGCCATGGGAGTTGTTAATTTGTACGGTTCCTGGTTTCATGAAACAATTTAAATAGATTATAGTTTCAAATCTCAGTGAACTTTTGGATGAATGGATGTGTACAGATATTTTGGGGAGTGGTTAATTTTTCAATGCAATAGGTTTCATGGATTTGAAACTTTTCCAGTACGGTTCCTCTAGGAAGATAGAGGAACAATGATGAAAGAATAATTACAACTAAAAACCAGAAAACACCATTCAGGGCTATGGAGGTAAGCAACGAAAAGTAAAACTTAGCTTGTCTTCTTGATGATTTTCTTGAATCGGATCTTCGTGTGCATCAATGGATGAATGAAATTGTTGAGGATACACCCACCCTCCTTCTAGCGCCAAATTGTTGACAGGCATTTTCGTACGGGTAGATTTATGTGGCTATTTGGGTTATGCCCGACAAACAATAAATGTAAACGAACACGAACGGTGGGGGAAGAACTTTCGTTCTTCCCTCGAATGAGAGCTTTTCGTATATATGAGAAATGAGAGGAAAATGAGAATCCTTTACAATGAGGGGGTGACCCCCTATTTATAGAGGTTCACCCCCAAAGGCCCCAAAGTGGCCCTAAATTCGTCTCAACCCTTTATTTAGGGATTTATTACAATTATTAATATAAAGATCAACAGTAGACCTATAATACATTAAATACTCTTTTCTGATGTAGACTCTCGATCTTGTCGGGTCAGTGTATCTTTTGGAATCTGACCCTCTGTCAGGCGAGGATATTTCCTGCTGTAACAACATCCAACAACCCCACACCTCCCTACTTATTTTTGCGATGTTCATTTTCAGTTTGCTCGATGCAAAATGCATTTGCAAGTTGCAACACTTCAAAGATGAAGTCTTCAATTCTGGCAATTAATGGTCCGGCAAAAAATTTCATGTTGGAATCATTAATCCAAAAATAAATGCGCGAAAAATGACATGAATAAAGATTAAATCAGGCTTGATTGAAAACTGAATTAGGGAAAGGTTCTAAATTTGGAGAAGGAGAGTTGAGATCTTTGGTTAATTTATACTTACTGGGGCAATTTGGAGGAGGAGAGTTTTGTGGAAATTAATTATTATGCTTTTTCTGAGTCATTTTCTTTAGGAAGGAGATGACAATGGAAGGTAATAAGGTAGATTTAATTAATTCGTGTGTTAAATGTGAAGTAGGGGTAGTTTGGTGAATTAATATAAATTATTTTAGTTTAATTATTGTTGGGGTATTATGTATAGTAACTTTGGGGGTTTGTTTAGCCGCGCCAATAATTTATTATGAACCAATTTTACTTGCTCCATACATACTTTAGGGCATCTCCAACAACATCTTTTATTTTGGAGTACTCTATCCTCCATTTTGGAGTATAGAGTACTCTATATCAAAAATATTCTCCAATAATAACACTCTATATTATTATAATTTTTATTTTTTTTTTTCTTTCAATTAACCTAATACATTTAAATAATTAATTATTTATGTGATGTATTATTAAATTATAAAATTAATTTTTTTCAACTCAATTAAATGGTATTGAGATATTTATTTTAAATAATGGGAGAGTAACATATAGGTTCAAAACATGCTTAATAATTGATCTTTGGTTCAATACTTTATCAAAAATGCAAAATGGTTCAAAAGTGGGGCCCTCAACCAGCTTTTTCTCCTTAGTAGTCTACCATTTTTCTCTCTGATGGCTGTCAGTCAATGGGATATCTACCAGTTTTTGTTGCCCCTGTGCAAATTTGATTGTATTTTGCACATGTATTGAAATTTTATTTTATTTGAATTATATATATCTTAATTGAATTAATTGAAAAATAAAGATATTCAATTTGAATTATATATCTTAACTGAATTATATATCCAACTAGCATAGGACCCCGCGTATTACGCGGGTTTGATATTATATATATATATATATATATATATATATATATATATATATATATATATATATATATAAAGTGTTTAAATTAAATATTTTAAATATTAATTCAATCAAAATATAGTTTTTTTTTTTAATTCAATCAAAACATCAATTTGTAATTAAAAACCATAATAAATTATTCCAACTAACTCGTGCAAATTAAAAAATGTGGTTTACATAGTAAAAATAAGTGAATAGAAGGTATGAATATAAATATAGAATATATAAATATTATCAAAGATATCATAAAGTTATAGAATTTTAAAATAACGGATTGAGAGAGGTGGGGAGATTCACAAATATATATATATATATATATATATATATATATGTATGTATGTATATGTATATGTATATGTATATGCATGCGTTATATATAAATGTGGAGTTTCTCGGATATATAAAAAAATTGGAGTGAATGGTAGTGGACTAATTCAAGATTTTTAATTTAATTTAAGTAATTTTAGAATTTTTAGATTAGAAGTTAATAGAATTAATAAAATAGGAAGTTAAAGAGAGAAGTCCGGTGATAGCAGGATTTTGAAATAATTCATGATTGGGCATGCCAAGTAGGAGAGAGAAGATTCACAAATAGAGGAAGTAATGATTTTCGAACCTATGTGCAAAAAATAAATAAAAATGAACACACGTCAAAATTCAAAATTAATTGAGTTATATTTCTTGAGAATTCAAAATTGACATTTAAAAATTTAAAAATTACTATTTACGAATTCTGCACATACCAAATATCAAAAAAAAATAATTGAATTACACATATTTACAACTTCCAAAATTCATGTTTATATCTAGTTGCAAAGAAATAAAAAAAATGCGCACGGTCTAATTCTTCATATCTTCACACCTTCTTCAAATCTCCATCTTCAAATCTCCTTCCCAATTACCCAGGTTCAATCTAAAATACAAATTTAATTGTAATACTCAGTTGATATAACTATAATTTAATAAAAAAATGCACAACCATTATCACCATTTTCATTCATATTCGTCCATTCAACTTTCCTTTGCCATTATCAACCATCATCAATTCATCATACATATATTGGTAGACATTCACAAACTATGCACACATCCCCACAAATTACAGTAAATTTGTTGAAATTGCACTGGAAATCAATAAATCAATAACTAGATCTCTAAAACCCATAACAAATCCTATATTCATACTCACAATTTTTTCAAACCTCACATCAAAATTATTATCTTAACGGAGGAATAGATCGGAACCTGGATGGATTTGGACGGAGGAATAGATCGGAACCGATTGGCTTTTCCGTAGTTGTACCCTTCCTACTTGGCGGTGGTGGCGAATTTGTGCAGTGGGTGGATTGGTATGCGGTGTCACTAGTGTTGGCGTGGTGGTGGTGTCGGATCTGGAAGGAGACGCCATGGTGTCGAATCTAGAAGGAGACACCAATTACCTCTCGTCTCTCCTATCAAATCCGGCGGCGGTGAGACCCTCAGTGGCGGAGGCAAGTGAGAGGGAACAAATCGAAGGTGTACTCATCAGTTTACGTTCGTCGGTGTAAGATTCGGCCAAGTGAAATGAGACGGCGGCGTCAAGACTGCAAAGGGCATCACCACTTGCCTCCCTTTGGTCGGCAGAGCTTGGATGTCGGTGAAGTCTATGGCGGTGGCGTTTTTTTATTTTAGAGAGAGAGGAGTGGCTGAGAGGAAGAGAGAGAAAGGGGATTGTGACTTTGTGGGTTGTAAGGGTGGGACGGGGAGGTGGTATAGGGGTTGGTGTGAATTGCTGATTTTTATTTTTATTTTGTGTGTGGGCCCTCCTCTTGAACCAACTTGTTATTTTTAAAAGGTGTAGAACCAACATCTAATTTAGGTGATAATGTTATACCTATTTGTAATAATTCCCTAAATAATTTCATTTATTTAAAATTAATTTTTGTTATATAGAACATTAGAAGATATGTGCATACACATAAATTAGGACAACCATAATCGTTTACAAAAAATAATAAAAACAACAACAAAATAAAATAGAAAATCTAATACTCCGCATTTGTACGAGTCATTATTTCCTAATTTATATTTTAATTTTTATTTGAGAAAGAAAACAAAAATAAAAGATATATAAAATCAAGAATGTCCCATAAAACATGATATCTTGATGTTAAAAATAATTAATTTAATTTTTAATAAAAACTTCATAGTGTAATATACTACCCATTTAATTAAAAAAATGATCAAATAGTAGAAGTAAAAAAAAGAAGAAGAAAGAAAAAGAAAATGACGATATTGTAATTAAAACCATCCTCCAAAATGAGGATGGAGTACTCCAAATATAGAGGATTCTTGTTGATCCTTCATCCTCTAAATGAAGTTTAGAGGATTGTTGGAGTGATGAAATACTCTAAATCCTAGAGTATACTCCATTTTAGAGCATTGTTGGAGATGCTCTTATAAGGTATTGTAGGGTCTATTTTTATGGATAAATAATTGTATATAAATAAAGTTAATGATTATATTTGGTTCTTTAACGTGGTTTTTTTTTTTCTCCTCTTCCTAAGTGATTCTTGTGTGTGTCAAGTGAATGATATACACTTGAATTTTGAAAATCAATAGCAAAAAATAAACAATTCAGTATGTGTTTTAAATTTATCATACCCCAAACATTAGTCAATAATACCTCAAGTAGTAGTCAGTAATACCCCCAGCAGTAAATAACAATATCTTAAGTAATAGCCAGTAATATCACGAGCAATAATCAACGATACCTCAAGTGGTAGTCAGTAACACTCCAATCAATAGTCAATAATACCTTAAGCAGTAATTAACAATAACCCAACTTTTTTATTATATATTTTTAATTTAAAAAGTTAAAATTGAGCATAAAATCTAAAGTGTATATCATACACTTGAATGCATACAATAATTTGTACCTCTCCCTATATTCAAAATCAATTTCAGTTCAAGATGTTGAAATTGATATTAAGAAATACTACTACAATACTTATATATCTACTTACTATGACATTTTTCAATACAATAATTATTTTCTTTTTACACTTTAATATATTAGAATCATGGTTCACATCATCATTAATTTGACATAAAGTTAAATTGTGTTCCACTAAAAAACTCAAAGCGCACACATTTTACTATATATCAAAATTCAAAAATCCCCTAAATTCAATTTTTGGTTTATGGTTTATCAAGCCACTTTTGAGATTTCAAATCCATATTCAGTAGAACGTCCATAATTAATAAATTTTCTAAAATAATATTTTTTTTTTATTTCAACTAGGGCTAGTTCAAAAGTTTTACAATTCCAATAAGAAAATAAGGTAAAAAAAAATTCAAAAAACTTCTATATAAATTAATGATCCCACCAATACAAAAAAAAAAAATTAATAATTCCTTCAAATTATAAAAATAACTAGGACAATTTAATAATTAAGAATCTGTTGTTGATTGTATTAGTAATTGCAGGTTGTCTATTTTTCAAATGATATTTTTTCATAAAAAGTTACGATACCAAATCTTTTTTTAATACGTGTGAAATGATCTAGTTTATACTCACACAATGTTTTACGAATTTGATCTGTCATTGTTGATTTTGAATTACCTTTTAAATGAGAAGTCATTGTCTTGTATGATTTTTAGGGATTTTTATTCTGTTTATATAGATTTTCCTTGGTTGATGGATGGTGTGTAGCGTACTGACTTTCAACTTCATATATACACTAATGAATATGATGCATGATGAATACACACACACACACACACACACATATATATATATAGGCAAAAACTTGTATAAGACCATCTCATGGCATGAAACCACACAAATTAACACCTACCGATTAGGAGTGATATTGTTATGTTTTGGTGCCCGATTTGCCCATATTTTGAGTGTTTTTTTATGAGTATTTAGAGTCATTTGAGTATCATTTTCATAAACTCATTAATTTGTCTCTTTGGTGTTCATATTTGGATAGAGGGCGAAAAGAAGAGTTCGTAGAACTTTGAATCGGCCAAAATGGACTCTCGGTTGAGAAGATATGAAGGTTTTTCAAATAAATTAATGTACAGCAGCCGAAAGTGCTCGACCAGGGTGTGGTCGAGCGCCTGGCGCTCAACCAATGCACCAGCTCGAGCGTTTTCACATATTTTCGGCCCAAAAACACCCAAATTCGATCGTAAGCCTATATATACCCCTTCCAAGCATATTTTTACATATCAACACATATCTAGACTGGTTTTTGAGAGAGAAGAGCGTGGGAAGGAAGATTGAAGAGTTTTACATCTTGTAATCGAGGTTTTAATTTACGAATTCATAGTTTAGCTATTTATTTTGAACCTTTTAGTTTAATTATTTCTTTCTTGAACCTTTTAGACTTATAAACCCTAGCTTTTCCAGATTTATATTGAGATTTTGAGTTACTCTTTTGTTTATGCTTTCCAATTCATTTGATAATTCAATTATGCATATGTTCATCGTTCTTGTGATTGCTTTTGTTATTTTAATTATCATGTTAGACTATAACCCTTGCATGCTTAGGATAGGATGAACTCGTAGAAGTAGGACGTTGGTACATAATTAGGGCAATTCATGATGTTTAGTTTTGATTCTCTTAATTATTGAATGCTTCTAATAAACTCTAGACTTATCTTGGAATTAAGTACGAAAATTGTTAGAGAGAAGACGACCGTATCACTCTTTAATAACGAATAGGCTTAAGGAAAAGGTTTGAGAAGGGGTTTATCATCTACCTGTTTATCTAGGGAGGACGACCGCATCAGCTTAGTTAAATTAGGGCCTCAATAATTAAGCACAATCCATATAACTTGATTAGTGGATTAGTGAAGTAGGTTGATATGACAAAGTATTAGGGTTAATTCTTGAGTTGTTAGTCTTTCAATCTTGTTCTAGATTAGGGAAGTTGATTGTCTAGTTTTAGTACGCTTAGGATTATTACTTGCACATCACGATTACTTTAGTTATTGTACCAACTCCGTTAGTATATGTAGGAATTCTTATCCCGAGCATCACCATCTCATATTTGCATTTAAACCCAAGTTATTTAGTTTAACTTAATTATTAGTATAGAGTAGTATAATACAATTTCAATCCCAGAACATACATTCATATTAGCTACGAGACGTACATCTCCAAGGATTTACTCACATATACATTTTCCCTTGGGTTCGATACTACTTGGTCCCTATACTTGCCTATACTACAGGGATCTCATACTCTTGTGGGGTAACTACTAGTATAGCTAGTATTTTGCGTTCAATCACCTACCCCTACCAAAGTGTTAATGAGCCAATACCCTAGTTACACTCATTCTCATTGTCTCATGCCATGAGACGGTCTCATAGAAGACCTACTTATATATATATATATATATATATATATATATTTTGAGTGTGTATAGAGTGAAATTGGTCCATACATGAATTATTGAAGGGTATTGGTTGTTTTCACTAAAAAGTATTAGGTGTTTTCACAGAAGGGTATCAATTGTTTTCACTGAAGAGTCTAGTTTGTTTTCACTGAACAACTAAGACTCTTCAGTGTAAACTAGTAATACTCTTCAATTGAAACAACAAAAATTGTTTAGAAAAATCAACTAATACCCTTCGATAATTCATGTATAAATTATTTTCACTCTATACTTTGTTATATGTTTTATATGTAGGATGAATATATTTATTATATTAATAGGTCAATGCATATATTAGTTCAATAACTCACTTTAATTACAAAAAAAAATCATTGTACTAAAAAACACTCATTAAATTAATAAATTATAAATAATAGATGAATTAATACCTCTCTAAAATAATAAATTTTACCGATCCCGACATTACTAATTTATAGAGGTTTTACTGTTCTTGTTTTATTTATTTGTATTTTGGTATAAAATTTCAAATCCTCTAAAATTCTACTCTATAATATCTATGATACAACATATTTTACTTTTTTTTCAAACACAATTTACAATTCATTATCAATCATATACCATAATCTTTTTTGTTATTATCCTTCCGCCCCCTAAATTTATTCTCTTTAGAATTGACACTGTGTTAAGGAAAACGAGATAAAATAAGTATAATAAGGGATTCATTGTTGAATAAAGTGATTGTTAGTGAGCGTCGTAATAAAATAATAATTTTTAAAGAGGGAATGAGAATAAATTTGGGGGACAGACAAATAGAGAAAGTGAAAATAGATTTGAGGACATAGTGAGTATATACTTTATATTCCCTCTCTTCTTTTTTTACTTTTTACAATTATTCAATCATTTCGACCCTACTTTTCACATTATAACAATTTTTCTATCATTTACTTTTTTCAAAATCCCACCTCATCAAATTCTACAAAATCTACACTCTTACATGTATAAGAAATCTTAATACACCTTTTATTTAATTTCGAATCCAATTTACATGATTTGGAATCTGCTTTGATTCATAAACAAACATACTTTAAAAGTCATTTAAAACTCAAAACAAACATCATCTTAATTTTATTTTATTTTATATATTTATATATGTCGGTATTCTTTACTCTATAATAAAACAATATCACTTCAACACACCAATTGAACTATGCAATTGGTGCAATTTAACTTTTAAAAAAATTCAAAACTGTCTTTCTATATTTTTCGAGAATCATAGTAAAAAAATTGTAAGAAATATTAGTTAATGTGGTGAAGCATACCAACTTATATTATAAAAAATATTAGTTAGTTGTATAAAAGGTCTAATAAGGATCATGGTTAGTCTGTTATGTAGTGTACATCGTTTATGCGTCAAAACACAAGATGTGGAGTATTCTAAGTATGTTTTGTGACTAGCCCCACGGGACTTTAAACCATAAAATCTCAAATTCCCTTTTGTTTAGAAAAATAGAAAATTTTGAAATCCTATAAATTATATCACCTATCTCCACTTTTCATTTTAGTCTTTCGTCTCTCTGTACATTTATAACAATACAAAATTAATCAAATTTTAAAAAAGGGCGCTGCTACTCACCCACATGAAAATGTTTTGTTCACCCACCTCTTTAAAAGAAATATATATGTTTAATAAAAATACTAATACACCTTTTATAAAAAAAATAAACATTATTTTATTAAATACTCATGCTTTCAACACCATCCCCAAAATCTCAGAATTCACGTAATTTTTTTTATTCTTTCACACACAATTGGACCATTAAAAAAAGAAAAAGAAAAAAAAGTATAATCCTAAAAGTATAAATTATAAAGACACAATTTAAATGAGATTAAAATATTTTTGTTTATCTAAAAATTGATACACCATGAAAATAAAAGGAATTGTGGGTTTTTTTAAACGGCAGGAAGCGGTGGTTCAATTAAAATAAAAAATAATTGTTGATGTGCTATTTTTTTAATTTCAAATTGATGGGTGTGTATATATAATAAATGATGTAAATATTATATTAAATCAAGGTTATAGTTGTAAATTTTAAGGGGGTGTATTAAGGAAAAACAAAAATATAAGCAATATACATGGTGGGTTAATTTAGTAGTGGGTGAACAAAGTATTATCGTAGGTGTTAATAGTCATGCCCTTTCAAAAATAAATATGTATGCAGTAATACTTTTCAAAAATAAATATGTATGCATCAAATTATCAAAATCTCTAAGTTCGGAATTTCTTTGTCTAAAGTTTAACCCATTAAAAAATTGAAATATGTATGCATTAATACTTTTCATTATATATCTAAACTTTAATACTACTTTTTTGGTAGTTTGTCCTGTGGGAGCATCTCATGAATCACATGATTCACATCTATGAGATAATTAAGAGTGCTAATCTTATTTAATTAAAATAAATTACTCCTCCCGTCCCAAACTCGTTTGCTACATTGCCAAAAAGGTCCGTCTCATACTCGTTTGCTACATCTACTTTTAGCAAAAAAGTAACAATACTTTTTAATATTATATTCTCCATATACACTAATAACCAACAACATCTACTTTATCATTTTATCACTTTAAATACTATAAACAACTCTTTTCTTAAAATTCGTGCTAACAGTAAATGGGAAAATGAGTTTTGGACTGAGGGAGTATAATTTATTTTGATCATTGTTGACAGACATTTTCGTATGGATAGATGTATGTGGCTATTTTGATTATGCCCGACAGACATAAAATTAATCGAACACGAACGATAGGTTAAGAACTTACGTTCTTCCCTTGAATGAGAGCTTTTCTATAAATGATAAATGTGGAAAAAATATCTACCCTTACAATGAGGGGGTGGCCTTCTATTTATAGAGGTTCACCCTCAAATGCCTAAAAGTGGTCATAAACTCGTCTTAACCCTTTATTTTAAGGATTTATTACAATTGTTAATCTAACGATCAACAATAGATCTATAGTACATTAAATATTTTTTCTGTTGTAGACCCTCGATCTTATCGGGTCAGTGTATCTTCGGGAATCTGACCTTCTGTCAGGCGAGGATATTTTCTGCTGTAACAATTGCCCCCAAGATCGGGCTCTGATTGCGGCCAGAGTTCGATCTTGATCTGTGCTTCGAATAGGTTTTGCCCCCGAGCCTGAAAACAGGATAGTTCGGTTGTCCCGGGAGAATCTTCAACGATAGGGTCCTTGACGGGCGAATCTTTCGAGTCATCTTCAAATTGCCAAACTTTTAAAACTGGTTGGGTTAGGTGGGGTACGATCTTCTGTCGTGCCCCCGAGTCGAGAGTAGTGATGTTCAATTAATAAAGAGTTTTTACCGTTGACCTGCATTGATTTCAATAACTTAGCGATAAAAGTCGCAATGATTAATTAATAAAGTGCTATAGCCGTATGGGGCAGCGATTTTAGTAATAGGGCGGTAAGGACCGCGATGATAAATTAATGAAGTGCTTTGACCGCTTGCAGACAACGACTTCACGAACAATAGATTGATTTAACAACCGATTTTAATTGACTTAACAAATGAAAAACTAGTGAAGTGCTTTAGCCGATTGACGGACAGCGACTTCACGAATACGTGATTGCATTAACAACCGATGAATTGGTTAATCAATGATAAAAATAGTGAAGTGCTTTAGCAGATTGACGGGGCGACTTCACGCATATGTGATTGAACTAACAATCGATGAATTGATTAATCAATGATAGAAATAGTGAAGTGCTTTAGCCGATTGACGGGCAGCGACTTCACGAATACGTAATTGAACTAACAATCGATAAATTGATTAATCAATGATAAAATATAGTGAAGTGTTTTAGCCGATTGACGGGCAGCGACTTCGCGAATACGTGATTGAACTAACAATCGATGAATTGATTAATCAATGATAAAAATAATGAAGTGCTTTAGCCGATTGACGGACAGCGACTTCACGAAAACGTGATTGAACTAACAATCATGAATTGATTAATAATGATAAAAATGGTGAAGTGCTTTAGCCGATTGACGGGCAGCGACTTCACAAATACGTGATTGACTTAACAATCGATTAAGGATTAAACAAAGCGTTCAGTATGCGATATATCATGGCCACAAGAGGGCAAAAGTGATGCGGGTTAGTCGACGCCGGTGAAGGTGAACTGGTTGATGTCGTTAAAACGGATAAATCAACGCCGAGTAATAGATTAGTCGACGCCGGTGAAGACGAACTAAACAACACCTTGCCCATTAAAGCGGAAAGTCAACGCCTAAAATATGGACTAGATCCACGCCGAGAAGTGAATTAGTCGACGACGGTGAAGACGAACTAATCAAGACCGAGTGGTGGATGGACTTGAGAAATAGATTAGTTGACGCCGGTGAAGGCGAACTAATCGATATGTCAATGCCTAAAAGACGGACTAATTAATGCCGAGAAGGCGGATTAACCCGAGGAATAGATTAGTTGACGCCGATAAAGACGAACTAAACGATACGTCAATGCCTAAAAGACGGACTAATCAACGCCGAGAAGGTGAATTAACTCGAGAGATGGATTAGTTGATGCGGTGAAGGCGAACTAATCAATACGTCAACGTCTTAGAAGACAGACTAATCAATACCAAGAAGACGGATTACTTCATCAATTCAGGCGGAACATCGACGCCTACAATGTGGATTAATCAACGCCGAGAAGGCATATTACTTCGTCAATCCAGGTGGAATGTTGACGCCTAAAAGACGGATTAATCAACACCGAGAAGACGGATTACTTCGCCAATCCAGGCGGAATGTCGACACCTAAAAGACGGATTAATCAACGCCGAGCAGGCGGATTACTTCGCCAATCCAGGCGGAATGTCGATGCAAAAAAGATGGATTAATGAACGCCGAGAAGGCGGGTTACTTTGCCAATCTAGGCAGAATATTGACGCCTAAAAGACGGATAAATCAACACCGAACAGGAGGATTACTTCGCCAATCCAGGCGGAATGTCGATGCCAAAAAGACGGATTAATCAATGCCGGGAAGGGGGATTACCTCACCAATCCAGGCGGAATGTCGACGCCTAAAAGACGGATTAATCAACGCCGAGAAGGTGGATTACTTCGTCAATCCAGGCGGAATGGCGATGCCTAAAAGACAGATTAATCAACGCCGAGAAGACGGATTACTTCGCCAATCCAAGCGGAATATTGACGCCTAAAAGGCAGATTAATCAATGTCGAGCAGGCGGATTACTTCGCCAATCCAGGCGGAATGTCGACGCCAAAAATGCGGATCAATCAACACCGAGAAGGTGGATTACTTCGCCAATCCAGGCGGAATATCGACGCCTAAAAGGCGGATTAATCAACACCGAGAAGACAGATTACTTTGCCAATCCAGGCGGAATGTCGACGCCTAAAAGGTGGATTAATCAACGCCGAGAAGACAGATTACCTCGCCAATCCAGGCGGAATATCGACGCCTAAAAGACAGATTAATCAACACCTAGAAGGTGGATTACTTTGCCAATCCAGGAGGAATGTCGACGCCTAAAAGATGGATTAACTCGAGAAATAGATTAGTTGATGCCGGTGAAGGCGAACTAATCAAAGCGTCAACGCCTAAAAAGACGGACTAATCAACGCCTAAAAGACAGATTACTTCGCCACTCCAGGCGGAACGTCAATGCCTAAAAGACGGACTAGTCAACGCCAGAAAGGCGGATTAACTCGAGAAATAGATTAGTTGACGCCGATGAAGGCGGACTAATCGATACGTCAACGCCTAAAAGCGGGCTAATCAATGCCTAAAAGGTGGATTACTTCGCCACTCCAGGCAGAATGTCAATGCCTAAAAGGCGGACTAATCAATGCTAGGACGGCGGATTAACTCGAGAAATAGACGCCGGTGAAGGCGAACTAATCGATACGTCAACGCCTAAAAAGGCGGGCTAATCAACGCCTAAAAGGCGGATTACTTCGCCACTCCAGGCAGAACATCAACGCCTAAAAGGCGGACTAATCAATGTAAGGAAGGCGGATTAACTCGAGAAATAGATTAGTTGACGCCGGTGAAGGCGAACTAATCAATACGTCAACGCCTAAAAAGCGGGCTAATCAACGCCTAAAAGGCGGATTACTTCGCCAATCCAGGCGGAACATCAACGCCTAAAAGATGGACTAATCAACGCCAGAAAGGCGGATTAACTCGAGAAGTAGATTAGTTGACATCGGTGAAAGCGAACTAATCGATACGTCAACGCCTAAAAAGGCAGACTAATCAATGCCTAAAAGGCGGATTACTTCGCCACTCCAGGCGGAACATCAACGCCTATGAAGGCGGACAAATGTTTGTAGTAAAAAGGTGTGACCATTTTTAAATATTGAGTTATGTGTTCGGTGATCAACCTCAATAATTCTACGAATCATATTCGAAGTTTAGAATAACTGACTATGTTTAATTAAACTCAGCATCAAATAATTTATTTTTGATATTTCAAAATGACCTTAGGATATGTATATCCATGCCCCCACCTTTTAATGTATATGAAAACATACGTGTCACCATATATATTAAAAGGAAGTTACCAAATGCAAATTGCATTTCAAAAAATTGCTCCACTTTGGATTTTCGAAATACGAGTGTGTATGCCTCCGCTTTTAATGTATCGGAACCATTTTTTACTTCTTGTTTTATAATTCCCAAAATAATCTCAAAATATGAATATATGCCCCCGCTTTTAATTTATATTAAAATTTGTGAGTTGTGATATATATTAAAAGGAAGTTACCAAATGAAAATTGCATTTCAAAAAATTGCTCCACTTTGAATTTTCGAAATACGAGTGTGTATGCCCCCGCTTTTAATTTATATTAAAATTTGCGAGTTGTGATATATATTAAAAGGAGGTTATCGAAATAAACCTGATGCAAGTGGGCAAATGACTGCCCGTAGATTTTCCGTTGATGAAGAGGCTCCAGATGTTCGTGAGGGAAGTTGTTGCCCGCCTTTTTTTTTACAGCGTGCGGGAAGCGGGCTGCGAGCAGCGGGAAGGAGCGGCGCGGGGAGGCCGCGAGCAATGGGCAAGAGCCGCGCAGGGAGGCCACAGGAAGGAGCTGCCGCACGGGGAGGCCTCGAGAAGTCGGGCAGGAGCTGCCGCGCGGGGAAGCTGCGGGAAGACGGTCAGGAGCCGCGCGAGGAGGCCGCGAGCAGCGGGTAGGAGTGGCACGGGGAGGTTATCACGGTCCCCGCTCGGCGGTGGTCTGAGCTCGCTGGCCGCTGGTGGCAACGCTCGGATCGAGGTTGGCAGCCCGATGTATATAACTTGCAGGATGTGTATAACTTGCAGGAACCGAGGATAGGAAATTTGTGATATGCTTTTTTTTTTTTTTTGGATTTTTCTATGGTGGATGAAATAATGTTTTTGAGTGTTTGATAAAAGTTTGAGAATGAAAAATAAATGTATAAATATGATTTTTTTTGTTTATGGAAGAAGATTTGATATGAACATTTGAAGATGTTATTGGTGAATGTCTGAAGATATGAAGATGTTCTTGATGAATATATGAAGATTTGAAGATGGTGTTTGAAGATTTAAGTTGAAGATTTGAAGATGGGGCTTGAAGATTTGAATATGAATTTTGAAGGTTTGAAGATTTGAAGGTGAAGACTTGAAGACTTGAAGATGAAAACTTGAAGATTTGAAGATGAAGACTTGAAGATTTGAAGATGACAACTTGAAGATTTGAAGATAAACTTGAAGTTTTGAAGGTGTTCTTGAATAACACTTGAAGATTTGAAGATTTTCTTCAAGATTTTTTTTGTAATTTTTGATTTTTCGAATGATTTTCGGGCTTTCACCTTCCTTCTAGCGTCAAATTGTTGACAGACATTTTCGTATGGATAGATGTATGTGGCTATTTTGATTATGCCCGACAAACAATAAAATTAATCGAACACGAAAGATAGGGGAAAAGCTTTCGTTCTTCCCTTGAATGAGAGTTTTTCTATAAATGATGAATGTGGGAAAAATGTCTACCCTTACAATGAGGGGGTGACCTTCTATTTATAGAGGTTCACTCTCAAAGGCCCAAAAGTGACCATAAACTCGTCTTAACCCTTTATTTTAGGGATTTATTACAATTATTAATCTAACGATCAACAATAGATCTATAGTACATTAAATGCTCTTTTCTACTGTAGACCCTCGATTTTATCGGGTTAGTGTATCTTCGGGAATCTAACCTCCTTTCAGGCAAATATATTTTCTGCTGTAACAATCATTAACTGTATTATGATGATTCATGAGTTTGAAGCCAACTCAATTATAAATTGAGTAAAATATTGATTCAAGTGATTTATTTTTTAGTTGACTAATAGTTCAACTAGTTGGATCACAACTTAGAACTCAGTACTATTTGCGCGCACAAAAAAGGGATTATTGAACTCAGTACTATTTGCGCGCACAAAAAAGGGATTATTGAACTCAGTACTATTTAATAATTATGTCTTTAATTATAATTGAGAAGTAGAGGAAGAAAAAATTATAATAACATAACACACTCAAATTTAACGCATGAAAAAAATAAAATGTAGAAGTACTTATAAAAAGCCATGGTGGAGAAATCTAGAAAATATGAAATTGGAAAACTTGCTAAAAAGTTATATTATTGAGAGTTTGTTACGACAGTTTAATTTGGATCGACAAATCGAACAAATCTCATATCTGCATAAATATTTTTCTCTCATTTCTTCTTCATGGCCGTACCTTTCTATACATGACCAGATCCTCTACCCACCACCCCTTCCACATTCTCTCTCATCTCCATCTCCATCTCCATCTCCATCTCCTCTCTCTCTCTCTAGCATCAATCCTCCATTCTACTGCAGAATAATCCATCTGCATAAGTATATATAATATACACATATATATAATTATTATATGATCCTGATTATTTAAAAAAAAAAAAAATGAAGAAGGGCAATCACCGTGACCTCATGGAATTCCCCGATCAGGAGGAATACTCCTTCCGCCTCAGCGACACGTCGGAAGCCAGCCCGTCGAACCATCCGCCGTCGTACGACTCCTCCTCCGCCTGGGACCATCCTTCGCCGTTTGAAACCCCAACCCTCTCTTCCCCAATATCGCAATCGCCGTGGTCCGCCCATCACATGGCGAACGAATCACCGTATTCGTATACCGGCATGATGGGATCCCTCGTCCGCGAAGAAGGCCACATCTATTCGTTGGCCGCCGCCGGCGATTTGCTCTACACCGGGTCCGATAGCAAAAACGTCCGGGTCTGGAAGAACCAGAAGGAATTCTCCGGCTTCAAATCCAATTCAGGATTGGTAAAAGCGATAATAATCGCCGGGGAACGGATATTTTCAGGTCACCAGGACGGCAAAATCCGGGTATGGAAAATATCCGGAAAGGATCCGCGGATCTACAAACGGATCGGAACATTACCAACATTGAAGGCGAAAGTGAAAAAATCATTCAAACCTAGCAATTACGTGGAGGTTCGAAAAAGCCGCAACGCGATCTGGATCAAACACATCGACGCGATCTCATCTCTGAGTTTAAGCGAGGACAAAAATCTCCTATACTCAGCGTCGTGGGATAAAACGATTAAAGTATGGCGAATCGCGGATTCGAAATGTTTAGAATCGATCGACGCGCACGAGGACGCCGTGAACTCCGTGGTGGCCGGATTCGACGGGCTGGTGTTCTCCGGATCCGCGGACGGCACCGTGAAAGTGTGGCGGCGGGAATTGCAAGGAAAAGGAACAAAGCACTACTTCTCACAAACGCTGCTAAAACAGGAATGCGCGGTTACTTCCCTGGCCGTGGACACATCAGCCACGATCCTGTACTGCGGGTCGTCTGACGGGTTGGTTAATTTCTGGGAACGGGATAAGTTTCTGTGTCACGGGGGCGTTTTGCGTGGGCATAAGCTGGCGGTGCTGTGCTTGGCTACATCGGGGAACATGGTATTCAGTGGGTCCGCGGATACCAACATTTGTGTGTGGAGAAGGGAGGAACGGGAGCGGCATGTTTGTTTGTGTTTATTGAGCGGGCATAGCGGGCCGGTGAAATGCTTAGCGGTCGAGGAGGATAAGAACGCCAATTCCAAGGGTTATGTGGTGTATAGTGGGAGCCTCGATAAATCGGTGAAGATATGGAGAGTTTCAGGGCAAGGGGCGCCGCCACAAGCGCCGCCGCAGCACCACCATTGTCAAGTCCTTCTACTTTGACCTTTGATCATCGCTAGCTTTCATTGTCAACCCCTTCTAATTCTAATTTGAGCTTTGATCAACAACAATAAGTGTGGTGGTGTAATTCGGAATTAAGAATTAATTAATGTACGAGGGCACCCCAAGTTTTATTCAATACATCGCAGTGTTTGATGGTACATGAGGCTAAAATGTATTGTACACATGAGTGTATTAAGCCAAAATTAAAATTCGGTGCAAATATATAGCTGCATCTTGTATGTATTAATTTACATACATTTTATTACAGTATTTGTCTTGACTCCCAGGCTGCAGATCATAAAATCTGTATCACTTTGTGACCCTATTACTATATTATTTACAGTTGGGATATAGATGATGGGCTTGTATAGTACATCAAATATAATATATCATCACAGGTCTTTTACTCTCTCAGTCCCAAAAAAAAAAAAATACAGTATACAAAATACACTACAATATTATTTACTTTAAACTACTTTATCTATATTTTTTTTTAATATAAACACACTTTTTTGGTTCATTGTTGTATTTATATATATCATGCATGATCTGGTTAAAACATGGAAATTAAATAAATTGGTGCCTTTCTTTAATTTTTAAATTGCATGCATTATTGGCATAGGCACGATGCACTTAAAGAAACGCGACTTTTTGAGACCACTGCAATAAAATTGGTGGTCAATCAAACATGCATGGAATTTCTGAATCAAGTTGCAAAATAGAATTATAAGCGATTTGCTATCTGTTTCTAATTTTAATTTAACTTAATCATCTCATTCTATCTCTATATATGGTTTTGTTCTTATTTTAGTCCGAAGATATCCTATTAAGGGGTTGATTTAAATCATGTGATCAAAATATGAAGATTTTCGTATTCATATGTTTATAAATGTCTTGAAACTCCTTCACAGAGCTAATCGGAGATATGTTATGTTTGAGTTCATTTTAAGTTTTGGGTTTATAAATATCTCTATTATTTGATTAGAATTATTTTGTACCTTGCAATCGTTGAGATCACGTAATATATGATTCTTCTATTCTACTTGTGGACGTAGCTAACATAACACTACAAGAAAAATGACATTTAGTGACAGTAATCCTGTCACTATTGATTCCCTAGTTAAAAGTCTTTAGGAACAAGATTCTGTCATTAAAAGTTGTTTTCTGTCATTAAAAACTTTTAACCAGAGACTGTCACTAAAAATCATTTTTCTTGTAGTGTGATATTAGTGAAGTGCGTAAATTTGTGTCTTTTATTTTCACATTTATGTATTTTTAGCCCCCCCCCCCCCCCCCCCCCTAACAATCATAATTTATTTATAAACATAGATGAATCTTTTGACTTTTGAAGCAATTTTATCCGTTGTCTTCTTGTGATTTTGACACTTTGCATTAGCAACAATGGAACAGTCGACAAGTGGATATAATAATTAGGTATTATCTCATGACTTAATCACCTATCTAGCTATATAATGAGCGTCCTTGTGCAGTCAATAAGTCTTGGCTTAATTAATTTATCTCACGACTTAATTGCTAACTATGATATATATATTTTTAACTATTATTTTCACCTATCTCCATTACTAATTAAGCACAGCGTGCATTAAATGATAATTATGGTATTATAAACATATCTATAATGTGTACTGAAAATATGGAAATAATCAGTTGACTCAAACTCATATGTCACCACTAATGTGATGTTGATACATAAATACACTTAAATCATCAATTAAAATAATAATGAGTTCTCTGTTCATATATCATTTCCAATTGAAAATATATAATAAATACATAAACTAAAAATGTTATTTTTCAACCAAGTATGGCTAGACAAGCACCAAGATAGGTGCAAGAAGTAAACCCCATTTGAGGCACTTAATTATATCAACCTTTTACAGGTGGCCTAATTATATATGTTCCATACATATATAGAAGTAAATAATTTCAAAGCGAAGAAATTCGTTTGGTGTGGCTATGAACTACTCAGTAAAATCACTTTCATGTAAAATGACTTTCTCGATCAAAAGAGAAAGAACCAATTAATAAATGCCTCGTAAGTTATATGTCACTTTCAAGCTTCAACTAATTATGTATCAATTGAAAACCCTAAACCATTAGTTTTGAGTTTTTTGGTTAGAATTCTTCATATCTAGATTATTGTGTTTAATTTTGTGCCAGTTTTTTTAGGTTCTTTTCCTTCAATATTAAGATATGTTTCGCGTGGGAAGATAAGACTTGTTGCCTATTACACTAATCCATCTAATTTTCCTTTTTCAATATAAATTCATTTAGTTTAATTTTATACTCCACCTATCTCTTAATTTATTTTTCATTTTGTCATTTTTCGTCCGTCCAACTATTTACATTTGTTTCTTTTTTTAAAATAAAATATAATATGTCTTAAATAAAATTTAATTTTAAAGTTTTTTTTTTTTGTTTGTTGATGACCTTGATCCAAATTGGATAATTAGTGGTTGTTTAACACTTAAGAAGGTCACCAAACAAGATTATAAGTGATGAATTTAGATAAGTGGAAATCAAGAAATGAATTGACAAGAGTTTGGTCTATTTTTGAATACTTGAACTTATGTTTTCCTTCTTATGAGGGGGTATTTATAGTTTTACAAGTAAGCATGAGGTGTCACTCATTTAACCACTCTTATTTACACCTTGACAAGTGTTTAGACACTTGTTTTATTCTAAGCTACTGCATTTTATACAATGACAAGTGTTAAGACACTTGTTTGCTTCTAATACAATGCCTAATTAGTGAGATTTTTTGTTGTTCTTCAAGACACTCTACTGCTCGACTGTTCGTCTCCGGGGTGGGTACTTTGACTTTTCTTCTGAGATGCTCGTTCAATTTCCTTGACTCTTGACCAACTGTTCGTCCTTTCATTGATGATATATTATGTGCTCAGCTGCTCGCTTCTTGTTGCTTTCACTTTAATTGTCATTACCATCTTTTATCACTATTGTCAGCGTTTAATCTTGTTGCTCGGCTGCTCGCATATCAACATTGTTTAAACAATATAATTAAAGTAGTACTCACCTAAAAAAATGTCAAAAAAAGAAAGAAATTAATTTCATTCCTACATAAATTAACTGAACCAAACAACATGAATATTTATGATAGTTATTCATTATTACCAACAAAATACACATTAACATTCCTTAAATTTAATATTATATTTTCATTTCTAAAAATCAATATTAGGAGTATCATTGAAATTGAAAATTTCCCAAACCAAATACCACTTTAGTCTTCCGCGAAACTTACCTTTGTGATTATTTGTTCCCCATGCATTAAAAAGAATTTAAACACACCACATCTATCAGACTAGCACGACATTGTGGATATTTAATATGACGTCAATTACTGACAAATGTTGCCTAATATTTTGACTTTGTTTAGCTAATTAAGGTAGCCAGCTAGGAGGTTAATGTGATTATGCAAACTGTTCAATGAATATTGGGCCAGCAGTAGATCAACCTTCTCTACAAAAAAAACTCGCATTTTAGCAGCCGAAATCAGCAACCGCCTTTAAATCGGTCTCTAAATAATATATTAGATAACTGGTCTCAAATTAAGAAAATTTACGACCGACACAAAAGACGGTCGCTAAATCGAAGGATTAGCGACCGCGTACGACCGCTTTGGCGATCGCTAAAACTCAAAGGTCGGTCAAATTGACCAACACTTTTTGCCGCCTGGTCAGTTGACCCGTTCTTGGAAACGGGCATTGGTCATTTATTGCTGGGTTATTAGCGACCGCTTGTGCCGGTCGCTAATTTTTTTCCCTTTTTAGACGCTAACCGTACGCATTTCGGCCTTCATCACAAAAATACCACCACCACCGATCACCGCCGTCCGTCGAGCAATCCGTTCCGGTCAATACCCTTGTTGCTTCCCCGTCTACCTAGCAACCGTAAGTTTTTTAAACTTTAACCGTTTATTATCTTTGTATATCATTTTTTAAATATATAGGATTAATTGATATCTATACATGAAGTTATATATATATATATATATATATATGTTGATGGACGACCAGGCGAGCAACAGTGCTTAGAGGATTAAGAGACTAATAATACAATTTAGAAGTCGGCGACCAGTAGAGCTCATGAGGAGTCAAAATACCAGGTGACCAGGAGTGCTATCAGACGGATGTCAGGCGACCAACACTGCAAAAGAACAAGATGAATAAATAATTAAGATAAAAACAAGGGCAAGAGTACTCACTATTTAGGCGACCAAGCGAACAATACTAAGCCACGAAGGACAACTCAAGATTCCACTAATTTAAGCATTGCATTAGAAACAAACAAGTGTACTAAACACTTTTCATTGTATAAAATGTAATAGTTTAGGAAAAAGACAAGTGGCTAAACACTTGTCAATGCCAAAATCAAAAGGCTAAGAGGGTGGCACCTCCTACTTGCTTGTAAGCCTATAAATATCCCTTCATGAAAGGGTAAAAATAAGTTCATTTATTAAAAAATACACCAAAACTCTTGCAAATTTCATTCTTGATTATTATCCATAATTTTAGTTCTTGTTTGATGATCTTACATAGCAAAAACAGCCACTAATCATCATTGGTTAGAAAAGGTCATCAACAATATATATATATATGTTAGATATATATGTATGTATATGTATGATTTTATATGTTTGTATATGTTTTTTAAATCATGTATATATAAATGTTTAGTATTTTTAAGTTAGTTGATATGTTACTATATATTAAATTAGTTGATTGATATGTATAGATATGAACTTAGTTGATTGATATACGTATATATACGTAGGTATGAATTTAGTTGATTGATATGTGTAGGTATGAATTTAGTTGATTAATATGTAAATATATATGAATTTAGTTGATTGATATACATATATATGAATTTAGTTGATTGATATGTGTAGGTATATATATGAATTTAGTTGATTGATATATGTATGTATGTATGTATGAATTTAGTTGAATGTGTATAAATATAATATAATATGTTATGTTAATCTGTTGAATTTATAATTATTACAGATGAGCTCTCAAGATAACCCTGATCAGAGCGGGGGACAGGGTTGGGGACAGGGTCGGGGATAGAGTCGGGGGAGTGGGAAGAGGAGGTCGTGTTCGTTGAGACCGGTGATCCCGGAGGTTCGATGGATCCCGGAGATGACATCATCCTCCCACAGCAGTCCAATGCTGCTGGCTCTACTTCTGTTGCCGGATCTACGGCTTCACGACAGCATTCCCAGTTTGATAGCCGTCTCACCGTTGTCTCTAGCGACAACATGTAAGTATTCTTAAATAATTTTAATTGTATTCATTAATATTAATTATTAATATTAACTTGATTTTTTTGATGTTACAATATGCTTCCAGGCCATGAGAGTAGCTCTCGCGTCTCAGAGGCCATTAAGAAGGTCTCGTTCGAGGTTGGTGCCCCCCTCGTGGTCCATGGTGTCCGAGCAAAAGAGGAGGGAGTACTTCGAGGAGTTCAAGGTATATTTATTATGATTTTAATTATTTTGAATTTATTTGTTAATATTTTATTTTTAATTTAATTGCAGAAGTTGTGCGTCTGGGAACTTGCCCATGATAGTGTTATGTACGGCTTATTCTGCGCGAAAGCGTAGGAGCGGTACAAAAATATTATCTACGGGCTGAAGAAGAAGTTCGATAGTGGGGTGCAGCTGGAGCTGGCCGAGGACCAGGCGGACGTTCCATCTGGGACGCTTTGGTTGCTCACTGGAATAGTGAGCAATTCAAAGCCAAGTCCGAGAAGTCCAGGGAGAACCGGTTGAAGGACCCCACCGGGCAAGGCGTCGCCAAACATCGGGCTGGATCCCGGTCCATCTACGAGCACTCCCTCGCCTTTATAAATATTATACTTTTTATTTACATTTGAATATTAATAAACTTTTAAATGTTTAATATTTAAAATCTATTGAATTTGGTTCGCAACAGGAGAGGGAGAAGGGACGAAAGTCCACTCTTTATGAGCAGATGGAGATCTCCCACCCAGTGAACCCGGAGACTGGGACGTCTGCCTACTCCAGCACCACCGAGATCCACGTAAGTATTTTTTAATTTTAATTAATTTTAATTTAATTATTATAATTGTAGTTTAATTATTATAATTTTAATTTCAGAACCAGTTTAAGGATCGTCTCGCCCAGGCCTCGCAGCAGGTGGCCCCCGGAGACGACATCGGAGAGAACCACACCCCTCTCCGGATTGACGAGGACCGCATCTATTTAGATGTGGTCGGAGTCAAGAAGGGGAAGGTCGTGGGGCAGGGCAGTCACAGTAAGGCCATCCTGCAGACCTACCGCCAGAATAGTAGATTGTCCTCCTCGATTGACTCTGCTCCCTCTCAGGTGGAGCGTGAGCTGAGAGACGTCCGGAAGCAGATGGAGGCCCTCACCGCCTACAACGAGAGTCTTCGGAACTGGTTCTCCAACATCTCCCAATAGATGGGAGTAACCACTCCACCTCCACCCCCAACCCCACAAAATTTTGCTATCGGGAGAGCGGGCACGGAGGTGGTGAGGATGAGGATGACGAGATCGATATCGACCGCTTCCTCTCTGGAGATGATAGTTAGAGAGAAAGTGAGTGAGTGAGAGAGAGATGAATTTTTATATTTTTTGTTGAATATTTTATTTTATTCGTTGAATGTTTTTTATTTTGTTGAATATTTTATATATTTTTATTGAATATTATAGATTTGCATATATTTTTCATTGAATAAAAAAGTTAGTTATAATATATATATATATATATATATATATATATATATATATATATAAACGAATTAGAAATAAAAATGAATTAATTTGATGAATTTTAAAAAAAAGTGAGTCAATTTGGAATTATATACAATTAAATGAATAAAAACGAATAAATTTATAATTTATAATAGTCTTAAAATATTAAATTTATAAAATTAATAAAAAAAGTTAGTAAATATATATATATATATATATATATATATATATATATAAATGAATTAGAAACAAAAAGGAATTAATTTGATGAATTAAAAAAAACGGGAGTCAATTTGAAATTATATACAATTAAATAAATAAAAATGAATAAATTAATAATTTAGAATAGTCTAAAATATTAAATTTATAAAATTAATAAAAAAGTTAGTATATATATATATATATATATATATATATATATATATAAACGAATTAGAAACAAAAAAGAATTAATTTGATGAATTTAAAAAAGAACGGGAGTTAATTTGGAATTATATACAATTAAATGAATAAAAATGAATAAATTAATAATTTAGAATAGTCTAAAATATTAAATTTATAAAATTAATAAAAAAGTTAGTAAATATATATATATATATAAACGAATTAGAAACAAAAAGGATTGAATTTGATGAATTTAAAAAAAAGGGAGTCAATTTGAGGATATATACAATTAAATGCAATTAAACGAACAACAATAGCATGTGTCCTAGTGGTTCACACCTCTTCCGCCTAATATAAGCTAGTGGGTCAGTGGCTCAGTGGTTCGCGCCCCGCCCGGACCCCAATGGGCGCGGGTTCGAACCCAATGAGCCATATTTTTTTTACGCAGGTTCGTAGATTAGCAATCACAAAATAAAATTCAAAGATTAATTTTATTTAAAAAAAATAAATTAGCGACCGCCTGAAGTCGGTCGCTAAATCATGACCCGACCGGGTTAAACCCGATTGATTCAGTGACAGCCTGACAACGGTCGCTAAAATTAGCGACCGCCTTGACGGTCGCAGAATAGCGACCGATGTCAAAAGGTGATCGCTAATATTAGCTACCCGCGTTTTAACGATCGAATTTTTTCGGTCAGAAATCGATCGCTAAGTCGGTCGCTAATTCCCGTTTTTTTTGTAGTGCTTGTCTTCTTTCATGTCATCCATTTAGCACTCTATACTTGCCCAAATGAACCGGAATCATCAATTTTAATCGGTGGTTTGTCGATTTTAATCGGAACCGATAATTTTGGAACCGTCACCAAATCGAAACCAAAATCGAAACTATGTATTATAAGGTTCAATTTTGGTTCTACTAAATCAAAAATGGTAACCGTCGGTTCGGAACCGGTAGTTTCACGGTTCGATATATATAATTCTTAATCCCTGCAATAATTTTAATATTTTATTGACCTTTCTTATTATTTATAAATTTTTTTAGTTGTACGTTAGATTATAAGTACTACATTGTAAGTTGTTTATAACTTGTTTTGTAAGTTATTTTCATGTAAATTTTTTAATTGTAATTTGTAGGCTTTGTATTTCATTTTTTTTTTTTTTAATTTTTAAGCCTTGGTTATTACTTATTTGTATTTTAATTTTATTTTGTATGTTGAAAGTTGAATACAATAAATTTTTCATTTGTTTAAATTCACTTTTTATTTATTTTTTGTACTTGAATTAAGAAAAAAATTACATGTTAGTTATTTAAAAAAAAGAATGGTTCAGAACCGAAAACCGCTGGTTCATAATCGGAACCGATAGAACCAGAATAGCCCAACAATATTTAGCGGTTCAGTTTCGATTTTACTAAATTAAAACTAGGAACCGACAGTTTAGAACCGAAACCGACGGTTTGGAATCGTTGAACAACTCTATAGCACTCATTCTTATTATTACTCCCTCCTTCTCGAAAGATATTGTAGTATTTTTGTGAACACATAGAGTAAGAAAAAAGTGTAATGAGACTTTTATAAATATTATACTATCCCCGTCCCATGATTGTCTGCACAGTTAAGTTACTATTTTCTCGTGTTTTAATGAACATATTTTTTTATAGTATTTGAAATAATAAAGTAATTTTTAAGGTGACATATAAATCGATCATACATCTTCTTAAAAGTTACTTTATCATTTCAAATACTAACAAACAACTTGTTTGCTAAAACACGAAGAAAAAAAAAGGTAATGTGCAAATAATCATGGGACGGAGGGAATATGTATATTGTGAGAGTCAAGTTTAATAAATAATTATCACTTTTAGGCATGCAAATTTTTTTAGGGACGAACCAAAATAAAAACTATGCAATGTCTTCTGGGACGAGTATAATTTTATGGTTGCGGCTAAATAAATTCTCAATTTACTATATATACCACAATTATTATTTATATCTCATTTAAAATTACTATATTACTATACACCCTCCAATTTTAAACCATTATATTACTAAATATTAAAAAACAGGGCTAAATTGAAAATTATCGAATTGCAGCTAGGTTCTTCCATTTTATCTAATTCTCATATTTCCTCCTAAAAGGTTTAAGCTTTCGTCCAAAACATCCCCGTCGTCAGTACACAATTTCAAACGGCAAAAAATTTCCTCTAGTTTGAATAATTTATTATGTGAATAAAATTTAAACACGAGTCTAAAAAAACACATTAAATCTCTCGCTTTGCAGTTGTATACAAAACACCCTTGTCCATCTTCGCCAAAAAATAACCACTCTTATTCGATAGTTGCTTGAAAAACTTGCTCAACTCATATATCATAAGTAGAAATATGAATCCAACAGTATATAGTTATCTATTAAGGCCATAAATCAGTGACATCTCGTAGGCCTAATTTTTTTTTTTTTCTGATCTTTAATAACCATGAACAACTACTGAATAAAAAAAAAAAAATTTGTTTGTTACGTGGGTGGGCAATCCTGATTCATGAATTTACGACCTCTTCCACTACGAATCGAAGGTTTATTGTGTGTGTATATGTGGCTTATTAACTTTATTATAAGTCGAACAGTTAAAACTGTTTACATTGAAAAATGTAAGCTGATTACACTAAAAAGTTTACACTGATTTTTCAGTGTAAACTTTTTAGTGTAATCCAACCACACTTTTCAGTGTAGACAATTTCAATTGTTGAGTAAGTGCACCATACACCAAGTGCACAAGAGAGAGTTATAATGTAAAAGAAAACATATGAACATTTAATATAAGATTATTTCGATAAAAAAATTATCGGGGTATGTATATATGGTAGATTCGGGAATTTATTTAGCCGTAACCTAATTTTATTTTATTACTATTTTTCTTGTTCAAATAAAATCAATATACACGTGTTACTCATATAACATGAAAATCATCGTTATGAATGCAATAACAATATATTTAATGTCAATTACTACTACTTATATATTTTTAGCAGACATAATTAATGATAATAATAAATTCTAGCCAACTGATCATGATAATTTCGAAAATAGATAACCACACAGAGGATGTGAATGAAAAGGTATATTTTTAGTTTCACATTACAACATCATGTATTACCAGTAACATTAGTTAGAATTTAAAAAAATTCATCAATTTTTGGTAAGAGAACTAGGAGCAGGTATAGAGTGAAATTAGTTCATATATAAATCATTGAAGAATATTAGTCATTTTCACTAAAAATATTAGTTGTTTATACTGAAGAGTATTAGTTCTTTTTATTGACGAGTCTTAGTTTGTTTTCAATAGACAACTAATACTCTTCAATAAAAACAACTAATACTCTTTAGTGAAAACAACTAATATTTTTCAATGATTAATTATAAACCATTTTCACTCTATACATTTTCGGGAAATAATTGAAATAATCACACGGAACTAGCTTCGTTCCAAACTCCCAATCCTTGGAACCTGAATCTAAGTATGTGAAATTATACTTAGAGTGATTCTTGTGTATATTTATGCATTTGTATTTTGAGTCAAATTTTTAATCAATTCTAAAATTTTAAATTTCAATTTACTTATTGAATTTTACAAAGTTAAAAAAAAATTGAAATTTAACTTAAATTTAAGTGTATATAATAGTTTGTGGTATGGGTTGAGACTTTTTTTTTTTATCAACTAAATAACAATTTTATGAGTACGAGGAATACCCACAAGTAGTAGCCAAATTACATTTGGTTTTAATGAATTTAATGTATATTAATTTTTTATACTCTAACTCAGATTATCTGAATATGACTCCCATGACGAAAAGATGACACCTCCAAATCTTGCAAGGAATTCGGCGCCCAACAAAAATAGGTTGGACTGTGGGATAGAGAAGTTTTGAGATTGATAGAATTTTGTGTTGCTACTTGCTATAATTATTGAGAAAGAGAATCAAATCTTTAATTTTCTTAGTTAAGAAGCATAGTTAAAGTGAGTTAACTATTAAAAAAAAGTTAAATATCCTCTCATTAGTTTACGTGTCAGTAAATCCTTATGCAACCGATCATAAAAGAATTTGATGATGAAATTATTAAATGGGAAGAGTTATTAATTATTCGCATTTTTAGTAAATTAGAATAATCACGAACCGGCCAACCATACGAGTCCACCCTCCCACTGAAACAAACCAGGGCCGGGGCCCACCAATCATCCACAGCCGCTGAGCCGACATAGAAAGACGAAAAAGCCCCTATCCTCGCCGCTAAACTACACATGCTGACTTGCTCACATCACCGCCCCACCACCATACCGTCACTCGCACACAGTCACAGAGCTTTCACCCCCCTTTTCTCTCTTTCTTTCTATCAACAACATTTTAAAATCAAGACCCTTTCCTTTATTACCCATTTTTTAAATTAACAATATTGCCATTAAACAACAACACAAAAAGATGCCCAACTCCAAAACAGTGCCCACCACCATTGCTTCCACTTTCCCTTTCCCAACACTTTTTTCCTCCACCCCATATATCCCCTTTGTATTTTCTTCCACACTCTTCTTCCTGCCCTTAATCCTTCAATTCTTGGGAAAGAAACAAGATATTTTCTGAGATTTCCTCTTAAATTTCGTCCCACTCTCCCACAGAACCAAATTCTTTCCGTGCACTTGAAGTTTGTTTATTTGCTGTCGCCCCTCTCAAACCCATGTTCTTTTCGTGTTGTTGCCCATTGTTTGTTCATATGCGAATTGGGTTTTGAAAATTATTAGGGTTTGATTTGAGATGAAGGATATGTCGCTGGAGGTGGCGACCGTTGTAGAAGATGCGGTCGAATATTCCTTCGCGACGGAATATCACGGCCCCCCGATAACCCGTGACCTGCCCCGGGCCGTGCCCATCAATGTAGATCGAATTCCGGTAGCCGCCGTTGTTTCTCCGCTGCAGTTTCCGGGTAATTTTTCGATGCCCGTTGTTCAACCTATTTCTGCTACCGACATAATTAACAAGAAGCTGTCGAAGGATCTGAAATTAAGCTCCTCCTCCGCCGAGCTATTGACAGTGTCCCCGACTTCGGTGATTGCGTTCGAGTCGCAGAATAATGAGGTAAGTGAGGGTTCTTACAGTAAGGAACTAGGGTTGGGAACTGAAACTACTGTTTCACCTAGCTCGGTTAATAACGAATTAGGTGAAATTGGGCCCGAAAATTGCAACAGTACTGATATATGCGCTTTGTCTGGTGAATTGAGTAGCGATTTCGAGTGTTGCAATCGTGATGATGGGTTAAACGGAGTGAATGGGAGAGTATATTCTTCGATTAGTCAGGATCATTCATGTGAGTTTGTTGGTGGGATTGGGAGTTCGGGTGCTTTAGGATCATTCTCAGGGAGTTTGCCTAAATCAAGTGGTTTTAAGGAGAGCTTAGATTTTAATGAATCTAACCGAACAGATTGGGAGTCTAATGAGTCTGTTTTGAGTGTGGATTATATGTCATCTAGGGTTTCGTCTCGTAAGTTTGGGGATGGGAATCATGAGTCTGGTTGTGATGTGAAGCGAGGCCCTGTGGTGACTTTTTGTGATATTGAGTCGGATGATGAAAATGTTATCGAGGACTTTACTCGCTCTGAATCTGAGGTGGCTAGAGTGAAGAAAGAACCTCCGCCTAAGGTGAGGAAAGGAGCGTGTTATCGGTGTTTGAAAGGGAATAGATTCACCGAGAAGGAGGTATGCATGGTTTGTGATGCTAAGTATTGCACTAACTGTGTGCTTAGAGCAATGGGGTCCATGCCGGAGGGTAGGAAGTGTGTGACTTGCATTGGATACTCTATTAACGAATCGAAGCGTGGTAGTTTGGGAAAATGCTCAAGAATGCTCAAACGATTGCTCAATGATCTGGAGGTTCGACAGATCATGAAGACCGAGAAGCTGTGTGAAGTGAATCAATTGCCTCCTGAGTATATATGTGTGAATGGAAGGCCTCTTTATCATGATGAGTTGGTTATGCTGCAGAGCTCCCCTAATCCGCCGAAGAAGCTCAAGCCAGGAAATTATTGGTACGACAAAGTATCGGGTCTTTGGGGAAAGGTGAATTGTGTTAGCCTTTAACTGACTATTTCGAAATGTTCTTTTTTAGCTCTTGCTAATGAGGCTAACTGTGTGTTGCACTTTTCCAGGAAGGGCAGAAGCCTTCACAAATAATTAGTCCCCATCTTAATATTGGGGGTCCTATTAAAGCAGATGCCAGCAATGGGAACTCTCAAGTTTACATAAATGGTCGTGAGATCACAAAAGTGGAATTGCGTATGTTAAAGGTCGGCATTTGGTTCCACCTAGATATATACTTGATCTCACCAGGTTTTTTTTGCTGAAATTAGTGTTTTTTTTCTTAATGTTATAGTTAGCAGGAGTTCAGTGTGCTGGTAATCCTCATTTTTGGGTGAATGAAGATGGTTCATACCAAGAGGAGGGACAGAAAAATACGAAAGGTTTTATCTGGGGCAAGGTTAGACTTCTATCAAATCTATATCTGACTCCATTCTTACCTCTTGGGGGAAAATCATTGTTTTTTGTTCTCGCTTAATCATGCATCTTTTGTTCCACTTCTCATTGATGATACTGTTCAGGCGGGGACAAAGCTACTTTGTGCTGTACTTTCTCTCCCAGTTCCTTGTAAATCATCTAGTCATTATGGGGAGCAAGTATCTAGCACAACCAGTCGAACTATGCCCGATTATCTTGAACAAAGAGCAATTCAGAAACTTCTTTTGATTGGATATAGTGGATCTGGAACAAGTACCATATTTAAACAGGTAGCTCTTAAGATCTTCCCAGATTTTTTGACCATGTATGTGTTATCTTTTTTCCATGTATTTGCCAATATAATTCAACGAACATTTTGTTCTCTTATTTATGGTTAGCTCCGGAGTGTGATTCTGTAGCATTTATTTTGGACAAATCTGCACTGCAAGAACATTTACTCTATATTCTTGCCTTGTGAATTTTGATTTCTTCACATTGGCCACATTATATACCTGTTTTTTTCTTTGATGACTCCGACTATGTACACCGGCAGTAAGCTTTTCTTTCTACTGCTTCTCAGTTTATTGCTATCAAATGCCATACTTATTTGTGTTCTGTCTATGTTTTACTGGTTTTAATCCTTTCTGATTCTCCTCTCCAACGTGTATCAAATGTTTAAATTGGGGCAGCGTGCCGGAACTCGCAAAACTTACGATACCTTTATGGCATTCAGCTATTTGAATAGGAAATTGCTTGCTAGTCAGTGATGTAAGTCAAAGTTTTACAACTTTGAAGGAACATGAGTTAATATAATCTGTCTTTTATGTTATCTTGTGATTAAATGAAATACGAGTGTTGGCCTTTATCAAATGCTTTCTCTGATTATCATTTATCCTTTATACTATGTTGGAAAATTCCCTTAACTTTTTGCATATTTAACAAGTCTACTTTTGTTGGATACTTGGATTAGGCTAGAATTCTGTACAAAGACGTACCTTTTTCCGAGGATGAGCGTGAACACATTAAATTAGTGATCCAGACCCATGTGTACAGCTATCTTGGTATACTTCTTGAGGGTCGAGAGCGCTTTGAAGAAGAAAGTTTGAACATGTTGAGGCAAAATCAGTCTTGCAGTGCTTCAACTCTTCCAGGTACTAGTGCATCTAAAATCAGTTTTGCTTGTTTGTTAAGCGGGAAAGCATAAAAGTATCATTCTGCTGTAAGCTGGGATTTAGAGACCGTTTGGCTTAGCTTATTTTAAACATCTTATAAGTTGTTTCAAGAGCTTATATGATGTACTCCTCCGTCCACGAAACTATGCTCAAATGGATGGGCACAAGTTTTAAGGAAAAAATAGATAAAGAAATAAAGTAAGGGTATTGTGGGGTCCATTTATGAATAAAGTGATTGTTTGTGAGTATAAAATCCATGACATTTTAAATGTGGGCTCACAACATGTACAAAATGATGCATTTAAATGGAGTTCTACAAGTATGATGATAAATATATAATCCTAGTGAGCACATCTTAACCACATGGACTTTGAAGTTAATAATGTTGAAATAAAAAACATGCGTTATACATTTATACAAGCGTCTTTTCAGTTAAATTATTTGAACAATTAACAGCATTCTTTTGAGTTATACAACTTCATATTTCATGTACTGAAATTTGTCATTTTTTCCATGTGCTTCAACTCTAATATTCATCTATATTTGGTTTATGACAGGGCATACTGATGCTGATGGCGTAGAGACTCCATATTCCATCTGTCCACGGTTGAAGGCATTTTCCGACTGGCTCCTTAAAATCATGGCTTCAGGTACTTTGGAAGCAATCTTCCCTGCTGCTAGTCGAGAATATGCTCCGTTGGTCGAGGAGTTGTGGAACAGTGCCGCTTTCCAGGCAACTTACAAGAGGAGAAGTGAATTGGAAAATCTTCCCAGTATTGCGAGTTATTTCTTAGAGCAGGTAAGATGATGCCCCAATTTTACATGCTGACCTGGCTAATTAGATTGAGTACCCTATAAATTATTATAAAAAGCCACAAGCTCGTTCTGGAATTCCATTCTTTTATTTATTTCTTGTTGTCTCGTTCTTAGGAGGGGACTTAACTAATTATTATGACTGAGTTCCAGTAGTTTGAGATCAATTCTAAACTATATGGACTCAGTGATCCCTGTAAACAATAACAGATGGAATAAGTTTTTCTTGGCTGTTATACCAAGTTTTCCTGTCGTTTTGGACAAATTGGACTATTCCCCTATTTTTTAAAGGTCTAGCAGGCAATATTAATATGTAACGACTTTAGTATTTACATGGAGGCTGCTGTTGTTATTTACAATTTAACTTAAAACTACCGCATGGCACCAAGCCTGGAAAAAACAAAGTGTCGGGATTAGTGAATAGAGTATGTGATAGATGGTAAACTGTTTGCTATTTGGTTGAAGACGATAAAACTTATGTCTGAACTTGGAAGAGGTAATCTGACATTTTAACTGTATAATGTCTTTAATGAAGAAGCGAGTGGGAGAATGTATAACTGTAAAGAAGGTATTTCTCTGGAGAGGTCTGTCTTGAGCTCATATTGTTTCACAGGGAACTTCTAATTAGTTCTCATTGGAAACAAATGGAGGTTTTGTATCATTTAAGGATTTTTATATAGTCTCAGGTTGCTATTTTTTGTGTTTTCGCATATCTCCTTTATGTCTTCTGCTTTGCCTGATCATTTATTGATTTTCTTTTCCCCTCCCCAGGCTGTTGAGATATTGAACCCTGATTATAAACCATCTGATGTGGATATCCTTTATGCTGAACACGTCACTTCATCCAACGGGCTTTCATGCATTGACTTTTCATTTCCAGAGTCAACATATGATGGCGACACTGAAAGTGGGGATCTGAATGATTCCCTGCTCAGGTAGTTTGACACACGTTTTTCTGCTCTGGAAGTTGATAAGAAAGATCTCGTACAACTTATGGTTATCATTATAGATATTTCTATTCTATGATTTCGTTGTTTATGCTAGTATTATAGTATCGATTATCGACTATCCTTATGGGGAATGGTATGTGCAACATTTTGTTTCTTCTTCAAACCTTTACCAAGACATGCAAGAAACTAAGTTTTAATAGTTAATAGAATTAAGTGAAAATGCAAATATATTGTGTTTTGTGAAATCCTGTTTTCTTGACCCTATTATATGTGTGTGTAATTGATCACAGATATCAGCTGATCAGATTACAGGCAAAAGGCTTTGGAGAGAACTGCAAGTGGCTGGAAATGTTTGAAGATGTTCGAATCATCATATTTTGCGTCTCTTTAAGTGACTATGATCAGTTTGGTCCCGATGGGGATGGAAACACAGTGAACAAGATGCTGTTGAGCAAAAAGTTTTTCGAAAACATGGTCACTCATCCGACCTTTGATCAGACTGACTTCCTTCTCGTCTTAAACAAATTCGACTCTTTTGAGGAGAAGATAGAACAAGTGCCTTTGAGCAAGTGTGATTGGTTTGATGATTTTCATCCGGTGATGAGCCGCAATCGGTCCAACAGCAACAGTTCCAATCATCCAACCATGGGGCAGTTAGGTTTCCACTATATTGCAGTAAAGTTCAAGAGGCTATATTCGTCTTTGACAGGTCGAAAGCTGTACGTATCTCAAGTGAAAGGTTTAGAGCCTAACAGCGTGGATGCAGCACTCAAGTATGCAAGGGAGATTTTGAACTGGGACGAGGAGAGACCCAATGTCAGTTTGAGCGAGTACTCGGTTTACAGCACTGAGGCAAGTTCGTTTTCTCACTGAATTTTCCTTGCCGTTGGTTGTACATAGATTAAGTGTGAATGAGAAAGAACTTTAGTTGTTGATCGTAGTCGGGGCTATCTGATAGATTGAAAAGTAGCAGATGCCGTTGTTTTTCGCTTTTAGATTGGTTATTTATGTGCATTCATGATAGGTAGTTTACCGCAAGTTGATTAAATGATTCCAGAAATGAAAGATTGATTCTAGGTTACGTGTATTTAAATCAAGTGTTTTCATACAAGGGTATGAAGCTATGATGGCAATATCTAATATCACTTATATCAGCAATTCAGAATGGCATATAATGATCATTTGAATGATTTTTCATTGTCCTCGTGTCATCTTAATCTGATGAGCCCAATGGGCCATCAGCTCATCGTTCGCACGAGTTCTGTGATCTGCTATACAAGGCCCACAAACATTCGTTTACGAACAGTCCACACTGGACTTAACTAAACAAGAATGAATTATCAGAGCCTTTTGAACTGGAATTATGCAGCACTATACTAGCTTAAGAAAGAAAATATGATCATAAATGACAGGAAAAGAAGGCCAGTTGTTAGAAAATCTTGTACTTCTTTTATTATCAACTCGACTATATAACACCTAAAGCAATACATCTGAAGCAACACCAAATACTTGGGGATGAAGATGAGGCTTAACATAAACATGGAGAGGCGTGGCCTTCAAATTTGTGAGCCCGGGGCTCTCAGTCATATCGATTTCCACATCATGAGGTCTGGAGAATTCATAGCAGTGCAGCAGGCTAACCAGAGTGAAATGCACCATTTGAAGACCGAGGGAAGTTCCAGGACACGATCGCCTCCCAGAACCGAAAGGTATGAGTTCAAAGTTTTGACCCCTTACATCAATGTCCTTGTGGCTCGTCAAAAATCTCTCAGCCTAAATTGGAGTGGCTGGGGCCATAGGTCCCCATCGCGCTGGATTTTCCAGATATTCACCATCAACTGCGTACCACGAGGCACAGTGTAACCTGCAGGGGAGATTGTGCAGTCCTCCAATGCTGAATGTAGACCTATGATTGGAAGTGGTGGGTACAGTCTCAAGGTCTCCTTCACAACTGCCTGGAGATATATCAGGTTTCTGATGTCTGATTCTTCCATGTGTCTTTCTTTCGGGATGTGACGATCGATTTCGTCTTGAGCTCTCTTTAAGGCGTGTTGATTGTTGAGGAGAAGAGACAGTGCCCATGTAAGTGTAACCATCATTGTATCACTTCCTGCGAGGAGCATATTCTGCCAAAGAAACCAAGTAAATGGTGGTTTTTATATTGCCTATAATAAATTTAGCCAAAAACACACACACTTTACCAGGCAAGTGGATTTGCAGATAGTATCAGAATCAAAATCTGCAAAATTAGTATCTTCCAAGAGTGTGATCATCACATCCATGAAATCTTGATCCACTACTCTCACCCCCTCCCCTTTTATCCTGCTCCTCCTTTCCTTATGCTCCTCCACCCACTTCCCCATAAGAGCGTCGAGTTCTTTGGCCACCCTCTTCATGTTCTTCTGGTGCCCTTGCAAATCCAACCACCCCAGAGACGGTATTGCATCCGACAGTTCAAATACACCAAAAAAGTAAACGAAATCTCTAACCAGTCGACGATGGTTTCTTCCATCGTCACCACTCAATTTCTTTCCACCCACCATTCGAACCGATGCATTAAGCGTAAGATCACTAAACCATTGCTTCATATCCACAAGGCCTTGTTTGGAAGAATCATAGAGCTCCTTCAACGAAGTACGCACCACCGAAGCACGTATGTGGTACAACATCTCGACAGGGCGTTGAGAGAGGAGCTCAAGGGTGGCTATCTTGCGCATCTTACGCCAGTACGGTCCATAAGGTGCGAACCCGAACATGGAGAAGTCGTAGCAGAGTATTCTTGTGGCGGTCGTCTTGGGCCGGTCGGCGAAGACCTTGTCAAGTGTGGTAAAACACTCTTTTGCTATTTCCAGGCTGCTCACAACTAGATTTTCTTGAGAACCTAACTTGATTGTGAAAACAGGGCCATGTTTATCAGCCAGAGATCCCAGCGTCTTGTGCATCAGTTGGTTGGTGCCGAACAGGTGGAGGTGGCCGATGATCGGGAGAGCGCCGCCGGCTAGAGGGGGTGGCCGGTTCTTGTTTGTTGCACCATAATTCAGCTTCCGGAATTGGTTATAGTAGTAACACATGAGCAGAAAGATCACAGAGAGGCTAGAGAGTATAGTAAAGATTAATTGGATCATGGAATCCATGGGAGGAGGAGGGGTTGAAGTTTGGATAAATATTAGAGAGAGAGACAGACTCATGCAATGGTTTGACTTAACTAACAGAGTCTATCCAATTAAGAGCAAGCTTCTGTGAATCCAGTTTACATAAATTCCATTTTCCAAATGTCACTATTATGTATATCAATTATTATTGTTTAAAATTTGCTATAGTTTTAAAAAGTAATAATGTGTATGCATGACATGACAGTGATAGTGAATATGTATAACATTGATATTTGAAGAAATTGAGTTCACATAAACTCGAATTCACACACATTTTTATCATTAATAAAATAAAACGGACTTAATAATAAAGAATACTCCCTCCGTCGCAAAAAAATATGATTGTTTGCTTTTGACAAGTTTTAAAACAACATAGATAGAATAGATAAATTAAATGATCGTCTTTGAGTATATAAAGTTAATGACTTGTGAACGACTTAAGTGATGTTTGAATAATGTTGAAAAATAGAGAATGATATACTTTTAGATTTTGAAGGGAGGTAATAGGTTTTAGTCATCCTCCAAACAAAGTTGAACGCGTTGGGTAAAAAATCTTGTCCAGTCTAATTTTTTTTCTTTTCCTTAAATCTCTCTCCTCTATCGTGTACTACAATACATCATGTCATATGTTTGTTTCAATAATTTAATTAGCGTGAGATCGACAAAAGATCAGTTAGAATGAGCAATCAACTATTGAATGATTGTTTAATTAAAAAATAAATATTTTGAAATGTCGTGCAATGATTTTAAAATATGAAGGATATAACCAAAAAAAGGAATGTGGGATCCAGAGATGTTAGATCCATGTAATATTGTATATGATTTTTTTATATGATGTTATTGTTCTCATTTGGGTCCTGAAATAAATTGCAATTTGGCTTTGCAAGTTAATAAAGAAATGAACCGGATGAGCAGAAAATGTTTCAGAGTTGCTTTTCATTAATCTGATAAAAGGCTGCTGATCTGAAAATGATTGAAATATTAATTATACATAAAGATAGTTGAACATCATATATCACTTATACTCTATAAGTTTATATATTTATTTGCACATTTATTTTATTCTATCATTTCAAAATTATTTACATACTCTAAAAAAAATTATGACCACACTTACAATAATATATATATATATATATATATATATATATATATATATATATATATGTGTGTGTGTGTTAAGGTAAAGGTGAGTGGGGCGTGGAAGGGATGAGGTGGGGGTGGTTGGGATAGAGGTGATTAGAAAAATAAGTTGAAAAATTCCAACTTACTTTTTTACCGCTTATAAATTATTAGAAACTTATTTCGAGATCTTCTAAATTGTTAAACATCTTATTTCATGATCTTATAAATTATTAAATATCTTATTTTGTCACATACACTAATTATATCTATAAGCTCTTAAATAGTTTATAGTCCAGCAAAAAACCCTCTTATTCACATGTGGCTACATTAATTAAAAAAAAGTTTTTTTTAATTAATGTACCGTTTTAAATATGGTATCGCATCCGATAATTAAAATACATCAAAAAATGTAAACGAAGTCTCTAATCAATCAACGATGATTTTTTCCATCGCCACCACTCAATCTCTTTGCAGCCACCATTCGGATCGATGCACTAAGTGTAAGATCGCTAAACCATTGCTTCATATCCACAAGAATGTTAAGGCATTGTTTTGATGAATCATAAAGCTCCTTCAACGAGGTACGCACCCACGAATCTCAATGAGGTGAGACGAGCTCCAGGGTGGCCATCTTGCACATCTCACACCAGTACGGTCCATTAGGTGCGACCCAAACATGGAAAAGCCGTAGTTGAGTATTCTAGTGGCGGTCGTCTAGGGTCGGTCCGCATAGACCTTGTCGTGTGCATACTTCCAAATTGTCATATGTATCTTTTTTTTTTTAAACTATATGCACGAATCATCATCGTGTTTCAATTAAATTTAGCGTCATTTTTTTAAATTCACATTTTCAATCAAATCTATGTCGACAATTCGGATTACTTTTGAGACAATGTTATAAGAAAAAAAAAAAGGAAAATTGAAACAATCCGATTTTATCTATGCTACCCTACATTGCACTGCCCTTCAATGCTTTAATATGTTGTATTGTACAACACGTTAAAGCATGTGGTATAATGCCTTTGAAGTGCACCATCCTGCAAGATGGCAAAGACAAAACCATCCCCTATTGGCTATAAACAGAGGCAGACCTAGTTAAGAACAAGGGGTACAAAAATGTATCTCCAAATTAAAATGCATCAATATATATATTTTTAATATGACCAAATGATTCTGGTCCAGTGGTTCAAGTCATTTATGCCAACCCAAACGTATCATGTTCCATCTCCTTGGCAGTGTAATAGATTTTCCCTTTTTTCTGTTTCTTTTTTAATGAACTAACTAAATTGACAATACTTTTATAAAAGTGAAGATTTTAAGGAGTCATTTATTTATAATTTGATTCGTACAAGTTGTATATATTTTAAATTTTCATTACAAGAAAATAAAATATTACCTACAAATTTTTCCAACAAAAAAGTATGTAGTGAAAATTATCTACTACTTTAAAATTTTCAAATCATATAGGCATTTTTTAGATAATTAATTACCTACAAACAATTTGTCTTTACAAACTTACCTACAAACAAATTGCTTATATAAATTTTCATAGGTAAAAAATGAAGATGTCTATATTATAAGAATTTTTTTAAGCAAGTCGTAGACAATTCCAACTACGAAATTTATTGTTGAAAATTGTGTAGTCATATTGACAAGTTTTTTAGACAATTCTTAATTTATTTTTTTATAGTGTTAGTTTTCATCGAATTGCATAACTTTATAATGATTAAATAATATTACATTAATTAGAGTTCGTACCCCAAATTTTAAAATTTGAATCAGCCTCTAGCTATAATTACAAGGAAATTTTAAAGCCTAGTGGTAATTTCGTAAGGACAGCACAAATAAGCCGGTGTGAATATTTGAATACTCAATACAAGCATGATTAAGGGGCCGTTTGGTTTGTTGAAAGGAATGACAATGGGAATGGGAATGATAGTAGTGAGGAATGAAATGAATATTCTCTTTAAAATTGTATTGTTTGGTTGAATATAGGAATCACTATTATAGTCATTGATTTTGTTTGGTTTGTCAAGTTTTTTAGGAATGGAATCAATTTATTGATTTTTTTAAAATAAAATTTTTTTTTAATTTATTTTTTAAATATATTTTTATTAAAAAATAGCGTATGGAAGTATTTCAATTAGTTTGAAATAAATTTTTCTTTCAAGTTTAATCTTAATTATTTAATAAAAAATATAATAAAGGGAACCTAAAATTCCATAACCTAACAACAAAGTATAATAGTACTAAAAAATAAACTTATTAAACTATTTTAGAATAAAGAATAATAAGAGGAAAAAGGGTGTTGTAATTTATTGGGTAATTGGAGTAAGGAATGAAAGTCATTCCACTCATAAACTTGAGGAATGGGGGATTCCCGCATTTTTGGATATGAGGCATTGTAGCAAGGTTTCAAAGTAGTGAACCAAACATATTTTTTGTATTCCTTTTCCATTCCTTAGCACCAAAGTATCCAACCAAACATACCCTAAATACTCAAATATTAAATATCAATCAGCATTTGAAAATAACAACATCCCAGTGAAAATGGTTAGCCACTTGAAAGAGGCAAGCATCGCCTACCTTAAGCCCATTATCCTTGGCAAAATCCTTCCACCCACTTGATAGCTTTGCGCGCTTAGAAGAAGAACACCAGACTTTGATGGCCCACACTTTTTTCTCATTATTCTTAATCCCAAGATTCACGCTACTGCTCTTACAAGCAGACAGGTTTTCCTCAGCAAAAGACTTTGGAATTTCCAAACCGAATCTAGCAGAATTAATGTAGGACGGTTGCATCACAGAGATGAAGAAAGGGCTACGGAAAGTGGGACCCGCCGCGTAATCTAAAGCCCTTTGATAGGCCATGGACGTTCCCTTTTCTACAGCATTTCGTTTTTTTCCTGCAAATAATAATAATAATCAGAATCTTCTAGAAGCTGTGTAACACAACACAATGCTATCGTTGAAGATATTAAAAATCAAACCAGTAAACGATGATTTGCTTTGCGGTGTATCGGAATGTTTTGGTTTTTTTGAGGAAAGATGTTCAAACACCACAATGGAATCATCTGAATCTGTTCCAGAATGATGTAATTCGAAATCAGGGTAATTAATCTCAGAAGCGGTTTTATCAAAGATGAGAACATCGAACTCGGAATTTCCATTGTATTCAAACATTAAAAAGTGGCCAAAGCATAGCGAATAACGCTCAGAGAATTCCTTCCATCCTTTTTGCAGCAGAGTTTCAGCATTGGAGCGAATTAACTCTACCTCCCACCTAACTGTTGTGTTTGGGACTTTAAGAAACACCCTGTTTGGCAGATTTCGACCGTGCCTATTTATAAACTCTGCCGGAATTCTCTGTCCAAAAAATTAAACACAAAAGACTAATTTCATACAAACCAGAGTTTGAAATCTAGCATTAACACAATATCTTGTTTCAATACCAGATGGTGTGCAGCGGGGTCCACTATTAGCTTGAAAAACTTTGGAGAGGAGAAGACGTCTTCTCGCCGGCGCCGGGCAGTCATTGCTTTATTGAATTGATCTTTTGAAAAGTTGAGATGAATTGATCGATGAAAAGCTGTCGTTACTTTTCAGACTATGCGTCTCTTTGATGTCCTCATCATTAATTAATATGGTAAATTGAAAATAAGAAATTATGAACTTTTTACTGCTTACGAGGTGAATTCTTTTTTTTTTTTTTTTACTCAGCCACGACTCTTAAGCCGACTAATTCGAGTGATTCATAACTTACCGACCATTTGCAGGGTTCACATTTTAAAGTTTTATAATTTAAAGTATCTAATATTTTTCATCAACAATTAAACAACATATTCATCTAACTCAGTGTGACAAATCCGACAACCATGTCATTTAATTGTTGATAAAAAATATTAGATTTTTTAAATTGCAAAACTTAAAAAGGAGGCATTAAATTGCAAAGCAAAAAAAAATTCATATTGAAATAATTAATAAAAATCATAAAGCTCGTAATTTTTTACTTTTAGCAATTAACCCTAATTAAAACTTTCTTCTTCCCCTAATAACCTTTACATGTAGTTGGACGCCACTTTTTAAGAAAAGTTGCTGAAAAATATTGTTTTTAGAATTTTATATTAACATGAAATGATATTGTGAGAGAGTGTTATTTCCAATTTAGAGAGTGTTAGAATAATCATGGAATAGACGAAAAAATAAAAATGTGAAATTTATTGCAGAACGAATTAAGTATTATCATCTTCATTTATATCGAGTTTTTACTTTTTACATTCTCATATTTATCGAAGAATTGAATATGCATAATCTAAGGAGAGTGCTCTAGAACTTGGACTATGTTTGGTTATAAATGGTGGTGGATAGGATGAGAGATGGAAAAAGGTAAATGAGGTCATCCGGTGAATAGTAAATCTCTGTTTAGTTAGAAATGAAGAAGTACAAATAGATGAGATTTTATATCAAATCATTGTTAATGTTGTATTATTTTAGTGAATGTCTCATATGCACCACGTGCACGGTGCACTCACTCAACGGTTGATGTTGTTTACATTGAAAAGTGTTTGCTGGTTAAACTACACTGAAAGATTTACACAGAAAATCGATTTACATTGTAAACTTTTTAGTGTAATCAAATCATACTTTTCAATGTAAACAGTCTCAACTGTTATGTGAGTGCACATGCATCAAGTGCATAAGAGAGTTACTCATTATTTTATTATTATTAATTAATAGGATAATGATTGATTGAATGAAAAGTGATGTAATTATATAAAAATGGGTGTACATGTGTATTATAGAAGTGTACGAGTATTTGGATGGAGATTTCAATGTGCAAATGAACAAATTCAAAATAGAATGGAATGAAGGTTGGTCATTCTCATATGGATGACATCATCCTTAACCAAACACTACCTAGATAAGGTGTGTTTTGCAAGAGATTATTGCAATGTATATTCACATTTTTTTTTTACTTTTGTAAAGTATTTTTTAGTGTTTTATTTCTCCTCCAAGCTATTAAATAATTTAATAAAAACTATAATTTATAAATTGGTTATTTTATCCTTTTGCTAGCTTTTACTCCCCCGTTTTAGGGAAATTTGCACAATTTTTTTATTTGAACGTCTCACACCAATTTGCGCACTACCTAAAAAAAAATACATTAATTTATGTTCATATTCATAAAAATATACATATATTTATCCATATGCCACTATTTTACTCATTTTCTTAATTCATGTGTAATCTCAAGGGCGCGAATACCCCTGGAACGGAGGGAGTACTATTTTTGCAATGTTTTTACTAACACAACCACTTTTACTATTAAGCAATTATTCTTACAATCGCTAAAAAATATATATAGAGCAGAATGTAGAGCAAGACGTGGGAGATGAATTCGAGTGTAGCACAAATTTGACAATGGAGTAGCTTGAACTTTCATGTAGAATAGCATGAACCATTGGAGATGCTCTAAGAAAGTGTTTGTGAAAAATTATGCTTTCAATGAAGTGATTTAATTGAGTTAAATATATATAACCTTAAACTTAATAGTTACATAATTTTTTTATTTATACTCCCTTTGTTCAATATTAGTAGTCCTGTTTTTCGGGTTGTTATTTTTTGTCATAAGTTGGAGGGTATTATAAGATATTGTGAGATTTATTTATGAATAAAGTAATTGTTTATAAAAAATATGATACTATATATATATATATATTCACCACGAAAAAAAATGTAAATTTCATATGTAGCAAAAAATTGTGTGTACAATTTCACGATGCATCTACTCCATTTATCTGAAATAGTCTCATTTAAAATTTACTCAACCTACCATTAACCATAAGTTGATAAATAGCTCCAATTTTATTGGATGCTATAAATAATTTAATGTGCATAAAACTTAGGATACCATTTATGTACACTATCTACTTTTTTAAAGAAATAATCAAAACTCTTAATTTTTATTTCGCTATAAATAGAATCCTAAACTTTATATAGCAAAAGTTAGACAAGCCTATGTGGCATGTCTCCAAATGCTCTATGTGAAGAATAACCCTCTCTCATTAGAGTATTTATTGCAAATTGATCTCATCCGTTGGTATTTTTGTTTTCATTCGAGTTCGTCCATTATTAGTCTATTGTATCTATAAATTTGTATGTCATTGTCCTTCATTTCATTTACCCATTCATTCGTTGTTTTATAATTGTCCGTCTCATGACCTTTTTCTTTTTCTTCTTATATCCGATCTCTAGGTTGTCGCCTCCATTCTAAGGTATCCGAACTCTAGGTCATCACCGAAATTCGATCGTCTCCGATGAAGAATTATTATTTATTATTTGGTATTGATATTGTATCTTCTTTAATTATTTCGATTTTGTAATATCGATGTATATGCGGTTAGGTTTTTATTTCCTTTTATTTTTTATTTTTTTGGTATATAGCTCTACTGCTCTATTCATCTATTATATGGTGAATGTTGTATATCCACAAGGGATTTTTTTTTAATCGAGTGAACATTATGAAATTTTAATGATATGGGTTTTCAATGTCCATCCCTTTTGAAATTCGATAATATGATTGTAGTTGTTTGTTCATCTAATTAGATGGAATTGTTGTTTTTTTTTTTGCGGCTGCGGAATTTTTATGTGATATCATTGGTTAAGATTTTGTTTAGATTATATTTAGTGGGTTTTAAACTTTTTGTTATCTAATTGTACAATATCCTGATAATATGTTTAAGTTCACCAAAAATTAGGACAAAAACTATTTTTCTTGGTTTATAATTAATTACAATTTTTCAACATGCCATAATCAACATTGTTAATGGGCGAACAACGGAGTGATTAATAAACGAAACGATTATTAAACTTGATAACAGGACAATAAGTGAAAGAAGCTAACAGCTTTGTGGAGCGAACAACTTTGTAAAGGAGCTCTAATATGGCAAGCAGGATTGGGCGAACAGCTTTGCACAGTTAAAACCAAAAGCAATTCAGGCGAACAGATTCGTAACGAAACGAGCAACGTTGTAAATGATCCCAAGCAAGGAGTGAATAACTTGGAATGCAAAGGACCACGACATCCCACGAAGACATACAAGCGAGCAACCGGTCACCGTCGAGAGCATCTCAGTAGTGCCAAAGACCAAGTACAACATTGGGAACTCCAAGAGTCACTAGCTTAGATATGGTCCAAGTGTCTTAACACTTGGCACCCATCCAATGAGCAATAGTGTAGATGTTGTACAAGTGTCCTAACACTTGACAAATATCCAATGGTTAAACCACCAAGATGGTGACACATGGCCTCTTTGTATGTCTATAAATACTCCCTTCATGTGCATGAAAAAGAGGAGAACAATTCAATAACATAGCAAAACTCTTGCAAAATTATTTCTTAAGCATTATTTAGCCAAATTCCATGAACATGGTTCTTGTTTGATGATCTTCATTGAGTAAAAACAACCACTAATCACCTTAATCGCGAAAAAGGTCATCAACAATTGGTGCTAGAAGGAGGGTTCGAACCTCCGATTTATGAAATATTCGAAGGAAGCTTGAAGATATTCGCCGGAATCTGCAGAATTTAGCCGGAATCCGGGAAGACACCACCGGAAATCAAGTGTGTACATTACTCGGAGCAAAGTTATCCACTTACATATCACTTTTAAGAGTTTGAATGCATGTGTATATGAACTAGGGTTTTCAAAACCACCATACTCATATATACAAGGCTAGTGACTCTCAAAAAGATGATTAGATCGCAAGAAGAACGACATTCGAGCGCATCCCCGAATCCTAGGTCAAGAACTAGGGTTTCATCTACCGAAGGACATGCCCGAATAGTGAGAGCAACTTCGCAGAGGAATATCCAAGTCACCATTGACACAATTCCACCGGAAGTTGAAGCTCTTGCTCAAAACCCCGAAGAACTAGCAAAAACGATCGCTGTCCTTCAGTCATTGCAAAATCGACAAGCGGCCGGACCGTCAAGAGCACCGGCAACAACCGATCGAGTAGACGAGCAGGGGTGAACAGGCGAACAAAGAAGTAAGATGAGAGAAGATGCACGTCGGGACGAGGCCGACAACGAGGAAGCCCGTAGAAATAAAGGGAAAACTCCCCTGAGTGAACGTTTGGGGAGTAGAGGAGAGTCATCACCAAGCCGGGTTGACGAGTCAAGCAAAAGTACATCCCGGACAAGCGCTTTGGAAAGGTTAGGAATGAGGAATGCGAACAGGAGAGAGTCATCCAAGAAGAACGAGGAGCGATCACGCCCTCCTGCTCGCCCGTCAGTGCATGACCGAATCTGAAGATCAGCTTTTGGCCGACTAGGGCCAAATGGAGCTAGCAACGCTGCTAGGAAGACGACTCAGGAGAAACGTCCTGTTGGCAGGGGACTGCATCGTGAAGAAGCTGTTGAACCCAACCACGATGAACAGCCTTCCAACAGGAGGACTCCCCCAAATGAATTACAAAAAATGAGAAAGGCAATCGAGGAATTGCAGAAACAATTGGAATCCCAGAGAGGTGTCGGATCAACTATTCTCCCTTCTTCACCGTTATCTCCGTTTATCCTCAATGCACCAATCCAGAAGAAGATACAATTTCCAGCCATCAGTTTGTATGAAGGAACGTCGGACCCTCGAATTCATGTGACGAAATATTCGGATTTCATGATCTCAATGGGGGCAACCGACGCCACACAATGCCGAAATTTTCCACTCACCCTTGGAGACAGCCCGCACAGATGGTTTTCGGCAATAACTCCAGGCTCCATCAACTCTTTCGCCCAACTGAGCAAAGAGTTTTTATCTCATTTCTCAACTGTCGGGTCCTACTTGACCCACAGACACCGTTTGGCAGATATCAGGCAAGGAGACGAGGAGTCTGATAAGCAATTTCTAGAAAGATTTGATAAAGTTTTGTTGGAAGGCGAAATGGTGAGTGAGGATACGAAGATAGTGGCAGTGATGGCTGGATTGAAGAAAGGAACTGATCTGTGGAAGGAGATGCATTTGACTTGCCCAAAAATATACGCGGAATTCAGACACAAAGCAGGAATCCACGTGTCAATGCAGGAGGCCCTGCACAGAGAGATGGGAGACAAAACTGATCCAAAAAAGTTTGGCAAGAAGTCTGGAGGGAGTGATTACAAAGCTCCGAAGAACATGAAGTCGTTCAATGAGGGAGCTGAGTTGAAAGAAAAGCTGAATCAAGTCCTTACCATGTCCATGGACGCTGTGTACAACAACGTTAAGGACAGAGAGATGTTGTCAGAGCCGCGGAGGATAAGGCAAGAGAGAGGAAAACTAAACCCGAACAAATACTGCGCATATCATCAGAACAACGGCCACTTCACAAGCGAGTGCCGAGATTTATTAAAGCAATTGTGGAGGTTCTATGAGGAAGGAAAGATGTCCGAGTTCGTGAAAAGGGAACCAGGTAAAAGACCAAGGGCACCAGTACCATCCAGTTGGGATGATGGAGACAGCGATGAACAACCAAGCAAAGCTGGTAAGAGAGGAAGAAAGGTCCCAGCAGCCCCAGCAAGGCCTATTCCGGAAATCTTAATGCTGGAACCCACTGGACCAGTAGGTGGTTGTTCTGATGGAAGACCACCTGCGTCAAAAAGAAAGAGGAAAGCGGAACTGAGAGCAGTGGATCAAGTGATGGAAGTGGGTGTGAATCCATCGACCAAACGAACAGGGGACCCAACTTTCTCAGAAAAAGACTTAGACGGAGTACTCACTCCCCACAATGACTCGTTGGTCATTTGTGCCAATATCATGGGGACAAAAGTGCACCGTCTACTTATCGATACTGGTTCCTATACGAACATCCTATTCAAAAGCACGGTGGACAAGCTGGGAGATTGCGCCGAGTACATCAAGGAATGTGATCACAAAATTGTGGGATTCGAAAATGCTGTGACCGTCCCGCTAGGAATGGTTACATTGGCAGTCGAGCTTATATCGGTCGAGGACCCGAAAAGAAAACTGAATAGGATGGTAGACTTCCTAGTTGTAGACCAACAGTCCACCTATAACGGGTTCCTCGGCCGTCCTTTCTTGCATGAATTCAAAGCAGTTGTTTCAACGTACTATTATTGTTTAAAATTCCCAACAAAGAAAGGTGCAGGTACAGTCAAGGGAGACCAGAAGAAGGCTCATGCATGTCTTTTGCAGATACAATTGAAGGATCACCAAATCAACATGACAGACAGGTGCCCAGACAAGGACGTAGACGATAGCGAGGCCATGACTTCCATCGATACTGAAATAATGGAAGTCGACGAGCAGCTGTGCGCAGACGAATAGCCACGCATTGACGAGCAGTTGTGCGTAGGCGCACAGTTGGACAAGGACGAGCAGGAACGCAAAGACAGACAGTTTGTCCAAACAAGAGGTAGAGAAGCTGCTGCAACCAACACCGAAGAAAAACAGACAGTGGCAACGGACGTCGACGCAGAGGATATCGAGCCACGACTGGGAGCAGAACCGATGGAGATCGAAGACGAGCTAAAGGCAGAAGGGCCCATTATTGACCCCAGATGGAAAGGCCAGAAACGAAGGGCTACCCCGGTCGAAGAGTTGGAGGCTGTAAAAGTCGACCCGAACCAAGAAGGCTTAGAACTCTTCATAGGGTCCGAGCTACCAGAACCGTACAGGACCAACATGATTGAGTTTCTTAAAGCAAACCTCGATGTGTTCGCATGGTCGCATGCAGACATGGTGGGCATCAGCCCCGAACATGCCTGCCACAGACTCAACATCGACCCAAGGAAGAAGCCAGTCCATCAGAAGAGGAGAAAATTCGGGCCCGACAAATACGAGGTGCTCGACGTGGAGGTTAAAAAGCTGCTGGATAACGACTTAATCAAACAAGCATTATGCCCGCAATGGGTGGCGAATCCAGTGTTGGTCAGAAAAGCGACTGGGGCATGGAGACTCTGCATCGACTTCACGGATCTCAACGCCGCCTGCCCAAAAGATAATTTTCCATTGCCTCACATCGATCAACTAGTTGATAGCACCGCTGGACATGAGCTTCTCACGTTCATGGATGCATTCGCAGGATACCATCAAATAGCGATGCATCCCGATGATCAAGAGCATACGACGTTCTACACCAACAAAAACTTGTTATGCTGGAAGAGAATGCCATTTGGGTTAATCAACGCTGGAGCTACATATCAGAGGTTGGTCAATAAGATGTTTGATGATCACATCGGGAAGACGATGGAAGTATACGTAGATGATATTGTTGTCAAGAGCACCAAGAAGGAAGATCACTTGCAGCATCTAGCTCAAACGTTTGGGATACTTCGAACATATAACATGAAACTAAACCCTAAGAAAAGCAGTTTTGGGGTCCATTCCGGGAAGTTCTTGGGACATCTAGTCAGTCAAAGAGGAATCGAAGCAAATCCCGTAAAAGTGAAAGCGATCATGGAAATGCAGCCACCCAGATCAGTTAAAGAAGTCCAACGGCTAACCGGATGCCCAGCAGCTTTGAACAGGTTCGTCTCAAGATCTGGAGATAAATGCAGGCCGTTCTTCGAGGCAATCAAGAAGGGAAAGTTTCAATGGACAGACGCTTGTCAGCAAGCATTCGAGCAGCTGAAAGAATATCTCGGTGATACGAAAATTCTTGCCAAGCCGATCCCAGTGGAGAAGTTATACTTGTACCTGACAGCTTCAGAAGTAGCAATCAGCTCAGTACTCGTTCGAGCAGAAGGAAAGTTCCACCTGCCCATCTACTATGTGAGTCAAGCTTTACACGAAGCAGAACTCAGATATTCACCAACAGAGAAGCTAGCATATGCACTGGTGATGAGCGTCAGAAAACTTCGTCCATATTTTTTCGACCACCAGGTGGAAGTGTTGACAACGTTCCCGCTCAAGCAAATACTGCACAGACCCGATGCGGCTGGTCGCCTCCTAAAATGGTCATTGGAAATCAGTCAGTTCGGGATTTCATATGGTCCTCGAACAGCGATCAAGGGGCAAGCCTTAGCAGACTTTATAGTCGAACTGACTTTCCCCCATGATCCAACGAGAGGACATAGCCATCCCTGGCACATGTATGTTGACGGATCGTTAACTAATACAGCATCGGGGGCAGGTATAGTCTTGATAAGCCCAGACAGGCAAGTTTTTACTTCAGCAGTCCGATTCGAATTCATGGCGACAAATAACGAAGCAGAGTACGAAGCTGTGATCGCTGGATTACGCCTAGCATTAGCAGTTGGAGTAAGAAGGCTGCAGATTTTCGGGGATTCACAATTGATTATCAACCAAGTTCGAGGGGAGTACGAGGCAAAGGACGAGAACATGCCTTTGTATCAAAAGATCGTTGCTCACCTGGCCTCCTTGTTCGAACAAATATACATCGAACAGATACCAAGAGATAATAATGCTCAAGCAGATGCATTAGCCAGGCTAGCAACTAACACAGGACCAGCAGAGTTGACAGGAGTTACGCTAACAAAAATGTCCAAGCCGTCAACCGAAGACTACAAGATGTATCAAGTCAACGAAGATTTCGAAGAGGACGACTGGAGGATACCAATCATTGAGTATTTACAAAACGATAAAAAGCCAGACAACCCGTCTGAAGTTAACAAGTTGGTCAAGAGAGCAGCAAGATACACCATGATGGATGGACAGTTGTACAAGAGAGGAATTTCGCTCCCACTTCTGAAATGCTTGGCTAGGGGGCAAGGGCAAGCAGTATTGAAGGAAATTTATGAAGGCATATGCGGAAATCACGCTGGAGGACGAGCGCTAGCGTACAAGACCGTAAGACAAGGATATTATTGGCCGACCCTCCTCCAGGACGCAATCAAAGTTGCCCGAACTTGTCACAGGTGTCAGTTGTTCGTCCCGAACATCCACAAGCCCCCACACGAACTAATTTCAGTCAATAGTCTGTGGCCATTCGCGAAATGGGGAATTGACCTCATCGGGCCTTTTCCGCCGGGAAAAGGAAATGTTCGATTCGCAGTGGTGGCAGTGGACTATTACACGAAGTGGGCTGAGGCAGAAACGCTTGTGCGAATCACACGGGAGAAAATGATTAACTTCATATGGAGAAACATTGTTTGCCGCTTCGGGGTACCTCAAGCGATCGTGAGGGATAACGGAAAACAGTTTGAAGGAAAAAAGATAAGAGATTTTTGTGAAAAGTGGGGAATGAAGAAATATTTTTCAACACAGTACCACCCCCAGTCAAATGGCCAAGTAGAAGCAGTGAACAAAATAATCAAACATATTTTGAAGATCCGCTTAGCCGACAAACAGGGGAAATGGTATGAGGAGCTGCCGGAGGTGTTGTGGGCATACCGAGTATCACACAGAACAAGTACAGGTGAAACACCCTTCACAATGGCGTTCGGGACGGAAGCAATAATACCAATTGAACTAAAAATCCCGACAGGTCGAACAGCTGCATTTGACGAAGAGGAAAATAACTCTGCACTGGCAGTAGAGTTGGACTTGCTTGAAGAAAAAAGAATAACAACAGAATTGAAAAATGCAGTTTATAAGAAAAGAGCGGCGAAGTACTACAATTCTCAAGTAAAAGCAAGAGAATTCGAAATTGGGGACTTGGTACTTCGAAAAGTTTTAACACCACTAGGAGTATTCGGCCCGACTTGGGAGGGCCCATACAAGGTGACGAATAAGTGGCACAACGGCACATACGACCTTGAAGACATGGAAGGCAAGTCATCCCAATACTCCTGGAATACTACTTTGCTCAAGAAGTACTATCAATGAAGTCCTGTAAGTCTTAGAAGTTTTACAAATAGATCCCTTGTGACTTTTTGTAATTTTGAATTTTTTTGCACAAATTTATATATAAGCAAGCAGTTATGCAGTTACTAGGCGAGCAGTATTGTATTTAACATTTATCCTGCTTTCTTTGAGATTTTTGAGCCTTTTAAGTCCAGATTACTCAGTTGCTCGCCCAAAAAATTGCAAAGTGCAAGTCTGTCATAAGACGAACAATAGAGCTTTTTAAATGCAAAAACAAGGCTAAGTCCGTAGCGGATCAATAACCCACATTAGTATAAGGCCAAGGCCATAAGCGACCAAAGAGGCCCAAAACAATTAAAGGTCAAGTTCTATAAGAACCAAACGACCAACTTAAAATATTCACTAAGTGTTTACCATGAGAAGAAAGGAACATTTAGACATGCAAAAGTAATAGGCGAGCAACTAAGTAAGACAAACAAAGAGGCGTAATTTTGTAGATTAGCAAACGTTTTCATTTCATTACCAAAATATGTTTACAATAGGAATGATCGGATAAGTACAAAAAGAGACATCCTATTGTAAGTAAAAAGCTAAAATCTTTCAAGAAGGAGGAGCATCTGCAGCGCTGGTCGCCTGAGCACTAAGCTGCTCGCCCGGGGCACTTGTACCAGCCCCATCTATAGGAGTTAAAGGAAGCGAAGGCAACCCCTCAAAGACTTCATCAGTGGCCGCTGCGCTGGTCGCCACTGGGGTAGGATCAGGCTGACCGCCATAGGTTGGAGCAGCGATGTCGACCTCCTCGCCAAAAACGTCCAGGGGGAAGCCAAGAGCGGCCAGGTCAGAGACAAACAAGGTCGTACCAGGAGCAGGGGGGTAATTCTTGACATATTCAATGAAGTCCGCTTTCACCGCGCCACGGATATCTTGCTTGTGATCGTGGGCAAAGTGGACAGACCTTAAGCATTCGACAAATGCACAGATATAACCAAAGTTGGTCTTGTCCAACACCTCCTGCTCATGAACTTCATAGTCGATCATGTTCTTGCGCTCTTCCTCCAGCCTCTTGATATGCTCCTCGGCGGCTAGCAGGCGAGCAGATAAGTCTGCTCGCTCTTTTTCAGCCCTTTCGGCTCTAAGATCTGAAGATTTTACCTCCAACATCATCTTTTCAGCCTTGTCCAAGGCACTCTTTTCGCCGGCCAAGGAGGCCTCCATCTTCCTCTCCATCAAAGCCAGCTCCTTAGCATGCTCGGCCTTGCACTCTTTGATGGCGGAGGCTTTTTCTTCGTCCATCCTCTCCACGCGGCGACCCAAATCACGGTTTGTCCGCTCGAGCCTCGTGACTTGGTCGAGCAGCATCTGAGACTGGATCAATTGATGGCTAGCATTATACGCCACCAAGCGAACATTGTCACTAGCAGATTGGCTAGCAACAAGGGTGTTCGCCGACTTCGTCCAGGCCCTTGGAACTGTTTCGGCTGCTCGGCGAACAGGGACATCAGGGATGTCGGAGAACGAAGAGGGTGCATTCTTCACCACAGAGAAATGGTGAAGAGTGGTCCCACGGCCAGGATAATGTGCCGGGTTATACCTGAAACAGAAATACAGTAGTCAGTAAGCGAGCAACATTGCGCCAAGTGACGAACAACAAACAAATCGAAGACAATTAACTTACTCCTTAATTTTAACGGGGTCCCAACCCAAATAAGAAGTATCTTTGGGATTGTCCCCTCTCTTGGTCGCCACCAGGCTGGCGACCACTTGTTGTTCGTCCACCACTTCCAAGAAAGTGGACTTAGAAGCAGGAGACCGGGGAGCAATGCTGCTCACCTCCCCCACAGTTTTTGATCGCTTTGAGGCACGATCATCACCGCGAGTACCGCGAACGTCATCGCCCCGCGGCGCCTTCTTCTTCTCCCTCTCCCGTTCCCTCTTCTTCTCCTTCCTTGCATCCCGCGGAGAGGAGGTAGCTTTGGTCGCAGGCTTACGGCGACCAGCTCCGGCGGCTGGGCGACCAGTGGGGTCCTCCCCTGCTCGAAGGCGAATGATGGCAAGAGGAGGATCCATTTTTCTTCTCGAAGCTTCGGCCATCTGTTTGACTCGTCTGGCGAGCAAGTAGTATGATTCAGGCACAAACGGGATAGCAACGGTAACTCGTTGATCTAAGAAAAACAAGGAGTTAAGGCGAGCAGGAAAGAATAGGCGAACAACAAGAACAAGAATAAAGAAAATTACCTTCAGGAATAGCAGCCTGAGCTTCAAGATGGTGGGGACTCGTAATCAAGCCAGCAAGCTTGCGGCAGTGAGCTTTTGAAAGATGATCCAAATCGCGACTAGCAGCGTCGCGAAGAGAAATGACGGCTAACGTGAAGAGGTATTCGTCGCTGAGATCGGGATGCCCCCACTTCAAGATTCTCGGACCTGCAAAACAACGAAGAGGATTAAAATTAGTCCTACTTATGAATTAGAAAGACAAAGTTAGCCCTACGTTTGATGTTTCCAAAGCCTTCAGGTGACATGATGCGCGCCTGCCCGCCAGCGAACCCCTCAGTTGCTCGCCAATCTCCACCAATATAGAAGAATTGACAATGCCAACCCTTGATTTTATTGGGAACACCTTCAACAAGTTTCACTCCGGTCTTCGCCTTAACATAATACCAGCCAGCACCGTCCTCTTGCTGAGCAGAAATAGTTAAAGCATACAGAAGCTCCGCAGTTGTTATTTTATTCTTGTAACCCTCAAGACCAAAAAGAGCCACGAAGGCTAGAAGAGTACTCCAACCATTTGGAGTGATTTGGGTGATCGCCAGGTTCATGTCAGACAAGAAACGGCCAATGAGCGGATGAACGGGGAGCGGGAAACCCGTGTTTAGCACATCCAGGTTGATCGTCGTGCAACCAGGTGGAGGGCGATCAGCAGTCTCTCCTTCCTTCGGCACATACATGAATATATCATAAGGAATCTTGTATGTTGCACGGATGCTCGCCAGATCACTCTCCACACATACACTAGCAATTTTGCTCGCTGCAAAGTCCCCACCCTGAGTCTTCATAATTACCCTCAATGTGGGGGCAAAGGTCTTCGAGTAGCGAGCAGAATAGTCCGCCCACTCGTCATCACGAACAACTCCTTCCGGGATCCGAGATTCTGGTGTAGTTTGAGAAATGGGAAAATTGATCTCCCTTAAAAACTCCCAAGTGAGAGTGGGACCTCGCTGCTCGCCAACTCGATGCTCGCCAGCAGTGTCAGGTTGATCGCCCTCAAGGTCAATTGAACCCTCTATCTCCGCGGCCACTACCGCAGAATCTTCTCCAAGGTCAGAAGACGTTTCGGGTTCGCGAGCAAGAGGGTGAATCTCTTCTTGATCGCCAGAGCGATCAGCGGCGTACATTTCTACCGAGCGAACAACGGAGCTCGCATCTGAGTCCGTACCTTCGTCCACCAATAATGTGCGTGGGTTGTTCGCCAATGCTTGGCGAACAGATCTGCGCGGAGAAGCTGGATTTACGGGTCGTTTTTCGGGTTTCGCCCGGGTCCGGATTGAGAGGAACTTGAGGGGGAAAACTCCATTCAAAATAGTAATGGAGGAGTTTGGCTAATTATGAGGAAGTATAAGTACAAAAATGCCAACGGCGAAGTCACGGCGGCGACGCTATCACAGGTCGGCGGCGCGGCGGCGGTACACGGCCAGGATTACAGTTATGATCAAAGAAAGTGCAAAAAGAAGAGAAAAATTCACGAAATTGGAAGAAGGAAAGGAAATGTAAGATGTATTACCTTCGAGAAACCAAAATCTGAAGCAAACACAGAGGAATTTGGATGCAAGAATCACAAAGAAGAAAAGCTTGAGAATGCGTTAATGGCGAAAATCCGGGAAAGAAAGAAATGAAGGAGGAACCGCCTATTTATAAGAATAAAATGGGGGCAAAAATACAATATTCCCAAAATTATATAGGCCCCTATGAGCAAATAGGGAAACACGCGTGACTGACGCGACGCCTCGTATCCCGCGCCTCGGGAATCCAACCGTCGCGACATGAAAGGGGGTCCACTGCTGGTCGCGCGCGTAAGTTCCCGTGCTCGCTTGTTCGCCCAACTGCTCGAATGCTCGCCCGTGTAAACAACCATGTTCCTTTCTTGCTCGCCCAGTTTTCGAAGAAATTATAGCTTGGTCTCAATTGATCAATCCATGCCCAACGTAAGACCAAGCTAGGGGGCAATTGTTAATGGGTGAACAAGGGAGTGATTAATAAACGAAACGATTATTAAACTTGATAACAGGACAATAAGTGAAAGAAGCTAACAGATTTGTGGAGTGAACAACTTTGTAAAGGAGCTCTAATATGGCAAGCAGGATTGGGCGAACAGCTTTGCACAGTTCAAACCAAAAGCAATTCAGGCGAACAGATTCGTAACGAAACGAGCAACATTGTAAACGATCCCAAGCAAGGAGCGAACAACTTGGAATGCAAAGGACCACGACATCCCACGAAGACATACAAGCGAGCAACCGGTCACCGTCGAGAGCATCTCAGTAGTGCCAAAGACCAAGTACAACATTGGGAACTCCAAGAGTCACTAGCTTAGATATGGTCCAAGTGTCTTAACACTTGACACCCATCCAATGAGCAATAGTGTAGATGTTGTACAAGTGTCCTAACACTTGACAAATATCCAATGGTTAAACCACCAAGATGGTGACACATGACCTCTTTGTATGTCTATAAATACTCCCTTCATGTGCATGAAAAAGAGGAGAACAATTCAATAACATAGCAAAACTCTTGCAAAATTATTTCTTAAGCATTATTTAGCCAAATTCCATGAACATAGTTCTTGTTTGATGATCTTCATTGAGTAAAAACAGCCACTAATTACCTTAATCGCGAAAAGGCCATCAACAAACATAAATTAATTTTTAAGGAGAAAGTTAGCTAATTAATTGGCCATTATTAATTGGATTCCAATTTAACTAATACATGTATTTTAGCCAAGTTTGACTTTGTTTTTTTTTTAAATAATGTTCTTTGGAAGTATTTTTGGATTTTTATTTGAATCAGACTTTGTTTAGATTATATTTAGTGGGGTTTTAAATTTTTTGGTATCTGATTATATAAGATCCGGATAATATATATTTATATATACGTAATTTATTTTTTAAAAGTAAAATTTAGCTATTTTATTGTGCATTTAATAATATTATTTGGATTCCCAATTAAACTTATAGCTGTATTTTAGCAGGTTTGACTTGGTATATTCCTTAGGTTATAGTTAACTACGTTTTTTTACATTCCATAATCTAGGTAAATTATATTTTTAAAGAATAAATTAGCTAATTAACCGGTCATTTACAAATAATAATTGGTTACTAATTATACAAGATCCGGATAATATGTTTAAATTCCCCAAAAATTAGGAGTGAAACTATTTTTCTTGGTTTATTATTAATTACAATTTTTATACAATCCATAGTCAACGTAAACTAATTTTCTAAAGAGAAATTCGGCTAATTAATTGGCCATTTAAAAGCATTGATTGAATTCCAATTTAACTAATACATATACTTTAGCCAAGTTTTACTTAGTTTTTTTTTTTAATGTTTTTAAAAGTACTTTTGTATCTTATTTGAGAGTGTCCTTGGTCTCATTTAATTCCAATTGTCACTAATGATCTATTTGGTCCGCATTCTACTTCTTCGAATTCGGTCCCAAAGTTTTGATTTCATTTTTTAAATATAAAGTTTATGATATATATATATATATATATATATATATATTTATATATGGTTTTGATATGGAGACCACAGTTGAGTTCCTTATGGAGCTCAACTGCTTAGTTGGACATCCACATCATCAATTTAGATAATTAGTGTATTTAGCATGAATTATATTAATTAATGAAACAAATTAATATCCCTCAAATCTCTCCAATCAATATAATCAATTCATTTATCTATATCGTTCAATTTTTCAACTAATCTCTCCCCCCCCCAATAAAAATTCAAATTCAAATAATAATAATTATTATTATTCGAAAGCAAGTTTTTTTTAATCGGTTGATTGTGTCGTGTGAAATACAAATTAAGATGTATGGATTTTTAACTCATGTATAAATTAAATTATGATCCTACCATTTTACTAAAATTTAGATAATTTTAAATTACAACTAATTTACCATTATAGTATTAATTTTTTTATAATGTTTAACTAAAAAGGAAAATTCAGGTTCCAACGATGTTGTACGAGCAAAAAAATATATTCTCATTAAATCTAAAAAGCATAAGGATGATGTTTCTTTTAAGGCAAAAACTTGTATGAGACCGTCTCATAATATGAGACCGATCAAATTAAAAAAAGTGATAGGGTTATAATTAAATGTGATAGTATTTTTAAAGAAAAGTGATAAGTCACTTTTAACAAATATATTATCACTTTTTGTTTAAACTTTATCACTTTTTAAAAGTGACAACTTTTTAATTAATAAGTGACACGTTTTAAATTAAAAGTGGATCAAATATTATTGGTCTCATACTATGAGACGGTCTCACACAAGACTTACTCTTCTTTTAATTTTTTTATAAATTAGAGTACTTTTATCTTATCTTACTTAATTAGTTATAATTAGAGTATGTATAGAGTGAAATTAGTTCATACATGAATTATTGAAGGGTATTAGTTATTTTCACTAAAGAGTATTAGTTGTCCATACTGAAAAGTCTTAGTTTATTTTCAGTAAAAAAAAAATATATAAACTTTAGCCAAGTTTGACTTGGTATTTTTTTTAAATTTATTTGAAAGTATCCTTGGTTTCTTAATTGAAAATATACTTTATCTCATTTAATTGCTCTGGACACTCATGATCTACATGGTAATTGAGGATAATTGCCTACTAAATTGCATACATGAGTTACTTTAATGATAAATTATAGGGTATGACTTATTGTATACATATCAATTCATAGTTTTGAAAGTATTGGTGATGGATTAGAAGCATAATTAAACTTAATGTGGTATTATATATTTTAATCATAAAATATTACTATCGAAAGTATGTTGTAAAATTAAATTGTTTCATATATGAACCACTTTATAATAATTTTTAGATACACTTTATTTTAGCCAGTTAATGTTCTTTAATTAAAAAATTAATACTTTTTATAACCATTAACTAAATTGGTTACAAGGGTAAAATTATTATTTTAGGACATTACCTTATGAGTTTTTTAAAATTGTCTTTGAGGGCTCGTAAATTTGAGACAATATCTTTACAAAATTTCTCCGTTGATTGGTTAATTTATGCGTGTATTTGTGGCTCTGTGATTAGTTGCTTATGTTGAAAAAGAATATGAGGTTGGAGGTCGGAAGTACATCTTCTAATTCAAGCAACAGTGGAACTGTTGAATTTTCAGATTGGATATTGAAAGTTGAGGATGACAAGCTCGGTCGCGGTAGTGATGGTTTTTTGGATATTGAGATTCCACTTGAAAATCTCATATGTGATGGGGTTGATCCTATTATGGCTATCACTCGAAGTATCATTCGTCCGTTGAGAACAATCTACGTACGCATAAATATTTTGAAGATAGAACAATTCTTGTGCCCATGCATCGTGATGTAGATTGTATCAATGCGAAGATCCTCTCCATTATTCATGGGGAAACGAAGGTTTATTTGAGCTGCCACAGAGTGTAAATTGGAGTTTCGTCCTGGAGGTAATGGAGAGCTGGTTTTAGTGGATTTTTTTTAACTCTGTCAAGTGTTGTGGTATGCCTAGCCATAGATTGGTATTAAGGGAAAGTGTTACTATTGTTCTTGTTGATGGACGAACAATGGAGTAGTTGATAAACAAAATAGTTTTCATTAAGATTTGATAACAGGATAATAAAGGAAAGAAGCTAACAGCTTTGTGGAGCTAGCAGCTTTGTAAAGCGAACAGCTTTGCAGGACTGCTCTAATATGGTAAGCAAGATATTTAGGCGAGCAGCCTTGCAAAGAACAGTTGTGCAAGCAACTCAAGCCAAGATCAATTTGGGCGAACAGATTCGTAATGGAGCGAGCAACATTGTAAAGTAAGCCCAAGCAAGGAGCGAACAACTCAGAACGCAAAGGATCACATCCAAAGAAGACGTACAAGCGAGCAGCCGGTCACCGTCGAGAGCATCTCAATAATGCCAAAGACCAAGTACAACATGGGGAATTCCAAGAGTCACTAGCTTAGATATGGTCCAAATGTCCTAACACTTGGCACCCATCCAATGAGCAATAGTGTAGATGTTGTACAAGTGTCCTAACACTTGGCAAAGATCCAATGGTTAAGCCACCAAGATGGTGACACATGGCCACTTTGTATGTCTATAAATACTCCCTTCATGTACATGAAAAGGAGGAGAACAATTCAATAATATAGCTAAACTCTTGCAAAATTATTCCTTGAGCATTACTTAGCCAAATTTCATGATTTCTTGATCTTGTTTGGTGATCTTAACTAGGGAAAACAGCCACTAATCATCTTGGTTACTAAAAGGTCATCAACAATTGGCGCTAGAAGGAGGGTTCGAACCTTCGATTTATAAAAATTTGAAGAAAGTTTGAAGACTTCCACCGGAATCTGCATAATCTCGCCGGAATCCGGGAAGAGGCTGCCGGAAGACAAGAGTGCACATTCTTAGGACAAAGATTTACAACACTTTAAGGGTTTTAATGCATGTGTGCATGAACTAGGGTTTTCAAACCTTCATAATCACACACAAGGCTAGTAACCCTTGGAAAAGGTGTTTGCAAGAACAAGATTACCTCATCCATTTGCTCATTTACCCACATTTCGATAGTCAAAATGGTTAGATCGCAAGAAGAATGACATTCGAGTATATCTCCGAGTCGTAAACCGAGGACTAGGGTTTCGTCTACTGAAGGACATGCACGGACAGTGAGGGCAACTTCGTAGAGGAATATACAAGTCACTATTGACACGATTCCACCGGAAGTTAAAGCTCTTGCTCAAAACCCCGAAGAACTAGCAAAAACCATTGCTGTCCTTCAATCCTTGCAAAATCGACAAGCAGCAGGACCATCAAGAGCACCTGTGACGACCAAACGAGCAGGCGAGCAGGAGCGTACGGGCTAACAAAGAAGTAAACTGAGAGAAGATGCACGTCGAGACGAGGCTGACAGCGAGGAAGTCCGTAGAAATAAAGGAAAAGCTCCATTAAGCGAGCGTCTAGGAAGTCGAGGGGAATCATCACCAAGTCGAGCAGAGGAGTCAAGCAAAAGTACTTCCCGAACAAGTGCTTTGGAGAGACTGGGTACAAGGAACGTAAATAGGAGGGAGCCATCCCGAAGGAACGAGGAGCGATCACGCCATCCTGCTCGCCCATCGGTGCATGACCGAATCAGGAGGTCGGCTTTTGGCCGACTAGGGCCGAATGGAGCTAGCAATGTTGCTAGGAAGACTACTCAGGAGAAACGTCCCGTAGGCAAGGGACTGCATCGTGAAGAGGTCACTGACCCCAATCACGATGAACAGCCTTCCATCGGGAGAACTCCCCCAAGCGAACTGCAGGAGATGAAAAAAGTAATTGAAGAATTACAAAAACAGCTAGAATCCCAGGGAGGTGTCAGATCAACTTCTCTCCCGTCCTCACCGTTATCCTCGTCAATTCTCAATGCACCAATCCAGAAGAAAATACAATTTCCGGCCATCAACCTGTACGAAGGAACTTCAGACCCTCGTATCCATACAACAAAGTATTCGGCCTTCATGATCTCGGTAGGGGCAACGGATGCCACGCAATGTCGAAATTTCCCACTCACCCTTGGAGATGGCCCACACAGATGGTTTTCGACACTGACTCCCGGATCCATTAACTTTTTTACCCAGTTGAGCAAGGAGTTTTTGTCTCACTTTTCAACCGCTGGATCTTACTTGACCCACAGGCACCGATTGGCAGACATTAGACAAGGAGACGAGGAGTCAGACAAACAATTTCTAGAGAGGTTTGATAAGGTTTTGCTGGAAGGCGAAATGGTGAGTGAGGATACAAAGATAGTTGCAATAATGGCCGGGCTGAAGAAAGGAACTGATCTGTGGAAGGAGATGCATTTAACCTGTCCAAAAACATACACAGAATTCAGACACAAAGCTGGAATCCACGTATCGATGCAGAAGGCCCTACACAGGGAGATGTGAGACAAAACTGATCCAAAAAAGTTTGGCAAGAAGTCGGGAGGAAGTGATTACAAGGCTCCGAGGAACATAAAGTCGTTCAATGAGGGAGCTGATTTGAAAGAAAAGTTGAACCAAGTCCTTACCATGTCTGTGGACGCTGTGTACAACAACGTTAAAGACAGGGAAATGTTGGCAGAGCCACGGAGGATAAGGCAAGAGAGAGGAAAACTGAACCCGAACAAATACTGTGCTTATCATCAGAACATTGGCCACTTCACGAGCGAGTGCCGAGATCTGTTGAAACAGTTGTGGAGGTTCTATGAGGAAGGAAAGTTGTCCGAATTCGTGAAGAGGGAACCAGGTAAAAGGCCAAGGGCACCAGAACCGTCCAGTTCGGATGACGGGGACAGTGATGACCAACCAAGCAAAGCAGGTAAGAGAGGAAGGAAGGTCCCAGCAGCCCCAGCAAGGCATATCCCGGAAATCCTAATGCTGGAACCCACTGGACCAGTAGGTGGTTGTTCTGATGGGAGACCACCTATGTCAAAAAGAAAGAGGAAAGCGGAACTGAGAGCAGTGTATCAAGTGATGGAAGTAGGCGCGAATCCATCGACCAAACGAACGGGGGACCTGACTTTCTCAGAAAAAGACTTAGACGGAGTACATACTCCCCACAATGACTCATTGGTCATTTGTGCCAATATCATGGGGACAAAAGTGCACCGTCTACTTGTCGATACTGGTTCCTATACGAACATCCTTTTCAAGAGCACGGTGGACCAGCTAGGAGATTGCGCTGAGTACATCAAAGTCTGTGATCACAAGATTGTAGGATTCGGGAATGCTGTGACCACCCCGCTAGGAATGGTTACGTTGGCAGTTGAGCTTGTATCGGTCGAGGACCCGGAGAGGAAAATGAATAGAATGGTAGACTTCCTGGTTGTAGACCAACAGTCCACCTATAACGGGTTCCTCGGCCGTCCTTTCTTGCATGAATTCAAAGCAGCTGTTTCAACGTACTATTATTGTTTAAAATTCCCAACAAAGAAGGGTGCAGGTACAGTCAAAGAAGACCAGAAGAAGGCTCGTGCGTGTCTTTTGCAGATACAGTTGCAGGATCATCAAGTCAACATGACAGACAGGTGCTCAAATAAGGACGGAGACGATAGCGAGGCCATGACTTCTATCGACACTGAAATAATGGAAGACAACGAGCAGCTTTGCACAGACGAACAGCCGCGCATCGGCGAGCAACTGTGCGCAAACGAACAGCCGCGCATTGACGAGCAGCTGTGTGTAGGCGCACAGTTGGGCGAAGACGAGCAGAAACGCGAGGACGAGCAGGTTGTCCAAACAAGAGATAGAGAAGCTGCTCGCCCAGCGAACGTTGATGCAGAGGATATCGAGCCACGGATGGGAGCAGAACCGATGGAGACCGAAGATGAGCCAAAGGCAGAAGGGCCCATTATTGACACCAGATGGAAAGGCCAGAAATGAAGGGCTACCCCGGTTGAAGAGTTGGAAACTGTAAGAGTCGACCCGAACCAAGAGGGCTTAGAACTCTTCATAAGGTCCGAGCTACCAGAGCCGTACAGGACCAACATGATTGAGTTTCTTAAAGCAAACCTCGATGTGTTCGCATGGTCGCACGCAGACATGGTGGGCATCAGCCCCAAACATGCCTGACACAGACTCAACATCGACCCGAGGAAAAAGCCAGTCCATCAGAAAAGGAGAAAATTTGGGCCCGACAAATACGAGGCGCTTGACGTGGAGGTTAAAAAGCTGCTGGATAACGACCTAATCAAACAAGCGTTATGCCCGCAATGGGTGGCGAATCCAGTGTTGGTTAGAAAAGCGACTGGAGCATGGAGACTTTGCATCGACTTCACAGATCTTAACGCCGCTTGCCCAAAAGACAACTTCCCGTTGCCTCATATTGACCAGCTAGTTGATAGCACCGCCGGACATGAGCTGCTAACGTTCTTGGATGCATTCGCAGGATATCATCAAATCGCGATGCATCCCGATGATCAAGAGCACACAACGTTCTACACCAACAAAAACTTGCTATGCTGGAAGAGAATGCCATTTGGGCTAATCAACGCTGGAGCTACATATCAGAGACTGGTTAACAAGATGTTTGATGATCACATTGGGAAGACGATGGAGGTATATGTGGATGACATCGTTGTCAAGAGCTCAAAAAAGGAAGATCACTTACAGCACCTGGCTCAAACATTTGAGATACTTCGGACCTACAGTATGAAGCTGAATCCCAAGAAAAGCAGTTTCGGAGTCCATTCTGGGAAATTCTTGGGACATCTGGTTAGTCAGCGTGGAATTGAAGCAAATCCCGTAAAAGTGAAAGCGATCATGGAGATGCAACCACCCAGATCAGTTAAAGAAGTCCAACGGCTAACCGGATGCCTAGCAGCTCTGAACAGGTTCGTTTCAAGATCCGGAGATAAGTGCAGACCGTTCTTCGAAGTAATCAAGAAGGGAAAATTTCAATGGACAGACGCCTGTCAACAAGCGTTCGAGCAGCTGAAAGAGTACCTCAGTGATACAAAAATTCTTGCCAAGCCAATCCCAGGGGAAAAGTTATACTTGTACTTGGCGGCTTCAGAGGTAGCAACCAGTTCAGTGCTCGTTCGAGCAGAAGGAAAGTTCCACCTGCCCATTTACTATGTAAGTCATGCCTTGCACGAAGCAGAACTCAGATATTCACCAACAGAAAAGCTAGCATATGCGCTGGTGATGAGCGTCAGGAAACTTCATCCATATTTTTTCGACCACCAGGTGGAAGTGTTGACAACGTTCCCGCTCAAGCAAATACTGCACAGACCCGATGCGGCTGGTCGGCTCCTAAAGTGGTCCTTGGAAATCAGTCAGTTCGGGATTTCATATGCTCCTCGAACAGCGATCAAGGGTCAAGCCTTAGCAGACTTTATAGTCGAACTGACTTTCCCCCAAGATCCAATGAGAGGACATAGCCACCTCTGGCACATGTATGTTGACGGATCATCAACTAATACAGCATCGGGGGCAGGTATAGTCTTGATAAGCCCAGATAGGCAAGTTTTTACTTCAGCTGTTCGATTCGAGTTCATGGCGACGAACAACGAAGCAGAGTACGAAGCTGTGATCTTTGGGTTACGCCTAGCATTAGCAGTTGGAGTACGAAGGTTGCAAATCTTTGGAGATTCGCAATTGATCGTCAACCAGGTCCGAGGAGAATATGAAGCAAGAGATGAAGACATGGCTTTGTATCAAAAAATTGTTGCTCACTTGGCCTCCTTGTTCGAACAAATATACATTGAACAGATACCAAGAGACAATAATGCTCAAGCAGATGCATTAGCCAGGCTAGCAACCAGCACCGGACCAGCAGAATTGTCGGAGGTAACGCTAACAAGAATGTCCAAACCATCAACCGAAGATTACAAAATCTATCAAGTCAACGAAGATTTCGAAGAAGACGACTGAAGGATACCAATCATTGAGTATTTGCAAAACGATAAAAAGCCAGACAACCCGTCTGAAGCTAACAAGTTGATCAAGAGAGCAGCAAGATACACTATGATGGATGGACAGTTGTACAAGAGAGGAATTTCACTCCCACTTTTGAAATGCTTGGCTAGGGGGCAAGGGCAAGCAGTACTGAAAGAAATTCATGAAGGCATATGCGGAAATCACGCTGGAGGACGAGCATTAGCGTATAAGACCATAAGACAAGGGTATTACTGGCCGACCCTCCTCCAGGACGCAATCAAAGTTGCCCGAACTTGTCACAGGTGTCAGTTGTTCGCCCCGAACATCCACAAGCCCCCGCACGAACTAATCTCTGTCAATAGTCCGTGGCCATTTGCGAAGTGGGGAATTGACCTCATCGGGCCTTTTCCGCCAGGAAAAGGGAATGTTCGATTTGTAGTAGTGGCAGTATACTATTACACGAAGTGGGCTGAGGCAGAAGCGCTTGTGCGAATCACACAGGAGAAAATGATCAACTTTATATGGAGAAACCTCAAGCGATCGTGACAGATAACGGAAAACAATTTGAAGGAAAAAAGATAAGAGATTTTTGTGAAAAGTGGGGAATGAAGAAACATTTTTCAACACCGTACCACCCCCAATCAAACGGCCAAGTAGAAGCAGTGAACAAAATAATCAAACATATTTTGAAAATTCGCTTAGCCGACAAACAGGGGAAGTGGTCGGAAGAGCTACCAGAAGTGTTATGGGCATACCGAGTATCTCACAGAACAAGCACAGGCGAAACACCATTCACAATGGCATTCGGGACGGAAGCAGTAATACCGGTTGAGTTAAAAGTCCCGACAAAACGAACAGCTGCGTTCGACGAAGAAGCAAACAACTCTGCAATGGCAGCAGAGTTGGACTTACTTGAGGAAAAAAGAATAACAACAGAATTGAAAAATGCAATTTACAAGAGAAGAGCAGCGAAGTACTACAATTCTCAAGTAAAAGCAAGAGAATTCGAAATTGGGGACTTAGTACTTCGAAAAGTTTTAATACCACCAGGAGTATTCGGCCCGACTTGGGAGGGCCCATACAAGGTGACGAATAAGTGGCACAACGGCACATACGACCTTGAAGACATGGAAGGCAAGTCGTCCCAATACTCCTGGAATACAACTTTACTCAAGAAGTACTACCAATGAAGTCATGTAAGTCTTAGAAAGTTTGTAAATAGATCCTTTGTAATTTTTGAAATTTTGCGCAAGTTTATAAGCGAGCAGATTTGCATTTATCTTACTAGGCGAGCAGAATTGCATTTATCTTTTGTCTTGCTGAATTTTAGTTTTTGAGCCTTAAGTCCAAATTACTTAGTTGCTCGCCCAAAAATTTGCAAAATACAAGTCTGTTATAAGACGAATAAGAGAGCTTATTAAAAGCAAAAATAAGGCTAAGTCCATAACGGACCAATAGCCCGCATTAATGCAAGGCCAAGTCCACAAGTGACCAAAATGGCCCAAACAACTAAAGGTCAAGTTCTATAAGAACCAAGTGACCAACTTAAAATTTGACTAAGTGTTTACCTTAAGAAAAAGGAACACTTAGAAACTAAGTCATAAGCAAAAGAAAGAGGCGAGCAATTAAGTAAGACAAACAAAGAGGCACAAATTTGTAGATGTGCAAAAATTTTCATTTCTTTAAGTCAAAAGATGTTTACAATAGGAATAAAAAATACAGAAAGAGTGTACATCCTATTGTGAATAAGAAACTAAGTCTTCAAGAGGGAGGTGGAGGAGGAGCATCTGCAGTTCTGGTCGCCTGGGCACTCGGCTGCTCGCCTGGGGCACTTGTGCCAGCCCCATCTAGTGGTGTTAGAGGAAGAGACGCCAACCCTTCAAAGACCTCATCAGTGGCCGCCGCGCTGGTCGTCGCTGGAGCAGGGTCAGGCTGGCCGCCATAAGTAGGGGCGGCGATGTCAACCTCCTCGCCAAATACATCTAGAGGGAAGCCAAGGTCGGCTAAGTCAGAGACGAACAAAGTTGAACCAGGAGCAGGAGGGTAGTTCTTCACGTACTCGATGAAATCCGCCTTCACCGCGCCACGAATATCTTGATTATGATCGTGGGCGAAGTGGACGGACCTCAAACATTCGGCAAAGGCACAAATGTACCCAAAGTTGGTCTTATCCAACACCTCCTGCTCGTGGACTTCATAGTCAATCATGTTTTTGCGCTCTTCCTCCAATCTTTTGATGTGCTCCTCGGCAACTAGCAGGCGAGCAGCTAAGTCTGCTCGCTCCTTTTCAGCCCTTTCGGCTCTCAGATCTGAAGTTTGAACCTCCAACATCATCTTTTGAGCCTTGTCCAAGGCACTCTGCTCGCCGGCCAAGGAGGCCTCCATTTTACTCTCCATCAAGGCCAGCTCCTTAGCATGCTCGGCCTTGCACTCTTTGATGGCAGAGGCTCTCTCTTCATCCATCTTCTCCACGCGACGGCCCAAGTCGCGGTTTGTTCGCTCAAGATCCAGGACCTGGTCGAGCAGCATCTGAGACTGGACCAACTGGTAGCTAGCATTGTACGCCACCAGGCGAACATTATCGCTGGCGGATTGGCCACCAACAAGGGTGTTCGCCGATTTCGTCCAGGCCCTTGAGACCATCTCAGTAGCCCGGCGAACAGGGAGATCCGGGATGTCACGGAGCGAGGAGGGGGCATTTTTAACCACAGAGAGGTGGTGGAGTGTTGTCCCTCGGCCGGGGTAGAGTGTTGGGTTATACCTGACGAACAAAAATAAATGTTAGTGAGCGAGCAGCATGGAACTAAGCGGCGAACAATAAGAAAGTCGGGGACGATTAACTTACTCCTTGATTTTCACCGGATCCCAACCCAAGTAAGAAGTGTCCTTGGGATTGTCCCCTGTCTTGGTCGCCACCAAACTGGCGACCACCTGTTGTTCGTCCACTACCTCCATCGAGGTAGAATTCGAAGTAGGGGATCTTGGAGCAATGTTGCTCGCTTCTCCAGCAGTCTTTGATCGCTTTAAGGCGCGATCCTCACCACGACTGCCGCGAGCATCGTCACCTCGTAGTTCTTTCCTTTTCTCCCTTTCCCGTTCCTTCTCCTTCTCCTTCCTTGCATCCCGCGGGGAGGAGGTAGTTTTGGCCACAGGCTTGCGGCGACCAGCTCCGGCGGCTGAGCGACCAGTGGGGTTCTCCCCTGCCCGGAGGCGCATGATGGCAAGGGGAGGGTCCATCTTCCTTCTTGAAGCGTCGGCCATTTGCTTGACTCGTCTGGCGAGCAAGTAATATGACTCGGGCACAGCCGGGATGGCAACGGTGACTCGTTGATCTAACAAGAAAAAGACTAAGGGTCAGGCGAGCAAGAATGATTAGCGAGCAAGAATAAAAAAGTTACCTTCTGGGACGGCGGCTTGAGCTTCAAGGTGGTGAGGACTCGTAACCAAACCAGCAAGTTTGCGACAATGAGCCTTCGAGAGATGGTGTATGTCGCGACTAGCAACGTCGCGAAGAGAGATAATGGCTAAGGTGAAGAGAAATTCATCGCTGATATCGGGATGCCCCCACTTCAAATTTCTCGGACCTGCAAAACAACGGAAAGGATTAAAATTAGTCCTACTTATGAATTAGCAAGATAAAATTAGCCCTACGTTTGATTTTTCCAAAGCCTTCAGGTGACATGATGCGCGCCTGCCCGCCGGCGAATCCCTCAGTTGCTCGCCAATCTCCACCAATAAAAAGGAATTGGCAATGCCAACCCTTAATCTTATTGGGAACACCTTCAACGAGTTTCAATCCAGTCTTTGCTTTAGCGTAATACCAACCAGCACCGTCCTCGGAGATAGTTAAGGCATAAAGAAGCTCCGCGGTTGTTATTTTATTTTTGTAACCCTCAAGACCAAAAAGTGTCATGAAGGCTAGAAGAGTGCTCCAACCGTTTGGGGTGATTTGAGTGATCGCCAGATTCATGTCGAGCTAGAACCGGCTAATGAGCGGATGAACGGGGAGCGGGAAACCCGTGTTTAACACATCCAAGTTGATCGCCGTGCAGCCAGGAGGGGGGCGATCAGCAGTCTCTCCTTTCTTCGGCACATACATGAAAATATCGTAGAGGATCTTGTACGTTTCGCGGATGCTCGCCAGATCATCCTCAATAACAACACTGGCAACCTTGCTCGCTGCATAGTCCCCATCCTGAGCCTTCATAATTACCCTCGATGTGGGGGCAAAAGTCTTCGAGTAGCGAGCAGAGTAGTCCGCCCACTCGTTGTCACGAACAACTCCTTCCGGGATTCGAGATTCAGGTGTAGTTTGAGAGAGAGGAAAATTGATTTCCCTTAAAAACTCCCAAGTGAGCGTGTGACCTCCCTGCTCGCCACCTCGCTGCTCGCCAGCAGTGTCAGCTTGATCGCCCTCAAGGTCAATTGAACCCTCTATCTCCGCGGCCACTGCTGCAGAATCTTCTCCAAGGTCAGAAGATGTTTCAGGTTCGCGAGCAAGAGAGTGAATCTCTTCTTGATCGCCAGAGCGGTCAGCGGCGAACATCTCTACCGAGCGAACAACGGAGCTCGCGTCTGAGTCCACGCCTTCATCCATCAATAATGTGCGCGGGTTGTTCGCTAGCACTTGGCGAACAGATCTGCGCGGAGGAGATGGGTCTACGGGTCTTTTCTCCGGGTTTCGCCCGGGTCCAGATTGAGAGGAGCTTGAGGGGGAAAACTCCATTTGAAATAAAAATGGAGGAATTTGGCGAGTTATGGGATAGGTATATGAACAAAAATGCCAGTAGAGGAGCTACGGCGGCGGAGGTACCAACAGATGGGCGGCGCAACGGCGGCGAACGGCCGGAATTACACTCACAGTCGCAAGAAAAGTGCAAGAAATTACGAAATTAAGAGAAGAAAAAGGAATGTAAGATAAATTACCTTCGAGAAATCCAAAATCAAGAGCAATTACAAAGGAATCCGGATGCAAGAATCACAAAGAAGGAGAGCTTTGAAATGATTATCAATGGCGGAAATGTGAGAATCGAAAGAAGAAAGAAAGAAATGAAGGAGAAGTCACATATTTATAAGGATGGAATGGGGCGAAAATGCAATTTTCCTAAAATTCTGTAGGCCCCTATGGGCAAATTGGGGGTCGCGCGTGACTGACGCGATGCCTCGCGTTCCGTGCCTCGGGAATCCAATCGTCGCGACACGGAAAGGCGTTCGCTACTGGTCGCGTGCGTGAGCTCCCATGCTCGTCTGTTCGCCCAACTGTTCGGATGCTCGCCCTTGTAAACATCCATGTTCCATTCTTGCTCGCCCAATTTTCAAGGAATTATAGCTTGGTCCCAATTGATCAATCCATGCCCAACATGAGACCAAGCTAGGGGGCAATTGTTGATGGGCGAACAATGGAGTAGTTGATAAACAAAATAGTTTTCATTAAGATTTGATAACAGGATAATAAAGGAAAGAAGCTAACAGCTTTGTGGAGCTAGCAGCTTTGTAAAGCGAACAACTTTGCAGGACTGCTCTAATATGGTAAGCAAGATATTTAGGCGAGCAGCCTTGCAAAGAACAGCTGTGCAAGCAACTCAAGCCAAGATCAATTTGGGCGAACAGATTCATAATGGAGCGAGCAACATTGTAAAGTAAGCCCAAGCAAGGAGCGAACAGCTCAGAACGCAAAGGATCACATCCAAAGAAGACGTACAAGCGAGCAGCCGGTCACCGTCGAGAGCTTCTCAATAATGTCAAAGACCAAGTACAACATGGGGAATTTCAAGAGTCACTAGCTTAGATATGGTCCAAATGTCCTAACACTTGGCACCCATCCAATGAGCAATAGTGTAGATGTTGTACAAGTGTCCTAACACTTGGCAAAGATCCAATGGTTAAGCCACCAAGATGGTGACACATGGCCACTTTGTATGTCTATAAATACTCCCTTCATGTACATGAAAAGGAGGAGAACAATTCAATAATATAGCTAAACTCTTGCAAAATTATTCCTTGAGCATTACTTAGCCAAATTTTATGATTTCTTGATCTTGTTTGGTGATCTTAACTAGGGAAAACAGCCACTAATCATCTTGGTTACTAAAAGGTCATCAACAGTTCTCTTGAGGAATGTTGATCAAATATCTGGGTTGTGTAATGGGACGAGACTGATCAAGTCAACTCTCAACTCTTCACTGAAGTGGTTATAGTTAGAATATATTTTTTGAAAAAGTTCCATACTTTTCTCCATTATAATTGACCTTTTTTTTTGTATCTCAATCTTGCTTTTCTTAAAATATATTAGTTAGAAGAGAAAAATTGTTATTTTAGGACTTTACCTTGTGAGTGTTTGTAAAATTAGGACACTATCTTTACGGGCTTGCCAAAATGAGACAATATATTTAGGAATTTGCAAAACTGAGGCAGTATCTTTACAAAGCTGCAAAAGTAAGACCCTATCTTTTAAATTTGGCCAACTGGGCATATCGTAATTGGGCTTTGTTTGACCCACATTTTATAAAATTTGGCGTAAATTTGCCCAACATAAAAAATAGTGTTCTTATTTTGCAAGATTGTAAGATAATGTTTTAATTTTATTAGCCCATAAAGATAGTTTCATATATTTGTAAGCTCGGAAATATAGTGTCTTAATTTTGCAATCTCTCATAAGATAATGTCCTAATTTTTTTTTCTTGCGTATAGGAATTAATTTATGATAAGTTATAATGTATGAGTTACTCTATACATATCAATTTGTAGTTTAAACAATATTGGTGATAAATTAGAAACATAATGCATTAATTACTTAGATATTACATACTTTAATAAAAAAAAAACTTCTATTGAGAGTATATTTTATAATTACAGGGTGCGGATATTTGAACCTATTTTTTTTATAAACAAATCCACCTTTATTTTAACCCACTTTCAACTTTAAAAAATATAAACAAACACACCATATACTACCAATTATACCCCTCTTCCCTAAAAAAAAGGAAAAAGATATTTACACCCACAGTTTTTTACGGTTAACATTTTAAACTCCAGCGCGGCGCTAGAACTCTTGATCCCAACCTATCATGATCAATGAAAATAATAGTTAGCTTTTTTTCATTCGCTTCATTCCATCATCTTGACCGGAATATTATAGATTTTTCACCATCTTGACCGAAATATTTATAAATTTTCCACCATCTTGACCGAAATATTTACAAAATTTTCACCACTTTGGTTGAAATTTTAAAGATACCAGTGTTGTAATCTAAGGTACCATGGTCGCAATTTTTTTACATAAACCAACAAAATCATGATAAAATACCCTACAAGAGAACTATAAAATTACAAGAAAATTGAGGAAAACATACATTTTTATGGGAATATATTACGTCCACCGTAACTTTTGTTTCACCTCGAAGAAAATATCAATTTACTGCCTAAAAATGGTGGGGCCAACGTGTATTTACTACCAGTGTAAAAAATGAGGGTTTATGCATAAAATTACATGCATACGACAGTTGTGCGTTGTTCTCTGTGATGAAAAAGAAGTGAGTGTATTTTACTTATTAAGGATATTTTAGACATTTATATTTTAGTAAAATTATACATAAAATAATGGTGGGTTTGTTTATAAAAAAGTGGGTTCAAATATCCGCGGCCATAATTAAATTGTTTTATATATATACTACTTTATAATTATTATTTGACACACATTACTTTAACCGGTTATTTAAAAGGCTTATTTTAAAAAAATGAATGGTACTATAATGTCTGATAGATTAATTAATTATGGTTTTGATTTATACAAAACATCAACTAGAGATCGAGTCAACTCTCTCAAGTCTTCTCTGAAGCGGTTATCATAAGAATTTTTTTTAAAGTTCAATATTTTTCTCCATTGAATTGACCTTATTTTTTGGTTTCTCAATCTTGATTTTCTTAAATATATTGGTTATAAGCGATTTTTTTTTTCTAGAACACTATCTTATGAGTGTTTGTAAAATCAAGACATTATCTTTACGGGCTTGCAAAATTAATACAATATTTTTACGAACTTACAAAATTAGCCAATATCATTACAAACTTGCAAAACTAGGATACTATCTTTTAATTTTAGCCAATTTAGGTTTTTTTTATAAAATTCGGTCAAATGGGAATATTATAATCGGGATTCATTTGACCCACATTTTATAAAATTTGACACACATTACTTTAAACAAATAATGTTCTTTAAGTAAATGATTAATACTCTTCGTTGCCGTCAATCAAATTAGTTATAAGGCAAAAATTATTATTTTAGGACACTATCTTATGAGTGTTTGTAGAATAAGACACTATTTTTATTGGCTTGCAAAAATAATAAAAAATATATATTGAAACCCGCGACACTCGCGGGTTTACAACTAGTATAATATATATTGGCATATTTGAAGCACAACCAGAAATCACCCTTCTCTTTTAATTTGTGGATCTTAACCATTCAAATTATTTTTCAATCTTCCACAATTATTCAAACTTTCAATACTATTACCCTCCATTCCAAAATCTCAATATTATATAAAAAAATTTTTTATCCATATTTAAATCAAATTTCTATGTCCAATCAAGTCCAAACATCACATAATATTAAAAAGGTAAAATTGTAGATTAGCGTGTGAAATAAAATGTAATCTGATCTTAGTATCTTGTTAGTGAAGAATGAAGATAATGTATATGACAAAAATCAAAAGATTTTCCTTTTATCAGCACAAGAGCATAATTTGTATGAAGAAGCTAAAAAAGAAACATCTATTCAATGACATATTTTTTAAATGATTTAATAAAAATGAAAGTAAAAGGATTGTTGCTTATAAGGAAAAAAAAAGGTTAATTAGAAAAAAAATATTACAAACTTTGTAATCTTTATCAATTACAATATGGATTTTTAAAATTTGCAATTTGATGCAGGAACTTATTTATTATTGCCATTTAATACATAATGTAGATTTTTGGCGGTATGTACTCTTATATGGCAGTCAGAGTTGACACTAAAGACGCGTCACACGCTAAATCTGCAATTTTTTTTTTTAACATTTCATAAAGTTCCTTTACAAAATATTGCTCAAGCACGTTTAATAATGAATCATAAATATTGGTGTTGCTAGTTTATATAGAAAAAATGTTTCACATCATACAAACTTGTATAAATACTATAATTTTTTTTTTACTATCTTTCACTATTATTAAACCGTGTTTGAGCAATGTTTTATAAAAAAAAATGCCCTGAAAAAAAATATCTTGTAAATTTGATATTTCATGTAGCGTGTGACATATTTTTTTGTGGCGGCTTCGGCTGCCACACAACATTAGTATCGCCGAAAATTTATATCATGTACAAAGTATTCCTGAAAATTTATATCATATATTGAATTGCAATAATATATTAGTTCGTGCATCGAATTACAAACTTTAAAAATTTATATTGTAATTAATAAAGACTATAGAGTTAGTAGATTTTATTGCAATTAAGCCAAAAAGGTGGAAAAAAAAAAACAAAATGAGATAAAAAAAAAAGGTGATTTACAAATAGGTTCAAATGGTAGGCATTTATTGGCATTTAGTTCTATTTTGTACAAAAAAATACAATCTAGTTCAAAACCTATCCTACAAACCTATTAAACCCCCCACCCCTCCTTTTAAGTCCCATCTGCCATTTTGCTTTTCAAAATTGGTACACTTTATTCTTTTTTTAATGATTTTAAAATTTCAATATTCAATTTTTTTGTCCAAAATTTTGTTTAATATATTTAACTCAGGTTTTCTTTCGATGGTGCAATTTTAATTTTTTTTTGCACAGGGATTAACTACTGATAATTTCAATTTTTTATTAAGTGTGCATTTCCAATAATTCTTTGCACAGTCATAATTATTCATGTTTGTTAGAATTTTATTGAGTGCATTTTTAATAATATTTTGCACAGAATCTAAAAATAGAATTTCAATCTACATTGAATTGTTAATATTTAAAACTTCTACAATTACATATTTAAATTTGAAATTAACAAGATTATAACTAAAATTACATGTTTTTGCTTAAATGCAAAAAATTTAAAAAATTGCACACATTCTGTATCTTCAAATCTTCTTCTTCCTACATTTTCAAATCTTCTTCCTCTTTTTCTATCTTTTCCAGGTCCAACCTAAAAAATACACAGTCAAATCACCAACAAAATATACACAAATTATGCACTCACACAAACACATACCACCACAGCCATAGACTAACCAACCCACCCATCACAAAACTCGTTTTATTCCAGGGGGAATGAATATAAATTAGCTAGATGAGAGACAAATGAAACTCCCTCATGGATAATCTTTCCAGAAGGTGAATTTTCTCCGCTGGAAAATGCCAACTCCCTCAGGGATAATCTTTCCAGGACTCCAACAACTTCAAAACGTACTATTTCTTTTATGGAACTCCTTAGTACCATAAAAAATAGCATCAATGACCAAACACAGAAGCAAAACCCCACTAGAACCAGTATAAGGATTCAACATAATTATTTCCATTAAAACTCTATTTTTCCATTACTATACATAATTTTCATATTCTCATACATATTCTTCTTACATACAATTACACCCCACACATACCCATTTATTTTGGAGGACAAGAAAAATACCTACCTGAGAAGAATTCGACCGGAGGCATCTCAAGGTCCGTATCGACGCCCTATTTCACGAATTGAACAACCGAGCAGCAACATGTACGGTGGCGAAAACCATGTGCTCCGGCGAGCAGCAAATAGATGGCGGAAACCCTAGATCTAGTATCGCAACCACTAGATCTCAGACATAGAACCGCCCAACACACTATTTCTTGGATCTAATAGATCCACGACGGAGGTGCATATCTGGGACACGACGTGGCGGCAAAAAATTGTTGGATGAAGGCGGTCCACCCATCAACGGCGACTGCTGAGAGAGAGTGGTAGTGATGGATCAGTAGTGGCTAGGCGATGGTGGTGTGCGGCGTTAGATCTGTCCTGATCTGGACGGTGGGCGGCGCTACCTATGGGCTGAACGCGATGCGCGGCGTCGCTTGATTTTGAGGCGGTGGAAAATCGCTGGATGGAAGCGGTTGTAGTCGCTATCGCCTTGAGAGAGGAGGCTGGGGGATAAAGAGTCCGAGAGAAAGAGAGAGAGTCAGAGAGAGAGAAAAAATAAATGGGTGGGTGGGAGTATTGTTTTTTGGGCGCTGGGTTAGTAGGGTCAAGTAGGTAGGAGTATAGAGTGAACTAGGTTTTAAACCTATTTGTGATTTTAGAAAAGTTTTGAACTAAAGCTTAATAAAACACCTATAAGTATACCTATTTGTAATTATTTAAAAAAAAGGGGTAACTTGGGCCAAAGTAAAATGGAATAAGTGCCCAATATCCCCATTTTTCCGTTGGGCAGTGAGCACGGGAGTAAAAACCTACTCCATCCGTCCCACTATTATTTGCACACTTTCCTTATTCGTTTGTCCCAAAATTATTTACACACTCCAAAAAAAGGAAACATTGATTTGCGTGCACACTCACAATAATATACAAATATTTACCCATATGCCACTACTTTACTAAAAAAATTAATTTTCCTTAAAATGTAGGTGGGATGGAGGTAGTAAAATTGTTTCCCTCTCTTTTTAGTCTTTTCAGTTTTCCCTCCTCTCCTCTTCTTATTCATCTGTTTCTTTCATCCTTCTCTTGCTTTTTTTTCCCTCACAAAAACTCGCTCCAATCACTCCCACACATTCTCTATTTCCGGGCGGCAGCTAGGGTTTTACAGAAGAGAAGAGGAGAAGTGAACTAACCAAAAAGGTTTGGATAAATTACCTTGGTTGCAGAAATTGGGGATCAGGGTTTATGTTAGGTATTTATAGGGTTACGCAACCACCTGAGCTCCTTGGGATAATTAAATTCTAGGTTAAACTATCAATTCATTGGGTTTAAACCCCATCAATTTTCATATAGTGGCCTCTAATTTTAGTAAATGTGCAGATAAATTGATTGCGAATTGAAAAGAAAATGGAAACAGGGAGTTGAGGAGAGTTGGTGGAAGGAGCAAGCGAGCACAGGATTTCTTCTGAACTGAAGAGACTCGAGCGCGAAACTCGATAATGAGTCGCAACCGGTCAAACATCCAATCATCCAACCACGAGGCAAGTTCATTTTCTCACTGAATTTTCCTTGCTGTTCGTTGCACAGAAATTAAGTGTGAAAGCGAAAAAGCACGTTAGTTGTTGATCGCAGCATTTTCTATCTGAAAAGTAGCAGACACCATTGTTTTTCGGTTTTAGGTTATTTATGTGCATTCGTGATAGGTAGTTTACGGAAGTTGATTATATGGTTCCAAAAATGAACGATTATGTGTTTGTAGCACATGATAAATGAAGTATTTTCATACAAGGCTATGAACCTATGATGATTGATGACAATGTATCTAATACCACTTAAATCAGCAATTCCGATTGGCATATGATGATCATTTGAATGATTTTTCGTTGTCCTCGTGTCATCTTTATTTGGCTTTTGTTGTATGCAGCACTATATCAGCTTAAGAAAGAAATATGATCACAATTCTTGAGCAATGCCAAATGCTTGAGGATTCAGACGAGGCGTAACATACACCTGGAGAGGCGTGGCCTTCAAATTAGTGAGCCCGGGGCTCTCAGTCATGTCGATTTCCACTTCGTCAGGTCTGGAGAATTCATAGCAGTGCAGGAGGCTAGCCAGAGTGAAATGCACCATTTGAAGAGACAGTGAAGTTCCAGGACACGATCGCCTCCCAGAACCGAAAGGTATCAGTTCAAAGTTTTGGCCTCTTACATCAATGTCCTTGTGGCTTGTCAAGAATCTTTCGGGCCTAAATTGGATTGGGTTGGGCCATAGGTCTTCATCGCGCTGAATTTTCCAGATATTCACCATCAAACGCGTACCAGAAGACACATTGTAGCCTGCAGGGGAGATTGTGCAATCCTCCAATGATGAACGTAGACCGATGACTGGAGCTGGTGGGTACAGCCTTAAGGTTTCCTTCACAACTGCTTGGAGATATGTCAAGTTTCTGATGTCTGATTCTTCCACGTGTCGTTCTTTCGGGATGTGACGATCGATTTCTTCTTGAGCTTTGCATAATGCGTGTGGATTGTTGAGGAGAAGAGACAGAGCCCATGTTAGTGTAACCATCATTGTATCACTTCCTGCCAAGATCATATTCTGCCAAGAATAATCTGAAATTTAGTACTAATATTTTGCTATTTGATCTATTTTTTTAATAGAGTTGGGAAGTTACCAGGCAAGTGGATTTGCAGATAGTATCAGCATCAAAATCAGTAAGTTCGGTGTCTTCCATAAGTGTGAGCATCACATCCATGAAGTCTTGATCTGCTACTCTCACCCCCTCCCCTGCTATCCTGCTCCTCCTTTCCTTGTGCTCCTGCAGCCACTTCCCGATAAGAACATCGAGTTCTTTCGCCACTCTCTTCATGTTTTTCCGGTGGCTCTGCAAATCCAACCACCCTAACCATGGTATTGCGTCTTCCAATACAAACACCCCAAAATAGTAAAAAAAATCTCTCATCACTTGTTGATGGATTCTTTTTTCACTTCCAACAAATCGCTTTCCTCCCACCATTCTCACCGATGCATTTAGTGTAAGATCGCCAAACCACTGCTTCATATCCACAAGAATGTTAAGGTCTTGTTTGGATAATTGATAGAGTTCCTTCAACGAAGTACGCACCTCCGAAGCATGTACGTGGTACAACATCTCAATGCGGCGATGCGAGAAGAGCTCGAGGGTGGCTATCTTGCGCATCTGACGCCAGTATGGTCCATAAGGTGCGAAGCCGAACATGGAGCAGTCGTAACTGAGTATCCTTGTTGCGGTTGTTTTGGGCCTATCGGCGAAAGCCTTGTCGAGTGTGGTGAAACACTCTTTTGCTATTTCCAGGCTGCTCACAACCAGGTTTTCTTGAGAGCCTAACTTGACGGTGAAAACAGGGCCATGTTTATCTGCCATGGATCCAAGCGTCTTGTGCATCAGTTGGTTGCTATGAAACAGGTGGAGGTGGCCGATGATCGGCAGAGCGCCGGCGGCTCGTGGGGGTGGTCTGTTCTTGTTTAGGAATTGGTTAGAGTAGTAATAGTAATAGATAAGGAGAAAGAGTGCAGAGAGGGTGGAGAGTATAGTCAAAATTGACTGGATCATGGAATCCATTGCAGTACTGGTGGGGTAAGACGGGCAGCTTGTGTGGATATTAAAGAGAGTGAGAGACGAGGGGCAGTTGATTTGTGATTACAGTGTTAGTATTATGGCTTTATCTATTGTGGTCAATTAATGCTTATTCAGCCATTATATAATGTAAGTATATCCCAAGTAGCCTCACTACTTTATGTCGGGTGTAGATTTGGATTGTCCGACTAAAAAACACATCCAAAACTATCATACGTAATGTCGTCCTTAAATGATTATTAGTGCGCTCTTACAGCAAGGTTCAACTATATAGTATTATTCTCTCCGTCTATTAACCTTATTTTCTAGAACATTATAATTAGAATTAATTGAAAAAAAATGAATTAATTAAGTATTATGAGGATATTTTGGGACCTATTTATTTATTTGTAAGTTTTTTTTTTTTTTAAATGTGATTAAATTTGGTGGACAGGGTGTTTACTTTGTGTTGGACACATCCGGATGGGGGATGGATTTCCTCCCATCCCAGTCACTTTTTGGATTTGCACATCTCATCTTCCATCCAAATACACATCCACCTCTATTATACATTTACACCCCTAAAACTATCACTTCACAACTTTTTCTTACACCAACTTATCCTCTCTCCTACTTTTCTTACACCTAATCATTATCTCTCCTACTTTTTTTACACAAAATTATTATTTCACTAATTAACAATAATAAAATAATACATCATCATTACTCAAAAGTATTGATTTGACATAGAGTTCCATCCACCCCCACCACATTCAACACAAAGTAAATACAAATTTACTAATCACAGGATTTGCTCCATCCACTTTTTTTCTCCATTCTCTTGCATGCGATGTACTGTGCAATTCACATGCATTTTTATACAATTATAATTATTTTTACTGAAAAGTTAAAATTGTTCTCATTAAGCAATTACGATTGGGAAAAATTGTTGAGTGCCAATTGTAACTATTTAATAACAGTAATTATAATTATTTAAAAATTACACTGGAATTACACAATAAACAAGACATTTGCATTTACATTTTGCAGACCACATTATCATTCAAAAGCTAATTATAATATAAAACAGTCTGCTCATAACGACCGCACACAATGAGTAAAATATTTTAGTTTCACCGATTGCTCGATTTTCCTAATGATAACACAAAATAACGCGGTGTGCATAGCATATTTGAATTCATGATTCAAAGTTCAAACCCCAGCCACTCTAAAACAAAAAAAAAAAAAATTCTAAAAATATTAAATTACCCAAGCAACCTAATCAGCTTTTGAAAATGACAACATTCCAGTGAAAATGGTTACCCACTTCAAAGAGGCAGACATCGCCCACCTTGAGGCCATTATCCTTCACAAAATACTTCCACCCACTTGATAGCTTTGCGCGCTTAAAATAACACCAGAGTTTGATGGTCCACGCTTTTTTCTCGCCATTCTTAATCTGAACAGTCGCGCTACTGCTTTCACAAGTCAGGTTTCCCTTGACAAAAGATATCGGAATTGGCTACAGGTCATGTAAAATTTACAAACATGGATATTAATTTCGTGAGAGGTTAACCATACACTATGATCAATTTGAGTTGTTAAACAGGTAGTAGTAATTACCAAACCGTTTCTAGCAGTGTTAATGTAGGATGGTTGCATCACAGAAATGAAGAAAGGGTTATGGAAAGTGTGACCCGCCGTGAAATCTATTGCCTTTTGATAGGCCATGGATGTTTCTTTTTCTTCAGTTTTTTGTACTCTACCTGCAAATAATAGAAACGAAGTGCCAATCAGAATCTACTACAAGTGTCATACTATGAAGATGTTTCTTTAGCTAAATGACAAAATAATGATCTTTAGTGACAGGTCTATCATTAAAGATCATTTTTTGTCACTAATTAGAGAAACGATAATGACAGGATTTTGTTATTCAAGTCAATTTACTTGTAGTGCAAGATTGATATTAGAAATCAAACCAGTAAATGACGGTTTTTTTTAGCTTCCTTCTGCTTTGCGGTTTCAGTTTAGTACCTGATTTTGTTCCGGAACCTTCTACTTTGAAAATGTTAACATTCCAGTGAAAATGGCTACCCACCTCAAACTCAAAGAGGCAAGCATCACCTACCCTGAGGCCATTATCCATCACAAAATTCTTCCAACCACGCGATAGCCTTGCGCGGTGGTTATTACAGTGGAGTTTGATGGGCCATACTTTTTTATCGTCATTCTTTATCCCAAGAGTCGCGGTAGTGCTTAATTGACAAGGCAGGTTTTCCATAGCAAAAGATGACGGAATTTCCTACGGGATAGTTATAATAATTGCAAATGTTAAGCATGTACTATATGAACATACTACATGGACAATTTAGTGTTTACCAAACCGAATCTAGCAGAATTAATGTAGCATGGTTGCATGAGAGAAATGAAGAACGGATTACTGCAAGACGACGCGAAATCTAATGCCTTTTGATAGGACACGGATGTTTCCTTTGCTACAGGTACTCTTTCTGCAAATAGTAGTAGATACGAAATGCAATCAGAATTCTTCTACAAACAAAGATGATTGAAGATGTTACAAATCAAACCAGGCAAATATGATTTTTTTCTTCTTTGCGAATCAGAATCTTGATCATTTTTTGCTTTCCGTTTCCTTGAGGAAAGATGTTCCAACACCATAATGGAATCATCGTCTGATTCTGTTCCAGAAGGTTCTGATTCTAATTCGAAATCGGGGTAATTAATCTCAGAAGCGGTTCTATCAAAGATGAGAACATTGAACTCCGAATTTCCATTGTATTCAAACATTAAAAAGTGTCCAAAGCCTAGAGAATAACGCTCAGAGAATTCCTTCCATCCTTTTTGCAGCAGAGTTTCAGCATTAAATTGAGTTAACTCCACCTCCCATGAAACTGTTGTGCTTGGGACTTTAAGATACACCCTGTTTCCCAGACTTCGACCATGCCTTTTCATAAACTCTGCCTGAATTCTCTGTGCAAATATATACACAAAGTGTAACTTTCTTGGAATATCAGAAACTTGTATATGATGGCCATATTTAATCACAAACAATTTGAACAATTTTTTAAATTACAAACTTAAATAGAAAGCAGTTGCAGTGTAACTTTTTTCAACAATTCATGAAATAAGAAACTTAAATATGGTCCAAGAAATTAAGCTACAGAGTAAATTTTTTTAAAGGGTAAAAACAAAAGAAAAAAAAATGGTGTTTGATGAAATATGGACAAAACACCATAGTGGTTTATTAGTTGCATAAAACTCTCTACATTTGATAAAAATATGCACGAAATATCCACTGATCATTTAGGTTCAAAGAACACTAATGACGTAAAGTTGAAGCGTGAATTTACATATTTGTCCTCTATTTAAACAAAACACATGCACAAACTGAGAAGAAACACATAAAAGTAAAATATGTAATTGCATATTAAAAATTCAAGACGTGGACAGTGATAATTTAATTTGGGCATATTTTTATCAAACATATTGAATTTATACATTTAGGGCTTCTTTGCTTTGATGGGTAGGATTAATAAATATATTTTTTTTCTTTTTCCATGGGACAATTAAATCAACCCCTTCCATTCCATGTGTTAATTATCTCTATGATTATTTATATCGGCCAGCGTCACTCAAACCAAACACATGATTGAATATGATTAAATTATCAATATTTTCTAATCCCACAAATTAAACATACCCTTAATAAAAAGTAAAAAAAGTTTTTGTGCATATTTGTATAAAATGTAAGGAGATTTTATGTATTTAATGTTATCTTTATGCATTCAATTAAACATTAGGGGGGAGATTTTATGCATTTAATTATACATTCTGGGGTATCGTACCTACATAGAGATATTTTATGCCATTAATGAAATACAAATGAATTTTATGCATATATCATCATCAGACTCGGGGTTTTATGTCTTTTACCCCTTTTTGAACAATTTTAGAAATTTGAAACTTTAACAATCCTTCCGTTACTTGAAAGATTAATTGAGAATAGAAGATATTTAACAAGTTTGGTTACCAGATTGTGTGGAGTGAGGTCCGTTATTATCTTGAAAAACTTGGGAGCGGAGAAGGCGTCTTCTCTCCGGCGCTTGGAAGTCATTGCTTTGTTGAGTTTGTTGAAAAGTTTTCCTCGGTTTTCTTACCTGTACCTTCTTATATATCACATTTAATTTATCTGTAAAGCTATGCAGGCAGAATCTGCCAGGCAGAATAGAGAGATTTAGGTAATTACAATTTTAATTAAAGTTGTCAATGACAAAAATGCCCTTAATTAAAAAAAAAACTCTTTAAATTAAGAGAGAGAAATAACAGTGGAGATAAAATTTGTTGTAAATAAGTGCGTAAATAAGAAGACACAATTTGTTGACCCAGTTCGTCGAGAACGACTACGTCTGAGGGCGATCCAAGCCAGGAGTTCCACTAATATTGTTGTGTATGAGAGTACATAATTCATGGATACAATGAGATATATATAATAGTAAAACCCTAGTCTAATGGATAAAGCCCAATATGATTCTTGGTCTTCAAGTAATGTCCACACCAAATCTCCTAGATTTGGAATATCAAATCTTCCAGATTTACAACACTCCCCCTTGGACATTACGACATAAATGTCTTGTCATAAAAACTCGACGTACTAAGGATCGGCCACAATAATAAGTGGGAGGAATGTCATTGATCTTCTAGATCTAAATCTTCCAGATTCATTTCGAGGTTACCGCCCCCCCTGAAGACAACAACACTTTAAGTCTTTGCATCCCTATACCACGAACGTACTTTTCAAAAGTAGACGTAGGTAAGGATTTAGTAAACAGATCTGCAAGATTGTTACTAGATTGCACCTTTTGAATGGTAATCACGCCACTCTTCTGGAGTTCGTATGGGTAGAAAAAACTTAGGTGAAATATGTTTCGTCAGGTTTCCCTTGACGTACCCATTACTCATTTGTGTGATGCAAGCAGCGTTGTCTTCAAATATAACGGTGGGAGATGTATCGCCCTTGGCGATACCACACGAGTCACCAATGTGTTTTACCAAGGATCTTAACCAAACACATTCTCGTGCGGCTTCAAATAAAGTTATGATCTCTGAGTGGTTTGAAGACGTGGTAACCATGGATTGTTTAACCGATCTCCACGAGATTGCGGTTCCACCACAGAGAAAAATATAACCAGTCTGGGATACGGCGTTGTGGGGATCAGACAAATAGCCAGCATCCGCATAGCCTACTAAGGTTTTGTCTTGGTTCTTACGATAAAACAGTCCAAGATCTTGAGACCCTTGGAGGTATCGTAGAACATGCTTAACACCATTCCAATGTCTCCTCGTAGGAGAAGCGCTATATCTCGCAAGCAAGTTAACTGCAAATGCAATGTCCGGCCGGGTGCAATTTGCAAGATAGAGCAAAGCTCCAACAACACTAAGATAAGGAACTTCTAGTCCCAGAATTTCTTCTGAATCTTCTCTTGGCCTAAATGGATCCTTATCCACTTCGAGGGATCGGACAACCATCGGGGTGCTAAGTGGATGAGATTTATCCATGTGAAATCTCTCAAATACCTTTTTTACGTAGGTCGACTGATGAATAATGCTCCTTCTGGGAGGTGCTCGATCTGCAAGCCGAGGTAGTACTTGGTTTTATCCAAGGACTTCATTTCGAATTCAGCTCTCAAGATTGAACTGGCTCCTTCAATCTCTTTGCATGTTCCGATTATGTTCAGGTCATCAACATATACGGATATGATGCAAAAACCGTCTTGCGATTTCTTCGTGAATACGCACGGGAAAGCTTTATCGAACGTGTATCCCTTCTTCTGAAGGAATTCACTAAGTCGGTTGTACCACATGAGGCCCGATTGCTTCAGGCCATACAACGACTTACGCAGTTGTATGCTATACATACTGCGATTTTCACCATCCCTTAACTGAGGAATGTTAAATCCATCTGGAATTTTCATATAAATGTCGGCATCGAGTGATCCGTATAAGCACGCGGTTACTACGTCCATTAATCTCATTTGGAGATTCAACTTAACTGCCAAAGATATCAAATAGCGGAACGTTATTGAGTCCATGACGGGAGAATAGGTTTGATCGAAATCAATCCCGGGTCTCTGCGAAAACCCTTGCGCTACCAGCCTCGCTTTGTACCTCTCCAAAGTATTGTTCTCATTTCGTTTTCGTACAAATACCCATTTATATCCTACAGGGATAGCGCGCGCGGGTGTACGAACGATTGAGCCACATACTTGTCTTTTGTTAAGCGAGGCGAGCTCTGCATCAATTGCCTCTTTCCATTTAACCCAATCGTGGCGCTTTCGACACTCTGCGATTGTTTTGGGTTCAGGATCTAGATCATTAATAATGGAAAGAGCTATTGACGCTGCAAATGTGTCGTCGACGACAGTAATATTTCTATTATATGTTTCTCCCGTATCTGTGAAGTTCACAGAGACTTCGACGTTTACGTCAACCAGACCTTCCTCATTCCCCATTGTATCTGGGTCTGGTCGTTCCACGGTCCTAGTGCATGAAATGTTTTGTGCACGTGCTTCATCACTAGGACTCTCGTCTCCTTGAGACTTGGAGTTATCTAGACGGATCTCTTCTAGAGATTTTCCATTCGACTGACCAGATTTGCTAGCTTTTCGTTTAGATGTGTTACTATCTCTTGAGGTTCCCTTGCGCTTTTGGCGTGTGGGGGCATGAGTACTCATTTTACTTGGGACCTCAACCCTTTGGGGAGCATTTACTGCTGGTATATGCGATCTAGTCACACCTCTATGGCCAGTGAACGCGTCTGACAGGTTATTTGCTAAGTTCTGCAGGTTAATGATCTTCTGAACTTCTAGTTCACATTGATTAGTGCGCGGATCTAGATACTGAAGATTACTTACATTCCGCGTAAGTTCCCAGCATTCATTCAATTTTGAATTCGGATCTCCCCCTAATGCCGGGAAGTTATCTTCATCGAACGTGCAATCAGCAAACCGAGCCGTTAATTGATCCCCGGACAAAGGCTCGAGGTATTTCATGATGGATGGAGAGTCATATCCGACGTAAATACCGAGTTTCCTTTGTGGGCCCAAAGAGGTTCGCTTGGGTATCGTAATCGGTACGTATACCGCACATCCGAAAATACGTAGATGGGAAATGCTAGGTTCTTTCCCACGTGTTGGTGATCAATTTATATCAGATGGATTAGTGACTGTTTTAGTTCGGTTTAAGATCACCAATCAATAACGTGTGATTGATTATCACCGTAAATGATAAATCAAAGGTTCGGGTTGTGGAATCGTAAACACGAGAGTCGAAATCGAATTAATTTCGTATGTGTGTATGTTTAGGTATGTTAGTGTGTGTTTTGGGAGTATTTGTGAATTTGAACTTGTATTTCTTAAGCTGGAGAACAACTATTTATAGAGACTAGCAAGCATGAGGTGTTCATGACTCTTGGTCTCCCTAGCCTGCATGCTTGACATGTGTCCTTTGACTCTAGTTTGACCTTATCTAAGCTAAATCTTAGTTACAAAGTCTTCTTTGGTCTTATCTCGGACTTCATTGTTGTTCGTCCATGTCGGTTTAAATCGATCCTGGATAGTTCTTTCATAGAAGTTGTTCGCCGTTTGGGTGTATGGCTCAGAAGTTGTTCGCCTTTGTGTCTTGCACAGATTGGCTTTGGGATCTTGGTCCTTTGTTCGTCAGCATACACCTCTTAGGCTGATAACTGTAACACTTTTACCACTGTTGTTCGTCATTATTGACTTGGTGGTGGGTCCATATTTGGTCTTTGGTCTTTAAACCTGTTCGCCAATATCTTGTTCGTCGGTATTGTTGTTCACCACTTTATACACTCCTAGAATTAGTTTATGCACCCCGGCTTGATTTTCTTTATTGATTTGATTTGGGGTTGATTTCTCGTAATCCTTCTTATGGCTTTAATCCTTGTTCGCCCATCATTGATTTATGTTCGCCTGTCAACAATTGCCCCCTATCCTGGCTATATGTTGCCCCAGACGAGCAACTTTGTGGCGAGCAACTATAGTTAGGATATTATACTGGCGTGGATTTGGACGAACATCATTGGTCCTGGCGAGCAACAAATGGTACGTCGTTCCGTCTCCCCAAGGTCTGAGGGTTGTACGAAGATGACGTGAGCGTCATGATTGCGCGCCGTTCACGCGCGATCAATCCCGAGGCTACGCGCCCCCATATTTGCATATAGGTCCTCCAACTCCCACACTTGTTCGAAAGAGACCCCGTTTTCTCTCAACTTAGTCCATATTTTGTTGTAAATTATACTTCGAACCCCGTTTTTTGCTTGGGGTATAAATAGAAGGGAAACAAATTTTTTCCCACTTTTTCATTTCTTGCTACAGTGCTCCGGCGATTTCATCCTTCTCCGGCGATCTCGAGCTCTCCGGCGTCCGTTTCTCTTGCATTTGGCCTCAAATTCAATCCCAAGGTAGTTATTTTCTTATCTCCTCTTCTTTCTCTCTTTTTCTTCCATATTTCTCCATCGCCGCCGTGTGGGACTTTGTGCCACCATCTTCTCCGGTGAAGCGCCACCGTCTGCAATACTCTCTACTGTCGTCTGGGTTTTCTTTCCCTCTTCTCTACCTTCCTATGTCTTCGCATTCGAGCAACAAATTTGAGGAAGCTCTTGATCCACTTTTCCCAATCGCGGCCCCCGTCGATCAACCTCCCTTCGAGATTTCCTCGGCGTCAGATCCTCACGTTAATTCGGTGGTTCGTTCAGTTGAGGATACATGTGCTCGCCCATCTGGGAGGGAAATGGTGGTCGCGGCGAGCAGAAATTCAGAAGAAGGTTCTTCATCCAGTGCCGAATCTGAAGATCCCTTATTTGACGAGTTGACTCGTAAATTTTTGGAAGGGATAGGGTTCCCATCCCCAAAGATGATGGAAAATGAGATCCCAACTGGAGTTGCTCGGCCTTTTGAATGGCGAGCATATGCTGAGGAGCATGCGAACAACTTTGCTCGCCCACAGAGAGAAGTGTTGGATTTGGTGAAGTCCGAATTCCAGGCGAGCAAGATTAAAAGTGTTGTTCGCGAGTATGAGTTGGACTCGATCCGGGAGACCTACAAGATTCCTTATGATATCTACATGTGGGCCCCCAAAAGAAAAGAGAGAGCTGATCGCCCACCCCCAGGATGCACGACGATCAACATTCATACTCTGATCGCTGGATTGAGACTGCCTCTTCCACCCATTGTTGGTCGTTTCCTAGAGGCGACCAACCTTGCAATCACTCAAATTACTCCGATTGGGTGGATGAACCTGTTGGGGACAATGTGTTTGTTCGCACTGGAGGGGTATGTTGATCGTATAACAGCAGAAGAGATCAACTACCTTATGACGATCACACGATGTCCCCCCGGAGAGGAAGGTTACTATTACCTCAAGGCCAGGACAGGATTGAAGATGGTGGAAGGAGTGCCGAACAAAATCCGTGACTGGAAGCAGCACTTCTTTTTCATTGTGGGTGATTGGCGTACATCTTCTGGTCCACACGGTGGTGATGGACGAATAAATTCTCCAGCCTCTTATGGGAAATTTAAACGTAAGATTATTTTCTTGCTCGTCCTCGATCTGTACTGTTCTAATTTAACTTTTCTTGTTTGTTCACAGGCCCTCGTTTGCCCAAGTGGAACTCGGAGGAAGAAGATATCGACTCAGAGTTCCTATTTACCTCCTGCTTGGTCGGTCTTCGCAATAGAGCGGAAAGGACCACTGAGTATTTGCGTGAGGGAAAGTGCTTGAGAGCTGCTCGCTTGTTTCCTTATCCTCATCACTTGGAAGCACAAGCTGAGGTGCCCCCAGGTATGAAAAATTTCTAACTCCTAATACCAACTTTGCTCGTCATTTGACTTTTATAACTTGCTCGTCTAACTCTTCTTCTTTTTTTTTTTTTAGCCGAGCAAGTCACTGTTGCAGTTCCCCCTAGTTTTGCTCTTCTCGAACAAAGAGTTTTCGAGATGACGCCTCCGAAGGGACGGAAAAGGAGAGGTGACCCGTCCACCAAGATTCTGGGGATGACGAACAAGGCTGAGGGAGCCAAAGTCCCGCGACCAGCTGCTCCCCCTGGTCCTGCTCAGCCATCTTCTCCAATTTCTCCTCCTCGCGGGGGGAAACGTTTGAAAAAAATATCCTCGGTGGCGGTAAGGGGAATGAGAAGGTGGGCCACAGTCATGCTCGCCCTGAGGGGGATGCTGTTCGGCACTCCTCCATCGAGCCCACAGAGAAACCCGGCAAAGCGGGCAGGGACTCCACCCCTGTCCGTGGTCCTGAAGACCTTACCCATCTGGGTTGGGATGATCGAAAATTCAAAGAGTAAGTCTATCCCTGCCTTTGCCGAGCAAGATTCACTTTTTTCTTTTTTTTTATTTTTCTAAGAATCCTTTACTTTCTTGTTCGCAGATATCGTGCTGACGATCATCCCGGTCGAGCAAGTGTCGTACATCAGTATGCTTGCTCGAAGACTCCCGTTAACATAAGGGAGATTCCTGGCAAACATGTTCGCAGGGCGACGGAGTTGGTCGCCCGAGCCTGGACGCGTCCCTTGGATAAAGCCATCCTCCAACAAGGGCTAGCGGACAACCTCCATCTCTCTATGATGCTCCACGCTAATAGCCTCGTCACGGCCCAAAAGGCAATGGCCCAAATTGCCGAGCAAGAAGAATCTTCTCGTCGCTATGCCAGCACAGCTCGGCAACTCACTGAGGAGAAGGACGGGCTCATCAGCCAATATGAGGCCAAACTTGCCCGTCTCAATAACCAGATCAATGTTTACATTGATACTGAGAAGAAGCACCTTGAAGAAATTCAGGGTCTATCTGGTGAACTGAGAGGCAAAGAGGCCATGCTCGGCGAGGGGGAGAAGAAATTGTCCGCGGCCGAACAAGAGATTGCTGAGCTCAAAGCTGAAAATGCTCGTCTTCGAGAGTCAGAAGTCAAACTCTTCACCCGCGAGCAACTTGAAGATGAAGTCCAGGCTTGGACCGGCCCCATTTCTAACCTTGGGTATATCTGCGCCTACGCGGACAGCATCCGTTCGGCCGATGCTTATGACTACAAGGACTTGGTGGAAGAAATGAGCAAGGACTTGAATGAGTTCATGGAGAACTATCCACCGCCGAGCAATATTGAAATTCAGCTGGCGGATTTGGCCGTACTAGGGGTTAAACTTGACAAACTTGACCCCAGTATTGTCATCACCCACCCTTCTCCTCCAGTTGATGAAGGCGAACAAGAGGAAGAGGTGGCTGTGGCCGACGAGCAAAATGCTAAAGAGGCGGAGGATAAAGCAGCTGAAGACTTGGCCCGAGATCTGATCGTTGAACCTTCCGCCGAGCAAACTCAAGATCCTCCCCCTGCCGAGCAACAATAGTTTTTAGGACTTAGCTTTTTTCTTTTCTTCTTCTCTGTAATAGTTGTTCGTTCCTTTTGTAGTACTTGACTTCTTGAATCATTGTACTATTTTTGAGGCTTAATGCCTTTTGATTAATGGAATGTCTTTCTCATGTTCGCTCATTTTCTTGTATATGTTAATTGCCTTTACATTTTTGTCAATGCCTTTGCAATTATAACATATAGTGTTGGGCTTTTGTTCGAATTGAACTTTGCCTTTAGTGGAATCAGGGTTCAGCCTTAGGTTCTGTTCATTTTAAAAAATGAACAACCTTTAAGTGGCTTTGGTCTTTAGGTTCTGTCCATTTTAAAAAACGAACAACCTTTAATCGGACTTGTACCTCGAGCTTTGGACTTTTCCTTCTTGACGAACAACTACTATATTTACATTATGAAAAATTTACAAGTATTGTAAGACTGCTCGTCACTAACAAATATAATCTGACGAACAACTTTGAACTAACTAAAACATGCTCGCTTATAATATTTTTGCCGAGCAACTCTGTCTATAAATAAAAGACGAAACATCACTAAACTATACAATGTGCCGAACAACTTTAAATTCTATACTTAGCAAAATTTTCAAAAAAATAGGCAAGTTTTTGGTTTGCCTTACTTGGTTCACTGACCCCCCAAGACATTTGTTCACCCAATTAAGAACTTGTTCGTCTCATTAATAGTACTTCTTTAGATGTACAGCATTCCAGGAGTATTGGGCCGGCTTCCCTTCCATATCTTCAATATCGTATACACCATTAACGAATTTTTCCGTTATACGATACGGGCCCTCCCAAGTTGGTCCCAATACACCTGAAGGTTGGGCGAGCAACTTTCTTAGAACCATATCTCCAACTCTGAATTCCCTGACTTTAACATGGGAATTATAATAGCGTTCTGCTCGCTGCTTGTAGGTAGCATTTTTTAGCTCGGCATTCAGTCTTTTTTCTTCGAGCAAATCCATTTCAGTAGCTAGAGCAGAGTTGTTCGCCTGCTCATCAAAGTTGGTCGTCCGATATGTGTTGGTCTTTAACTCGATTGGTATTACAGCCTCTGTTCCGAAAGCCATTGCAAAAGGTGTTTCTCCGGTGCTTGACCTGGGAGAAACCCTGTATGCCCATAAGACTTCCGGAAGCTCTGTAGACCAACTGCTTTTGCTCTCCGCTAGCCGTACTTTTAACGTATGCTTGATGATTTTGTTTACGACTTCGACTTGTCCATTCAACTGGGGATGATAGGGCGTAGAATAATGTTTCTTGATCCCCCACTTCGTACAGAAATCTCTCAACTCCTTTCCATCAAACTGCAGACCATTGTCTGTCACGATGGTTTGTGGAACTCCAAAACGACAGACAATGGTCTTCCAAATGAAGTTGATCATTTTCTGTTGCGTGATTTTCAACATGGCCTCTGCTTCTGCCCATTTTGTATAATAGTCGACTGCCACAACGACAAATCGAACTCCTTCAACTCCCGCTGGGAAAAGACCAATAATGTCCATCCCCCATTTTGCAAATGGCCATGGGCTATAAACTGATACGAGCTGTTGGGTCGGGGTATGAATGTTTGGGGCAAAGATTTGACATTGATGGCAGGTCTTCACTTTCTTGATTGCATCTTGACGTAAAGTTGGCCAATAATAGCCTTGTCTGATAGTTTTGTATGCCAAAGCTTGCCCCCCAGTATGATTTTCACATACTCCAGCATGTATTTCTTCGAGTATTGCTCGTCCTTGCCCCCTAGGCAAACATTTGAGAAGTGGGATTGATATTCCCCTTTTGTAAAGCTGCTCGCCCACCAGAGTATATCTGGCGGCTTGCTTTGTTAGCTTGGCAGCTTCAAAAGGGTTGTTTGGTTTTTCCCCACTTTTCAAATATTTGACTATGTTTGTTCTCCAGTCTTCCTCTTCAGTTGCTTGTTCATCGAGTTGATTGACATTATAACTTCTCATTGATGGATCATTCATTTTTGTAATTATAATGTCTGCCAACTCTGCTGGTCCTTCACTTGTTGCTAGTCGGGCCAATGCATCTGCTTGCGTGTTGCTTGTCCTTGGAATTTGTTCAATGAAGACTTGTTCTAACAAGGACATCAGGTAAGCAACAATTCGTTGATACTCGATCATGTGATCGTCTTTCGCCTCGTATTCACCTCGGACTTGGTTCACAATCAATTGTGAGTCGCCAAATATTTGCAGCCGTCTAACACCTACTGCAAGAGATAGGTGGAGACCAGCAATAAGAGCTTCGTACTCAGCCTCATTGTTGGTTGCCATGAAACCAAACTTGATTGCCGATGTGAATACTTGTCTGTCTAGACTAATTAGAACCACTCCTGCCCCCGAGGCCATGTTAGTTGAAGATCCGTCAACGTAAAGATGCCAGGGGTGATCAAGTCCTCTCGTTGGATCTGGTGGGAAGGTTAGTTCGACAATAAAGTCGGCTAACGCTTGCCCTTTGATCGCAGTTTGAGGAGCATAAGTTACCCCGAATTGGCTAATCTCTAGTGACCGCTTTAATAGGCGACCAGCTGTGTCGGGGCGATGGAGAATTTGTCTGAGTGGGAAAGTTGTTAATACTTCAACTTGATGATAAAAAAAGTATGGTCGTAACTTCCTCACACTCATGACAAGTGCGTATGCTAGTTTCTCGGTTGGAGAGTATTTGATCTCCGCATCGTGTAAAGCTTGACTGGCGTAGTAGATAGGTTGATGAAATTTGCCGTCTTCTCGCACCAGAACAGAGCTGATAGCCACTTCTGACGCTGCTAAGTATAAATATAGCTTCTCTCCTGGGATGAGTTTTGATAGGATTTTTACATCTCCCAGGTAATCTTTGAGTTGGTCGAACGCCTTTTGACAGTTGTTAGTCCATGTGAACTGTCCTTTCTTGATAGCTTCAAAGAATGGACGTCATTTGTCTCCCGATCTGGATATGAACCGATTCAATGCTGCTAGGCATCCCGTAAGCCTTTGCACTTCTTTTATTGAACGTGGAGGTTGCATATCCACGATCGCTTTAACTTTTGCTGGATTGGCTTCAATCCCTCGTTGACTAACAAGATGGCCCAGGAATTTTCCTGAATGAACTCCGAAACTGCTCTTCTTTGGATTCAGCTTCATGTTGTAGTGTCGAAGGATTTCGAACACCTGGGTCAAATGTTGAAGATGGTCTTCCCTTCGGGGGCTTTTGACTATGATATCGTCCACATAGACTTCTACCGTATCACCGATTTGTTCGTCGAACATCTTGTTCACCAACCTCTGGTATGTTGCTCCGGCGTTGATGAGGCCGAAGGGCATTCTTTTCCAACACAACAAATTTTTGTTTGTATAAAATGCTGTATTTTCTTGATCGTCTGGATGCATTGGAATTTGATGGTACCCGGCAAAGGCATCCATGAATGTTAGCATTTCATGACCTGCAGTACTGTCCACCAACTGGTCAATGTGGGGGAGTGGAAAGTTGTCCTTCGGGCATGCTGCATTCAGATTTGTAAAGTCTATGCATAGCCTTCAGGTTGCGTTTGGTTTTCTCACAAGGACTGGGTTTGCAACCCATTGTGGACAGAGTGCTTGTCGGATTAGGTCGTTGTCTAACAACTTCTTTACTTCTTCGTTTAAATCTTGATACTTGTCTGGGCCATATTTTCTTCGTTTAAAGCTTGATACTTGTCTGGGCCATATTTTCTTCGTTTTTGATGGATTTGCCTTTTTGCTTGATTGATATTGAGCTTGTGACAAGCATGTTTTGGATCTATCCCCACCATATCTGCATGAGACCAAGTAAAAACATCTAGATTTTTGCTGAGGAACTCTTTCATTCGGGATCTGTAAGGCTCAGGGAGCTCAGATCCTATGTATAATTCAAGATCCGGGTTTTCAGGATTAACTTTGAACGCCACCAGCTCTTCAACTGGAGTTGCTCGTCGTTTTTGTCCTTTCCACCGAGGATCAAGTATTGGTCCCTCAGAGTTGAAATCATTTTCGATGTTCATCGGCTCTGCCCCCAGGCGGGGATCTAGATCATCTGTTGGCCCTGATTCGTTGTTGTTAGTCAACACCTGGCCCTCCGAGCCATCATATGAATGTTGCTCGTCACCACCCCTTTGTTGTTCGTCAGGATGATGTTCCTCCTGGGTGGTGAGGAGTTGTTCGTCCAACACCTGCTCGTCATGATGTTATTCGTCAGTATCCATGTGGTCTTCCTCTATGTCCATCATGTTCTCCAGTATTGATGGTTCATTAGTAGGACAGCTAGTTGTGACCTCCATCATGGATACTGATACATGTTTGGCCTGCAACTGTAAGAGACATTCCCTGGCCTTTCTTTGATCTCCTTTGATAGTACCTGCTCCACTTGCTAGTACATTTCCTCCACTTGCTGCAACTGTAAGAGACATTCCCGGATCACTTGTTAGCCTGGGTTTCTTAGATAGCTGTTCGCCCTGACTACTTGTTAATCTTGAGCTTCCTACTCAGCTGCTCGCCCTACAGAGTTGTTAGCCTCACGTTTAATATTCCGTCAATAAGTTTAATTTTTATTCAGTTGTTCGCCCATTAACAACCACCTCACAATCCCTAAGAGCATGTTCCGTCCTCTCAATCTCTTTGCCGCATCGTTTGCATATTGGATCCACATCAACAAACCTCATAATTAGATTTATCGATGAATGCAATATCCCATGCACAATTTTCCACATAAAATACCGAATTATCATCGAAAGCCGACGTCACAGCAGGAAGCTCCGGTCGCAGAACCTCAATATATGCCGACTTTGTGGAAAAAAAATCATTTTTGTTGAAACGCCATGCAAGCGTATCAGGCCCATCAAAACTAGCAGCTGGTATTGCTTTAATTCTATGCACCAGATCCTCTGAGAACAACTCGTGCAGTCTCTGGTCATTCCAACCAACTCCACCCGGATCCAAAAGATCCGATACCATCGAATCCGGATGCTGCTCTGATATCGAAGAATGAACAAAAGGTCATGGACCTCGTTTGATAAATTTTCTAATTAATTTAATACGTCTTAATTATTTATTTTGTCAAAAATATTATTTTAATTATTTTATTGTTTGTGGATGGGAATATGAAACAACTTGCAGTTAATAGAGGGTGGTGGAGGATTTTAAGGGATTATTCAATTCAAAATTTGTATTTTTATCTTGAAAACTCTGATTTTACTATTCTAAAGAATTTTTAAAAAATCTTATTTTATATAATTGAACAGTATTTGGATTATAATTTTTTTAAATATTTCTTTCAAAAAATATTTTAAGTATATTTATTTTTTCTAAGGATCTTAATTTATAATTATTGGAAATTTTATTTTTTATTGTTACTTTAAAATCACAAAGTTTTGTATGCACTGCATTTGGATTTTTAGTCCAACATCAAATCAATTTTTACTTTTTAAAGATCATTAAATAAATTGAATTTTAAAAAATTAAAGTTATTTTGAAATTGAACTCAAAATTCAAATACATGTCATACACTTTGATACCCACAAAAATAATTCCTTTAATAAATACTTATTTTATTAGATATACTATGTCCCCAAGCACTTTCATAGTTGATTTTTGGGTTAAATTCATATAAAATTCACAACCTTTATGTTTAGTATCAATTTAATCACGAACTTTTAATTTTTTGTAAAAAAAATCCAACCTTTGACATTGTTGCAATTCGATACACGTTTTTTTTCTTTCAACCGGCAATCGATGATGTGGCTCGCCGGAGCACGTGTCATCTTGCCACGTAGGATTACACATGTTTATTTTATTTATTTTTTAAATCCACATCACAAGTAACACTTACAATTTTAAATAACATCTTTCTACTTAATATTAAAATAGTAATTAAACAAATTAATCTCAAAAACTAAGAATGTAAAGAGTATTTGATTGTTATTTTAATATTAAGTAGAAATGCGTTATTTAAATTGTAAGTGTTACTTGTGATGTGGATTTAAAAAATAAATAAAACAAACATGTGTAATCCTACATGGCAAGATGACACACGCTACGGCGAGCCACATCATCGGTTGCCGGCCGAAAGAAAAGAAAAAACGTGTATCAAATTGCAACAGTGTCAAAGGTTGGATTTTTATACAAAAATCTAAAAGTTCGTGATTAAATTGATACTAAGCATAAATGTGGTGAATTTATATGAAATTAACCCCTGATTTTTTCTCATATTTTTTACGAGCGGAATTTTTATTAGTGTTTAAAATGATAAAATAATTTTGAAGTTATTTTATAATAGAGGATAGATATATCTATTATACAATACCTTAAAAATCGATTTATCATTTTAAATACTAATAAACAACTTGCTCGCTAAATTACGAAAAAAAAATCAATTGTGAAAAGTGTTTGAGAAGGAAGTGAGTATCTTTTATTGATATAAATGCACGGATTTCCAAATACTTACTAAGACGAGTTATATTTACTTTTTTATTGAAAAATTAACTAGAAGATTTGAAAATATTTAAATAATGTAAGATAAATAAGGTTCACTTTTTTTTTTTTTTTTTTTTTTTTTTGTAAATGATTTGAAAAAAAAAATCTAGTGATACAATAGTGTTTATAATTTAGGATTTGGTAAGCAAGATATTGAGTCTTATATATATATATATATATTATAATTCAATTTGATGGTCAACATGTGAGATTTACAAAAAAAATATACTCGATTTGAGTTAGTGCGGCGAAATCGGTGGTTTACGCTTAGGGTTACTCACAAAATTGAAATACATGACGTAAAATCATTCCTTTCAAGCATTTGCAAATTATAAGTTCATTTAATGGTGAATGGTGATATTTGCACGAAAACCCTACCCAACTTGGATTCGTTCAATTGACTTAATGGTTTGCGTTAGGGTAACTGTCAAGATTGGTGAACTAGCATACACAAAACATAAATTAAATCAACTTGGACAATTTTTTTTCAAACATTTACTAATTACAAAATTATTTGATGGTCAATTAGTAATATTTGCAAAAAAATCAACTCGATTTGAATTCGTGCAGTTGAATCAGTGGTTTACGATTAGGGTTATTTGTCCCAGTTAATGAATCGAGACCCATAAAACTGAAACACAATCAACTTGGACCATTTTATCAAACATTACCAAATTATAAGTTCATTTGACGATGATTTGCTGATATTTGCAAAAAAATCTCAGCCGATTTTGGTTCTTGCAGTTAAATCAGTGATTTCAGGTTAGGGTAGTCTATCTAATTTATTACTAGGTTTACTCACTCAAATTAGTTAGGGTTACCATAGTGTTGTTGAATACTATTACTATTTCCATCAAATAGTATTTTCTCATTTTAATGTATATTATTACTCGTGTCATTGAATAATATTACAAATTTTTACTGAATAGTATTATTCTTTTTTTATGAATAGTATTACTCGTTTTACTGAATAATATTTATATTTTTATTAACAACATCACTAAATTTTATGAATAGTATCACTCGTTTCACAAAATAATATTACCCCTTTTCACTGAATCAATCAATTTATGAACTGATTTTTTTTTTTGCATATCCAATTTTAATATAAATAAAATTTAGAAAATCATATTAATTTTGGAATTTTTTTTCCGATAGGTATTGAATCACTGATGTTATGTTATGTTTACCCGCTCAAATTAGTTAGGGTTACCATAATGCAGTTGAATATTATTACTATTTCCATTGAATAGTATTTACTCATTCTAATGTATATTATTGCTCGTGTCATTGAATAATATTTCTTATTTTAATTTTTATAGGTCATTGAATAATATTACTATTTTCACATAATAGTATTATTTCTTTTTATGAATAATATTACTCGATTTACTGAATAATGCTTATATTTTATTAACAATAACACTCATTTTTTATGAATAGTATCACTTGTTTAACAAATTATAATATAACCCTTTTTTACTGAATAATAATTTAAAATTTATGAACTGTTTTTTTTTCCTTTTTGGCATATCCAATTTAATATAAATAAAATTTAGGAAACCATATTAATTTGAGAAAATTTTTAATTTAGAAAAATATGATAGAGTTTGTGGTTAGTAAATCAAGGTTTTATAGTCAAAACAATGAACCAATATTTAATAGCGAGCGAATTTACTAATTCGTGATTTTATTTTTGCATATTTGATTATACGAAATTGATCATGTGTCAGTGGTAAATACAAATTTATAAATTTACAGTATGATAATGATACATAATAGTGATCAATTTCATATAATTATAAATGTCGTTTTAGCTATAATTTTACATATTCTTGTGATTTACACTGAATCTTATTTTAATATATAAGAGATCATTTAAAAATTATTAAAAGATAACATATTTTTTTAAATATTATTAGAATATAATATATCTTTTTAGATAAATATGATAGAATACATGTCAAATTTTATGATTTTTAATTTTTTGAGTTTTAGAAAATTATTAAAGATAAGCTTAGTAAACATATTAGAGTTTTATAAAATTATTAAAGTATCAAATATTAGATAATTATTAAAGTAACAAATTAATAAATATAGACACAGTATAGTGTGAAAATGGTTTATACATACATGAAACTATATTAGTTTTTTTTCACTAAAAAGTATTAGTTGTTTTCACTAACGAGTATTAGTTGTTTTTACTGAATTTTTTAAAGACTTTTCAGTGATAACAACTAATATTTTTCAGTTAAAACAACTAATCTTTTTTTATTGAAAATAAGTAATACTCTTTAATATTTCATGTACGAACCAATTTCACTTTATACATACTCATGAATATATTAGAGTTTTAGAAAATTATTAAAGATAATAAATATTACTATTAAATAGAGAAAAATATAAAATATATATATATATATATATTAAGTTTCTATACGTATATTTTTGTGAATATAAATTTTTCTACTTAATTCAATAAAAACAAAAGAAAAAAAAACAATTTATTAATTAATTAGCACAAACGTTGATTTCTTTTTTAAAAAAGAAAGGTAAGTGCTACGAATTGCATTGGTTTTCCTTGCCTCTAATTAACTGGAACAAACAATAAGAAAAGGAAAAGAGGGGAGTGGGGGAGGAAACCAAACGATCCGAATTCCCTTCAACTTCCACCACACCCCGAACCTATCCTTAACCAAAAAAAAAAAAAAAAAAAAAACCCCTCAAACCCATCACCATTGCATTTATCTCCAATATTCTGCAATTCAATCCCCAATTCTCGTTTCACCAATCACAAATCTATCTCTCCATCACTTATAGGAGCGACGTTTCAAATCGCAAAATACAAGAAAAAAAGGAGAATAACTTAATAAATCCAGCAAATATCAAAGCAAAAAATAGATTTGGAAAAATAGCCCGGCGGTAGGAACTCTCTAGAAAACAATGATTGTGGTCTTATAATTAATGATTATACTAGTACAAAACCCGCGTACTACGCAGGGATGGAAAATAAATTGTATATTTATATATATTAGATTATTAATAAAATTTTATGGAGTACAATTGTAGGAGTATGTTTTATGATATTTTTTTGGTTTGTAGCAATTTGTGTTCATCATAATTCTATAAAATGTAATTGGAAATTCATAACTCGATTGTCATTGAAACAATTTATCATTAACTTACAATGAGAAATTCAAATTAATTAATATTTACTTTAACCATATTTTCCAATTTTAACAATATAAAATTTAAAATTGCATACTGTGAGAATCAAAGTAAGAAAATCACATCCTCAACAATTTTTCAAAGAGATAATATACGTGCAACACATCCATAAACCAAATATCTTGATATCGTGTAGTATTCGAAATCTAAGAGGGGTGTATTGGTTATAGAGTCTGTAGAATTTTTTTAGACTTTTAAAGTCTGGGAGTATTCAATCTAGATTTTCAAAAGTCTTAAAAAATCTTGAGGTATTCAATACGGATTTTAAAAAGTCTTAAAAAATCTTTAGATATTCAACAGTCTATGGATTTTAATACTCCACGGATTTTCTTAGATTTCCCTTCCAAAATATGAATAGATTTCACTTTTCAAAATCTCTTCTAATAACCAGAGATTTCTACGGATTTTGAAAAGTCTTAAAAAATGGGGGGTCATTCCCCATCTTCGTCCCTGCAAAATAAATGGGAAAAAAATTTCCCCCATCCCCATCTCATCGGGGATCCCTGTCTCGCGGCGATTCCCCGTTCCCCGCCTACTTATTCTTTTATCTCATTTTTAAAATATGAAAAAATATTTAACTTAAAAACTTTAAATATACACAACAATTACTTTAAGTTGGTGTTTAAAAAAATTAATTTAAACAATTTGAAGAACCTCTAATTCTAATATTTTTAATTAACATATATACTAAAGCGAAAATAATATAATTTGGAACTAATAACATAACATTAAATAAAAAATATAATTTTTAATAAATAGTTAATTGAGTAGGAAACTATGAAATATTTATTTGTAATTTACTTTAACATTAAAATTATATATAAATATATTAATTATATAAAAAATAATGTGGCTCCCCGTGGGGAACGAGGCGGGGATCCCCCGGGCTGAGAATACTATCCCGGTCCCTGCCTACGGGGCAAAAAAAAATTCTGTCCCTGTTTGCTTTGGGGATTACCCGCCCCGTTGTCAAGTCTACTCTTCAAAAAATATAAATAGATTTTACTCTCCAAAATCTCTTCTAACAACCTGAGACTTCTAATAAGGGCGAGGTATAACGGTGATGGAAATGAAGATGAAATAATAATGTACTACCTCCGTCCCGGAACACATTGCGGAGTTCACTTTATCTTCGTGTTTTAGCGAGCGAGTTGTTTATTAGTATTTGAAATGATAAAATAATTTTTAAGGTAGGTTATTTTATCTACCTCTTCTTTATTATAAAATAATTTTAAAATTACTTTATCATTTCAAATACTAATAAAAAATTCACTCGCAAAAACACGAGAGGAATAGTAGCCCCGCAATATGTTGTGGGACGGAGGGAGTATTTTTTTAACTAATGTATTTTTTTTAAATAATTTGGATAATTTTTTTTTATATACAAGTGTGTCCCATATATATTTGCATCAATGGTTTCGGCGCCGGAGTTTATGTAAATCCATGTAAATCAATAAAAAAAATGTATTCCACAATCCTATAAAGTCTATGAAAATCCAAATAAATCAATAAAAAAAGTCAGTCAAACTTTGCATGGAGTCTATAGATTTTCTAAATTAACAAACTTTTTAAAGTCCAAAAAAATTCGATAGAATCTCAATTGAATACACCCCTCTAAGTTATACCATAGTTCAAAGAAAACTTCACTTAGATAAGACCAATATAAAAAGAAAGGTTATTTGTTTGTTCTATAAAAAGTTTAAAATAAACAACATGATTTAGTTTATAATTTTTAAATGCAACACACCTATGATTATATGTTTGACACGTCCAAATTCTAAACCATTCTATAATGTAATTCTATATACTCATTCTTACCTGAAAATAAGTTTCATTATTGGGAAGATCTTCTTTAGCGATTTTGAGTGTTGTTACTCCATCGTACACAATATTAAATAAATCTCCTTCTTTTTGGAATCTGCGTCTCTTTTTAATAGTTATCTAGGCAAAATCTTCTTTAGTAGATATCTATGTATTGCGAATAACAATTAAATTATTGTTTATTTGAATTGTAATAACTAATAATATACTCCATGATTTTATTTGTGCCGATTCTATATTGTTTTAATTTGTATGTGCATTATATGTGTCATGCTTTTCAATTTTGGACAACTGTGTTGTTAAATAAAACCTTATTCATTTAGTTTTTGAGTTTATATTTTTGTAAGTTTTACAGAAGCAAAATCTTTTTAAATGTTTATTGTTTCTTCAAGCATTTGGGAATTTTATTACTATCTTTGATTATTACGGTTGAATCCTTTTTAAATTAGAATATCAAAGTATCTGATTAAATAATAGCACGTAGTTGCCAATTACAACTTCAAAATTTGGTTAATCCAATAATTTATTGTGACGCATTCCCACAGCCTATGTTCCTATGTCCCATAATTTTTCTTGTCAAATCTTACCTTTAATTTTCCATCAGCAAATAAGTTGTTCCATTTTGATTATATTCAAAAGTTCGGAATGGACATCTATCATGCAAGTTCATTCGATGAAAAGTATTAGATCTCATTTTAATGCATTAAAACTGATCTTGGATGACAACACGTCAGCAGTTAGTATGGTAATCATTCGTTATATATTATATCGCCGAACTTCAGTTCCAACCAAGTTTAGATGAAACAATGAAATTTAAAATTTTAGTCATATTGTTTCCATATTAATTCACATGTTATGCTATGAAAATATTAAAAATAGTGGATTTTAGGATGAACCTTTGGATTAGTTCATCTACGGCCTTGAATTAAGCTGATGTTTTCTTATTTTCAGATTCCAACATTCTATATTTTTTACAATTACCACTAACATCTTCACTTCACAACAAAATTGTTTACACATCTATGATTAAAAAAAACCTTTAATTTAATTAAAGGTTCAAAATTACATGACACCGTTCGAATAATCTATTAACGAACATGTAATTTTACAACATCAATTCCAATTAGGTTGAGCAAATTGAATTATTGAAATATCACCAAATTCCAATTTCTCAAACTCATCAATTTAGAGTTGCCATAAAACTTCATAGAAAAAAGTAAGACTTTCCAAGAATTTTTAATAAGAGCGCCAGAAAACCAAGCATTGTGCCTCATTTTTTCTCCGGGAAGAACCAACCACAATATTGGGTACAAATATGAAAGGATTATTTTAGACCTGCACACGCAAAAAGGATGCAACAATGAAGAAAAATAATATTAAATTATGTAAAAAATATATATATGTGAAATAATCCATAGTTAGTGTTAGATAACTCAAAAGAAATGATCCAATTGAAGGACCACTTATGAGATTAGGTTGGAAACTTTGCTGCTGGGAAATTTTATCACACTGTGTGTGCTTCTTTACACTGTGTTTTACGTTAGAGATTTGTTCATGTAATATGATGCATATGATTTTAGGCACCCATGCCACAAATCAATTAATAGTTGTGCTGGGATTGTATTGATTATCCCTTTAATTTGTGTGTAATCTATTGCCTCATAATATAAATATATTACCTCTGATTTTATTTTCAAACTCTATTGTAAACACAATCAAACATAGACCATCCAAAACAATACAAACAAAATACATCCCACACCTTCAAAGACGAGTTGTATAATGGGCCATAATATATCAAAATAACACAGAACAAGCCCAGTATTTATACAACAAAAAGATGTCCATTATAATGGTACATCAAATAGCAGACTGTATCGAGCATAACTACACGAAGGTCCACGATATGCAAAAAAAAGGTCTGCTCTTAATAAATGTTGGACACTACCAGTGTACATCGTCAGCAGATTTTCTAGAAGAGGTTATGCTAACAAAAATACACCAAAACTATCAGCCTCTCACGTTGTTCAATAACATAAAATCTAACCAGTAATCATGCATATACCAGCTGCAGCAAAAAAACAATGTAAAACAAAGAGTACTATCTTTTATTCTTTGGAATTTCACCAAAGGACTTCATTCTGGTCTTTTTTGGACGCCCGGGCATGTTCTTCAGGACTGGAGGGTTGATTTTGGGTTCATTGTTTTGGTGCGCATATTCAAACTTCTCTGTTTCAGGAATTTGTTGTATAACATGTGTGTAGCATGTTTGGTATGTGGTGGTAAGGAAGGATTCATCAACGTAGTCAACGATGGGGTGCCACACGTGTTAATAACGAGAGTTGCGTGTGAACAGGGGAAACATATGATCTTCCATTGGCAGCAGGAACAAGACCTCTCGTTTAAGTCGACAACAACAGACGGTGAGGTCAATACTTCAAACTTCTCATTGCTCCTTTGATGCACCTTCCATGATCGTGAGACATCTAGATGATATTGCCAAAGTGCTTGCTTATTGGGACAAATAGTTGTGATCCACGAATCGCTTGCGGATTTCCTTTCAAGTTGCCACCAGCTGATTTCTGCCAATACAAAGAAATGAACACGGGACTTAATTAGACACAAAAGCAAATATAAAACTATAAAACGAACGGGGTAGAAGAATATCTGATCTGATATAATCTATCATGTGTGTAATAGGATAACCTCGAGCTTCTTTCACCCATGAGTTAAAGGATTCGGCTGCGTTAGAAGTCATCTCCCCATACCTTGTTATATGGGGGGAGTGCGAAACTGCCCAATTCTTGAATGGTAGCTGGTCCAGAAACTGATTGGCTTTATCCCCTCCAACTTTCTTGAAAAGAGCAAGCTTTTCATAAAAAATCCTTGTATTAGGGGCATATGCACAGTCTTTGAACAAATCGGACAACCTGTGCCGGGAATTCTTTCATAACCCACCATCGAATCTACCTCTTAAATTGTTAAGAAGGTGGACAAGACAAAAAAAAAGTGCTTTGGAGTATGAAATACTAAAGGAAAGACATCCATCAGTCCACAATTTCTATCAGAGATGTAGAAATTCTCCTTCTCGTGATTGCAAAAATCACGCAACTTAGTCAGAAACCATGTCCAGCTTGGAGTATTCTCTGCTGACACAATCGCAAAGGCCACCGGAAATAACCCTGCAAGACGTAACTTATATATTAAAAGGGCAAGAAAATATTGATCATTACATTTATCAACATGAACAATTTTTTTCGATACCATTGTTGTAATCTTTGGCAGTTGCAGTAAGTAGAATTCCCTTGGCGCGTCCATGTAAAAAAGTACCATCAAGAAACAGCATGGGCCGACAACTTTTGAACCCCTCAAGACTTGCCCTAAAATCAATGAACACACGCTCAAAACAGTTGGAGGACGAGTTGACCTCCAGATCAAATATGCTCCCTGCATAAAATTGAAACACAAAATAATAGACGTGATAGTGTCTCGTAAGAAATTGACGATGAAACATAACAGTGAGATGATATACCTGGATTTGTTCATTTCACAGCAGCTCCGTACCATTTAAGGTTGTCGTATGAGTCTTGATATGACCCAAACAGATGTTCTCTTGCACCCTCTATTATTCGATAGCTACTATAATAAGGTATGATTATCCCGTAGTTAACTCTAATGATGTCAACAACAACTTTGGCGGTTATATCGGGGTTCGCCATAACATCGTGTTCCACAAGATGCCTAATAATCTTTGGTCCAAACCGTTTTTTATGAATACTTCTCGATCTCCCCAAGCACGTGTGCACAAAAACACCATTATATATTTTAAAAAAATTGTTCTCTTTCATACAATGCGCTTTTATATGCCACCCATACCCAATTGTACTGTTCTCTTGACATATTACATAGATGTATTTGGAGTCATTTCTAAAAAACTTGTAACTAAATCCCATGCTTGTTGCGTGTTTGATTAGTTCTTTCCAGAATCCATCCGCACCCTCTCTAAATATGGTACCAATACTACCTTGCATTATATCTTCCCACCCATCCGACAACAAATTTTTCCTTACTACAACTGGGCAGATATCAAAAGAAGGCAAGCATCGATCTTCTCCACTAAACTCTAATTCTTGACCATCTAATTTCCTCTTCTTTGAAGCCTTAAATGGGATCCTACCCTGTTTCAATACCTTATTGGGAGATATATCACTATTACTAATAGCAGTAGGTTCTTTGCTAGCTGTCTTAGCATCATCTAACGGCTTTGAATTTGAACCATCACCCTCTATGCACAACATATTAGGGCAGACACTAACATTGGATTCAACATGGGATTTAGCTAGTAATGAAATAACAACACAAACAATCTTCTCGGACATTTTAGGGATATGGATATCATGTTAAACAAATCAACATCAGATTCTAATACACAATTATTGATCTTACCAACCGAATACCTCATTTTGGAGTCGGAAGCTTTAAGGTCAAGCCACATACCAGAAATTTGATCGGTGAGCTGCGTAAAAGTGGTAGAATTATCGACCTTCACGACACAACACTCTCCATTGAAATGGACTGTGAGAATCGTGTGCATTTCCGCAGGGTTAACTGCAACGGGCTGGATTTCCATTGGGCGCCGGAGATGATGATTGAGTGGGCTGTTCAATTGCCTTGAATATCCGATCCATTGGAAAATGATAGATGATCGTTTTTTAAACGAACAATGAATGTTGGATTCCCTATATCGCAATGAAAGAAACTCTAGAAATATGGAAAATGGATTTTGAAATTTGAATTCCTACCTAATAGAACGAAAAATCCATGAAGAGAGAGATGGACTTCTACTGTATATTCTGGGATTGAAATGATTGATAGTGATACTGTTGCCTGGAAAATGAGGGTGCACATTTCAGTCTATGGAGTGCATTAAACAGTGCTATAAAAGTATTTGTTTGAAACTAATTTTTTCTTAACTACTAAAGTGTATAATGGACTCTAAAGCATGTATTGGGCTGTACTTTTTTCAAACAAATACTCATTCCACCCAATAATATATTAATAATAGTATATAACATGTTCATTCTGAAATATCTTATTATATATGCATGTTTTACATTTTAATAAATATTTATTTTAAAATAAATATTTTTTTTAGGTTTTTCACACGTATTATGACATTTAATATTTATTGTAATTACTCCTATACAAAAACTATTTAAAAAAATTTGATTTAATTGATCCAAAATAATCTATAATCTACTTTATATGCATTGAAAAGTGCTGCAAATACTTAAATAACATTTATTTTGCAAAAGATGAAAAATGTTAAAAAGACATTTATTTTTAAATTGAGGGAGTAATTACTTTTTTTCTCCTAAAATGTTCCTTATTAATTAATTTTAAAAAGTATCACTTTAATTTCATAGTTTTATGTGAATAAGGATTAAAGACTTCGCTAAAAATAACTTCAAATAAATAATGTACAAACTATTTTTACTCTATATTTAGGTCAGAAAATTGTGGGGCCCAATAAAAGGTATATTGATTGTTTGTGAAGAGTATGTATAGAATGAAAATGATTTATATATGAACCATTGAGAGGCATGAGTTGTTTTCACTGAAAAGTTACTCCTAGAATACACTTAGAATCTGCGAATTTTAACCTGGAGCGACACATGATTTGCAATTTTTTTTACTAATATTTACCAATTTTAAATATTCAAGAATATATATATGTGTATATATATATATATGCATATATATTCATTTTGATTAACACATACAAAATATAATTTCGAGAAACAAGATATAACTAACATAAAATATAAATTGTAAAATTTAACACAAATTAACAAAAAAAAAAATTAAATAACATCCGATCAAATAGGTAGCTTGAAAACAAAATTTAGAAAATTGTTGAAAATTCGGCCTCCTAGCTCACGGTGCTCCCTATCATCGATAGTATTACTGCCTCCTTTCGGTCATACGCTGAAGCTCGCAAGGCCTTAATCCTGTCTAGTTCTTCAAATTAATTCGATCATTTTGTTTCTCAACTTTACCAACTTAAAGATGAGACATATCTTAAAGCAAGGATTTGTCACCATTAGAATAAAAAATATTTTATAATTTAAAATAAATTATATATGTGCATATATACTTATGTTATGGTGATGTTCGGCATCTTTATTATGTAGATTCTTTATCACGTACCAAGCGACCCTTTATTACCGTTGTGAACTGAACGCGTAAAAGCTACTTCGAGACAAAGGTCGAGAAAGCAATGTGAACGTTACGAAGATAACAATGTTTGACTTGATCTACATACTACATTGCAGTATATATGGTTTTAGTTATTCAACTAAGTCGTATTTTTTCTGTCTTCTTTAAAATAATGAATCGGTCTTCTTTAAAATAATTAATACAACTACTTAACGTAATAATTAATATAAACAAATTAAGATAATGGTCATACCCCCACTGAATACTTAATATGGGTGAAGTTGCTAAGTGTTGATAACCTTTTTATGATCAAGATGATTAGTGGCTGTTTTTGCTAAGAAAGATCATCAAACAAGAACTAAGATCATGGAATTTAGCTAAGTAATGCTCAAGAAATAATTTGGCAAGAGTTTTGCTATGTTATTGAATTGTTCTCCCCTTTTCATGTTCATGAAGGGAGTATTTATAGACATACAAAGAGGCCATGTGTCACCATCTTGGTGGCTTAGCCATTGGATCTTTGCCAAGTGTTAGGACACTTGTACAACATCTACACTATTGCTCATTGGATGGATGTCAAGTGTTAAGACACTTGAACCATATCTAGGCTAGTGACTCTTGGAGTTCCCAATGTTGTACTTGGTCTTTGGCACTACTGAGATGCTCTCGACGGTGATCGATTGCTCGTTTACGCGTCTTCGTTAGATGTCATGGTCCTTTGCATTCCGAGTTGTTCGCTCCTTGCTTGGGATTGTTTTACAATGTTGCTCGCTCCATTACGAACCTGTTCGCCTGAATTAATCTTGGTTTGAGCCGCTCGCACAGCTGTTCTTTGCAAGGCTGCTCGCCTCAATATCTTGCTTACCACATTATAGCTGTTTTGCAAAGCTGTTCGCTCTACAAAGCTGCTAGCTCCACAAAGCTGTTAGCTTCTTTCATTTATTATCCTGTTACCAAGTTTAATGATAACTGTTTCGTTTATTAATCACTCCATTGTTCGCCCATCAACAATTTCCCCCTAGCTTGGTCCCATGTTGGGTATGGATTGATCAATTGGGACCAAGCTATAATTTGTTCGAAAATTGGGCGAGCATGTACATTGGCGAGCATTCGAGTAGTTGGGCGAACAGACGAGCACAGGAGCATGCGTGCGCGGCCAGCAGCGAACGCCTTTTCGTATCGCGACGGTTGGATTCCCGAGGCACGGAACGCGAGGCGTCGCGTCAGTCACGCGCGATCCCCAATTTGCCCATAGGGGCCTACATAATTTTGGAAAAATTGCACCTTCACCCCCGTTTTATCCTTATAAATACGTGATTTCCTCCTCTCTTCTTTCGATTCCCATACTTCCGCCATTTTCAAGCATTTTGAAGCTTTTTCCTCTTGCAATCCTTGCGCTCGAATCTCCTTGTGTCCTTTAGCTTCTTGTTCTTCGAAGGTAATTTATCTTATATTCCTTTTTCTTCTTTCAATTTCGTAAATTTTCTCTTCCTTTTTTGTATTTCTTCGTAACTACGGCTGTAATTCCGGCCGTGGACCGCCGTCGCGCCGCCGTCCTGTTGATTCTGTCGCCGTCATAACCTCTCCGTTGGCATCATTATCCGTATAGTACTCCATACTTAGCCAAATTCCTCCATCACTTATTTAAATGGAGTTTTCCCCCTCAAGTTCCTCTCAATCTGGGCCCGGGCGAAACCCGGAAAAACGACCCGTAAATACGGCTTCTCCTCGCAGATCTGTTCGCCAAGCATTGGCGAACAACCCGCGCACGTTATTGGTGGACGAAGGCACGGATTCAGACGCGAGCTCCGTTGTTCGCTCGGTAGAGATGTACGCTGTTGATCGCTCTGGCGATCAAGAAGAGATTCACCCTCTTGCTCGCGAACCCGAAACGTCTTCTGACCTTGGAGAAGATTCTGCAGCAGTGGCCGCAGAGATAGAGGGTTCAATTAACCTTGAGGGCGACCAAGATGACATTGCTGGCGAGCAGCGAGTTGGCGGGCAGAGAGGTCCTACGCTTACTTGGGAGTTTTTAAGGGAAATCAATTTTCCCATCTCTCAAACTACACCAGAATCTCGGATCCCGGAAGGAGTTGTTCGTGACAACGAGTGGGCGGACTATTCTGCTCGCTACTCGAAGACTTTTGCCCCCACATCGAGGGTAATTATGAAGGCTCGGGATGGGGACTATGCAGCGAGCAAGGTTGCTAGCGTATGTGTGGAGAGTGATCTGGCGAGCATCCGTGAAACATACAAGATCCCTTACGATATATTCATGTATGCGCCGAAGAAAGGAGAGACTGCTGATCGCCCCCCTCCTGGCTGTACGGCGATTAACTTGGATGTGTTAAACACGGGTTTTCCGCTCCCCGTCCATCCGCTCATTGGCCGTTTCTTGTCTGACATGAATCTGGCGATCACTCAAATCACCCCAAATGGTTGGAGTACTCTTCTAGCCTTCATGACTCTTTTTGGTCTTGAGGGTTACAAAAATAAAATAACAACTGCGGAGCTTCTTTATGCCTTAACTATTTCCGAGGACGGTGCTGGCTGGTATTACGCTAAGGCGAAGACCGGATTGAAACTTGTTGAAGGTGTTCCCAATAAGATTAAGGGTTGGCATTGCCAATTCTTCTTTATTGGTGGAGATTGGCGAGCAACTGAGGGATTCGCTGGCGGGCAGACGCGCATCATGTCGCCTGAAGGCTTTGGATAAATCAAACGTAGGGCTAATTTTGTCTTGCTAATTCATAAGTAGGACTAATTTTAATCCTTTTCGTTGTTTTGCAGGTCCGAGAATCCTGAAGTGGGGGCATCCCGATCTCAGCGACGAATACCTCTTCACGTTAGCCGTCATTTCTCTTCGCGACGCTGCTAGTCGCGATTTGGAACATCTTTCAAAAGCTCACTGCCGCAAGCTTGCTGGCTTGATTACGAGTCCCCACCACCTTGAAGCTCAGGCTGCTATCCCTGAAGGTAACTCTCTTGCTCGCCCTTTTTCCTTGCTCGCCTAACCTTTGTCTTTTTCTTGATAGATCAACGAGTCACCATTGCTATCCCGGCTGTGCCTGAATTATATTATTTGCTCGCCAGACGAGTTAAACAAATGGCCGAAGCTTCAAGAAGAAAGATGGACCCTCCCCTTGCCATCATGCGCCTCCGGGCAGGGGAGAACCCCACTGGTCGCCCAGCCGCCGGAGCTGGTCGCCGCAAGCCTGCGGCCAAAACTACCTCCTCTCCACGGGATGTAAGGAAGGAGAAGGAGAGGGAAAGGGAGAGGGAGAAGAAAAAAGCGCCGCGTGGCGATGATGTTCGTGGCACTCATGGAGATGATCGCGCCTCGAAGCGATCAAAAACTGTTGGAGAAGCGAGCAACATTGCTCCAAGATCCCCCGTTTCGAAATCCACCTCGCTGGAAGTAGTGGACGAACAGCAAGTGGTCGCCAATTTGGTGACGACTAAGAAAGGGGACAATCCCAAAGATACTTCCTACTTGGGTTGGGATCCCATTAAAATCAAAGAGTGAGTCAATCGTCCCCGACTTGCTTGTTGTTTACTGCCTAATACCATGTTGCTCGCTTACTAACATTTGTTTTTTTGTTTGTTAGGTATAACCCAACACTTTACCCTGGCCGAGGGGCAACACTCCACCATCTCTCCGTTGTTAAAAATGCCCCCTCCTCGCTTCACGACATCCCTGATCTTCCTGTTCGTCGGGCAGCTGAAATGGTCCCAAGGGCCTGGACAAAATCGGCGAACACTCTTGTTGCTAACCAATCTGCTAGCGATAATGCTCGCCTGGTGGCGTACAATGCTAGCCATCAGTTGGTCCAGTCTCAAATGTTGCTCGATCAAATCATGGAGCTCGAGCGAACAAACCGCGATCTGGGCCATCGCGTGGAGAAGATGGACGAAGAGAAGACCTCCGCCATCAATGAGTGCAAGGCCGAGCATGCCAAGGAGCTGACCTTAATGGAGAGGAAGATGGAGGCCTCCTTGGTTGGCGAAAAGAGTGCCTTGGACAAGGCTGAGAAGATGATGCTGGAGGTGAAGTCTTCAGATCTGAGAGCTGAAAGAGCTGAAAAAGAGCGAGCAGACTTAGCTGCTCGCCTGCTAGCTGCCGAGGAGCATATCAAAAGGTTGGAGGAGGAGCGCAAAGGTATGATCGACTATGAAGTCCACGAGCAGGAGGTGTTGGACAAGACCAACTTTGGGTACATCTGTGCCTTTGCCGAATGCTTGAGGTCCGTCCACTTCGCCCACGATCACAATCAAGATATTCGTGGCGCTGTGAAGGCGGACTTCATCGAGTACGTGAAGAATTACCCTCCTGCTCCTGGTTCAACTTTGTTCGTCTCCGATTTAGCCGATCTCGGCTTCCCTCTGGACGTCTTCGGCGAGGAGGTTGACATTGCTGCTCCAACCTACGGCGGCCAGCCTGATCCCACCCCAGCGGCGACCAGCGCAGCGGCCACTGATGAAGTCTTTGAGGGGTTGCCTTCGCTTCCCTTGACTCCTATAGACGGGGCTGGTACAAGTGCCCCGGGCGAGCAGCCTAGTGCTCAGGCGGCCAGCGCTGCGGATGCTTCTCCTCCTGCTTGAAGACTTAGTTTCTTTTTACAATAGGATGTTTTCTTCTTTTTGTGCTTATCAGCTCATCCTCGTTGTAAACATATTTTGACTCAATGAAATGAACATTCTTACTAATTTGCAATTTTACGCCTCTTTATTTGTCTTACTTAGTTGCTCGCCTATTGCTTTTAACTTATGACTCAGTTTCTAAGTGTTCCTTTTTTCTTAAGGTAAACACTTAGTTAATATTTTAAGTTGGTCACTTGGTTCTTATAGAACTTGACCTTTAATTGCTTGGGCCTTTTTGGTCGCTTGTGGACTCGGCCTTGCATTAATGTGGGCTATTGGTCCATTAGGGACTTAGCCTTATTTTTGCATTTAATAAGCTCTATTGTTCGTCTTATAACAGACTTGCCCTTTGCAAAATTTTTTTTTTTTTGGGCGAGCAACCAAGTATTTTGGACTTAAAGGCTCAAAATTTAAAAGAAAGAAAGTCAAAAGATAAACACAATTTTGCTCGCCTAGTGACTGCACAACTGCTCGCTTTTATATAAACTTGCGCAAAAAGGTTTCAAAATTACAAGATCAAAATTACAAGAGGCTACTTGTAAAACTCATAAGACTTACATGACTTTATTGATAGTACTTCTTGAGTAAAGTAGTATTCCAGGAGTATTGGGACGACTTGCCTTCCATGTCTTCAAGGTCGTATGTGCCGTTGTGCCACTTATTCGTCACCTTGTATGGGCCCTCCCAAGTCGGGCCGAATACTCCTGGTGGTGTTAAAACTTTTCGGAGTACCAAGTCCCCAACTTCGAATTCTCTTGCTTTTACTTGAGAATTGTAGTACTTCGCCGCTCTTTTCTTATAAATTGCATTTTTCAATTCTGCTGTTATTCTTTTTTCTTCAAGCAAATCTGACTCTGCTGCCAATGCGGAGTTATTTTCCTCTTCATCAAACGCAGTTGTTCGACCTGTCGGGATTTTTAGCTCAATTGGTATTACTGCCTCCGTCCCGAACGCCATTGTGAAGGGTGTTTCGCATGTGCTTGTTCTGTGCGATACCCGGTATGCCCACAACACCTCTGGTAGTTCCTCAGACCATTTCCCCTGTTTGTCGGCTAAGCGGATCTTCAAAATATGTTTGATTATTTTGTTTACTGCTTCTACTTGGCCATTCGACTGGGGATGGTACGGTGTTGAAAAATGTTTCTTCATTCCCCACTTTTCACAAAAATCTCTTATCTTTTTTCCTTCAAACTGTTTTCCGTTGTCCGTCACGATCGCTTGAGACACCCCGAAGCGGAAAACAATGTTTCTCCATATGAAGTTAATCATTTTCTCCTGTGTGATTCGCACAAGCGCTTCTGCCTCAGCCCACTTCGTGTAATAGTCCACTGCCACCACTGCGAATCGAACATTTCCTTTTCCCGGCGGGAAAGGCCCGATGAGGTCAATTCCCCATTTCGCAAATGGCCATGGACTATTGACTGAAATTAGTTCGTGTGGGGGCTTGTGGATGTTTGGGGCGAATAATTGACACTTGTGACAAGTTCGGGCAACTTTGATTGCGTCCTGGAGGAGGGTCGGCCAATAATATCCTTGTCTTACGGTCTTGTAAGCCAGTCCTCGTCCTCCAGCGTGATTTCCGCATGTGCCTTCATGAATTTCCTTCAGTACTGCTTGCCCTTGCCCCCTAGCCAAGCATTTCAGAAGCGGGAGTGAAATTCCTCTTTTATACAACTGTCCATCCATCATGGTGTATCTTGCTGCTCTTTTGACCAACTTGTTAGCTTCAGACGAGTTGTCTGGCTTTTTGTCATTTTGTAAATACTCAATGATTGGTATCCTCCAGTCATCCTCTTCGAAATCTTCGTTGACTTGATACATCTTGTAGTCTTCGGTTGATGGTTTGAACATTTTTGTCAGCGTAACTCCTGTCAACTCTGCTAGTCCCGTGCTCGTTGCTAACCTGGCTAATGCATCTGCTTGAGCATTGTTGTCTCTTGGTATCTGTTCGATGTATATTTGCTCGAACAAGGAGGCCAGGTGAGCAACAATCTTTTGATACAAGGCCATACTCTCGTCCTTTGCCTCGTATTCCCCTCGAACTTGGTTGACAATCAATTGTGAATCTCCAAAAATCTGCAGCTTTCTTACTCCAACTGCTAATGCTAGGCGTAATCCAGCGATCACAGCTTCGTACTCTACTTCATTATTTATCGCTATGAACTCGAACCGGACTGCTGAAGTAAAAACTTGCCTATCTGGGCTTATCAAGACTATACCTGCCCCCGATGCTGTATTAGTTGACGATCCGTCAACATACATGTGCCAGGGATGGCTATGTCCTCTCGTTGGATCTTGGGGGAAAGTTAGTTCGACTATAAAGTCTGCTAAGGCTTGCCCCTTGATCGCTGTTCGAGGAGCATATGAAATCCCGAACTGACTGATTTCCAATGACCATTTTAGGAGGCGTCCAGCCGCATCGGGTCTGTGCAGTATTTTCTTGAGCGGGAACGTTGTCAACACTTCCACCTGGTGGTCGAAAAAATATGGTCGAAGTTTCCTGACGCTCATCACCAGCGCATATGCTAGCTTCTCTGTTGGTGAATATCTGAGCTCTGCTTCGTGTAAAGCTTGACTCACATAGTAGATGGGCAGGTGGAACTTTCCTTCTGCTCGAACGAGCACTGAGCTGATTGCTACTTCTGAAGCTGCCAGGTACAAGTATAACTTCTCCACTGGGATTGGCTTGGCAAGAATTTTCGTGTCACTGAGGTACTCTTTCAACTGCTCGAATGCTTGTTGACAGGCATCTGTCCATTGAAACTTTCCCTTCTTGATTGCCTCGAAAAACGGCCTGCATTTATCTCCGGATCTTGAGACGAATCTGTTCAAAGCTGCTAAGCATCCTGTTAGCCTTTGGACTTCTTTAACCGATCTAGGTGGCTGCATTTCGATGATCGCTTTCACTTTTACGGGATTTGCTTTGATTCCTCTTTGACTGACTAAATGCCCCAAGAACTTCACAGAATGGACCCCAAAACTGCTTTTCTTGGGGTTCAGTTTCATGTTGTATGTTCGAAGTATCCCGAACGTTTGAGCTAGATGCTGCAAGTGATCTTCCTTTTTAGAGCTCTTGACAACAATATCATCTACGTACACTTCCATCGTCTTCCCGATGTGATCATCGAACATCTTATTGACCAATCTCTGATATGTAGCTCCAGCGTTGATTAACCCAAATGGCATTCTCTTCCAGCACAACAAGTTTTTGTTGGTGTAGAACGTTGTATGCTCTTGATCATCGGGATGCATCGCTATTTGATGATATCCTGCGAATGCATCCATGAACGTGAGAAGTTCATGTCCAGCGGTGCTATCAACTAGTTGATCGATGTGAGGCAATGAGAAATTATCTTTTGGGCAGGCGGCGTTGAGATCTGTGAAATCGATGCAGAGTCTCCACGCTCCAGTCGCTTTTCTGACCAATACTGGATTCGCCACCCATTGCGGGCATAACGCTTGTTTGATTAAGTCGTTATCCAGCAGCTTTTAAACCTCCACATCGAGCGCCTCGTATTTGTCGGGCCCAAATTTTCTCCTCTTCTGATGGATTGGCTTCTTCCTCGGGTCGATGTTGAGTCTGTGGCAGGCATGTTCGGGGCTGATGCCCACCATGTCTGCATGCGACCATGCGAACACATCGAGGTTTGCTTTAAGAAACTCAATCATGTTGGTCCTGTACGGCTCTGGTAGCTCGGACCCTATGAAGAGTTCTAAGCCCTCTTGGTTCGGGTCGACTTTTACAGTTTCCAACTCTTCGACCGGGGTAGCCCTTCGTTTCTGGCCTTTCCATCTGGGGTCAATAATGGGCCCTTCTGTCATTAGCTCATCCTCGATTTCCATCGGTTCTGCTCCCAATCGTGGCTCAATGTCCTCTGTACCAACGTTCATTGCCATTGTTTGTTCTTCCTCGTTGCTGGTTGTAGCAGCTTCTCTACCTCTCGTTTGGACAAACTGTTCGTCTTTGCGTTCTTGCTCGTCCTCGCCCAACTGTGCGCCTATGCACAGCTGCTCGTCAATGCGCGGCTGTTCGTCTGCGCACAGCTGCTCGTCGACTTCCATTATTTCAGTATCGATGGAAGTCATGGCCTCGCTATCGCCTCCGTCCTTGTCTGAGTATCCGTCTGTCATGTTGACTTGGTGATCCTTCAGTTGTATCTGCAAAAGACACGCACGAGCTTTCTTTTGGTCTCCCTTGACTGTACCTGCACCTTTCTTTGTTGGGAATTTTAAACAATAATAGTACGTTGAAACAGCTGCTTTGAATTCATGCAAGAAAGGACGGCCGAGGAACCCGTTATAGGTGGACTGTTGGTCTACAACTAGAAAGTCTACCATCCTATTCAGTTTCCTTTCCGGGTCCTCAACCGATACAAGCTCAACTGCCAACGTAACCATTCCTAGCGGGGTGGTCACAACATTCCCGAATCCTACAATTTTGTGATCACAGTCCTTGATGTACTCGGCGCAATCTCTTAGCTGGTCCACCGTGCTTTTGAACAGGATGTTCGTATAGGAACCAGTATCGACAAGTAGACGGTGCACTTTTGTCCCCATAATATTGGCACAAATGACCAACGAGTCATTGTGAGGAGTGAGTACCCCGTCTAAGTCTTTTTCTGAGAAAGTCAGGTCCCCTGTTCGTCCGGTCGATGGATTCACACCCACTTCCATCACTTGATCCACTGCTCTCAGTTCCGCTTTCCTCTTTCTTTTTGACATAGGTGGTCTCCCATCGGAACAACCACCTACTGGTCCAGTGGGTTCCAGCATTAAGATCTCTGGGATATGCCTTGCTGGGGCTGCTGGGACCTTCCTTCCTCTCTTACCAGCTTTGCTTGGTTGGTCATCACTGTCTCCATCATCTGAACTGGATGGTACTGGTGCCCTTGGTCTTTTACCTGGTTCCCTTTTTACGAACTCGGACAGCTTTCCTTCCTCATAAAACCTCCACAACTGCTTCAACAAATTTCGGCACTCGCTTGTGAAGTTGTCGATGTTCTGATGATATGCGCAGTATTTGTTCGGGTTCAGTTTTCCTCTCTCTTGCCTTATCTTCCGCGGCTCTGACAACATCTCCCTGTCTTTAACGTTGTCGTACACAGCGTCCACGGACATGGTAAGGACTTGATTCAACTTTTCCTTCAACTCAGCTCCCTCATTGAATGACTTCATGTTCTTCGGAGCTTTGTAATCGTTTCCACCAAATTTCTTGCTAAACTTTTTTGGATCAGCTTTGTCTCCCATTTCTCTGTGTAACGCCTCTTGCATTGACACATGGATCCCTGCTTTGTGTCTGAATTCTGCGTATGTTTTCGGACAAGTCAAGTGCATCTCCTTCCACAGATCAGTTCCTTTCTTTAAACCAGCCATCACTGCTACTATCTTCGTGTCCTCACTCACCATCTCGCCCTCCAGTAAGACTTTATCAAATCTTTCCAGAAATTGCTTATCAGACTCCTCGTCTCCCTGCCTAATATCTGCCAGGCGGTGTCTGTGGGTCAAGTAGGACCCGGCAGTTGAGAAGTGGGACATAAACTCTTTGCTTAGTTGGGCAAAAGAGTTGATGGAGCCAGGAGCCAGTACTGAAAACCATCTGTGCGGACCATCTCCAAGGGTGAGTGGAAAATTTCGTCATTGTGTGGCGTCGGTTGCCCCCATTGAAATCATGAAATCCGAATATTTCGTCGCATGAATGCGAGGGTCCGACGTTCCTTCATACAAATTGATGGCCGGAAATTGTATCTTCTTCTGGATTGGTGCATTGAGGACAAATGGAGATAACGGTGAAGAAGGGAGAACAGTCGATCCGACACCTCTCTGAGATTCCAACTGTCTCTGTAATTCCTCGATCGCCTTTCTCATTTCCTGCAATTCATTTGGGGGAGTCCTCCCGATGGAAGGCTGTTCATCGTGATTGGGTTCAGTGACCTCTTCACGATGCAGTCCCTTGTCAACGGGACGTTTCTCCTGAGTCGTCTTCCTAGCAGCGTTGCTAGCTCCATTTGGCCCTAGTCGGCCAAAAGCTGACCTCCTGATTCGGTCATGCACCGATGGGCGAGCAGGATGGCATGATCGCTCATCGTTCTTTCGGGATGGTTCCCTCCTATTTACATACCTTGTACCTAGTCTCTCCAAAGCACTTGTTCGGGAAGTACTTTTGCTTGACTCATCTGCTCGACTTGGTGACGATTCCCCTCGACTCCCTAGACGTTCGCTCAATGGAGTTTTCCCTTTATTTCTACGGGCCTCCTCGCTGTCGGCCTCGTCCCGACGTGCATCTTCTCTCATTTTACTTCTTTGTTCGCCCGTACGTCCCTGCTCGCCTGCTCGATTGGTCGTCACAGGTGCTCTTGACGGTCCTGCTGCTTGTCGATTTTGTAATGATTGAAGGACAGCGATCGTTTTTGCTAACTCCTCGGGGTTCTGAGCAAATGCTTCTACTTCTGGTGGGATTGTATCAATGGTGACCTGAATGTTTCTTTGCGAAGTTGCTCTCACCGTTCGTGCATGTCCCTCGGTGGACGAAACCCTAGTCCTCGGTTTATGACTCGGAGATATACTCGAATGTCGTTCATCTTGTGATCTGACCATCTTGGTTGCCAAAATGTATGAGATAAACAAAGGAGTGAAGTAATCTTGTTCTTGCAAACACTTTTCCCAAGGGTTACTAGCCTTGTGTGTGAATATGAAGATTCAAAAACCCTAGTTCATGCACACATGCATTAAAACCATCAAAGTATTATACATCTTTGTCCTAAGAATGTGCACTCTTGTTTTCCGGCACCTGCTTCCCGGATTCCGGCGAGATTTTGCAGATTCCGGTGGGAGTCTTCAACTTTCTTCGATTTTTACAAATCGAAGGTTCGAACCCTCCTTCTAGCGCCAATTGTTGATGACCTTTTTATGATCAAGATGATTAGTGGCTGTTTTTGCTAAGAAAGATCATCAAACAAGAACTAAGATCATGGAATTTAGCTAAGTAATGCTCAAGAAATAATTTGGCAAGAGTTTTGCTATGTTATTGAATTGTTCTCCCCTTTTCATGTTCATGAAGGGAGTATTTATAGACATACAAAGAGGCCATGTGTCACCATCTTGGTGGCTTAGCCATTGGATCTTTGTCAAGTGTTAGGACACTTGTACAACATCTACACTATTGCTCATTGGATGGATGCCAAGTGTTAAGACACTTGGACCATATCTAGGCTAGTGACTCTTGGAGTTCCCAATGCTGTACTTGGTCTTTGGCACTACTGAGATGCTCTCGACGGTGATCGATTGCTCGTTTGCGCGTCTTCGTTAGATGTCATGGTCCTTTGCATTCCGAGCTGTTCGCTCCTTGCTTGGGATTGTTTTACAATGTTGCTCGCTCCATTACGAACCTGTTCGCCTGAATTAATCTTGGTTTGAGCTGCTCGCACAGCTGTTCTTTGCAAGGCTGCTCGCCTCAATATCTTGCTTACCACATTATAGCTGTTCTGCAAAGCTGTTCGCTCTACAAAGCTGCTAGCTCCACAAAGCTGTTAGCTTCTTTCATTTATTATCTTGTTACCAAGTTTAATGATAACTGTTTCGTTTATTAATCACTCCATTGTTCGCCCATCAACACTAAGGTTCCACCTCATTTAAAATTTCGAACTTAGAAAAAATTATAATATTAATTCATTTATATTGTATTCTTTAACATTCTCCCTCACGCATAGGATAGATAATTTAAGAGAAAATACACAAAATTGTCCAAAAATTAAAGGAACACTTGTTTTTTACCCTCTTTTGTAAAGAAGATGTATTTTGCCCCAAAAAGGTTGACAAACGGTTGGCACCATGCCAACCAGTGTGTCAACCATTTGCAAACCTTTTTAGGGCAATAAACACATTTTTTAAAAAGTTGGGCAATAAACATCTTTTTTAAAAAGTTGGGCAAAAAACATTTTGCCGATACATTTAAGGGCAATTTTGCTTTCCTCCCATGATTTAATATGGATGGAATTGCTTTCAGCGGGAATCGAACCCATAATATATGTCAATGCATGAACCTTTTGACTTTGATACTATGAAAGAGTTCTGCATCATCTAAAAATCTGAACTTATAATGTGGTGTAATATTAGATGACATTTGTTTCATGCTCCTCAATGACAAAGAGTTCTGCATCATCTAAAAATCTGAACTTATAATGTGGTGTAATATTAGATGACATTTGTTTCATGCTCCTCAATGACAATAGGGATAAAAAAATATTTTCCTTCTATGCCCCTATACGTTGGAGGAAAAATTATCTTCATGGTGATTACATCATTAGTGTTGTGCCCAATTTTTTTTTAAAATGAGACAAAAGAAGGTTGTTTGTGGAGGTGGAGGGGGGTGATTGAAGAGAAATGATTGTAGGAAGTTAAGATGTTAATCAAATTGGGTAATGATTACCTTATTTAGCAGAGAAAATAGTGTAATTAACCATTTTTTGTGCTCATTAACAACCACAATTACTCTTTATTAATTCCCATTCCCATTCTCATTGAATTTTTTTTAATTCTGCGTTAATTCAATTTTTTTTTTTACATAATTGATTACTTAAATGTGTTTATGAGTTATTATCACATTCACAGTGACCATATAAATTTGTGTTCACCGAACCTACAATTATTTCCGTAGCAAATTAATACTCAATAAATTAATAAAATATTTAAAATAATTTAGAAATACACATAATATGTCATGCAATTGGAATATATAAGATTTTGTCAAAATAAGTTAATTTCATTGAGATAATTATTAACTTTGAGCACACATGTTTAATCTCATTGAATTCAACTATTTAAGCTTCACTATTTACACATTAATCAAAAAAAAAAAAAAATGCTTTATCTTTTTTTCTTTTGGTTTTGTGGGAACATGTGAGTATGTGACAATGGATGAAGTATTAAATTTGTGTTGTGTGATGCAAGATCTTTTTATCACATATTTACTCGATTTGGAATAGTAGTCTCATAACTTTTTGGTTGACTCCTGGGTCAACCCTAACGACTTCCAATTTTTCAAACACAAGTGCCCGAGTTGAGACAAGTATTCATTCTTCCGTTTCATATCTGATTAAGATTAAACCAAAGTGAGATGATTATGAGTTCTCAACCATGGCTTCCCTTGATCTTTCTCATCATCACAAACTTTCCGACATCTGTCCATTCAGCCAATTATGGCTGCTTTGGCTACAATTACACCACCAACAGCCCATACGCCACCAACCTCAACACCCTTCTCTCATCCCTCTCCTCAAAAATGGACGTCACCGGCTTTTACAACGCCTCCCAGGGGCACAGCCCCTACGACCGCGCCTACGCCGCCGCTCTCTGCCGAACCGACTACCAGCTCGACACCTGTCGGAGCTGCATCCAAAATTCTACAATGGAGCTTCTGGGGCTATGCCTCAACCGAAAACAGGGCGTCCTGTTCAACTATCCGGTACTCGGACGAGTCCATGTTCCGCATCCGGGCCGACGGTTACATCATTTATAGGAGATACCCGACTACCGTTTCGAGTCCGGTTCAATTTAACGAGAGTCTGATGACGCTGCTGGATGATCTACGTGGCAGGGCGGCGCAGGGTGGCTCGGCCTTGAGACGATTTTTGCGTTGTTGCAGTGTATGCCGGATCTGTCTTCGGACGATTGCGTATCTTGCTTGACCGTAGCGCAAACATATATTTGTTGCGATTCTACCGAATTGTTGGTGTATATGCAGAGCTGCACGCTGGAGTACAGGACTGAGCAGTTTTACAATTTGACTAGGATTGATGAAATACGAGAGGCTTTGTCCGTGCCGGTGCCTGCGCCGGTACCCGTGGTTGTGCCCGCCACTGTCCCACCGCAATCTTTGACGCCAGGTAATCTGTCGAGATATTGCTACTCTCCCTCCCTTTATTTAGTTTTCATTTAATTTTTCTCCACTTTTCATGTGATACTTGATTTGCAACGTTTAATTTATTATTCAATTTAAATAAATAGAACAAAATGAAGATATTTTTCTACGTAGCTATTAATGAAATGAAATGCAATTTAAAAGTGTTTAAAATGACGTTAATAATAGAGAATTAAATAGAAGGACGTAGATGGTATATATTTCAATGATAAAAATTTGTTGAAAGGTAAATATCAATTCACAACTTATACTATATTATAATTGTATGGTGAATTTTTTTTATCTCATCTAAATGTACAAACCTATATAGAGGTATAGAACTAATTCATTTATTTAATTTATAACTTTTCTGCATGAATCAAATTCAAGACGTGTGAGCGTGGGCCTTTGATTCTAATACAATGATTGAATTTTGTCTCATCTAAAAATTTGATTATTTAGAAAAGTGTAAAATCAATTCATTTATTTAATTTTCCAATAAATCGTAGTACATGTTGCAAATTGAAACATAGCATAGTTTTAATCCAATTTCAACTTATATTATACAAAATTGACTAATACAGTATAGGCTGCAATCGATAATTTTGTATGATATAACTTGTATAATTGGATTATAACACGAGCACGTGGTAAGAGGACAAGTTATTGGTCAATATTTGAGCCTTAACACAGAGCTCGTTTGATCAGTTGGAAACCTCGAGAGTAATTGCTATTTACCATACTATTGGGATGTTATGTTATTTAGAAAAGCCTTGAGGAGTAAAGGAGTAATTACAATTTACTCAAATTACAAATTTCTTTGATATTTTAGATAAATTATCAAAATTATTATACTTTATTTATTGAATTTTGCAGGGAATGGGGGTGATAGTAAGACTCCAACAACTTTGACAATCATTCTTGCTTCAGTTGCTGTGTCTCTAGTGCTAGTTGCTTTTGTTGGCTATTACTTGAGGATCAGATCAAAGAAGTCGAAGCATATAAATATTCAGAGCAAAGGTTTTAATTTGTTTTTCCTTTTTTTTTCATATAAAAAATCACCTGTATATACTTAAGCAGGAAACAATATAAATTGTTGCATGCTTGTTGACTTAGATGATGACGAGGAAAGCCAAACAGAGTCCCTGTTATATGATTTTGGTGTAATTAAAGCTGCCACCAATGATTTTTCTGATGCTAACAAGCTGGGTGAGGGCGGATTCGGTTCTGTTTATAAGGTAATTAAAAAATATTAGTTAACGTGAATTTTTTTTTTAATATTACTGTTATGTATATCCACTATAATTGTATAAAATATCAAGTATTTTTTAAAACAATGATAGTTGATATGCATAATAGTGATAATATTTATATATAAAAGTGATATCGAAAAAGAAAACTCACATAAACTCAGGATTCAAAAGAGACATACTCAATAAAAATAATAATAACATTCAATATGATATTATTCCCTCCGTTCCAAAATAAGTTTTCCCTTCTTTTTATTGTGTTGTTTAAAACAATATTTGTTTATTAATATATAGTGGGTCAACATATTGAAAAGTTGAAGGGTAGTTGTTTAAAAAGACATTTACTTATTGGGGAAATTGCAGAAATGGTCCCATAAGAATTGGTCCTCATGAATTTGGTCCTTTTTTAAGCGCAAATAGTCCCATACGATTTTTCTGTCAAAAAATAACAGATTAACGAGCATGAGGCCCACACACCCGTTAGTTTTCTGCCAAAAACTCTCGCGTATAATTTCCAACTTAAAAATAATTAATTTCCAACATCTTAAAACTTTACGAACTAAAGTTGCAGAATCACCTTCATACTTGCATTTTACCTTGAAATGATTGTTAATATCAAAAGCTGACCAATTTTCCTCCAAAAATCAAGTTGAAAAGGTTTTTCCATCTAGTATTCCATAGAAAACTGTAAAATATTTAACGGATGAGACATTTTCTGCTAAAAATGGGACCAAAAAAAAAACATGGGACCAAATCTGTCAAGTACAAATTCTCATGGGATCATCCTTGCAATTTACCCATTACTTATTAGAGTAGGTTTTATATGAAAACGCTTCATAATAAACTTAACATGAAATAATTTTAGAGTATCATTAATCTCATCAGGAGTATCATTAAACCTGTCAGGGGTATCATTAGTTTGAGTTCAAGAAAATTTAAAACAAATTTTTTTAACTCAGACTAATGATACCACTGATGAGATTAATGATACTCCCGATGAAATTAATGATATTTTAAAATTGTTTAATGATAAACTTACCATGAACTATCTTCATATAATACTTTGTCTTTCTTATAAAAAAAAAAATATATATAATACTTTGTCTAAGTTACTTTGAAACAAAGGGAGTGCAATTCTTGAAAATTCATTTATTTTTTATGTATCACACGGAAAACTTAAAAATGGGCAAGAAATAGCAGTAAAAAGGCTGTCCAAGAATTCAGAGCAAGGAGATGTGGAATTCAAGAATGAAGTCATGTTAATGGCTAAGCTGGAACATAAGAATTTGGTCAGGCTTTTGGGATTCTTACTAGAGGAACTGAGAGACTTCTTATATATGAACTCATTCAAAATTCAAGCCTAGACACCTTCATATTTGGTAAAATTATTTCCTTAAATATATATTTAGATCTATATTAAATTCGATCATTTTTAGTAATTGACGTAGAGTATTTTGATGAGTAGATCCGGTGAGACGACTGCTTATTGACTGGGATGCACGTTACAAAATCATAAAAGGTATAGCAAGGGGACTTCTATATCTCCACGAGGACTCTAGTTCACGTATTATTCATCGAGATCTCAAGGCGAGTAATATTCTATTAGATGGAGAGATGAACCCTAAAATTGCTGATTTTGGTATGGCAAGATTGTTTATGCAAGATGAAAGTAAGGGCAATACAAGAAGAATTGTTGGAACCTAGTAAGTTATTTACCATATACATATATTTAAATTTAAATATGTCGCTCAATTTAATTCAATTTGTCACGTGAAAAATAATTTCTTAATAACAATTTTACTGTAGTGGATATATGCCTCCAGAATATGCAAGACGTGGAGAACTCTCGGTTAAGTTGGACGTGTTTAGCTTTGGTGTTCTTGTACTCGAGATTGTCAGTGGAAGGAATAATAACTCATTTCAGCACGAAGAGGATATGGATTATTTGAATAGTTCCGTAAGTTTTTTTTTTTCATAACGCTACACGAGCAAATTAAGTGACATCTTATAAAATTTTGAATTTGAATCGTAAATTAATTTGAGCTCGGACAGGCTTGGAAGAATTGGCGCGACGGAACAACAAAGAAGATAATTGATCCTGTGTTGATGTCAACTTCTGGTTCTTTTCGTGATATGTTACGATGCATTCATATCGGTTTTGTTGAGAGTAAAATGCAATGTGACTGATACTAATACATCATGCAAGTGTTACTTTACAACATAGTGTTTAATACTGGAAGCTAAGTTGAAGGACATTTATGGAACTTCTCAATATGACAGTTATAACAAACTCAGCACTCCTTATGACTTCGGCCAACAGAAAGGGAAATTTGAGGAGGTTATCAACTGCATAGTTCCAACAGAATTCAGTTACACTTTTTTTATGGAAGTATTCTTGGGATTGTTATCTAGTTAGTTACACGTTTTTCTTGTTCAGTTTTCTTCTTCCCATTCTTGGTGAAAGATATATATACTCTAGTTCATGCAAGTTAGAGGTGTAGAGAGAGTGTTAAGCCTAAACTTGTGAGTTGCTGCTGAGTGTATCTTGTAACTGAGAATTCTCATATTAGTGAAGTGTGCTCTATCACCGTGGACGTAGATCGGTTTTGATCGAACCACGTAAATTGCTGTTTTGTTCGTTCTTCATTTTCTCTCAAAGCTTGATAGTGTTCTTAGATTCTGTGTGAGTGGATTAAGTGTTAAATCACTGTGTGTGTGCTCATTAATCCTAACAAGTGGCGCCGTCTGTGGGAAGCGTTTTGAAGGCTTAAGAACATGGCATCTTTCAAGCCGGATATTGAGAAGTTCACTGGAAAAAATGATTTTGGATTATGGAGGATTAAGATGAGAGCCTTGCTTATACAGTATGGCCTTGCTGGTGCTTTGGATCCAGAATTTCTAGCAGGATCATCAACGGATCCCAACAGGGTTATAATTCTGGATAAGGCACATAGCATGATCATACTATGCCTGGGTGATAAAGTTCTGAGAGAGGTCTCTAAGGAGAAAATTGCACAAGCTGTGTGGAAGAGGCTTGAAGAATTATATCTGGCAAAATCTGTTTCAAACAGATTGTACATGAAACAAAAACTCATGTCATTCAGGATGACAGAAGATAAGGCAATTGGTGATCAACTAGATGAGTTCAATCAAGCCATGGACAATCTGGAAAATCTGGAGGTGAAACTTGAAGATGAAGACAAGGCACTGATGCTATTAAACTCTCTACCAAAGTCCTTTGAAACTTTCAGAGACACTTTGTTGTTTGGAAGGTAGGATGGTATCACTTTTGATGAGGTGCAAACTGCTTTGAAGACTAAGAGTCTCAATAATCAACCAGCAGAGAAGAAAAGTCAAGGTGAGGGGTTGAATGTGAAGTCCAAGGCTGGAAACAAGAAATTCCAAAAGGGAAAGAAGGGATGGAAGGCTAAGAAAGGGGAAGAGAAACAGACTACAGGATTTGTGGAAAGAAGAAAATGCTTCACATGTCATAAAGAAGGACACCTCAAGAAGAATTGCCCTGAAAAAGGCAAGAAATCTAAGGAAGAGAACAAACCTGGAGCTGTCATAGCTGAAGATGGATATGACAATGCAGAAGTTTAAATATAACTGACTCCAAGATGTATCAAGAATGGGTTCTTGACTCAGGTTGTTCTTTCCATATGTGCCCTATTAAAGACTGGTTTACAGATTTAAAGGAGATTGATGGTGGATCAGTGCTGTTAGGAAATGATGAATCATGTAGTGTTGAAGGAATTGGCTCTGTGAAGATCAGTATGTTTGATGGCAAACACAGGATCCTCACTGATGTAAGATACATCCCAGGTCTTAAAAGGAATCTCATATCCCTTGGAACCTTGAATGCCTTGGGATATGAATTTAATACTTCACAAGGTTTGATTCTTGTCACCAAAGGTCAAAGAGTCTTAATGAAAGGTGTTAAGATAAATGGATTGTACATATTGGTAGGCAAGACTGTTACTGGAGAAACAGAAGTTGTGCTAAGTGATCAAGATGCAACCCTTTAGCATAAAAGGCTTGGTCATATAGGTGAAAAGGGTCTGAAAATTCTGTCAAGAAAGGGAGTATTTTCTGGAAAGGATGTAGCAAGTCTGAAATTCTGTGAACAGTGCATTTTAGGAAAGTCCAAGAAGCTGCCATTCCAAAGGGGAGCTCATAAGACAGAAGGACCATTAGAATATGTACACTCAGACGTTTGGGGGCCTGCTAGAGTTGAGTCACATGGAGGAGGCAAATACTTTATGACTCTAATAGATGATTATAGCAGAAAGGTATGGGTTCTCATTATGAAACACAAGAGTGAAGCTTTTGTAAAGTTTAAGGAATGGCTCACAGAACAGGAGAATAAGAGGCAATTGAGGCTCAAACACCTCAGGACAGACAATGGTCTTGAATACCTGTCAGAAGAGTTCATAGAGTTTTGTAAAGAAAGAGGGATCACTAGACACAAGACTGTTCCAGCTACCCCACAGCAAAATGGGTTGGTTGAGAGGATGAATAGAACAATCCTAGAGAGAGTAAGATGTCTACTAGCTGATGCCAGATTGCCCAAGTCATTTTGGGGAGAAGCTGTCAGCACAACATGCTACTTGATCAACAAATCTCCATCAACAGCTATTGATGGTAAAACTCCAGATGAACTATGGTATGGTAAAATATCTAACTATTCTCAGCTTAAAGTTTTTGGTTGTACTGCATATGCACATGTTAGGCAGGATAAATTAGAGCCAAGAGCTCTAAAGTATTCGTTGGCTACCCTAAAGGAGTTAAAGGGTACAAACTGTGGTGTTTGGAACCTGGACATAAAAGGTGCATTGTAAGCAGAGATGTTATATTCAATGAACTGGAAATGGGATACAAACAAACTGGGAGTAGTCAAGATGTGGATGGATGCATTTCTAATAAAAATGTATCAGTTGAGGTGGAGCCTCAGAGGGAGCATTCACAAGATACTGAACATGCAATATCTGGTAAATCTTCACAGACAAATGATCAAGAAGGAGAAGAGGATCACCATCATACTTCTGAAGATGAAGAGGGACCGGATCAAGAGGAAGATCAGTCAGAGCTGCTGACAAACTATGCTCTATCTAGAGATAGAACAAGGAGAAACATTAACTCACCACAGAGATATGGGCAGGCTGATATGATTCACTATGCTCTAGTCACTGCTGAGAATGTGGAGTATAGTGAACCAAAGAATTTCAAAGAAGCTGTATCCAGTGCAGATGGAGAGAATTGGATGATGGCCATGACAGAAGAAATTCAATCATTGCATAAGAACAATACCTGGATTCTGGTAGAGAAGAAGAAGGGGCAAAAGGTGGCCAGCAGTAAATGGTTATTCAAGAGAAAATCTGAAGTGGGAGTTGTAGAGAAAGTCAGATACAAAGCCAGACTTGTTGCAAGGGGGTTCACTCAAAGGGAGGGAATTGACTATAATGAAGTATTCTCTCCTGTTGTGAAACACAGCTCCATAAGGATACTACTAGCTACTGTTGCCCAATATGATCTGGAACTTCAACAGTTGGATGTGAAGACTGCCTTCTTAAATGGAGATCTCATTGAAGACATTTACATGTCACAGCCAGAAGGATTTATCATGCCTGGAGATGAGCATAAAGTATGCTTACTGAAAAAATCTTTGTATGGACTAAAACAAAGTCCTAGACAGTGGAATAAAAAGTTTGACCAGTTTATGCTAACTGTGGGATTCACAAGATGCCTCTATGATAGATGTGTGTACTTGGAAAAGAAAAATGATAAAGTGCTCACTTACCTACTGCTATATATTGATGATATGCTTATAGCAAGTAACAGTTTTGAAAGGATACAGGGCTTGAAAGTCAAGTTGAGTCAGGCATTTGAGATGAAAGATTTAGGGAATGCCAGGAGAATCCTTGGCATGGACATCATAAGAGACAGAAAGTTTGGAAGACTGTTCTTGTCTCAGAAGGATTACATTCAAAAGGTGTTAAAAAGGTTCTATATGCATCAATGTAAAGCTGTATCTACACCTTTGGGACAACAGTTTAAGCTGTCTGTTAAGCACTCCCCACAAACTAGTTCAGAAAGGAACAAAATGAGTAAAGTACCCTATGCCAGTGGAGTTGGTAGTCTAATGTATGCTATGATCTGTACAAGACCTGATATAGCATATGCAGTGAGCATGGTGAGCAGATTCTTAGCAGATCCTGGAAGTTTTCATTGGGATGCACTTAAATGGATCCTGAGGTACTTGAATGGAGCTACAGAATTGGGATTACTGTTTGAAAAATCAAGTGGAATTGATGACCAGCTGAAAGGATTTGTGGATGCAGATTTTGCTGGAGATGTGGATAAAAGAAGGTCTTTGACAGGATATGTCTTTACTCTTCATGGTACTGCTATTAGTTGGAAGTCTACACTACAATCTGGAGTATCTTTGTCAACCACAGAAGCAGAATATGTTGCTGTTACTGAGGCTGTAAAAGAAGCATTGTGGTTAAAGGGAATAACTAAGGATTTTGGAGTGGTACAGAAGAGTGTTGGAATTTTCTGTGACAACCAGAGCACAATTCACTTGGTAAAGCATCCAGTCTTTCATGAAAGATCTAAACACTTAAGTGTTAAGTTGCATTTTGTCAGGGACATGATTGAGAAAGAAGTAGTAACTATTCTAAAGATTGATACAAAGGAGAATGATGCCGACATGTTAACCAAAGCATTACCAAGTATCAAGTTCACTTATTGTTCAAGGAAGGTTAAGCTCCAAGGCTGGGATGTACACTGATCCAGATTAGTGTAAGGATAAGAAGTGATAGGCACAATGCATTTTGGGTGGAGGATTGTTGAGAGTAAAATGCAATGTGACTGATACTGATACATCTTGCAAGTGTTACTTTACAGCATAGTGTTTAATACTGGAAGCTAAGTTGAAGGACATTTATGGAACTTCTCAATATGACAGTTATAACAAACTCAGCACTCCTTATGACTTCGGCCAACATAAAGGGAAATTTGAGGAGGTTATCAACTGCATAGTTCCAACAGAATTCAGTTACACTTTTTGATGGAAGTATTCTTGGGATTGTTATCTAGTTAGTTACACGTTTTTCTTGTTCAGTTTTCTTCTTCCCATTCTTGGTGAAAGATATATATACTCTAGTTCATGCAAGTTAGAGGTGTAGAAAGAGTGTTAAGCCTAAACTTGTGAGTTGCTGCTGAGTGTATCTTGTAACTGAGAATTCTCATATTAGTGAAGTGTGCTCTATCACCATGGACGTAGATCGGTTTTGATCGAACCACGTAAATTGTTGTTTTGTTCGTTCTTCATTTTCTCTCAAAGCTTGATAGTGTTCTTAGATTCTGTGTGAGTGGATTAAGTGTTAAATCACTGTGTGTGTGCTCATTAATCCTAACAGGTTTGTTATGTGTTCAAGACAATTCGATGAAAAGACCAACAATGGCATCTGTGGTTCTCATGCTCAGTAGCTTATCTATTACATTGCCCGTGCCTTCAAAACCTGCATATTTTATATCCAATTCTAGTTCAAAATATGAGAAGTTGAGCAAACCTAATTCTACTCAATTTTCCAAAAATGATGTTACACTCTCGGAGTTATATCCGCGATAGTTAAACTATTGTATCAAATTGTTATTTTTTTTTAATTTCATTTTGTTATCACTGGTGAATGCCATTAATTCCTACCTCAATCTTTAAGTATGTTTTTTCATTTATTATTATTCTTTTAATATTTTTGTACAATTAATTTTGTTATTAATATATTTTAGTTGATATTAAATATTCATTTTGTTTCTTTTAATATAAAACATTCAAGGACTACATTGTGGAATAAGTTGCATGGTTTTTTTTTTTTGGAGATTGTGCGATGCATAGAAATGATTTTGTTAATAATATGAATACAACACAATTGAATTTTATGTTTTGATGCTTAATCGGACACAACTTCAATAAGCAAATGAAAATATATTTTTGCGTATGATATTATTGGCTTAATCCTTATTTTTTAATTCAAAATCCACCTCACTATTAATTTTTGGATCCGTTGAGAGGATGTTTGTATTTATGCATGCACTTGATTTGTTGTTTGAGATTTGTTGTTTGAGAAATATTGATGACAAGACCTATCTTGATTCATCATCCATGCAAAGGTCACTGCCATGAGTCAGATTGTGATAAGTACCTCTTTTGGCAAAAATGCTATATGCACATCCGATTAGACATCGATGAGATGGGTTGGATGAGAGATGATGATGTCTAATCGGGTGTGCAAATAATATTTGTGGGAGTATTACTTTCCTTTATTTATTCTAATTATTTTACAAAAAATATTAGTTGTTTTATTCAAAAATATTAATTCTTTAGAGTAACTTTTTTTTTTAATATTACAAAAATATTAGTTATATAATTTAAAAATATTAGTTGTGAAGAATGACAAATATACACATTTCTAACAAAAATACACTCATTACATATTTTTCCGTAATGAAAAATATGTAATGAGTGTATTTCTTAACGGAAAAATAATTTCTTACCCTCAAAATTCTTACTTATTTACCCATATGTCATTATTTTTCGTACACAAATAAAAGAGTACCACTATTCAAACCTCAAAATTCTCTAAACTCACCCCACTTACTTAAACATATCCCAATAAAATTTAAAAATTATCATATGTTGCTAAACATACCCTATTTTATTCCTATAATATCATTACCCTATAAAAATAATATTTTTCTATTTTATATTTTTATAATTGTCTCTCTTAAAAAAATATTTATTCATTTTTATTCTTTAACTTTTGATCGAAATTTGAAAAAAAAAATCGTAAAAAATTATATATATTTTGAAAAATATTATAAAAAATAAACAAAATTTTCAAAAATATATAAATTACAAAAATTAATTAATAAAATAAAATTCTTAAAAAATTTTAAAAATAAATAAAAATATGTGATTGAATTATTTGGAATATATATTTTTTTTAACAAATTTTCAAATTTAAAAGAATTTTTTAATTGAATTTCTAAATTTAAAAAATTAATTGACTTAATATATCTAAAAATAACTATGCACATTGATGGGACAACACGACGTCCCATCAATGTGCATATAGTATCACTCCTCTTTTGGTCCGTGACGTCCGTCATGTTCCATTCTGATCCATTTTACAGTTTTCAAACTTATGGGATATATATAAATACAATATATTACTAAAGGAAAAATTGCATTTTTTGTCCCAAAAGAATGAACTAATTGCAAAATGGTCTTTTTTTAAGCATTTTTAGTTCCATATGATTTTCAGTTAAACTTTTAACATAAGATAAATTCTAGGATGCATTCATATGCATGCTTAGAGCCGGCAATTTGGGCCCGGACCGACCCGGCCTGCCCGACATATAGGCTGGGCCAAAAAATTAGAGGCCCGAAAAAACCATGCCGTTTTTGGCCTAGTGGGCCAAATGGGCTGGCCCGACGGGCCACGGGCCGGCCCGTTTGGCCTGGTTGTTTTTTATTTTTTATCTATTTTATTTTTAAAAGATTATAATTAGTGTTATTTCTTTAAATGATATTCAGTGTTGTAATTACAAATATATGGACATACTTGACTTGATACTGCCATAATAAGAAATGTAGTGTTGTATATTTAGTTTTTAAATGATATTTAGTGATATTTAAATGATATTTAGTGTTGTATATTTGGTTTTTTTTAAACATACTTGACTTGATAGTTGATGCCATAATAAGGAATTTTATAAATGAAGCCCCTCAATTTTCAGTACCGTAGAATAAAAAAACTCTACCAAATATTATTTTGAAATTAGGAAAAAAAATTAAAAAAAAAAGTTGAAATGGGTCGGGCCAGACCGTTAGCCCACAGGCTATGGTTGGGCCAGGCCGGGCCGGACTGGGATTTTACAGGCCCGACGTATAAATGGGCCGGCCTGGCCCGCCCGTTTAACCAGCTCTATGCATGCTATGCACTTGGATTTTGTACCCAATTTACAATCATTTTTGACCAAAAATTCAAATTCGCGGGTTAAACTTGACCCAACAAACATTCGCGGGTCAATACCGGGTCGAACAAAAACATGGTAGAAACACACCATTTGTGGATCTATTACCCAAAACAAAATCAAAATGTGAAACCAAATCAAAATTTATGGGAGAAATCGGTCTCAGCGACCACTTGAATGTGAGGGGATTTTATTTAATTGATTGGTAATACTGTTTGAAAATTGAGTTTGGAGTTGAAGGTGAGATCTGGTGCGAGTTCAGAGTTTGAGCTTGATGGTGTGCTTCGTTGTTTTCTCTCTCTAAACAATTTAGAGAGAGAGAGATGAGGATGTGGACAATAATATTGGTGATTGCAATTAGGTCGGTTTTTAGTGCAATCCAATACAAAGTCATGCGACGTGTTCCAAGGGAGTTGGGTAAGAGATTCATCTCCATCTTACCCTCTCTACAATTGCTCATCCTGTCCGTTCATTCAGAAAGAGTTCAACTGCCTCAACAATGGCCGCTCCGATAACTTGTACCTTAGGTACAACTGGAAACCCCTTTCCTACTATTTACCCAGATTTGATGGGATTGAATTCTTGAGAAAATACAAAGGGAAGAGTATTATGTTTGTGGGGACTCGTTAAGTAGAAACCAATGGGAATCGCTGGTGTGTATGCTACTCCTCCGCCTCACCAACCACCTACATCGGCACCGCACTCAGAGAGCTTTCTACCTTCACATTTAAGGATTATGGTGCTTGTGTTGGAATTTTGATGACTGTGGAAATAATAATTCGATCACAAAAAATTAAATAAATAAAATTACAACTCAAAACTTAAATTTACACAGAATATGAAAAAAGTAAGATTGCAGTGTGTTGACTTGGATCGAAAATACTAACTTTTTACTAGTAGTTTCCCCGCAAGCGTACGGGTTCACTGTAGTATAAGCAGATATAGCGACCAAGTATATCGTACCTCGGGATGGGTTGTATGCGAATAGATCCCTGAAGATCTACGCGTCGTAATTAATATGAGTGTGTGTTTTTAGCTTTTTTAAAAGAATTAATTCTAAACTAAATTAAACTAATTAAACTAAAGAATGAATGAAACTAATTAACTAAGGTTTGTGTGCAACTATGAATGGGTGATGCTGAGGATAGGAATCCCTACGTATACTAACGAAGCTGGTACATAATCAAAATAACAGTGATGTGCAAGAAATAACCTAATTATAAGATTGTAAGATGAAAAGCTCAAGAATTAAACCCTAATACTTTATCCTATCAATCGACTTCACTAATCCACTAAACAAATTAATAGATTGTGCTTAATTAAAGAGACCCTAATTTAACTAAGGTGATGCGGTCGTCCTCCCTAGATAAACCGGTAGAAGAATAAATCCCTTCTAAACCCTCTCGTTAAGCCTACTAGTTATCAAAGAGTGATAAGGTCGTCCTCTCTCTAACAATTTTCGTACGAAATTCAAAGGTGAATCTGGAATTTATTTTAAGTGTTCATTAATTAAGAGAATTAAAACTAAACATCATGTGTTACCCTAAATATGTACCCACATCCTACTTCTACGAGTTCATCCTACCCTAAGCATGCAAGAGTTTTAGCCGGACATGGTTTTAACGATAACAAAAACAATTAAACAAGAAACGAACGAAAACATAATTAATTGAAGTGAAAAACTAAAAAGCATAAACTAGGGTTTTGAAAGACAGAAATTTAATCTAAGAAAGAATATTAATTAAAGATAGAATCAAAAGTCTCACGTAACACGTGTTGCAAAACGAAAGAAAGAAATCCAAAAATCTAAGTCTAAACAATGAATTTGTAATGTAGAAACCTCGATTACACGTAAAATAAGCTTGCTCGACACTCGGTGCTCTTCTCTCTCCAAAAATGAACTCTCAGTGTGAAGTGGTATCCAAAAAGGTGTTCGGAATGAGTATATATATGCATCGGGTCGATTCGGGAACTCATGGGCCGAAAAAACGGGTTAGAAGGTCAAAGACCTAATGCACTCAAGCGGGTCACGCTCGAGCGGTACCGCTCGACCTCAAAAGCTCGAATGAAACTCTCGCTCGAGCGGGGGTGCTCGAGTGACAACAGCTCGAATGAAACTCTCGCTCAAGCGGGGGCGCTCGAGCTGCTCGAGCGGCCGAATTGTTCTGTAAGTTTTGGGCATTCGAGCCCTGCCCTTGCTCGAGCGGTGGCGCTCGAGTGGGTGCACTCGAGTGGCTCTCTTCTTCGAATAAAATGACACTTTTCTTCTTTCGAACTAATACCATTCGTATTTCTTCGATATCTTCTCATCCGGATATCCGTTCGAGTCGATTCAAAGTCCTACGAACTCCTCCTTTCGCCCTCTATCTATCTATGAGCATCAAAGAGACAAATTCATTAGTTCATGAAAATAGTACTCAATTGACTCTAATACTCATCGAAAACAATCAAAACACGGACATTTCGAGCTCTAAAATCTAACAATTTCACGCCTAATCAACCCCCAAACTTACCATGTTGTTTGTCCTCAAGCAACGAAATAATAAGTCAAGTGCAATTGTTAGGAATAAATTAAGAATCAAATCATGCAAGTAATCGAGCTCAAGTTTCAAAGATCGTTCCCATGTATACGAACTCACTCCCCTCATCATACTCATGCAATAACAACAAGAATCACCAAGATCAAACATGGATGTGCACTCAACGATGTGTTTCACTCCCTCATAAGTATATATCAATAATAAGGGACTCACTCAATCAATCAATCACACATATCAGCAGCCATATGCTTATAAGCACTCTCAACTTCGACCATACTCTAGAAATCAATGCCGAATCAAAAATGACTTTATCAAGGTTGTAATGTAGGCTCTTTGGACAGGTGGAATAACCATATGGATAAGTGACTCAAGTGAATAGAGAACAGAAAATCAAATTTAAATACTTCAAGACGAGGAACAAAATACTTCAAACATCTTCATTCAATACACTTTCAATTCCTCTACTTTCAACACTTCAATTTTTTTTTTCTCTACTCATTTCACTTTTTCAATCACCACATTTTTTTTCTCTTTCACACATACATATGAGCTCATTTTTCTTTTGCTCATTCTTGACTTTTTTGTTCTTTCCCACAACTCAAAACTTCATCACACCCTTCTTTTATCACAACTCAACCAACATAATTCCTTTTCTCAACTCAACTCAATCCCTCCTTATTCACACTTTTCATATTCTCCACTCAAATTGGGAAAAAAGGTTTAGGAACTTGGATAAGTGTTAAAATGTGCTAGCAAATAAAATAGGCTAAAGGCTCAAACTGGCTAACAAGGGATCAATGTCATTGGTAGGGAATTTTTTGGCTAAGTGACTCAACAAATCAAAGATGACCTAAGATCACTTTCGACATATCAAACTAGATACAATCAAGAAGCAAGAGCACACACAAGTTCTAGCATCTTCTAAGGTGACGACTCACTCACAAACGAAGAGATCAATTCATATATCTTAATCTCAAAAAGCTCAAATCTCACGACTTTCACATCCATGGTAGTCCTAGTGAATTCTCACTCTCATCACAGAAGTACTCAAAAGGTAAACTCGTAAGTACACTAGTTCCCTCTCAAAGCAACTCTAACTCCTACACTCACATAATAAAATTCTCAACTCAACTTCACAACTCACCCATACTCATCAAATCATACTCAAGAATAACAATCAGCAAGTAGCAAGGGTTAATAAGCATAAAATGATTCAATCATCTCAATGAGTTCAACACAAATCAAAACCCAATAGTTTGAATAACAATTCCATCACAGCCCCATAATCAACCACATAACTCACACATATCAATTCACTCTCAACAGCAGAAAACAAGAAAAGAAAAGAAAAGAAAAGAAAAGAGAAAAGAGATGGGGAAAATCCCAATGATCAATGATTTGGAGGCGGCGGAGGTCGGTAGTGAGGATGATCAGCTCTCAAATAAGACACAAATAATGACTCCATCCATCGGTGCATATAAGAAAACTGATCCTCCATCCAGGCCGATCGTGTATCCATCCTATCTTGGGCAACACGTAAGTACGTAACATCTGTCTGGAGGTTCTGAATCTGCTGACCCATCCCCGTCCAATCTGCATGTGTCGGGTACCACTGCTCGACCCGGCACCACTTGTGCCCTCTCCTCGAGACCTCTTCACCGGCCTCGTGTCTCGAAGTCCGCTGCTATCCACATCCTCAGTGTACTTGGCCCCGATCTCGAGGTGCCGCTCTCCATTCATTCTAATGTTTTATTTCTTTTTCCCTTTCAGTGACACCAGCTTCTCATTCGGGAGAGGGAACATGGCATCATCCTTGTACCTAATGCAATAGGTTCCCATCCAATGCTCGAACATCATCGTGTTCAGCATCTGCTCAAACCCCAGGTCCATCCCAACGCACAGAGGTGCAACCGGTACGAACCCCAGGCTCTTCACAAAAATGGAGATCAATCCTCCTCCTCGAATCTTCGAGGTCTTTGCACCAAGCTTGAAGGGAACCTCCAAGTGGTGCTCGAGAAAGTCTCTCCCGAAATCATGATCTCTCACGTGCAATAGGCACCAAATCCCGTAAAGCTACTTAGTCGTCACCGTCCCCGTCTCAGACCGAGCGTAGATAGTGTTTCCCAAGATTCTCTCCAAGTATCTCAGGACTGGGTTCCGAATTGCAGACGTTCGAGCATTCTGTCCTTTGTAGTCTCCTGCCATCCCACCCGTAATCTCTTTCCAGAAGTCATTGGCATTGAACGCCTTAGACACTCGGTTGGGCCTAGTCAAGGCTGGAAGTCCGAGAGCGAGGTTAATGGCACCAACCTCACAGTGCTGCCACTCGTTCCTTATCTTGAACTTGAACGAGTTATCATCTTTCCTCTCCACCGTAGCTAGGAATTGTTCCACGAGGTCCGCATTTGTCTCTATCGTCAATAGCATCTCAAAGAAATCTCCTAGATGATTTCTTGTGAAAAATCCTCTTGATCTCTTTGTCTATCCCAATGTCTTTCATGAAGTTGACACTTAGTCGTCGGGTCTTCTCTACCTTCCCAGCAACTAAATTCCATTGGAAAGCCACGTAGCACCAACTTCTCTCAAAGCTCAAATTGTCCCACATTGAGGGCATCAGACCCTTACGCGTGAGCTCGTTGGTGATCTCTTCCAATTCCTCTCTCGTCAAATTCCTATCTTCATTCTTCTTTGGAGGAGCCATAGTACCTTGCGAATCAAAACAATTCATGATCATTCAAGAAAATACCAATCACAAAATGTAGCTTTTCAACTCAAATTCATTCAATGGTGTTCACGGTTTTCCACATATCTAGTATAATCTTCTCAAATCCAACTCAAATGGCTAATCAATCTCAAATCATGTTCATCAAGCTCAAGGCGTTTAATTTCGTATCAAAGTTCTCAGGTTGTATTATGCCTAATTCTAAATGAATTCAATCAATTCAACCATCCCAAGTCAATAATGCCCACATCAAAGTTTATCATGAAGTAATATCACAAGAATCATGTAATTTACATGCTCAAGACTCAATTCACATTCATTTATAACTCAATGCAATCTCAATCCATAAGAACTTTCTCTCAACAAGCAATACCCATATCATTTTCTCAAATTCCTACTATCTCACTCTAGAAATTCACCCATTCTACTCATGCAATTCCAAAATCGGAAGCAAAACGAGCAAACCCATAACATATAAGTATTAATAATCAACAAGGAATCAAGAATCAATGAGCTATACCAACAATCCCCAAATTTCGACCCTAAACTACGAACCCTAATTTCTAGTCTTAATTCATGCTAAATCGAAGTAATAATCCACGAAAAGAATGAAGCAAGTTAGAAATTACATACCTTGATATGAAGAAACGTGAAATTCGTGTCGAAATTGGACGAAAAGAGTGCAAAGATGTGAAATTTTCTCAAGTTTGCCGAAAATCGCCCCTTGAGTGCGTGTGTAGTGTGTGAAATGTGTGGGGGAGGGGTATTTATAGAGGGGCGCATGATAGGGCATTTTTTGACAGGCGCTCGAGCTCGAAGGGTCGAGCGAAAATGGCACTCGAGCGGGGGCGCTGGAGCTGCTCGAGCGGCCGAAATGTTCTGTAAGTTTGGGCATTCGAGCCCTGTCCTTGCTCGAGCGCGGGCGCTCAAGCTGCTCCACTCGAGCGGCTCTTCCTCCAATATGATGAAATGAGGTCCAAAAATTGAAATTTCCATACGAAACATACACAAAACCCTCATCTAACACTTCTAAACATGAACTAACCTGAGAACTCCTCGATTTAAGCCAGGTCGCTAATTCGATCGAGGAGTTGGGGTCTCTTCCCAACGTGCAATTCACCATAACCGTTCAACTCACGCTTATACTCACACTCAATTGATTTGACTCTCTTCGTGCATCAATATTTTTGAATTTTTTTTATCAAATTTTCATACGAATTTCGTGTACAACTCGAAGTACGATTGCACACCCCCCAAACTTTGTTCTTGCTACGCAATAATAAAGTTTGAAAAGAATGAGTACGAAAGAGTATGTATACTAAATTCTCATGAACTTAAATCACTACCAATGCAAACCAATAAACGAATAAAAACACTACCCCCCCAAACTCGACTTCACAAAGAGGTTTATGTTTGGGGTTTGGGTTACCTCATACACCAACAATCGAATGCTCCACTACTCAACGTCTCTACATCTTCATGAATTGCTTCTCCTTAAGCTCACTTACTCGAATTAAGCACCACGAACCAAGCCTACACCAAAAATCTCAACGAACAAGGTTAACATATACGATTCACAAAACGATAAAACTAAAAAAACACATAAAAGCAAGTAAAAATGGGTTGCCTCCCATTTAACGCTAGTTTTAAGGTCCTAATGCCGGACCGAGCTCGAAGGAGCTCACGGGGCTTGAGAATCTAAAATACCTCCCTTATTCTCATAAGAGAAGTTGAAGAATTTCTTTACTCGATGCCCGTTCACCATGAACATGTATCCATCGTTCTTCTCGACTTCAAGGAATCCACTCTTATGAACTTTCCTCACAACATACGGCCCGTTCCACTTGGACTTGAGCTTCCCACCAAACAACTTCATCCTCGAATTGAATACAAGGACTTGATCACCCACTTGGAATTCATTTTTCCTCAATCGAGCATCATGCCATTTCTTAGTCTTCTCCTTGAAAATTTGGGCATTCTCATAGGCACTATCTCGAAACTCCTCCAACTCATGCAATTGAAGTAATCTCTTCTCACCTACCAAGGAACTATCAAAATTTAGCTTTTTGATCGCCCAATATGCCTTGTGCTCCAACTCCACGGGCAAGTGACATGTCTTCCCAAAAACCAATTAGTAAGGAGACATACCAAGAGGGGTTTTGAAGGCTGTCCTATACGCCCACAGCGCATCATCAAGCTTCAATGCCCAATCCTTCCTACTAATGCTCACCGTCTTCTCAAGGATCTCCTTGATTTGATGATTCGATACCTCTGCAAAACCGTTAGATTGAGGATGATAAGCAGTAGAGACTCGATGACTTACCTCATATTTTGACATCAACTTGTTCACAAAGTGACTACCTCCATCACTAATCAAAGCTCTTGGGACCCCATATCGAGCAAAAATATTGTTCCTCAAGAACTCAATCACCACTCTGGAGTCATTTACTCTTATAGGGACTGCTTCAATCTACTTTGAGACGTAATCGACGCACACGAGAATATACAAGAATCCATTGTTAAGAGGAAATGGGCCCATGAAATTTATCCCCCATACATCAAATACCTCGACTTCCATGAATACGTGCAGCGGCATCTCGTCCCTCTTAGTGATAGAGCCAAATCGTTGGAACTTGTCATACCTTCTTACTCATTCCATGCAATCTTTCAAGAGAGTTGGCCAATAAAAACCAGATTGAAGCACCTTCCTCCCGGTCTTCTCTCCACCCAAATGTCCTCCACATGGAAAAGCGTGACAATGCCTTATGATATCACTCCACTCCTCCTCTGGCACACACCTTCTCAACACATGATCAATCCCTCTTTTGAATAAGTATGGATCGTCCCAAATAAATTCCCGAACTTTCTTTAAAAACGTCTTCCGGTGCACCGAGTCCATCTCCGCTGGTAACTCTCCACTTGCTAAATAATTAGCATAATCAGCAAACCACGGCGCTTTCCCTTCAACTCGATATACCGGAATATCCCCTAAACCAAACAGCTTCTCGTTTGGAAATTCATCGTTCACCTCTCGATCTTCCACTGTGTTTTCCTTTGTAAGCTCCAACCTCGAAAGGTGATCGGCTATCAAGTTCTCACATCCCTTCTTGTCTCGAATCTCAACATCGAATTCCTAGAGTAACAGGATCCAACGAATGAGACGGGACTTTGCATCCTTCTTGCTCATAAGGTACCGAATCGCTGTGTGGTCCGTATATACTATTATTTTCGTCCCTACTAGGTAGGGCCGAAATTTATCAAAGGCATACACGACCAGTAACAGCTCCTTTTCGGTCGTAGTGTAATTCACTTGAGCAGAATTCAGCATCTTCGAGGCATAATATATTGCGTGAAAATGCTTCTCTCGAATCTGCCCCAAAGCAACCCCCCATCGCAAAGTCACTCACATCACACATAAGCACAAACGGGCTAGACCAATCCGGGGTCACAAGTATCGGGGCATTCACCAACGCTTCTTTCAACCTGTTAAAAGCCACTAAACACTCACTAGTAAACTCAAAGACGACTTCTTTTTTAAGAAGCCGCGAAAGGGGTTTAGCAATTTGTGAAAAGTCTTTTATGAAATGTCTATAGAATCCCGCATGTCCTAGAAATGACCGAATCCCCTTCTCGGTCGAAGGTGGTGGAAGCTTCTCAATCGCAATCACCTTTGCCTTATCAACATGAATATCTTTCGAGGACACATGATGTCCAAGAATAATACCCTCTCTTACCATGAAGTGACACTTCTCCCAATTTAGCACCAAGTCCGTCTCTTCACACCTGCTCAACACAACTTCAAGATTGATTAGACATTTATCAAACGACTCCCTGTAGACGGAGAAGTCGTCCATAAAAACCTCCATAATCTTTTCTATCAACCCATGAAAGATAACCATCATACACCTTTGAAAGGTGGCGGGTGCATTACACAACCCAAACGACATTCTTCTAAAAGCAAAACTCCCATAATAGCAGGTGAATGTGGTTTTCTCTTGATCCTCGGGGGCTATCATGATCTGATTATACCCCGAATACCCATCTAAGAAACAATAATACTCAAAACCACCTAATCTATCAATCATCTGATCAAGGAACGGTAGAGGAAAGTGATCCTTACACGTTGCCTTGTTCAACTTCCTATAATCAACACACACACACATCATCCCGTCACTAATCTAGTGGCTACCAATTCATTAGACTCAGTCTTAATCACCGTGGTACCCCCCCCCCCCTTCTTAGCAACTACGTGTAACAGACTCACCCATGGACTATCAGAAATTGCAAAGATCATGTTGCTATCTAATAGCTTTAAAACCTCCTTATGTATCACCTTTTAAATTACCGGATTAACTCTACGTTGATTTTGCACTATAACTTTTCTACCCTCTTCTAATCTAATCCTATGCATGCAAATGGAAGGACTAATTCCCTTAATATCCGTGATCGACCATCCTATAGCAGACTTGTACTTACGAAGCACTACTAAAAGTCTTTCAAGCTGATCATCAGATAAAAGGGCAGATACAATTACCTGGTACTTCTCGGTCTCATCCAAGTAGGCGTACTTGAGGTGATCTGGGAGTGATTTCAGTTCCTTTTTCGCCTCCAATGGTGGCGCCTTATCAAACATCTTCTCGAAAGTCGACTCCTCAGCTTCCAAGTCGTTCTCATCCTCTACTTTCTTTATTTCCAAGAACTTGACATCTTCATTATCTTTCAAGTTATCGAAATAACCAAGATCATAAGAATCATAAGATAGATCGTCAAGGATAGGATAATCAAACTGATGAACATAGAAAGAGCAAGGGTCTATAAGTGTGTCTTTAACACAAGTGTCCATGATGTCAATGAAGTGACAGCTCTCATCTCCCATGGGGTATTTCATAGCTTCATAAATAGCTATCTTCACTTCTTGATCATCAACTTTGACCGTAATCTTCCCATTTGCTACATCAAGTACCATCCCGGTTGTTGTTAGAAACAGTCTCCCTAAAATCAGCGGCATATGCTCATCCTCCTCCATATCGAGTACCACAAAGTCAGTGGGAAAAACGTGATTCTCCACTGTCACTAGAACATCCTCCACCACTCCTTGAGGTCTAGTGATAGACCTATCAGCAAGCTGGAGAGTCACCCCCTTCTAACTTCTTGAACAACGAAAGAGGCGTCAAATTAATGCTCGCCCCGAGATCACACAAAACTCATTTCTTGATCTTGTTCCCGATATCACATAAGATGGTAAAGCTGTCGGGATCTTTCAACTTGGGAGGAAGCGCCTTGTGCACCATAGCACTCACCTCGTGGTTCAAGTGCACTAGCTCGGGTCCATCCACTCTCTGTCTCTTCACTATCAAGTCCTTCAGGAACTTGGCGTAGTTAGGCATCTGTTCCAAAGCATCATAAAAAAGGAATGTTAATATGTAGCTTTTTAAAAACATCAAGGAATTTTGCAAACTTTTCATCTAATTTCTTTTTCATAAATCGCTGTGGATATGGGACAGGTATCACAGATTTGGGTACCCCTCATTCATCCCTCTCAGTTTCTTTCACATTCTTCCTTGCTTCCTTTGCCTTCTTCCACTTTGGGACTCTCTCAATCTCTTCAATGCTTTCCTCTTCAGGCTCTTTGCTCTTTTGAGTGCCTTCACCCTCAACCCCTTTCTCAACTTCTACTTCCTCAATCTCATCTCTATCTTCCTCAGGCTCTTTTTCTTCTATCTCAACCTCTCATTGGGGCGTCTCTGAGTCAGCAGGCATCTGAGGACCATCATATTTGGTACCACTTCTCAACTCAATAGCTTTGCATTGCTCCTTTGGGTTTTCTTGGGGCATTGAGGGATACTTGCCCGGCTCCCTTGTCTGAGACTTTGCAATTTGATTGATTTGATATTCGATAGAAGAGAACCTGCAGTTGTTCTCTTGTTGAGCTTTATTTAGATCAATGTCCCTTCTTTGGAGTTCTTGATCACGCTGATCACCTTTCTTATGCAATTCTTTCACATCGTACTCCAATGAGGACAATCTCTTGCTTCCTTCCTCCACCTTCTGAAGGATAGCTCTCAACATCTCCTCAGTTGAGGAACCGCCTTCTCCACCCGGGGGTTTTGAACCTGGGTCAACACCTGGAGGAACTGTGATTCTGGCCTTTGGATTGACATATGAGAAATTCCCGTTCTTCCTCCACTGGTTCTGAGGAGGTTGATGGCCTCCTTGATATCCTTGGTTATTCCTCCATTGATTCTGAGGAGGTTGAGGACCAAGTGGTACAAATGGTTGGCCATAAGAAGGTCTTCCAAATTGATTGCCACTTTGATTATAATTAGGTCTTCCCATGTAGTTGGCCTCCTCTTGCTGACTCATGGGTTGGTCTACTTTCTCACTCACTACGGTATTCCCTCCAACCAGATTTTGTCCCATCTCGAGGTTACTTATCTTCTCCATCATCGCCATCAACAACTTCCTCGTTCCCTCATTCTCCTCCAACTGACATGCTCTCTGAAATTCTGGGTCCTTGTTCCATTGCCCGGCATTCGTGACAATATTAACAATGATCTCTCTACATCTAGCTATACCATGGTTCAGAAATGCTCCACTAGCGCATGCATCAAGATGGGCTTGACCAGCCTTGCTGGCTCCACTGTAGAAGAAAGCCATGATATCTCTCTTATTGTACTCGTGCTGCGGGCACTCAATGAGCATGTTAGAGTATCTCTCCCAAGCCTGACGTAAGTCTTCTCCTGGCTTCTGTCGGAAAGATGAGATCTCTATCCTTGCTCTAATTGTTCTCGACTGAGGGTAGAATCGCTCGAGGAACAGACGCTCGAGCTCAGCGCATATGGTTACACCTCCTCGTGTGAGCGTGTTATCATACCACTCCTTTGCTATTCCCGTTAAAGAGAATGAGAACAGTCTGAGCCTCTTGGCATCTTCAGACATACCGTTATAATTGAAAGTCGAAGCAATCATCAGAAAACTCCTCAGATGAGTATGAGGATTCTCCTTCCCAACCTCCCCCTTGAATTGATTCTCAGTGAGTAGCTTCAGGATTCCTGGGGAAATTGAGAAGTTTTTGGCCTCTACCGGAGGCAATGCCACTCCATCATAATACCGTTGTGGCTGTGCCGTAAACCTTCCTCGAATAGCCATGTTCTGGTCGGCGTTCTGAGGAACATGCTGAGGATAAACGGGTGGTAAAGGTACTTGCTGGACTGGTGGTTGGTTATAAGCAGAAGATGGAGGATATGTGTATGGTGGATAAGGATATGGTGGTATGGGTAAGGATAAGGTGGGTTGTTTTGTGGGTACACAGGGTTGTTTTGAGGATTTTGGACAAAGTTGTGAGCTGGATTGTTTTGATTGTGTGTACCCGGGTTTTGGCTCTAGCTTTCCCCTTACGGAACTTGATTCTTACCGCTATTCCCTCCAGTGCCCGCAACCCAGTCCACTGTCTGATTAAACTGACCTGCAGCATCATCCAACTCATTACTGATGTCCATTTTATCGTTCTCTCCTCCGGCAGTATTCATCCTTCTTAAAAAGGCTCGGTTTTTTCTTGCTATTGTCTCAGGATCAAGCTGTATTCTCTCTTCGCTCGTTTTTCCTTGCTAGCGTGTTTTCATAAACCTGAAACACTAACAAAAGAATCAAAACGCAACTGCCGAACACGTAAGAATTAATAGAAAAATAAAGCACTCACTACTAACTACTAAACTATCTACAAGTCCTATTCAAATGACATATATCGCCATCCCCGGCAACGACGCCATTGACTTGGACCGAAAATACTAACTTTTTACTAGTAGTTTTCCCGCAAGCGTACGGATTCACTGCAGTATAAGCAGGTATAGCGACCAAGTATATCGTACCTCGGGATGGGTTGTATGCGAATAGATCCCTGAAGATCTACGCGTCGTAATTAATATGAGTGTGTGTTTTTTGGCTTTTTTAAAAGAATTAATTCTAAACTAAATTAAACTAATTAAACTAAAGAATGAATAAAACTAATTAACTAAGGTTTGTGTGCAACTATGAATGGATGATGCTCAGGATAGGAATCCCTATGTATACTAAAGGAGCTGGTACATAATCAAAATAACAGTGATGTGCAAGAAATAACCTAAGTATAAGATTGTAAGATGAAAAGCTCAAGAATTAAACCCTAATACTTTATCCTATTAATCGACTTCACTAATCCACTAAACAAATTAATAGATTGTGCTTAATTAAAGAGACCATAATTTAACTAAGGTGATGCGGTCGTCCTCCCTAGATAAACCGGTAGATGAATAAATCCCTTTTAAACCCTCTCGTTAAGCCTACTAGTTATCAAAGAGTGATAAGGTCGTCCTCTCTCTAATAATTTTCGTACGAAATTCAAAGGTAAATCTGGAATTTATTTTTAGTGTTCATTAATTAAGAGAATTAAAACTAAACATCACGTGTTACCCTAATTATGTACCCACATCGTACTTCTACGAGTTCATCCTACCCTAAGCATGCAAGGGTTTTAGACGGACATGGTTTTAACGATAACAAAAACAATTAAACAAGGAAAGAACGAAAATATAATTAATTAAAGTGAAAAACTAAAAAGCATAAACTAGGGTTTTGAAAGACAGAAATTTAATCCAAGAAAGAATATTAATTAAAGATAGAATCAAAAGTCTCACGTAACACGTGTTGCAAAACGAAAGAAAGAAATCCAAAAATCTAAGTCTAAACAATGAATTCGTAATGTAGAAACCTCGATTACACGGAAAATAAGCTTGCTCGACTCTCAGTGCTCTTCTCTCTTTAAAAACAAACTCTCAGTGTGAAGTGGTATCCAAAAACGTGTTCGGAATGAGTATAAATATGCATTGGGTCGATTTGGGAACTCATGGGACGGAAAAACGGGTCGGAAGGTCAAAGACCTAATGCGCTCGAGCGGGTCACGCTCGAGCGGTACCGCTCGACCTCAATAGCTCAAATGAAACTCTCGCTCGAGCGGGGGCGCTCGAGTGACAACAACTCGAATGAAACTCTCGCTCGAGCGGCCGAATTATTCTGTAAGTTTTGGGCATTCGAGCCCTGCCCTTGCTCGAGTGGTGGCGCTCGAGTGGGTGCACTCGAGTGGCTCTCTTCTTCGAATAAAATGACACTTTTCTTCTCTCGAACTAATATCATTCGTATTTCTTCGATATCTTCTCATCCGGACATCCGTTCGAGTCGATTCAAAGTCCTACAAACTCCTCCTTTCGCCCTCTATCCATCTATGAGCATAAAATAGACAAATTCATTAGTTCATGAAAACAGCACTCAATTGACTCTAAATACTCATCGAAAATAATCAAAACACGGTCATTTCGAGCTCTAAAATCTAACAATTTCACGCCTAATCATGTGTCGAGTCGAGGAAGGCCTCTTCCTGCAAGATGAAATTTCCCCGGTAGTGCTCTTCGATTCTGTAAATACGTCTCCAAAGGTAAAATGACACTTTCATCTTCAAGAGTGCAGCACCGCAGGTCTTGAAGCTCCGACGAACAGAAAGAACGTATGAACTGGACTGATTTCTTAAAGACTCTATATGCTAGAATACTTAGGGAGAGAGTGGGAGAGATTTTCTGTGTGGCGCCAGAAACTATGCATGAAGACGCCTATTTATAGGCCTTCAAGACCCACACATGCATGGAAGGATTGTTAGTCAAACTACGAACCTGGACCTTTCTGCATTCCGGTTCGTCTCAGCCAAAATTAGGGAGGCATAAGTCACTCCCAATTAAACAAAATTTAGGGAATTTGCCAACAATTGAATTTCATCACATGTTTTGCATGTTTATCATGCACTTTCATGTCCTCTTCAACGAATTTGGACTCTCCAGATTTCCGGGCTAAGTCCAAACTTTGGGCTCAACAAACTTAGAAAACTTTTGTAAGGCTCAAAGACAACCCAAAGATCAATTGTCAAGGACCAATAACCAAGGTCCAAGATCCAATGTCTTCATCCCAATCTCAATTAAATTCCCTTTTAATTTTCACTCACATATTAATATTGGTAAACACCAATGATTTCCAACAATCCCCCACATGAGTGGAAATTAGAGCCTATAATATGCAGACTCACAGTCCAGTTCAAACGAGACGTTATTGCATCTGGATAAGTAGTTTAGAGCTTTGAAACTTTCATAGTCAAACATTACCGAGTACATCGGCGGCCCAGTGGATACTATGCCTTGAACCATTCCATCTTGGTGTGCACTGAGACAGTAATGTTGACACAATAAAATCTCTACGCTCTTCTCTTGTTCTCACGTTTTTGTCCGTTTCGGCCATGGACACCCTTTGGATTCATAAGTGTTTAATATCCAGTGATATTTGAGGCGACCTCTCACCTCACACTTATATAAGTGATCTCCTATCTTGGGTATCCCGTTATACTCTAGGAATCATTAAAAGTCAAAGACTTAACCTATACCACAAGCTCACGGGTTCCAACACTTGATGTTGTGCTCTTCTAAAGAATGGTTAAATTACCAAATGTTCTTTACAACAAACATCCACAACTTAGTTTTCCCATTGAACCAAGTTCTTGGGATCTCCAGTCATCATGGTTGGGTTACCACTGCTTCAGTTTTTACTTTGTGGATTTTAGACCCATTCTTTCTAGCACTTTATTTGATCTCAGCTAGCTCTTTTCGTGAGTGAATCCACTATTACTAGAGATCACACACCCCTACATTTTAGGGTATACACTTCTAAGTTACACCAACTTCAAATCACACACCTCTGTGTGATCTAAGTATTAGAGGTAAAGTGTTCCAAACTAATGACAAATCTTGTCATTTTCACTTCCACATGTATCATAGCCTTTTAAGGTTATCAATATTAGGAATGTTAATAAATAAATTTTATTAACCACTTTATAAGTTTAGATTTATACACCTAAACCTCAAAAGTTATAAAATCGGAACACTAAATTTTGCCACAATGAACTTTTTAGTTCCGGCTTCCTCGACAAAGTAATTCCATTTAACTTGTGTAAACAATTCCACAAGATAACAACTGTTTTTTTTTTTCATTTAGCTTCAAGGCCACACCTTTGCTAATCACACATCAAATTCGAATATACATATCAATGGAGAGACATCTTCTTCCCCCACATTCGAATTTATCCATGGCGAGAACTCATCCCCCATATTCGAGATTGCTCGTCCGTTTCATTTAATATTTCATCAAATATTAATTTGGACACAATTTCGAAATAACTTGGAAAACCAAACGTTTTGAAGTTACACTTCAAGTATGAAATTTAATATTGGTCAAATACCAAATTAAATTTAATTTCATTATGGGCGTAATTGCCACCTTTGACTCTCAAATAAATCGTCATTGATACGAGTCAAATCTAGTGAATTAAATTCACATTGTCCATGCTTTCAAAACACAATTTCAAATATGGCCTTAATGCCACCATTTATTCGCGAGCAAATCTCAAGCGAATTATACGACATCTCAAATCTTTTAGACTAAATACAAAAATAATTTATGCCTCTAGCATAAAAAATATTTGATCCCATATCAAATTATTATTTTGATATCAAGGAATCCAAATCCATGGAAAAGTATTTAATACCTCAAGTATTATTACTATTTCCATAATATTACCCAGTCCAAAATTCAATTAATTTTGTCCCATGTTTCTCTCAACAATTCAACTGAAATTTGAGTTTCAGCCTTAACTCATCAATTTGGCCAATTGAGATCAACAACAGGCCTACGCACTCGACTAAATTAGTCAATATCCTCAATAATTTAATTTTGGGCCAATCATATAAGTATGATTTTCAACCCAAAATAAATTAAAACACATGGCTTTAACTATGTCCATTTAATATTTTTAGGCGACCGAGAGAGACACAACCATTCATGCCGGTTTCTCTCGGAACAACAACGTCAATTGTTGATTTACTCAAAATCGCAACAGACTCAAATGCCACCACAGGCATTTCGATTCAATCTTTCCCAAAAAAGGCACCAATTCTTATTTCAAATTAGTGCTTCATTTGGAAAAAGTCTCGTTGCGATCCGGTTCATGATTCTCATCAACAACTGGCTTTAATCAATCACGAGACTTTATTCTCATCGCCACCATTTGTCACTAACATCCTCATTTTGCGTATCGTTCTCAACGAACGCAAGTGGATCCTCAGTGACAAATCTTGTCAACCACAAGGTGGTAAAAACAATAGCATTCTCTTCTGCCTTTTTTTTTCTTAAATTCTTACCCGAGAACTTCTCGGGTCTCTCGCAATGGACCATAAAAGGTCTAGCGTCATCAAATGGGAAAGGGTTCACTACATTGGGATTCAACGTCTGCCCAACTTGGACAATTACAGAGGGGATAGGGGTAGTGGTGCCAGGAGAATGTGAGTACCAGAAGGAACAATAGTATTTCCCTAGTTCAAAGACTCTGAATTATTATTTCTGTCAGTCACAAATTTCGTCTTGCGATTGTTGGGATTTTGATGACCGTGGAAATAATAATTCGATCACAAAAAATTAAATAAATAAAATTACAACTCGAAATTTAAATTTACACAGAATATGAAAAAAGTAAGATTGCAGTGTGTCGAGTCGAGGAAAGCCTCTTCCCGCAAGACGAATTTTCCCAGGTAGTGCTCTTCGGTTCTGGAAATACGTCTCCAAAGGTAAAATGACACTTTCGTCTTCAAGAGTGCAGCACCGCAGGTCTTGAAGCTCCGACGAACAGAAAGAACGTATGAACTTGACTGATTTCTTAAAGACTCTATATGCTAGAATACTTAGGGAGAGAGGGAGAGAGTGAGAGAGATTTTCTGTGTGGCGCCAAAAACTATGCATGAGGACAACTATTTATAGGCCTTCAAGACTCACACATGCATGGAAGGATTGTTAGTCAAACTACGAACCTGGACCTTTCTGCATTCCGGTTCGTCTCAGCCAAAATTAGGGAGGCGTAAGTCACTCCCAATTAAACGAAAATCAGGGAATTTGCCAACAATTGAATTTCATCACATGTTTTGCATGTTTATCATGCACTTTCATGTCCTCTTCAACGAATCTGGACTCTCCAGATTTCCGAGCTAAGTCCAAACTTTGGGCTCAACAAACTTAGAAAACTCTTCTAAGGCCCAAATACAACCCAAAGATCAATTGTCAAGAACCAATAACCAATGTCCAAGATCCAATGTCTTCAGCCCAATCTCAATTAAATTCCCTTTTAATTTTCACTCACATATTAATATTGGTAAACACCAATAATTTCCAACAGCTGGATCACAACGTATATCTAGTAGACGTCGTGAGAGAAGCAGAGGGTCGAATCTTGAAGTTGGATTCTATACAAGGTGGCAAAAATTGGAAGGGGATTGATATGCTTATCAATTTGGGTATTGTTGAGTAACTCTTGGGGTATTATTGATTATAATTTGGGGTATTAGTGATTAACTCTCGGGGTATTGGTAAATAATTTTTTTGGGAATATAACTTGGGGTATTGGTGATTATAACTTGGGGTATTGATAATTATAACTTGGGGTATTGACGATATAACTTGGGATATTGACGATTATAACTTGGGTTATTGGCGATTATAACTTCGGGTATTGGTGATATAACTTGGGGTATTGGTGATTATAACTTAGAGTATTAGTGATATAACTTCGGGTATTGGTACGAAGCGCGCGCGACCCATTTGTGACTCGGTTTGTTGCCAGACCCGCAAAATTTTGGTCGGGTTGGGCCTCACCCGCGAGTTTTTTTTTTTTTTTTTTAATTGGTCAAAATTAATTTCAAATTAGAATCAAATTTCAAGTGCATGCTATGCACTTGAATACACCCTAGAATCACTCTTAACATAATTCATGTGTGAATTGCACTCTCCGTCAACTAAAGGCCCATAATTAAATGCATATATGTGTTACAGTGTATGAGTATATATATATATATATATATATATATATTTTCTTTTAGTTTATCATCTTTTGTTTTTCAAAATTCATAATTAAATATTTTAATTCTAATATTCAATTTTTTTTTTTGTTTGAAAGAAATTATTATTTTTGTTTTAAAATTATATTGTTTCTCCTTTTTTTCAAATTATAGACATATTATACATAAAATTAATACTTTTTCAGATTTTTACTAATATTTTAATTATTGGGTTTAAATTCTTTTTATTTTTTAAATTATATACTCTCCCCCTCCCAATATTAACTTCCCAAACTTTTTGTTTTTTTGTTTAAAAAGAGTATTATTTATTAATATATGGTGGACACATATTGACTTTTGAGAGTTACAGTAATGATTAGTGTTGAAAAGTGAAAAATATAAATGACATTTTTGGTAATACTGTGTGAACCTCAAGGTTAAAGATTATATGTAATAGAGTGTTGTTTTTGTTATTTTTGGAATGGAAAAATTATTGTTGGACAGTCCAAAACGAAAAGTGGAAAACTTACTTCGAGATGGAGGGAGTACAATTTTAACCCCAGATTTTAAAGTAATTATTATTTGTTCAAAAATACTTTCTGTATTTTAAATTATATTTAAACGTAAATTTTTGTCAAGGTTTTCATCCAAAAACTAACTAATGGGACCAAAACCGCAAAAAAAAAGACTAATTCTGCACATAGGTACCAAATGTGTTTTGAGTCAATTCTCTTGGGACAAAAAATGCAATTAACCCTATTATTAAATGTTCATATCTATTATTCCATGATTTCTTTTAAAAAAATAGTTCACTATTTAATTTTTTCCTTCAAAATTGCACATTATTTCGGAAAAATGCATGATTAAAATCGGAGTTCAAGTTGATTTTTTCCGAAAAAATACGACGGGAGGCGGGAGTGGACAATAGAAGTGGAAGAAGAGAAGAAAGGGGGAGGTGAGGATAGATTAATTTTGGCCATTTGGGTTGGGTGGCTGTAATTAGGGAAAATGGGTAATTGTATTTAAATAAAAAGAAAATAGGTTGGGTGTCCTAACCAAAAATTAGATGCAAGTAGCCTTAGGCCTAAAGTAAAATTCTAATAAAGCCCAATATCACCCCATTTCAACCCAAAACTCTCTCCCTCTCTTTTCAGTTTTCCCTCCTCTCCTCTTATTCATCTGTTTCTTTCATCCTTCTCTTGCTTTCTTTTTCCTCACAAAAACTCGCTCCACTGATTCCCTTCCCACACATTCTCTATTTCCGGCTTGGCGGCTAGGGTTTGACAGAAGAGAAGAGAAGTGACTAACCAAAAAGGTAAGGATAAATTACCTCTGTTTCAGAGATTTTTAGGGTGGGGAGATGAGGGTTTATGTTATGCATTTATAGGATTAGGAAACCACGTGAGTTCCTTGGGGAAATTAAGTTCTAGGTTAAATTTGCAATCAATTGGGTTTGGTGGGGGGGGTTTGATTGTAGAAGATGTGCAGATATACAAGCTGAAAAGGAAATGCATACAGGAGTTAGGGGAGTTGGTGGAAGGAGCTACTGATATGTTTTTTCTTTCCCCTTCCAATTTGGTTTTTTTTTTTTTTTTTTTTTTTTTTGTGTGTGTGTTTAATGATCTTTATTTTATATTATTGCTGCTCCTGTTACCTGGGACTCTGATTTTGAGTACCAATGTTGATGAAATATGAAATCTTGATGTTGTTGAAATATATGCCTCCTGGGTGCGTTTTTCATTTAGAATGATGGAATTGAGAAAATGTAGTAAGATGGAAGTTTGTTTTTTCTTCCTATTAGGTTGCATCATTGAAATCTTTGAACAAGGAATATGGTTCTCTGATTGTTCCATTTAAGACCATAAGAAGAACAATTCATATGGTTTTTATGGTGTTTAAAAACAAAATTAATTAATATCGATAAATACTGTCAAGTCTATTCCAAAAATTTGGGTATTACAGTTCCTTTAATCTCCTTGTACTTCCTTAGTGTTCGAATTTGAATTTCTCCAGTTTGCTAAACCACTCCTTTAGTTTAGTAAAACTGTTCAGAGTTAAACTTATTTCAAGGTCTTGTGCTGCAGTATATACAGTGAAAATCCACTATACAGCAGATCAGCTTATTCCACACAAATAGTCCAGGCATGACTATAGAATGCCTCATCCTCGGGGCGGGACAAGAGGTGGGGAAGAGCTGCGTGGTTGTGACGATAAATGGGAAGAGAATAATGTTCGACTGTGGAATGCACATGGGCCATCTAGACGAACGCCGATACCCTGACTTCTCTTTGATTCCAAACTCCGATGACTTTACCAATTCCCTCGCATGTGTAATCATCACACACTTCCACTTGGATCACATCGGAGCCCTACCGTATTTTACTCAAGTTTGTGGCTACAGTGGCCCCATTTACATGACTTATCCAACGAAAGCTCTGGGCCCGCTAATGCTTGAGGATTATCGGAAAGTTATGGTTGATCGGAGAGGGGAAGAAGAGCAGTTTACCTCTGAGCATATTGCTGAATGCATGAAGAAAGTCACTGCAGTGGATCTAAAACAGACTATTCAGGTTGATAATGACCTTCAGATTCGTGCCTACTATGCAGGCCATGTTCTTGGGGCAGCCATGTTTTATGCCAAAGTGGGAGATTCTGCCTTAGTGTATACAGGTGATTACAATATGGCACCCGACAGGCATCTTGGGGCAGCTCAAATTGATCGGCTACAGCTCGACCTTGTTATAACTGAGTCAACTTATGCAACAACATATCGTGATTCAAAATACGTTAGGGAGAGGGAATTTCTGAAAGCTGTTCACCAATGTGTAACTAAAGGAGGAAAGGTTTTGATTCCTACATTTGCCCTTGGGAGGGCTCAGGAACTCTGTATGCTATTAGATGATTATTGGGAGAGGATGAACCTTAAAGTTCCGATATATTTCTCTGCAGGTTTGACGATACAAGCAAATCTTTACTATAAAGTGCTCATCAGTTGGACTAGCCAAAAGGTCAAAGATACTTACTCAACGCGTAATGCGTTTGACTTCAAGAACGTCTGCAGTTTTGATCGTTCCTTGATTGATGCTCCGGGGCCGTGCGTGCTTTTTGCTACACCAGGAATGATTAGTGGTGGTTTCTCACTTGAAGTTTTCAAGCGGTGGGCTCCATATGAAGAGAATCTTGTCACACTTCCAGGGTATTGTGTGGCTGGCACTGTAGGACACAAGTTGGTGGCAGCCAAAATACCGACCCGAATTAAGCTTGATGAAGATGTGCAGATTGATGTGCGATGCCAGATTCATCAACTATCTTTTAGTCCTCATACTGATGCGAAAGGAATCATGGACCTTGTTAAGTTTTTATCCCCCAAACAGGTAATTCTTGTGCATGGAGAAAAGCCTAAAATGGCTACACTTAAAGAAAAAATTCAGTCTGAATTGGGAATTCAGTGTCACTATCCAGCAAACAATGAAACTTTGTGCATTCCTTCGACTCATCATATACATGCTGGTGCCTCTGATGCATTTCTGCAGAGTTGCTTGAGCCCAAACTTCAAGATTTTGGAAACCAACTTGGGAAGAGTTGTAGACTTGGATGATTCCCACGCGAGAAGGATATCGTCTTTCTTGCAGGTTCATGATGACCGAGTGGCTCAAGGGTTGCTAACCATGCATCAGAACATTACTCCAAGAGTTGTGAGTCGAAATGAAATAGATCATGTGGTGAAGTTTACTCACTGTTGCCCAATATATTTTTCTGCTTCTGAAAGTAGAGAAGCACCATTGGACTCTTTGCCTAACAAAGATGCTTTGCTGCACCTAATTTTTGAAAAGCTTACTGAAGAATTCCCCGATTTAGCTACACATGATGGCCAAGAGCATGTTCAACTTGGTTCATTTGTTGTCTCGTTTTGTTCGGAGGAAAAATGCCCCAACAAAGCTGATGTTAGCTTGCAGAGTGTACACCAAGCTATGCATTTTTGCTGCAGCTGGTCAGTGGCAGATGATGAGCTTGCTTGGAAAGTTATTAAGATCATAAAGAGTTTGAATTTTGACCAATGTTTAGAGTTTAAGGATGGTGTTTTAACATCTGAGGCAATGAAAAATTAAATTTTATTGAGCTTTTGGATTCTGGTAGAAAAGATCTTCTCATTCTGCATTTCATACTTCTGGCAACTACTCCTTTCATCCCAATATTTCTTTCACACTTGCCTTAAATAGATGTTTCAACATTTTTTTCACACAAAAAAAAAAAAAAAAAACTCTCTCACAAAAATCAATAAAGCATTAATTTACTATTATTTTATTCAATTTTCACCCACATATATTTTTTTTTTAATAATTGTATCGAAAGAATTCCTGGGATGGAGGGTGTAGTTTTTAAATTTTTTATGTTGGCTGATGTATAAGAAAGAGCTCTTTAAAAGTCGATATTGTATTAATCCACAAAATAATTTTGTATGCATCATATCTTGGAATCATATTATAATAGAGAGATGTTGAATTTTATTAGCACAAGGGATCTGTGGCGCAATGGTAGCGCGTCTGACTCCAGATCAGAAGGTTGCGTGTTCGATTCACGTCAGGTTCAAATCCCTCATTTTTTTTTTAATTAACTCTATGTAAGCGCGATTTTTGGGTAGCACTTTATGAAATCATTTGTGTGCTTTTTGGGTGGGGTTTTTTTAGAACAAAATCTGGATAATAAAATACACGGCGGCGTATCCACCTACGAACGGCGACGATCACCGGCACAGTCCGAAATGGCATCGTCCCCTCTTCCCTTTACATCTTCCTTTCTGCAACTTCCCTCCAATTCAAAATTCACCTACATTTCGACCCATTACTCATGCCCGTCTTCCAGAATCCGAATGTGTGTGGTTTCAGCCCTACCCAACAAAACACCGGGTCCAAGAAAGACCCGCAACAAAGGCAGGGCTTCTCCCTCGTCCGAAGCGGATGACTTGGTTCGCTTGCTCATGAAGAATTTCACAGATAAGCAGCCATTGATGAACACACTCAATAAGTATGTCAAATTTGTGCGAACAGAGCACTGTTTCTTGCTCTTTGAGGAGCTCGGAAGGAGCGATAAGTGGACTCAGTGCCTTGAGGTAACTCTCTCTCTCTCTCTCTGTGACTTTGTGAGGGATGTTCAATTTCATTATGTTGATATTTTTGTTTATTTAATCTTGTTAGGTTTTATTCGCTGCTTTCACATTTAGGAAGTTTGAATTGAAGCTTGCATTATTTTTGGGCATGATTAGGTGTTTAGATAGACGCAGAAGCAGAAATAGCATATAGCTGATAATGGGGTTTATTCTAAGATTTTCCCTGTTTTGAGATTTGTTTATTAGATCTTGTTACATTATTTTTTTCACTGCTTTTACATATAGGAAGATTGAATTAAGGTTTGCATTATTTTTGGGCATGGTTTAGGTATTTAGATGGATGCAGAAGCAGAAATGGTATATAGCTGACAATGGGGTTTATTCTAAGTTGATATCTGTGATGGGAAGGAAAGGGCAAACTCGAATGGCCATGTGGCTTTTCTCCGAGATGCGTAACAGTGGTTGTAAGCCTGATACATCAGTTTACAATGCTTTGATTACGGCCCACCTCCATACTCGGGATAAGGCCAAGGCGTTAGAGAAAGCTCTTTCGTATTTTGAGAAGATGAAGGGGATGGAGAGGTGTCAACCGAGTATTGTCACTTACAATATTCTTTTGAGAGCTTTTGCGCAGGCAAAAAAGGTCGACCAAGTTAATGCCTTTTTCAAGGATCTTGATTCGAGCATTTGTAGTCCCGATATCTACACATTTAATGGTGTGATGGATGCATATGGAAAGCTGGGGATGATCAAGGAAATGGAGTCCGTGCTTTCCAAGATGAAGAGCAAGCAGATAAAACCTGACATTATTACATTTAATTTGTTGATTGATGCATATGGGAGAAAGCAAAGTTTTGAGAAGATGGAACAAGTGTTCAAAAGCTTGTTGCAGTCCAACGAGAAACCGACACTTTCCACATTCAATTCCATGATCACAAACTATGGAAGAGCACGTCTAAGGGAGAAAGCAGATTTGACCTTCAAGAAAATGACTGAGATGGGTTATAGACCAAGCTTCATCACTTATGAGAGTGTTATTATGATGTATGGATATTGCGACTGTGTCTCGAGGGCTAGACAGATATTTAACCAGATGGTTGAGTCTGAAAATGAGAAAAAAGTTTCAACTTTAAATGCTATGCTTGATGTCTATTGTATGAATGGTTTACCTATGGAAGCACACGAGCTTTTTGAAAGTACACGTACTACTAGAATTTTCCCTATCAACTCCTCTACGTACAAGCTCCTATACAAGGCTTATACTAAAGCTGATATGAAAGAGTTGATGCAGAAATTACTTGTGTATATGGATAAAGATGGTATTGTCCCGGATAAAAGGTTCTTTCTCGACGCTCTGGGGGCACTTGGATCTTCATCTACCGGCAAGAAGTCCACCAGCAGAAGAAGTGGAGTACGCCAACAAGCTGTCACTGCAGAGGGATAGTTAGGTGGGGGTGATAGGGTCATTTTACTCTTCAACAAGGGTTAAGAAGAGCTCCCCTTTGTATTGGTATTAACACATTGGTCAATCTTTTATACGAATTGGGGGTGCAGTTTATAAGGTATTATTTGTTTCTCTTTGTTTTGCAAGACTGATTTTACCATTTCTGGAACTGCCATAAAGCTTCTGTGCTTCATGTCTTAAATAGGGAGTTCGAAACAAAGTTTTATTTGTTTGGAGTTTAAACAGCCCTAGCTATGTTAACATCTAATATTGCAGCATCTGGAATTTCTTTTTCATTCAAATGAAAACTGAATTTACACTTTGCCTGAAGTTTAAAGTTACCCTGCTATTAGTTTTAACAATTTAATAAACTAAATGCGAGATATTCCGTTATTAGGAAATCATATGTGCAGATTGGAAATATGTTATACCTCTGTTGGATTCTTACTAAATTCACAGTTCCAATGAGTGATGTTTCTATTGCCACAGGGAATAGCTGAGAAATCAAAAGTCCAGATATTTCAGCCTTGAAGATTGTTTGGCTCTCTCAAGAACCTGTGTAAAGCTGTAGAGAGCTTCTATTTTTCTGCAACAGTTGGTGTGATGTATATTGCATCATCTATCAATCTTCTATCATGCTTCAAATATTCTCTTGGCCTGGAAACACGCTGCACTCTATCTCACCCTTGCATTGATCTTTTGTTTTTCGTTTCTTTTTCTTGGATGATTATATATTTTAGGAGATCTGAGGAAGTATTTGCCTCGTATTTTTTATTTAATAGGTAAGGGAATGATTTTTCTGGAGCACTACCAGGACTTCCATATGTAAATGAGAGAGAAACAAGTTCAATTCCTACCTATGTCAGCTGGCATTAAGTCAACTATTTTAACTTTATTTTCTTGTTATATCCCGCTTCTACTGTCACATTCTTCAAAGCAATTGAAAAGTAATCTCTCACATGGAGTGGCTGAAAACAAAATGTTTCATCTCTTACACTATGTTCACTGCTTCTTCCATCGTTACTGAAAACTTAATCAATTTAATTGCTTAGTAAATTTACATAGAAGTATGTTATGGCAAAAGCACAATGTTATGATTCTCATTGTCAGATTTTTATTTAGTTTAAAAAAAATGTTAAGTGCCCAATCTAAAATTATTTGACAAGTTTTGGAAGACAGATGGAGATTTATTTGCACTTGGGTCTAATGGTATCCTTTTTCTATCACATTCTTGAGATAAATGCAAGCTCTCATGACAGCAGTCTTATGAATTGAAAGACGATTTGATTCCATTCTAGTTCTGCATGAATGTCTGCCAATGGTAAAAATCATCAGCATCAAATTGTGTTTAACCTTCTGCTTCAGGTCTGTTGGAGGGTCCCTTTTCCTCTGTAAGTTCTGTTCTTTAAATCTTATTGCTTTTATGTACTCTTCTTGTTAAAGTTCTTTTACACTTTCCTCTGTTTTACAATGGATCTATAAGGAGGAATCTTGACAATTGAAGATCTATGAAGCAGGCTGTACAGTAAAGATATGAGAGCATTTAACAACTATTGCTACGGGCCTCCAAATTATTGCTCCCCATCCGCCTGCTTCCATTGGTGATATGCTGATACTTATATGAATGGTTCATATATACAAACACATACACACACACATATATATATATATATATATAGTCTTCGGTTTTGCAATTCTTGCTATCATTTCTGATCACTGGTTTTAACTTAAAGCAGGCAGGGTGAATGTATGCATGATCACTGAATTACATGTGCTGTTGACAACGAGCAAAATGGCGTTAGCATGACTATGTCGCCTATTGGTTGTACTGAAGATAACGACTCCACGAGGTTTGGAAATTGTCCATTAGAACGAGCGTCTTGAAAAACGACAATATTGGTTTCTTCCAACTGTGTTAATTGTTTGTTTATCTGAGGTCTATGCTTTCTTTTACTAGTTAATTGGATAATGCTTGTCTAAAATTCTCTTGGTGGAATGCTTCTCGTCATATACCATAGATGATTCTTTCCTAAAACATATGCTCAGACAATGTACGTATCTTAAACGCATAAAGGCCATTACAAAGAATCAGTTTAATCATTTGTAGTTTTAAAGATGGCAACACTGCTAGTTTGTGAGTTCTTGCTGATATACACACTTGTAACTGGATACCGAGTTTTTTCATTGTTTTGCAGTCAAATCTAGTGGTACCCTACCTGACCGGATCGACCGATAAGGTACCCGAACTATTATATTATTTGTAATGGTATATATTAATACTTTTCAGTACAAATAATTAATACTAATATATTATTATCTTGAGTAGGTCTTGCGTGAGATAGTTTCACGGTGAAAGCATAAGTTGTACATAATGCATTAACATTTTAGAAGGAATAATTGTTAATTTATGTTAGTTTATGAACCATCTCACCATAAAATTATCTCCCAATATTTTTTTTATCAAAATTGTAATAATTTAAAGAGTTAATTATTTAGAAATATATACTTCCACCTTTCAATGCTTGTTTTCTATATTAATGTTTGCACGGGTTTTAAGAAAATAAGTATTATTAGTATTTAAAGTGATAAAGTAGATGTTTTTTGTTAGGAGTATATGAAAAATATAATATTAAAAAGTATTGTTGTTTTTTTTGTCGAAAATGAATAAAACAATTGAATATATGACGGATTTGTTTGGCAAAGTAGCATATAATTTTGGAGCGGAGGGAGTAACTTAGAACGGTTTCACCCGTCAATGTAAGTGACAAATCGAAATATGACGCCTTTAAATACACGTGGGATAATTCAACAGATGAAATTGGAGATTGAACACAATTCCTTAGTAGAGGAGGGGAGGGGACCCGCTTCACGCGATGCAGCCCTTTATTCCACCCTGTATGGATAGCTACGTGCATGTGCATGTGCATGACAATAACCTTGTACCTTACATTTTTGTGGAACTATAATTTAACAAAATACATGAAAATAATATTAACAATAAAGTCAAGCTGACTCTATAATTAAATCGTGTTGTTGTCATCTTGAGAAAATTTTTAGGGTGTGAATGAGTTGAGTCCAGTAGTGTTATATTCAAACTCGATTCGATTGAAAAATTCGAAGCTCAAAACTCGATTTCTAGAAAGCTTGAACTATTCGAGCTCAATAATTTACATAACATTAAATATTTCTTATTTTATAAGTATTTTTAAATTTATAATTATAGCGTATGGTAATAATTAGCATATGATAAAAGAGTAAAATTTTACGGGTTCAATTAAGTTTGCAAGCTCGACGAACGATTAAGTTTGCAAGCCTGACAAACCTAGAATTATTGAACTCGAACTCTAATTTGAGAATGATTCGAGCTTTTTTTTTTTAATCGATTACGAGTAGCTCGTGAGTTGATTCTACCCATTGACTCACCTATTCCACTACAAAAGATGTTCTGACACTTTGACTTAATAATTGTATAGTTTTTTTTTTTTTTTTACAGGAATAATTGTATAGTTGAAAACTCTAGTTTGCATTGACTCTACAGATTCTACATATACCACCCGTTAAATATCTAACTTTAGCCTCTAAATTTTGATCAATCATTTACACAAATGCTCCAATCAAATCAGTATCACTCCACCGCCGGAAAATTGGAAATTATCAACATCTTCAAACCTTCCCCATTTCACATATGGCCTATAAACTTCCAAGTCATAAGCTTATTTTTTCAATGATGAATTTGTGTTATAATCAATTGATTCTTCAGCATTATTTCTATATAATTTGATCCAATATATCCGAGGGTTAGTGACAACTAAAATCACCATCTTTTTATTAATTGGAATTTAATTTTAAATTTTGAATTTTAGTAATTAAAATCTCAACGTTTAACAATCTTTTGCAATTCAAGTTCATGAGCAAAAAATTCCTTTACCAAAATTAAATTTTTTTAAATGTTTAAACTTTTCTTTTTAAAGAATTTAATGTTTAAACTCAGGACAACATCGTTATGATATTGAATGACGTTTAATTTTTCTCGGTAGGATATCACATCATTCTGAGTTGGGAGATTTCTACCTGGGAGCTCGAATTGCAAAAGATTTTTAAAGTAGAATTATATTTACCAAAATCTAAAAATTGAGATTAAATTGCAATTTGCGAAAAAAAAAAATTATTTGCAATTAACCCTATATCTAATAATATTAACCATGTGTATTATTTATGGAAATGGGAATACATGAATTGGTGATATATAGTATATACTAGATGTAGATCCCGCGATTTCGCGGACTGAAAGAAGAAATATATGGATAATAAATAATTAAAATTAATTTTTTTTGTTAAAGAATATTAAACTTTGAAATTTATCTTCCAATAAAAGGGAAAGAGAGGAGAGAAGGTGAGTGGGGAAAAATGTAAATTAGATATAAACGTGAAAAACGATAATTATTTTGAAATAAACCAAAAAATAACAAACAAAATGAAACGGATGGAATTGTATTTTTTTCTTTGCTAGATAAATGTAATTGCATAAGTAAATTTACATCATAATTAGATTATGACATCTTATTTTGATATTTCATATATAAATTTATCTAACTACACACATTAACAAAATAAAATAGAATAAATAAATCGAGTGAATGGTCGCATCGTTTTGAGCTTCTTCAGTGGATCCAAACAAATCACCATGAATAACATGCACATCATCAATTTCATGAAGATAAGGAATTGATTTAAAAATAGGCACACACTCGGTTCCAATCTCATCAGTTTCATATATAATTGTTAAGTATCACAACTTCAAAAGCATTTCAGTTAGTATGGCCCTAAGGTTTAGATTAAAAACAATTTGTCCCATAATTTAAAATCTTATACTAACCTTGATAATTGAATATAAATGAATTGCATTATATTTGATAGCAAAATTTATAAATAATATTCTGTCAAACAAATATAGGAATGTCATGCAATCACGTTAGGATCATTAAATTTAGTTTCATATATAATTGTTAAGTATCACAAATTCAAAAGCATTTCAGTTAGTATGGCCCTAAGGTTTAGATTAAAAAAAATTTGTCCCATAATTTAAAATCTTATACTAACCTTGATAATTGAATATAAATGAATTGCATTATATTTGATAGCAGAATTTATAAATAATATTCTGCCAAACAAATATAGGAATGTCATGCAATCACGTTAGTCTTTTTTTTTTACTAATTTGAAGGTTTAATGTAATGATAAATTAATTAGCCGATATTATTTTTTAGTACAATCTTGAAGAAATTGAATTATAGAAGACTAAACCATCCATAATTTTTTCTTGGTTAAGGACTATAAAATAGCCACAAATGTTTCACTGCAGTCATATAATTCTCATGGAACCACGAGTTATACATCTATTCAAGATTAAGCAAAAAAAAAAAAAAATTAACTCTAAACATGAGCTGAATTAATTCCCTTAATTTTGTTACTAAATTTAATGATCCGTAAGGATTGTGAAATGACCATAAAATAGTCATATAATTCTCTCATGTTAACGGAATTTTAGTTTTAAGTTAATGCCATAAAATAGCAATGAAATATTTGAAGTTAATGATTTTATAATTCTCCTATTTTCATGGGAATTTAATTTTCTCAGTTAATTTAATTTTCATAATTTAACCGAGAATTTCAATGTATATGGTATAATTAATGCCCATATAAATTTTAATTTATATGGTCAATGTTAAGAATTTTTCAATTATTATAGTATTTTATAGAGTATTTAAAAGTTATAAAAAAATATATATGTACATAACATCAATTGCGGTCTACAATTTATTAGGCATAATTAAAGGATTTGAAATCGATTCTGTACGCATAATCAGTATTGAATTTATCTTTAATTATTAAGTCAACTTAAAAAAAAAAAAAAAAAAAAAAACTATAGTAATAGTACTACGAAACCAAAAAAACCTCCTATAATAATGCAGCTAATTTGATGGAAGAGAGAGTTTTATTTTGATTTTAAAGAATAATAATTTTAATGGCATAAATTTTATTTAATAAACTTTAATAACACAAATATAATAACGTAGCAATAAATGCATTTAATGCAACTATTTTTAAATATGTCATTTAAAATAACTTTAATTGAAAATCCTAATTTAGTAAAACAATTATAATAAAGTGGCAATTACATAAAGTTTAATGATGGGACTTTAAAAATTCATAACATTATTACATTATAAAATTATTATATAATTTAACTAATAATTTTGGGTCAACACTTCTAATGTAAGTTTAAGTCTAATATTGTAGTGTAAAATAATACATTTGATTCAATAAGTAAAATGACACATTTTATTCAATAAAATTTAGGTCAACTTTTTTGATGTAAAATTACAAATTTGATTAATTACGTATTAATTTTCATTTATTACAAATATGTGATTAATTGTACACTTAAATTCAATAATTATTATTTTAAGCAATCAAAGTAATGACTAATAATCTCATTAACAAATCAAAACATTAACATTACATTGTAACTGTTACAATTTCTTGTAAAAAAATTTAAAAAAAAGGGACTGAAAGGAAAACAAAAATTATACAATTGACTTTTCATTGTCTTTAAAATATGTTGTAACAACTGTGTTCTTGATTCATCAATTCTTCAAATATGATAATCTGCAAAAATAATTAAATAGTATATTTATAAATACATCATTAGATATTATAAAATAAAATAAAAATCCACCAAAATACAAAGGATGAGAATGTGTCAAAATAATGAATCTTCATCAATACCTGCAACTTAAAGTAACAAAATACGGTTGTATTTCAAAGATAATTTTGATTCCACCGGCAATATGTGTAACGATAGTGTAAAAATTAATAAAACGATGATTACCACGAATGGTGATGAGAACTTGTAAATAAGAAAGGACATGGAAATTACCATGAATGATGATGATACCTGCAAAGAAAAAGGGACATGGAAAATTCCATGAATGGTGATGAGAACCTGCAAATAAGAAAGGACATGGATGTTGGAATTTATATGAAAACTGAAATAGATGTTGAAATCCATGAATTTAGTAAACTTGATGATTTGCAAAAAGAGTTAAACGATGACTTACACGATCCGAAGCATGACAAATTAACACATCTTGTTAATCTATATCAGACAAATTGAGAAAGATATGAAAAATGTGTAGGAGACTAATGCAATTTATAGGGAAAAAAGAATAAAATGGACGATTAAGATTGAAGAAGAGAAATGTACGGTCGAGATGAGAAATGAAAAATTGAGTTAATGAGAAGAAAGAGTTTTTGAAATGAACATCAAAGGGGCATGCCACATAGGCAAACATGGGTTTGGCTATATAAAGGTTATGATACGTACTATTTTTAAAGATAAAAGAATCATACATACATACTTTAGTCATAAATATATTATATCACAGTTTTTTAAACAAATACATGAGCATCTCCGAAAATGACGCTCAAATTAAATTAAGAAAATCAAATATCCTGGTTTCTGTTGAATCACACACCCAATCATTATTTAACATTTATTACTATTTTTAATCATAGTGGTTAAATATTATTGAGCAAGACTTTATAGAACATCTCATGATATTTTTACAAGTTTTGTAATATTTCAGTTTTAAAAGCATTACAAAAATATGTCAAAGTGTGAATCTTATGTAATTATTGTGGATATTCATTTACACAATAAATTAGCTTCAATTCCACGCCATAATCAAATATAAAGATTTAACTTTCTAAGAGAAAATAAAAGTCCAAAGAACCAACAAAACAAGTTAAATGAAACACATATAAGGACTTCAATTCAACTATCCAAGGTCTAATCGGCAAATAGCTTCAATTTTAAAAGTCTTGTGTACACACATATAATCTCCCCATACTAATTATGAAAGAAAACAAATAATTGTGCCATATGTCTGTTTCAAATAATAAGGATGCAAAGGAAAAGTTTAATAAAAATATCTTGATTCTATCCATGGAGAATGAGCCAAGTTACGTATATAATCAGCAAAACCCCTCCCCTCCCTTCACTTCACTTGACTGATATCTACATTTCTTTGCAAGTATAGGAAATATAAAAATATATGCATACATGCTTTTCAAGATTCTGAAAATTATTTGATTACATGTGTACCTAATCTTCATGTGACTACACATTGCATGCTTGAAAAGTTCCCTCACTTTTCTTGGGGTAAATCATCACGTGTGATCTCTCTCTCTCTCTCTCTCTCTCTGTGTTTTATTTTCCAATTTTCTACTTGTTTGTATTATAGGTTGATTTTGATTGATATGATAGCAAAATTCTGAGTAATATGATCCATTATGTTAGTGTTGTATTGATGTAGTCTATTAATTCATTGCAGCTCGGATGATGAGTTGGACATTCTCTCTGTCTCTGTGGGTGCTTCTTCTGTCGTCGTCTTTGTATCCGAGCATTGCGGATGAAAGACGAGAGAGAATTAGTGCACATCACGGCGTTGTGGCTACTGATCACGGCCAATGCTCCACAATTGGGAGGGACATCCTTGGACAAGGCGGCCATGCAGTGGACGCAGCCGTGGCTGCCGCTCTCTGCTTAGGTGTCGTCAGCCCCGCGTCTAGCGGCATTGGTGGTGGTGCATTCATGCTTATCCGTTCCGCTGATGGTGATGGCAAAACAGAGGCCTATGATATGAGAGAAACCGCTCCCAACCTTGCTTCTAAGGTACTAATATTTTACTAACTAGTGTTTGATTGTTTAAATCACAAATCATTACAAACAAAATAGATTTTGTCCAAGATTAACTTTTTATTTGATTTAGTCACTGACAAGATCCAATTTTAGTCTTAAAAGTCAATATGACGTTTTGAAGTCCAAATTTGGCAAGGGTGTTAATGTGTGCTTATTATATTTGATTTTTTCTTCCTCCTTTACAAGTTTATTGCCCATTATGTTTTAATGTGTTAACATGGAAAAATCAAATATAATTAGCACACATGAACGTCACATCAACACTCTTGGTGGAAATCACCAGTTTTAGACTGCGTACTGACATTTCCGTCGATTTGGGACCAAAATTGGTATTTGTATTAAGTTACAAGAGGATTTGTAATTTAAACTCTTGTTTTCTATCAGAATTGTTGGTTTTAAGTTTTCATATTATGTTCAAGAATCAAAAAACGCAACCGATGTTGATTGATTTGTTCAGTTGCTTATGCGCACAAAGATATCCTCTGCTTTGGTTGTTAAGAGGAGTGTTTCTAATAAAACTAGTTTTAAGTTTGTTCTGCTCTTATTTAATCTATAGGACTAATTATTTGAACGATGCCTTAAACCAAAGAATTCACTTTTGTTGCAGGATATGTATGCTGGAAATGCTACCTTAAAAGCTATTGGTACCCTCTCAATAGCAGTTCCAGGAGAACTCGCTGGCCTCGAAAATGCCTGGAGAAAATACGGCAAGCTTCCTTGGAAGAGACTCGTCGTTCCAGCTGCTCGAATTGCTGAGAAAGGATTCAAGATTTCACCATATCTCCACATGCAAATGCTGAGCTCTGAACCACTCATCACGCGTGATGAGGGACTTGGCGCTATATTCACATCCAACGGTAGTCTATTGCATCCGGGCGACATATGCTACAATAAGCAACTTGCTAAGACATTAGCAGCGGTAGCAACGCTTGGAACGAGAGCATTCTACAACGGATCTATCGGGCTTAGTCTGGTTAAAGATGTGGCGAAAGCTGGAGGGATATTAACAATGGAGGACTTGCAGCATTACGAGGTTAAGCTGAGGAAACCTGTCTCGGTGAAGGCAATGGGAGTCGAGATATTTAGCATGCCTCCGCCTTCCTCTGGTGGTGCCTCATTGTCACTCGTAAGTTGCACAAATTTTGGTCTAATTTAAGGATTTCATGTGTGGTAGATCTTCTTATATTCTCCCTTAATGTTGCCTCAGATGCTCAACATCCTGTCCCAGTATCGCGATTTGTCTAATATCCCCGATTCTCTTGTGGTCCACCGTGAAATTGAAGCTTTGAAGCACGCGTTTGCTGTGAGAACGAATCTTGGTGATCCGGACTTTGTGAATGTCACTGATGTGGTGAACGACATGTTATCGAAAGACTTCTCTGCGCAGCTGAGGAAAACCATTTTCGACAACATGACATTTAATTCCTCTCATTATGGTGGAAGGTTAGAAAAAACTTAAAAATACTTGTTTATTGAGCAAATATCCGAGCGTGAAAAGTTGATGTTGTGTTGCAGGTGGAATCAGATAAATGAACACGGAACGAGCCATATCTCCATCGTAGACAGCCAACGCAACGCTGTGTCAATGACCACCACCATCAACGCCTACTTTGGGTCCAAGTTCCTGTCACCGAGCACAGGGATAATCCTCAACAACGAGATGGACGACTTTTCCATGCCTACAAACACCGTCCCGCCTCCAGCCCCTGCCAACTTCATCTACCCCGGAAAAAGACCATTGTCATCTATGACTCCCACAATTTTCCTAAAAGTACATGTAACTTCATATCTTTGATGTGGTATTTTTTCCGTTGATCCTTAACAAGAAGCTGCTTCTACTTGTATTCCACAGGATGGGAAGCTTAAAGGTGTTATAGGAGCAAGTGGGGGGTCACTAATAATTGCAGGAACAACAGAGGTTTTGCTGAATCATTTTGCAAGAGGACTGGATCCATACTCTTCTGTTATAGCTCCAAGAAGTTATCACCAGGTATGTATTATTACTATGATCACAATCTGTTTTCTAATATGGTATGGTCTTATATATCGTCTACGCAGTTGATTCCGAATGTACTAGCATACGAGAACTGGACAGTGCCGACGGGCGATCACTTTGAGGTGCCAGCAGAAACAAGAGATGCCCTGCAAAAGAAGGGACATGTTCTTCAGGGCCTTGCTGGTGGAACCATATGTCAATTCATACTTGTTGAAGAATTGAGTAGTAGTTCAAGTGCAGGGCAACTTATTGGTGTAAGTGACCCTAGAAAGGGAGGATTTCCAGCTGGTTTCTAAAGTTTCAAACTTTTTTTTTAATTATTTTTCTGGCTAAATAAAATCTTAGTTATTTGTTGTTTATCAAGTCTGAGGAAATAATGAAGCACCATTATTAATAAACAACGCCTTTGTAAGATTGGACTTTAAATTAAGATGATTTTTTTTCAGTATTTGGCTCATGCCTAGATCGTTAGTTCGATTCCAAAAAAAAAAAAAACAAGTCCAACGTTGAGTGAATATTTCTGATGTCAAGTGGGCAATGATCATCTATGCACGATAACATAGTCTCAATTAGATACTTGAGAATGTACATCTATGCTTTCATCTCTATTTCTCTTAAGATTGAGCTTCAAGTTTACTCTAATTCCCTGTACCTTCAGATTAGGTGTATGCTTATTTCACGAAAACAAAATCAAGTAAATACATTGTAGATCAACTCAACATCTATGTTTTATCTTTGAACTGAACACCTCAAGGTGTATCCACTTAAATAACTTGCCTTTATCCTGAATGTTCGAGGTAGAAGTTCCCTTCGTATCTCTAACCATTTTCTATATATTTTTGCCTTAATTATGTGTCATTATCACATTCGCAGTGGATATATAAATTTATGTCCACCAATAAACACATAATCAATTCCGTAATTAAATAATAGTAAAAATTTCCCCGTTTATGTGACATCACAGTATTAATGGTGACATATAAAATTGTGTCCACCAGTGACATGTGATCATTTCCGATTTGTATATATATACTATGAGTAGGTCTCTCATGGATTCAAGTTTACGTGAACTTTTTTTTCAATTATCACTATTATGTGTACACACCATCACTCTTATGCATATCACCTATCACTCTTTAAAAAATATTGATTTTTTAGACGGTGATAGTTTGTATACACAACAATAATATTTGAAGAAATCAAGTTCACATGAACTCGGACTCACACAAATTTATGTCATATATTATTGTTATGCATATACACTATCACTGTTTAAAGATCAAACGTTTTTTTAAATAGCAATAGTTACTATGCATAATAATTATAGTGTATAAATAACAGTAATATACAGAAAAAAAAAAGAGTTGATGTGACTTATGCAATTATATCTAGGTAGAGCTATCAATTAAGACTAGGTATGGGTAAAATACCAAAATTTTCGGTATACCACGCTTATCGTACCGAAAAATGCAAAATTTGACGAAGATTTCGTCCTAAAATTTTTATGGTACCGTATCGCAGTATTTCAATACGATAACATTATAAAAATATAAATATCTTTGTATTTTGGTATATACCGAAATACCGAAATATTGAAAATATTCGATATTCGGTATTTGTATATCGATATATACCGTACCAAAACTATATATTGTAAATTAATTAAATAACTTTATTATATTAATAATGTTAATTATATATTTTCACTTAATTAGAATTTGAAAAATGAATCATCTCACTTTAATTATTTTTTTAATTTTTAATTAAAAATATATAATTTAAAAATTATTCATTAAAATCAAATTTAATCACACAGTCTATTTTGGTGAATCTTATTATATTATATTTTCAAACCTCTCCAAGATGATGTGTCAGCACCACCTTATTTTTCCTTAAAAGTTATTTTAGGCATGTTTTTAAAATCATATTAAGACTTAATCTACACCATATATTTTACACTTTTAAATTTTAACCATACATTTCATTTTGTATATTCTATAAATGTCAAATATCTTAGTTTTCATTTTGATTCTCTTCTTTTCATTTTCTCATTTATTGTCTACTATGTGAAAAAATGTGGTTTTTTTCCTTCATTTGTTTGGATTATTTCTATATTTTTTTATATAGATCATATCCTTTTTTTTTTTTTCAGGTAAACTAATTTATTATGCATATGGAGATGATTAGGCGCACATTGAAAGAAAATTATATGTGTATCAATCTGAGTTGAAGATCATTCGAGCGTATCCAGAAATTATTTGTAAGTTTCTAAGGTATATTCATAGCTTTACATTCGTATTTTTTTAGAATCCACCATTAATAAAAAAAAATTCTCTTTCAATTAGAAGATTCTTCCACCGCACGCCTACGATTTTGATCTAACTATTATTCTTTTTCAAATAAGGTGTGCGTTATTGGTAAAATCTGTTTAAATTTTATGTTTTTTTCGTTTTGTATTGCAGGTAACCTAAAGGTGATGTAGAAACCTTTTTTTTTTCATGGTTGAACGATTTATCTTATTAGATATTTTTGCAAAATACTGATATATGTGAAATTTTTGTAGGAGAGAATTAAAATATTTTGGAAAAAATATTATCACCAAAATAGTGTATGATACTAACAATTTTTTGCCACCAAATATAACATTTTGTCTTCAATAATAGATTGTAATACAAAATTTTATTTTTGGATAAAATTATGCGGCCAAAATAAACTATTTAAACTGCAAAATACAAATATTCTTTCCTAGACTAGGATTTCGATTTTTATTTTATATTATTTTTAACATACAAATATTAAAAGAATATTGTAATTTATAAATAAATAAGTAAAAAGTTGTTATATCTTATATATGCATAATTTTTTTCTTAAAATATGTGGAATAATCTTTTTATGGATAAAAAATTATAGTGTTGGAAAAAAAAAGGACATTAAATTTATTTACTAACAATTTAGGTATTATAAATTTAAAAAGTATCTTACTCTAAAATACAATAAACCTAAATATATTTTAATAATGGGGAAACAAAATATTTACGTAAAATATGAAATATTATTTTAAATATTATATTAATGCAAGTAGATCTTTTTTCACGGTTGAACGATTTTTCTTCTAACATATTTTTGGAAGTTATTTTTGCAAAATATTGATAGATGTTAAATTTGTAAGAGTGAATTGAATTTTTTTTTAAAAAGATACTGTAATCGAAATAGTATATGATACCAAAAAAATCTTGTCACCAAATATAATATCTTGCCTTTAATAATAGATTATAATACAAAAGTTTATTTTTGGATAAAATTATGCCGCCAAAATAGACTATCAAACTGTAAAGTACATATATTATTTTATAGACTGGAATTTCGATTTTTCTTTTATAATAAATGATAAATAAGTAAAAGGGTGTTATATGTTATATAAGTAATATGTGGAATAAGTCTTTTATGAATAAAAAAATTATAATGTTGGCCAAAAAGGAAAAAAAAAAGGACATTAAGTTTCTTTACAAACAACTTAAGTATTATAACTTTAAAAAATATATTACTCTAAAGTATAATAAACATGAATATATTTTAATCAATGCAAATATAATATTTACGTATAATATGGAATATTATTTTAAACATTAAATTAATGCAAGCAGATCTTTTTTCACGGTTGAACGATTTTTTTCTTTGATATTTTTTGAATTTATTTTTGCTAAATATTGATAAATGTGAAATTTGTAGCAAGGAATTGAAATATTTTTTAAAAGATACTGTCACCAGAATAGCATATGATTCCCGAAAAATATTACCACCAAATATAATATCTTACCATCAATAATAAATTGTAACACTTTCTTTTTCTTTTTGGGATAAAATTCTACCTGCAAAATAGATTTTGAAGCTGTAAAATATAGATATTATTTTGTAGAGTAGGATTTTAATTTTTTTTTTAACTTGTTTTTTTTTTTTGCAAAATATTTGTATATGTGAATGTCTAGGAGGGAAATTGAATTAAAAAAAAAGAATTGATGCCTAAATGTCAATTTTTATTGTTGAATTGTGTATTATAAATATCAACACGTTAATCAATTGTTCCCACACAAACATCTACACAATATTTTATTTGAATTATGACATTTTTTTTGTCAAATGTTACCTTTAGATCTGAAATATGTGATTATATCTTTAGAGTCAATCTTTTGCATTCGATTGTTATTGTATCTTCATATCATAGGGGAAATTTGGGCATGCAAGTATACAACAAATGTAATTTTAAGTAATATTGTTGTTACACTAATTTGAGATTGAATGTGTGAATTAGTTAATATTTTTCAAATTTATATTTATCCATATTTAGTATTTTTTTATTATTTATTGAATTATAATTACAATTTTAATATTATGTATCAATAATATTAAGATATTTTTAGAAAATATATATTTATAATTTAAAATAATAATAACATTTTTTTTTTCAGTCCACGAAATTGGTACGTACTAGCATACTAGTGCTAAACCCGCGATTATCGCGGAACTGTATATAAAATTTATGGTAAAATTATTAATTAATTTATCTTAAGTATTATAAATGTGGTTACTATTATTATTTTAATTATTCAATATTTGTATTGTATTTTTTAAAATGTTAGCTAATAATAAATAATTCTATTTCAATGACAATAAACTATAAATTCATGACATCTATTATTGATCAAATGTTTAGAAAATAATGCTTACAAAATTGCGGAAAATTTCTCTATAAACAACATTTGTGGTGTATTTGGAAGGATTTCCTTTAGAATCAAGTGATAAAATCTTCAATCTTCTACTCCAACTAACTCCGGATGAGTGAAAACAGGCTTGGGAAGATACAATCCAACAGTAGAAAGTGATTGCCCTTGACTTTTATTTATTTTCATGACAAAATACAGTAGAATTGGAAATTGTCACCTTGTAAAATATACTGGCATTGTAGGATCAAAATTTGTCAATGTAATTCTTGAAATGAAGACTTTATTTTCAATATTCCTTCCAGATATTATTTCAGTCTAGAGAATTTGGTTATCAAGTTTTGTGACGATTAATCTTGTTCCATTGCACAAATCGGATTTGTGATCAATACTTCTTAGTAACACTATAGACACTCCTTCTTTCAAGATCAGACGGTGATTTGACATTCCAGAACACCTAACAGAATTTAAAAAATCAACTATAACAATCTGTTCATTACCTCCTTCTCGAAATTTAGAGACACAAATACTGTCTGAGCTTAAGTATACTTTAGTATCACCCGAAATCAGATAAAAACTTATCATTTATAAACTCCACATCTCAATGAGTAGGTGCAAGTGTTGCTTTATCCTCAAAGTATTTATGTGTCCTTAAATTATCAATCAAGGATGGATAAATATTTTTTATTATAGATGCAATTGGAGCAACAACATCACAAATTTAAATTATCTTTCAGAATCTCAATCTCAGTTACATCATCTTGCCTATTTCTAATTTTCTCATCACCAACTTTCAAATTCCACCTTGAGAAGTTAACAATATCATCATCATTTGAGGACGTATTGAGATCAGAACGTTATAATCTCATGTTCTTCGTCAATTTTAAATTCTTAATATTGAAAACAAATAAGATGTATTTAGTTTTTCAATAATAATTTTTTTTAAAAATATTATCATTTAATAAAAGATGCATAAAATACCTTGCAATGATCTCACAAATATGAAGCATTGATAGTTGAGTGCACAATATCCTCTCGACTTCCTTTGGGTATAACATGGAGTCTCTTTCTGAAATCTCTTCCAAGCACAATGATTTTACTACCAAAAGACATATCACTCATGGTTCCATCTAGAGATCTAACAATATCCCTCAAGTTTCTATTCAAAGCTAAATCTGTTAATCGTTGGTGTCTCATCTCATATAATAAGCTTTGTCTTCAATAATAGTTAGGACAAATGTGTCCCCAGCTTTATGTTACACGTGAAGGTCTCATCAATATTAAGCTGTATAACAAATCTTGAATGAACAGTATGTCCGTCGGACAGAAGAGTGATGTTATTCCACTTGATGCAACATTAAGAACTATATTGTCTTCCGAACGTATTGCTGCGGAGATCGTTCTCCAAATGAATGTCTTTCCAGTTCCACCATATCCGTATAAAAAAAAAGACTCTTCCTTTTTGCAATCAAACAACTTCAAGTATTTCACTAACCACAAATTTTTGTTCTTGAGTTAGAGTTGAACTTAACTTGTCATATTCTTCTCTTTGTTCAGGCCGATTGTAATTCAATTCTTGTAATTTACTACATCTTTCTCAAACTCAAAATCTGGTACTGACATTGATGTAAATATACTCAAAGTGGATCCATTCATCTGCAGTAGCTTATCAATTTTAATTAAAGCCAACTTGTTCAACTTTTCACTGTTAAGCTATAAATCTAAAAAAAAATTACAAAAAAATATAATTGTAAATTATTTTTACAATCTAAATCAATTAATTTTTTTTAAAGATGTTATACATGTAATATTCAATGTTCATCTTCTTTTATAGAGTATATCATCTGGCATACACTCCCATGTCTTTTCGAACACGGTTTCTGGAGAGTTCATTGAAGATGACATGAGAAGAATAATGAATAAGTTCCTCACGTGATGAGCGCTTGTCCAATAACTTGCTTCTGTTATCCCATCAATGTACTCAAGATCATCATCCAGCAATCTCATTGAATAGCAAGCATCCATAAAGGTAACATACACAATATCACCAATGGTTCGTATCATCTCAAAAGATGTTGATTCGTTACTATAAGACAATAAGAGATACAAATAATACTCTTCACCAGCCCCCAATAGAACACTGTATAGTCTTCCCAGAGAAAATCTATTGTACTTTCTCTTTTACCACTGATATTATTTTCTACCCCAAACATACATCTTTGGAAATTCCAGATAAGTCAGCTTCTTTGCATCCTCATCATCAGTTTTATTTTTATCCATCCACGCCAAGAACATTGATCTACCTGAAGATGGTCTTTCAAGTACATCATCAATGTAATCTTCATCTCGAAAAATAACTCTCTGTTGATTAAGAAGATGGAAATTCAATCTCATAACCACTGGATACCTATAATGTATATCGAACTGAAGAGTTCTCCAAACTGCTTCACACGGAGATATGTATCTGTAGTTTACGAACTTTTCCACTTCGCCTTTTGATTTTTATTCACCTTTAGTGGCCCCTTTCTTCTCCACATTAGCTATAACCCATCAACTCCTTTATTGATATACTTGAACAAATACTTGATGAATTTATACCTATTGCACCACTCAACATTTATATTACCTTGATACCTTCGCAACAATATTGGACTGTAAAGAACTACAAAACGGTTATCCAAATGAACAATTTTTTTATCAACAGTGACCCCTGTACTTCTTCTTCTATACAGTGGGAAACCTTCGTCATCAACATATGTAAACTCGTTATAACTCTTTGGAAAATTCTTTGAGCAAATGTTGTTGACCATGCAAGGAGAATTTATTTTCACCAATCCACAGGGTTAGTGAATCATGTAGTCACTTACCAAATCATACAAAATACATCATCATCTTTATCTAGTATTTCTACAGATATGATACGGTCAACATCCTTCGGATTTGGAATTTTGTTTTCATGGTTTAGAAACAAAAGAATTTGAGCATGTAACAATCCTCTTTTCTAAAATTCCACTGAGTATAACACTACAGATTGAAAATATTTGAATCAAATTATATACTAAAATAATTTAATAGAAATATAAAGTTATTTTATTCATGAAAGATAAATATTATGGAGCTAAAAATTTAATAAATATAAAAAGATAAACATACATGCATCAATTTTTTCAAATATTTGAAGTTCCTTAAACTCCTTCACAATACGATCAAGTTTCATCTTAAACATTCTGTAGAGAATATATGACATATCAACAGATTCAAGACCTTTCTCATTTAAGAATCTTGTAATCTGGGGCCATTTTAGATTGCAAGTAATTGTGATAAATAAATTTGGGTAAGAAAAACCCTTGCAAAGTGTCATGACATCTTGAAAATTTTGAATCATATACCTAGGTCTGTCTATGAAGGATGCAAACATTATTCTTTTGCCCGTAGAAGATGGATCCACATCACCTCTATCAACTGCAATTTTCATATTATTCACTCTGCTAGACCTCAATTTAACTTGATTAAATTTTATAAATAACAACCTTTCCGACTCAAACATAGTATATGAATCCACCAAAAATTGCTGGAAATGTCTCTTAGATAGGAATAAAGTTTGTTTCATTATTATGCTCATGTATCCTAAACGAAAAGAATTCTCGCATTGTTAGTCTGATTTTTTTCTTGTTGTAAAACCAGCATCATTATGAACCACATCAATCCTATAAACATCCTCTTCATACAAGAACAATAAATGATACTGTAATGGAACATAAGATGGATGTAATTCACTTATTCTTTACAATTCACCGCTACGGGTCTTTTAGTATCACATCTCTTTTTTCCATAGCTGCATCATGTCCCCTGGAATAAGAGCTACAACTTCAGAAGCAGTAGGAAGGTTATAAACTCTTCCAACTGAACTCCTTTTTTCTAGCAAATTTAATCACAAATTTGGCTCACATCAAGACATAATAATTTTCCTTGCAAAATTGCATTGCAAGTGGATTGAAAGTATCCACCATCCTCTTATGTTCACCAACAATACTATCATTCAGTTTATCCTTCAATCTCCTCAAGTACAAATAAAATAATTGAATTGATTAAAAAAATTAATTATAATTATTATATTTTATAATTTGTTCAACTAAAATAATACAAAATGTAAAATATATAGTGAGAATCAGACTCATCACAATGCGAGAATTTTTTTCCTTTATTGATTCTCATTTCGTCTAAATCTTCTAATTTTTTTGGGTGAATCTATACATCTTAATATATTGTTTATATTTTTCTTTTGTAGGATAAAAATCTACACATCTCAAGGTATTGTAAATTTCATCAATTCATCTTTCGTGTGAATCCGTATTTCTTTTTTGCAGGATGTGAATCTATAATTGTCAAGGTATTTATATTTTATTTTATGTTTTTGATCATTTAATTGTATTAATTTAATCCGCATCTTTTGCTTAATCTCTTTTACTAATGATTATTTCAATGTATATTATTATAATTCTTTAAATAATAATTTTTATGTTTATTTATATTTCTATAAATAATAATATTTATGTTGATTATAATTTAATTTGAATGTTATAGATACATCAAAATATACCTTTGATATTTTCAATTGATTAACAAATCTGTTTTTTTTTTAAATCGATAATAATGTAAATTCTTGACTATTTTTTTAATATGATAAAAACTTTCTTAATCATTCTTTATAGATAAAACATAAGCATCGAACCTTGGATAATAAATTTTAATATGATGAATCATTTCGAAAATAATTTATATTTTTTATATTTTTAATAGCTGAATACTTTCTACTATGTAAAATTCTGATTTTTTTTTAAAATTCAAATATTTATTAAATATGTTAATATTGTTGCTCTTAGTTTTTTTAAAGGAAAAAATGACTCTTTTCAAAATATGTGATTTAATATTGTAAATTCATACATCAATCAATATATAAATTTATCTTAATTAAATACTTTATTTATTTATATTAATTTTAAATTTAATTTTATGTTATTATTTTTGTATCATTGAATATAGATTACTTATATTAGGTAAATTTGACTCTTTTATAAAACATGTATTTTAAGTAATCTTAATTTATATATTATCTAAATACATCCCATTTTTATGAATATATAAATATAGACTAATTATATTAGGAAAAGTTGACTACTTTTTTATAGTATGATTTAAGTCATATATTTTCGAATTACATAAAATATTAGGTAAATTTGACTCTTTATAAAATATGTGTTTTAATCAATCTCAACTTATAATTTGTCTAAATACACTCTATTTTTATGAATAATTAAATATAGATTTCATAGATGTCATAATTTTTTCCTTTCAATGGGATTTCATAGCTTATAAATAATGTTGCATAGTGATATAAAGAGATTCGACCTTTTTTTTTAAATTAGATGAATGTATATTGTAAGTTGAGAATCTTTGTGAAAATATTATTATTTTAATATATAAAAGATCACATGACGTAGTATCTTGAAATTTAATATTTTAGAATGTAATTTCGAAATTAGGGACTATATCATCATATTATATTAGTCAATTTTTTCTAATATAATTAATCTTTTATCAATAAATTTAAAATTGATGTAAATAAGTAAAGTATATAATTAGTTTAAATTTATATATTTATTGGTGTATGACTTTATAGTTAAATCATATGTTTTAAAAAGATCAAATTTCCCTAAAAATATTGAAGATGTTGGGATATTTTAGTTTTGATGATTTTCCAAAACAACATGTAATAGGTTTGAAAGCAGTCAGGATAGTATCTTTTAGTTTCAGGTCAGGCTAGGTTGTTTCTCAGGAGAACAGGTTATCAGTGGAGGAAGAACTCTACTGAGGGGGAACTCAGTGAGGGGGAACTAACTCATATAGCCTGAGGAAGTCAAGATGACATCACAAGGAGAACAGTCTGAAGCCATGTCAGAAGACCTGAACCTGAAGAGAAGCCTGAAGGAAGTCCACTGAGAAGACTTAAAGTCCAATGATGGTTCCTAAGAAGACTTCAAGTCTACTGAAGAAAGGTATCCTTAGAGGATTACAAGTCAGCTGAAGACAAGTCGCCTGAAGTCAGGACTACCCTGATCAAGTACCCTGAAGAAAAGAGCCGTTGGACTCAGTCCACGTGGACCAATCAAGTCAAGGCAGCGAATCTGACAAAAGCTGACAAGGCCATACTTCACTGAAAAGGAGAATTTCACTCCAGAGATAGTCTGGATTTGAATGTTACTTTCTCCAACGGTAACATTCAAATCCAAACTATAAATACAAACTCAAGCTTCATTTGAAAGAGAGCTGGTGGTGCGAGAGTGGTGCAAGTCATGAGGGAGTCATAAGGGTGCACCATCTCCATCAAGAACACTGACATTGAATTCTTCATAGTCATATTTGAGTGTTCCAGTTTGTATACTCGAGCCTATCATATACATCCTAAGCTTAGAGAGGTTTTCCCAACCTTAGCTCAGAGGCTAAAACCATGTAAGGGAAAACCTCACCTAGTTGGAGAGAACCAAACCAAACTAAACCCTTTCCAGAATAGTGTTAGGTGTTGCAGTGAGGTGAGGAGAGGCAGTCCCTGAGTGAAGAGGGATGTGAGGCCAGTTCGAGAGGCAGCTCCGCGGAGGGGTGTGAGTCCAGTTGTGAGTGCACCTTGGCACGTTAAAAACAAGAATCCCGGGTAGTGGATTTCCTGTTAAATCAGGCAGTGGATGTAGGAGCTTGAGCCTCCGAACCACTTTACATTGTTGTGTTCTTTATTGCTTTACTGACTTGCATAACATCAGTGTTAAAACAAAAATTTCTCCTAATTTCCCATATTGTCTTTGTTTGTGAATGAAAAAACGGGACCAACAATTTTCTCACCTAGTTGGAGAGAACCAAACTAAACTAAACCCTTTCCAGAATAGTGTTAGGAGTTGCAGTGAGGTGAGGAGAGGCAGTCCCTGAGTGAAGAGGGATGTGAGGCCAGTTCGAGAGGCAGCTCCGCGGAGGGGTGTGAGTCCAGTTGTGAGTGCACCTTGGCACGTTAAAAACAAGAATCCCGGGTAGTGGATTTCCTGTTAAATCAGGCAGTGGATGTAGGAGCTTGAGCCTCCGAACCACTTTACATTGTTGTGTTCTTTATTGCTTTACTGACTTGCATAACATCAGTGTTAAAACAAAAATTTCTCCTAATTTCCCATATTGTCTTTGTTTGTGAATGAAAAAACGGGACCAACAATTGGTATCAGAGCAGGTTGTTCACATGACCACTGATCTAGTTTTGTTAAGAAAATGGTCAACCGAGCAGATCTTAAATGTTTTAAAACTATGGGAATTTCTGCATGTTTCAAATTATTACTTGTGTTCTGACATTATTCTTGTAATAGAAAATCATTTGGTTAGAAGTTTGGGAATCATCAAAAAGGGGGAAATTGTTGGGATATATTTTAGTTTTGATGATTTTCCAAAACCACATGTAATAGGTTTGAAGTAGTCAGGATTGTATCTTTTAGTTTCAGGTCAGGCTAGTTTGTTTCTCAGTAGAACAGGTTATCAGTGGAGGAAGAACTCAGCTGAGTTCCCCCTCACTGAGTTCCCCCCTCAGCTGAGTTCTTCCTCCACTGATAACCTGTTCTACTGAGAAACAAACTAGCCTGACCTGAAACTAAAAGATACAATCCTGACTACTTCAAACCTATTACATGTGGTTCCCTCAGCTGAGTTCTTCCTCCACTGATAACCTGTTCTACTGAGAAACAAACTAGCCTGACCTGAAACTAAAAGATACAATCCTGACTACTTCAAACCTATTACATGTGGTTTTGGAAAATCATCAAAACTAAAATATATCCCAACAATTTCCCCCTTTTTGATGATTCCAAAACTTCTTACCAAATGATTTTCTATTACAAGAATAATGTCAGAACACAAGTAATAATTTGAAACATGCAGAAATTCCCATAGTTTTAAAACATTTAAGATCTGCTCGGTTGACCATTTTCTTAACAAAACTAGATCAGTGGTCATGTGAACAACCTGCTTTGATACCAATTGTTGGTCCCGTTTTTTCATTCACAAACAAAGACAATATGGGAAATTAGGAGAAATTTTTGTTTTAACACTGATGTTATGCAAGTCAGTAAAGCAATAAAGAACACAACAATGTAAAGTGGTTCGGAGGCTCAAGCTCCTACATCCACTGCCTGATTTAACAGGAAATCCACTACCCGGGATTCTTGTTTTTAACGTGCCAAGGTGCACTCACAACTGGACTCACACCCCTCCGCGGAGCTGCCTCTCGAACTGGCCTCACATCCCTCTTCACTCAGGGACTGCCTCTCCTCACCTAGTTGGAGAGAACCAAACTAAACTAAACCCTTTCAGTAAAGTATGGCCTTTGTCCTTTTCAGTAAAGTATGGCCTTTGTCAGCTTTTGTCAGATTTGCTGCCTTGACTTGATTGGTCCACGTGGACAGAGTCCAACGGCTCTTTTGTTCAGGGTACTTGATCAGGGTAGTCCTGACTTCAGGCGACTTGTCTTCAGTTGACTTGTAATCCTCTCAGGATACCTTTCTTCAGTAGACTCGAAGTCCTCTTAGGAACCATCATTGGACTTTAAGTCTTCTTAGTGGACTTCCTTCAGTAGACTTGAAGTCCACTCAGGGGAGTTGACATAAGGCTATTTGTCAAGCTTCCCAGCCTCAGTAGCCTGACTCCTTCAGGTCCTACTAGGCACAGCACTGATCCTCTTGATCATGCTCTTCACTGAGTAGTCCACTGACCAGCTTAGAAAGTCAGGTTTATACTCAGTGGGACTTCCTTCAGGCTTCTCTTCCGGTTCAGGTCTTCTGACATGGCTTCAGTCGTTCTCCTTGTGATGTCATCTTGACTTCCTCAGGCTATATCAGTGAGTTCCCCCTCACTGAGTTCCCCCTCAGTAGAGTTCTTCCCTCAGCTGAGTTCCTCTCAGCAGAGTTCCCCCTCACTGAGTTCCTCCCAGTAGAGTTCCCCCTCACTGAGTTCCCCCCTCAGCTGAGTTCTTCCTCCACTGATAACCTGTTCTACTGAGAAACAAACTAGCCTGACCTGAAACTAAAAGATACAATCCTGACTACTTCAAACCTATTACATGTGGTTTTGGAAAATCATCAAAACTAAAATATATCCCAACAATTTCCCCCTTTTTGATGATTCCAAAACTTCTAACCAAATGATTTTCTATTACAAGAATAATGTCAGAACACAAGTAATAATTTGAAACATGCAGAAATTCCCATAGTTTTAAAACATTTAAGATCTGCTCGGTTGACCATTTTCTTAACAAAACTAGATCAGTGGTCATGTGAACAACCTGCTCTGATACCAATTGTTGGTCCCGTTTTTTCATTCACAAACAAAGACAATATGGGAAATTAGGAGAAATTTTTGTTTTAACACTGATGTTATGCAAGTCAGTAAAGCAATAAAGAACACAACAATGTAAAGTGGTTCGGAGGCTCAAGCTCCTACATCCACTGCCTGATTTAACAGGAAATCCACTACCCGGGATTCTTGTTTTTAACGTGCCAAGGTGCACTCACAACTGGACTCACACCCCTCCGCGGAGCTGCCTCTCGAACTGGCCTCACATCCCTCTTCACTCAGGGACTGCCTCTCCTCACCTCACTGCAACACCTAACACTATTCTGGAAAGGGTTTAGTTTGGTTTGGTTCTCTCCAACTAGGTGAGGTTTTCCCTTACATGGTTTTAGCCTCTGAGCTAAGGTTGGGAAAACCTCTCTAAGCTTAGGATGTATATGATAGGCTCGAGTATACAAACTGGAACACTCAAATATGACTATGAAGAATTCAATGTCAGTGTTCTTGATGGAGATGGTGCACCCTTATGACTCCCTCATGACTTGCACCACTCTCGCACCACCAGCTCTCTTTCAAATGAAGCTTGAGTTTGTATTTATAGTTTGGATTTGAATGTTACCGTTGGAGAAAGTAACATTCAAATCCAGACTATCTCTGGAGTGAAATTCTCCTTTTCAGTGAAGTATGGCCTTGTCAGCTTTTGTCAGATTCGCTGCCTTGACTTGATTGGTCCACGTGGACTGAGTCCAACGGCTCTTTTCTTCAGGGTACTTGATCAGGGTAGTCCTGACTTCAGGCGACTTGTCTTCAACTGACTTGTAATCCTCTAAGGATACCTTTCTTCAGTAGACTTGAAGTCTTCTTAGGAACCATCATTGGACTTTAAGTCTTCTCAGTGGACTTCCTTCAGGCTTCTCTTCAGGTTCAGGTCTTCTGACATGGCTTCAGACTGTTCTCCTTGTGATGTCATCTTGACTTCCTCAGGCTATATGAGTTAGTTCCCCCTCACTGAGTTCCCCCTCAGTAGAGTTCTTCCTCCACTGATAACCTGTTCTCCTGAGAAACAACCTAGCCTGACCTGAAACTAAAAGATACTATCCTGACTGCTTTCAAACCTATTACATGTTGTTTTGGAAAATCATCAAAACTAAAATATCCCAACAGAAGACATTAAATTATTTTTTAATTTAAAAAACAATTAGAATTGTTACTCAGTTGAATTTATCAAAGGCATATTTTGGTTGTATATATAACATTCAAATTCATACACAAAATATTATTTATTATTAATGAATCATGATCGAATTTTTTTTAAAAAGATATCCACCATCCAAAAATAGTTGAAAAATATTAGTTTGAAGAATACATTATTTACTTATTTTGTTTTCAAAAATCTCACTAAACAAAAATTTAGGATTTAGGAATGTAGGATAATATAAAATTACCTAATAAATTATCTTACTAAATTATCATTCAAAATTAGTCAATTTTTCCTAATATATTCAAATTGAAATTTAAAATTGATTAAATAAGTAAAGTTTATAATTATTATAAATTTATATATTGTTCCTAATATAATTATTTCAAATCTAATCTTTTAAAATAATATATAAAATATATCCATCATCCATATTTTTTAAAGATCCGAATAATTAATATTTTATAAAGAGTCTAATATATATTCCTAAAATATTTGAATATTCGTATATTTGATATATTCCTAATATTCGTATAATTAATTATTCCAATATATATTCGTATATTTGATATATTCGTATATTTAAAATATTCGTATAATTAATTAAAATATTTGAATATTCGTATATTTAATTATTCCTAATATATATTCGTATAATTATTACATAAAATATTAGGTATTATTTGAATATTCATATAATTAATATTTTCGAATTACATAATATATTTCGAAAGATATATTCATCATCATCCAAATTTGAACGATTCTTCATCATTATAGAATTAAATAAAAATAAAAATTATAACTTCTCATAAAGAATATTATTTATAGAATTGTAAATAATACATTGAATAGTAATTAATACATTATAATGTTAAAAAAAATCTAATTTTTAACATATAATCAATGATTCTTCATCTTCACAATAAAATTGATCTTCTACTTCGTCTTCATATGAAAAATTGATCATCCACTTCATCTTCATTGTTGATGTCCAATCCTAAATATATAATTAAAAAATCACACAATAATCATTTTCATACGAATAAAATAAAATTAAACAATAATTAATAAAAAAAACAAAAATCAAATAATTAGTAAATAGAGTAAATACCTTTAGACACGTAGAAATTTGTATTTCTCCAAATCACAAAAAAAAAAAAGTGAGTTTAAGGAAATGATCATTGGTAGAAGAGATTAGACAAAATATGAAGATTAAATCCATACACCAAATCTATAAAATAAAATAGAAAAAAAAAAGTAAATACCTTAAGATGAAGATCCTGCAAAAAAAAGAAATATTAAGATTGAATATATTGGGATGAACATCCTGCAAGAAAAGAAAAATATGAAGATTTAGATGAAAAGAAATATAATATAAAACTTCATAGCAAAATTGAGAAGAAGAAGAATTGGAATAGGATGTGGAGAAATTATTGTAATTGATTTTTGGTTGTGTGAGATACATGGTATATATAGAGGAAATGTGAAAAAATCCATGGTCAAGATTAGATTAAATATTAAGATTCAATGGCTGAGAATAGTTTTAAAAGTCAATGAATTGGGTGAATGAGAGGAGAATATTTTTAAAATAGAGGCTTGAGAGCTTGCCACATAGAATTCCAAAACTTTGTCTTTATAATATATTAAGATAAGATATATAAAAAAAAAACAGATAGAGATAATTGGATAAAATAAAAATGTGCTGATAAAAAAAAAAGGAAAAGTATAACCTAAAATTGATAATTGGGCATGAATTAATAGCTTTCAAGTTGATGAAGGAAAAAACACAGGAAAATTTTCTGCATTCATCTTGAATTTCTCATTTTGATTCCCGCGGAAACATCTTCCCGCCGCCGGTCAACTCTAATGTAATAATCCTTCTCAAGCAAAACTTTGATGAAGAAAACAACTCAACATAATAGAAGAGGGGGTTTAAGTTTCTTCACATTCACCATATAGTATGTTCGAGGCGGATTCATACGCTACCATTCTGCAAACAAGCATCAAAACCAAAAGCCCGTTTGCTGTAAAGCCAATCCACGCCCGTATAATCAAGTCCGGACTTTACCTAGGAGTGTTCTTGATGAACAACGTTATGAATGCATATGCAAAAACAGGATTTATTTCCGATGCCCGCAACGTGTTTGTTGAAATGCCTGTGAAGAACGTTTCTTCATATAACACGCTTTTGTCCGCTTACTCAAAGCAAGGGAAGACACGGGAAGCGCTTTGTATATTCAATGAATTGCCTGAGCCCGATTCCGTTTCCTGGACCGCGATGATCGTGGGGTACAATCAAAAGGGTCGTTTCGATGCTGCTCTTCAGATGTTTCTGGAGATGATGAAGTGTAAAGTTGTGCCGAATGAGTATACGTTTACGAACATTCTTGCTTCTTGTGCAGCGGTTGGGGGATTGGATATGGGGAAGAAGGTTCATTCTTTTGTTGTAAAATTCGGATTCTCTGGAATTGTGTCTATTTCAAATTCATTATTGAATTTGTATGCAAAGTCAGGGGATGCTGGGACTGCAGTGACTGTGTTTGAAAGGATTAAGTTGAAGAATGTTTCGACTTGGAATGGTATTATAGCGCTGTATATGCAGAGGGGTGAGGTAGAACACGCATTGGCTCGATTTGAGAAAATGGAAGAACGTGACGTTATTTCTTGGAATACAATGATTGCAGGTTATAGTCAGTGTGGTTTTGATGCCAAAGCTCTGATTTTTTTCTCTGAAATGCTGAAGGAGTCTAATATAAAGCCCGATAAATACACTCTGGCAAGCGTATCGTCTGCTTGTGCAAATCTTAAGGAATTAGAAGTTGGAAAGCAAATTCATGCTTATGTTATTAGAACTCAATTTGATACTTCGGAAGCTGTTGGGAACGCGTTGATCTATATGTACTCAAAGTGTGGTGGGGTTGAAATAGCTAAAAAGATGTTGCAGATGCGGGGGACGTCTTCTCTTAATCTTATAGCATTTACAGCTTTATTAGATGGATACATCAAGCTTGGAGATATGAATCCAGCCAGGCAGATTTTTGACTCGTTGACTGAACGTGATGTGGTTGCTTGGACGGCTATGATTGTAGGATATGTACAGAATGGGCACAATAATGATGCAATGGAGCTCTTCAAATCCATGCTAAAAGAAGGCCCAATGCCTAATAATTACACTTTTGCAGCAATGTTAAGTGTGAGTTCAAGTTTGGCTTCTTTAAATCATGGCAAACAAATCCATGCATCAGCTTTGAAGTTGGGGGAATCGTCGGCTGTTTCTGTGAGCAATGCTTTGATTAACATGTATGCAAAGGCTGGTAGCCTCAGCTGTGCATGGAAAGCGTTCAATCTAATAAAACGAAAAAGGGATTCAATCTCGTGGACTTCCATGATCATCGGTTTAGCACAGCATGGATTTGGTGAGGAGGCATTACAATTGTTTGAGGATATGTTGTCATCAGATATGAAGCCAGATCACATAACTTACGTCGGTGTTCTCTCAGCTTGTACGCACATGGGGTTGGTTGAAAAGGGTCGTAGCTATTTTAGAAAGATGAAAGATGTCCATGGAATTGAGCCCAGGTTAAGCCATTGTGCCTGCATGATTGACCTGTTTGGGCGTGCAGGGTTGTTACAGGAAGCACAGGATTTTATAGCGAAGATGGAGATTGAACCGGATGTTATAGCTTGGGGGTCGCTTTTAGCTTCTTGTAAAGTTCACAAGAATCTAGAGCTTGCAGCCATGGCAGCGGACAAGATGCTTTCAATCGAACCAGACAATAGTGGGGCCTACTCAGCCCTCGCAAACGTGTATTCGACTTGTGGGAAATGGGAGGAAGCTGCCAAGATTAGAAAGTCGATGAAAGATAGACAGGTGAAGAAAGAGCAAGGAATCAGCTGGTTGCAAATAAAGAGCGAAGTCCATGTCTTTGGTGCAGACGATGCATTTCATCCACAACGAGACGCAATATATAGGAAGATGGCCGGAATATGGGAGGAGATTAAAAAGATTGGTTTTCTTCCGGACACTGCTTCCGTGTTACACGATCTGGATGACGAATTGAAGGAGCAAATTCTGAAGCATCACAGTGAAAAACTTGCGATTGCATTTGCGTTGATGAATACTCCGGATAACAGCACTATAACGATCATGAAGAACCTTAGAGTTTGTAACGACTGTCATTCCGCCATCAAATTTATATCCAGACTGGTGGATAGAGAGATTGTTGTAAGAGACGCTACTCGTTTCCACCATTTCAAGAACGGTTCGTGTTCCTGCAGGGATTATTGGTAAAGATGGTAGAGCGATACTCGATTTCCATTCGTGGTGAACAAGAATTGTCCAAATTAGGATGACACTCGATCAATATATGTTTATGACTTCAAACATTTTTTTGATGGCCTACTTGCTCAGGTTCTTTATTTTTTAAAACTGATAAGCTTATATAACAATGCCTCTATTAGATTCTCGATTTTGCGTTATCTGCTCGAGTGATTCGAATTTCATTACTGGTTGCAGGCTGCTTATGATGGAGTCAAGACATGGGAACAAGTTTTTCCAACATCTCAAATCCTCAGTATGCTTTTTTGTGTGCAAGAAAATACTAGGATGGGGAGTGATGGAAGGAAAAACTGCCCTTTGTCAAGGTTTATTATTACATCCAGGTTTGCTTAGCTGGGTTTTTTTTTTTTTTTTTTTCCTATTCAATGGGATGGGGATGTGATATGACAATGATTTATTTAGTTAGACCAATAATGTGTAAACCTACAAAAATAATATCTTATACGTAGTTTTGCACATTAAGCTGTGCCTGATATGACAACATTTCCATGATCATCTTGTTAGCAATCCACATCCTAGCTGAATTTTGATGTTTATCCACAACCACAATGTGAATTGATAAAGGATTCAGTTGAATTTTAATTAAGTGGATTAATGTATTAAATTTTAAAAAGTTCTTTTTTTTAGAAGTTATCTTTAATTAATTTGGATTGAGATATTTATCCTTGAATCCCCCCCCCCCCCCCCTCTTCCCCCCACCCCCACCCCACCCCAAAAAAAAAACACTTAATATTATTAGATTTGAGAAAAAATAAAAAATGGTCTAGTAACTTTGTCCGAATCCTATAACTTTTTATTTTATCAATTTTGATCTTTTTAGTATCAATTTTGGTCTTTTTTGCCGGAAAATTTAAAATATGACTGGAAAGTTGCCTAATTTTTCATTTTGGTCACGTTGAGGGTCGTCGCTAATATCATTTGAACCGTCTCGCATCCAAGAAGAAAATCCCTCAATTAATTTCATGTTCGGTTACACCTATCCCAAGAATTGGGGTTTAAAAATCGTGAATCTCGTCTATTCCCATGGCTAATTTCCAAGCAATTTACGGTAATATTTTGGTCAAGACGTATATTATTCTCTTCTTCTCGTTGAGCTCGTCATTTTGATACTTTTTCGGTTCATTATGTAAGCTACAACAAATTTTCGGTAACTTTTCCGGCCAAAATTTAAATTTTTCAGTGAAAAGGACCATAATTGATACCAAAGGACTAAAATTGATAAAATAAAAATTTACAGGACTATTTATAGATTTGGACAAAGTTACAGGACCGTTTGTGATTTTTTCCCATTAGATTTTACAAAAAATAGTACTCATTCTATCCCCCAAAAGTATGTCCACTCGTCTTATTTGTTTGTCCCTTAAAAGTATGTTCATTTCTTTTTTTTCTTTTTGGACACAATCATTTTTTTTTTGCATTCATAAATAATCATTTTATTAATAAATAGACACCACAATACTCTACAATACCCTTTACTTTATTTTTTACCTTCTAATAAAATCTCTGAGTATTAGTTTTTAAGTAATAATAGTAGTTGTGTACAAGGTGCACAAAATAAATGTACTCTACTTGTGCACACGAACATGTAACCACGTATATGCCGTGTATATGCACATCTTATAATAATATATTCTCAAACCTCTCCAAGATGATGTGTCAACACCACCTTATTCTTAGGCTGATGTGGCATGTCTCAAATCTCTCCATTTTGAAATATTGTGCTCTCATTAAAAGTTGGTTAAACTTTTAATCTCGACCCTTCGTTTTATATCATTAAATCTAAACCATTAATTTATATCTGCATAATTAATGCAAATAAATATTTTTTCCATTTTCTTATTTAGTTATTTTTAGAATTTATTATAAATTATATTTTTTCCAAACCTTAATGTAATTAAATATGATCTACTTAGTGAATAAATCTAAATATATCATTTCTAAGTTTGAGTTAGTATATATAGTATAATATAATGTTCGATTATTTTTTCCTAAAATAAAAGGTACTCCCTCCGTCCACGAAAAGTATGCTCACTTGTTTGCACGTGGTTTAATGCAATATGTTGGAGGGTATTTAGGGGTCTTGTGAAGTCCGTTTATGAATAAATTTATTATTTATGGTAAGTATGCATAGAAACGTTACCATAAAAAATTATTTTATTCATAAACGGACCTCACAATATCCCATAATGTCCTCCAACATATCGCATTAAACCACGTGCAAAAACATGAGCATACTTTTCATGGACGGAGGTAGTATATAGTTATATATTCCAAAGAATATTCTTATGTGATATATTCTTACTATGGACAAGATATAATATTGCATGCATTTTTTTTAATTATAAATAAGAGCATATTGTATTTCATTTTTTCACATCAAAGTTTCATTTGTTCCACTCTTTTGCTGAGATTTCTCCCATCAATTGTTGGTTAGTTATATATCTATTGTTATTAGTATATTTATTTTATAATTAAATTCATCATTTTAAGTGCTCACAATTTGATTAGATTTAAATATCAATATCAATATGAATGTAATAATGATTGTTGATTTATACTCTACATCGTTCAGTTTAAATATTCTTCATGTGCACAAATAATAAATTTAACTATACCATGTATTTTTATCTGAATAATTATGATGGTTTAATTGTTGTAATTTAAATCTCCTTTTAGATTTCAAGAGTATGACACCTCAATTTTCTCTGATTTCTAATATCAAGAGTGAGCCAAAAATTGACTGTTAAAGTTAGGATTGAAAAAATTGGACAATATTTTTAATGATTTTAATAGAGACAAGTTCTACTTGAAACTCATTTTGATCGATGAACGGGTATTTGTAACTTTAAAGTTTATTTCAAATTTTGTATTGTTTCTTATATAAATTAATTTCTTACGTATACTCTCAATAACTAATAATGTTGATTAATTTATAAATTATTCAATATTGAAATGGAAATTGATTATTATTAAATTATTAGTTTAAATAATGTTGTTCCATAATTGTTATTAATTTATGTGAATTTTGATATTTTTTGTTTATTATTTAGTTTGTAGGATATATCTATAGAGTTTAGTGAAGAACACGAGGCACAGCTAAACAAACCCCATAATTTATTATATATACCTCGAAATTTTTTAAACAAAAATACTCTTATATTAAATGTCTACAAAAAATAAATATAATATATTTTTTCAGTACGCGAAATTCGCGTGGGTACACTCTAGTGTATATTTATAAATAGTAAATGAAAAACTTGTATGAGATGATGTCACAAATTACCACTCGTTTTTTTTTTAAGTATTAATGAATCATGTTTAAATTATAATTTGTGGTACCGTAAAAGGTAGTCATGCAAGAAGTACTCATTACTAAATATTATCCATATGAAGTGTGCTTTTTATAAGACTGTAATAAGACCCAAATAGATATGGAAATGTTGGATGCAAATAATCTGGTGCAAATTATACGATTAGATGTGGTAAAATAACCGTACCTCACGTGGTATGTAGAAAGAAAAAGGTATAATAATGATGATATGATAATTAACAGAATCTTGGGGTGAAAATGGAATCTTTCCACCTACAGCAGACTGCATTCCCTATAAACCCACACAATCAGTGTGCACATTTTTGTGGATTTTATGCTTTAATCTTGTACAATGGGCACCAGTAAAAACCTCATCAACAATCAAACTCAAAGATTTCACACTAGTAATGGGGGCCACGAGCCGAGGCCGTACAAGGGCCCATTAGCCGTAAGCCCAGAATTGGTATGATTTCGTTAATTAAACGCATATTTGAATTTTGATGTTGAGTTTTGTTGATTAAACAAGTGAACGTCGTGGAAGGGAAGATGTAGTATCTGTTTGATGAAAAAGGGAGGCGATGCTTTTGCAGGAATTGTGACGTGTGGGCATTGCCATCTTGATGTATTGAATGCCATAGTTGAACAGAGCAAGCTTCTTCAACATGCCACCACCATATACTTACCCCACGCCGTTGCTGATTTTGCCCAAGCTTTAGCATCTAAAATGCCCCCAAATCTTAAGGTTAGTTTCTATTCTTTTTGTAATTCAAGTTATTTTACTATTTTTGTAGCTTGGAACTAATAAATTTTATAACTTACTCTGCCAATATGTGGGTATTTAAGATATCCTTCTCAAATTACGGTTTTAGGGGAAATGTTTTTTAAGGACAGTTGGGAGTGACAAGATGAGGATCGTAACATTTTTAGCTGTCAAATTAAGGACAATAACTTTATCAAATGGTGATTTGGACTGAATTCAGGTTGATTGGCTCTTATTTGGGTTGATTCGGGCTGGTTTGGTTTCAATTTGCGACTTTTAAAAGTTACGATCCTTAAATTGTCAGCCCGAAAAGTTATAGCTCTAATTTTGGCACCCACCTAAATTGAACTACTAGTGGGAGAATGTTCATAAATTTTGATTTTTGTTGGAATGTAGGTTGTGTATTTTGTAAATTCGGGGACAGAAGCGAATGAGCTGGCCATGCTGGTGGCAAGATTCATTAGCTCAAATCATTTAAAAAAAGACACTGAAGAAACTAGTAAAATGTGTTGTGCTTACATATAAACAAAAACCATTTTGTCTTTATTGATGGTGATGGCAAGATATGATCCATATATAGCTAACCCGACATAGTGGGATAAAATCTTAGTTGTTGTATGTAGATGATGCATGATTGTTGTTTTGTGAGTATAACAGTTGAATTAGCCCCAGGATACTTGAAATTGGTATACGAGATTGTTGGTAAAGCTGGTGGAAGTATTAACTAGGTTGAATTAGCCCCTCGCACGACAGTAATTCTTCCCCTTTCCTAGGTTGTATTAACTCATAGAATGAATGCTTTCATGGAAGTTTTCTGGTTTTTCCGGTAATAGGTGATGTGTGAGGGAGGGGGTTGATGCTGGGAATCGAACTTGTTACTGACAGGAAACAGAAGATACCAGCCAAGGCAGAAACAGAACTTCAGAGGTTAGTTGGAGCCTTCTTATGAGTAACAATGTATTTATTCAGAAGCACATTAATTGACAAGTTGTAATGATTGTTTGTAGAACTGGGTGTTTTAGTCGACTTCATGGGAATGTTTTCAGGATAAAGCCCCCTATGTGTTTTACCAAAGATGGTGCAGATTTCCTGGTGGATGCATTGGACCATACCATATCAAAGTTGTGAGATATTTTATCGTAAAAAGTCGAGATGATCAACAAAATTGACCACTTTTCTTTCTTTTGTAAGAACTTCTGCTTCAGATGTCTGGATCACATGCACATAACTTAATGACAAAAGTACGCAGCTAATATATAACAACAACTCAGATGTCATATTGAAATGGAGGAATGAGTAGAGGGAAATTAATAATTTTCGTGGTAGAAAATAGTTTATTTATTTCGGGTGGGTAAAAACTAATTCATTCTACCACCCCTAGTTAAAATATGTAAGCTAAGTGAAAACTAGATAAACTGTTGGTTTTACATACTAGGGAGCCAAACAGAGAATCAAGACTATAAACTAAATGCGAAGATGAGCAACTTCTTCCTCTTGATCATATCTACAAATTCTCAATCACTGGAAGCAGCTCAAAAATGGCCAAAAACCTGAGATTTCTTCATAAATTCTCACTACATTTCATACCTTTACTAAAATAAGAGCTTCATGTCTAGGGTTGTTCGCGAGGGCGTGACGACCAACACGAACTTAAAGCCCGTAGTCGTTGCAAATACTCCCCCAGAGCAAGGAGGCATCTAGCCGCCTGGCGAGGCGTAAGGATCCGACAAATCTGCTGCAACGTTTCTTGTCGGAGATGATCAGCCTGTTCACATAAAAAAACCACACACTTAAGATGACAAAAACTTGTATACATCAGGTGCACGTTGCAACTCAAGTGTATTTTTAAATGATACTAGTTGTTTTTACTGAAAAGTACTATTAGTTATGTATTATTACACCGTACAACTGATGTATAAGAGTGTTACTCCTTGATATCGCTGAAAAAGCAAAGCTCCTAAGTCGATTCGCACCAATCAGTACAATCGGGCTGGCCCAAGCTAGCATTTTGCTAACCCAATCGTATACTAATTTGACTTATTGGTGTCAGGTTTTCAGACCGGACCAATTGGGTACAAGTTTTTTTTAGGTAGGACCCAAATTGCCAGCTCTATAGAAAAGAAAAAAAAAGTAAGAAACAAGATGAGACAAAGGAAAATATTACCTGAACGACGAACCTGACTAAAGCTTCCAACTTGTCCATGGCAGCACCGATTTGAGGGAGGTAGTTCGCCTCACCCAGTAGGCCATCGGAGATGGCCTGAGCAAGAATGTAGTGCAGTTTCTCCATTCCTTGTGATAAGGCTTCTTCTGCTTGCTGACATGATTGCGATAGAGTAATAAGATCCAAACGTTGTTGTTCTGTTAAGGTGTCTAGATGTGGCAACAGAATCTGCTGATAAACACATGTTCTAGTTTCAGACATTATTAACTCAAGGTATTAGACGATGAGTAATTTATGAAATCTGTGTCACCTTTAGTAGTTCTGAAGGGCGGAAGCCGCCAATCCACAAGAAGAAACGTTCGGCCGATGTTTTCCACATCCCAGACATGATGTAGAAAACATCGGTTCTTGCTGCTCTAGCTTTCATGGTGAAGAGATCGTAATAATGCCTCATCCCACCATCAACGAAAATGCTTAACTCCTCGTCTCCAATATTATGCGATTGTAAGGCGGTTTTCATGTCGGAGATTTGTCGATTTTGTTCTTCCACCCACTGTCCATACTCCATTTCAAATGTAGCAATATCTGTATAAACGATGAATTGCTTAATTAGTTTAGAGTTCAAATTCAAATCACATTTGCAATACTTGAAGAATAATCCTACAAACCTGAATTATTTGTATTTCCAGGGTAACCAAATTGACTATTATCTGCAACACCACTTACACACAGACCCTGCAGCAAATTATATATATCTGCTTTAGATTCTTGATATTGTGTAAGAAAAAACAGGATAAAAGTCGAAAAGTGATGTTGATTCTTTTACCTGTTGTCTAGCCCGATCAAGCTCTTGTTCCAACTGAATAAGCCTCAATTTACTATTCTCTAATTGCTGTACATAAGCCTACACAACAGGATTTGTATCCAACTATAAAATTGCTGCATTAATTCTACTCTTGAAAAAAAGATTAACAACTAGTACCTTTTTCCTCAGGCGACTTTTACGAGCAGCTTCGCGGTTCTGTGCTAAGCGTCTCAGTACCTATAACCCCAACCAGTTAGCTCACATTTTAACCATGACTTATTTATACACATGAATACAAGAATATCCAACCTTATCATCTGGTTTACTAGCTTCTTGATCAGTTCTATTTGAAGCTCCAAGAGTTCCATGTGAAGTATTCTCTGACTAGATACACACAAAAAACGAGTCAGACGTCGTACTTCCAACAAACAATCAGTTGATAATATTGGTGATTAGTCATCCTATTAAATGCACCTGGTTATCTAGGGTAGCATTGACCTCTAACATCATGGGGGGAGACGCGTCGAATCCTCTGAAGTCCCCCCACATGGACATTTGATGGACTGGTTCATATATGCCCATCCTTCTTGAAGGAACAAACTGTGTGGATGCAGAATTCATTCTCTTGGATTGGAAATCACCTCGTTACAACCTATATCATCAAGAACGAACCGAAAACTGAATCTACGATTGCAAGAAAGATGATCGGACCACATAATGAATAGAAGCTTTGGTTTGGCAGGTGGGGTCGGGGTGGGGGTAGGGGAAAAAACAATATAAGTACCAAAGTAAAGAAATAAAGCCAACTATCTAAAAGAAAGAATGGTATAAGTGCAGATTAATGCTTTATTTGTCCATATATTCTTTGCAGAATATTTACCAAGTGTTGTTACATCCGATCATCACATCAGATGGTAAGCCAACTATTTATGTTCATACATCATTATCCATTGTTAACTAACTAATGTTGATTATGCAACTTTTATAGTCGCATCATTGCCTAAACATAATCAACGGTCAACAATTTATCCAAATAACTAAACCAGAATATCTGCAGCCTTCTATCTGCTTAATTCCAAGTAATGGTAATGGCAACAAGAAGAGCAACACAACCATGTGCATAAAGTTAACACAAGACAAAACAAGCTATAAAACACACGCCCTATTTCACAGAAACATTTTATCGAACACAATATGTGCACATACATATGTGTATGTATACGTGACGACAAATCTTTACATCATCTAAAGAATTCTTCCCTTTGTTTAACATGACTAATACAGCTTGCTCTTGATTCTTGAACAGAGAGAAAGAGAGAGAGAGAGAGAGAGAGACCTCGGAGAGAGAGACTAAGAAGAGCCCTCGTAGAGAAACAAACTTGTTTGTGTTGAAAACCAAATCTTCCATGAAGCAGTGAAGAAGAAGCATCGAATATGATTGTAAAGGCATCATCTTTTTGAAAATATATTTCTCTCTGAATCGGCAATAAAAAAAGAAAAAGTAATTTGCAGTAACTTTGGATTTAAATTATGAAACAATTATGGAGTGGGGGGTGAAAGAATATGATAGGTTAGTTGATGGTGTGCTTATCGTAAGCTACAGTGAGATGGGAGTAATAAGAAAATATAGCTAGGTGGCATTTCCACTCAGTTTGCATTGTTTTGTAGCGCTTATTATGCTTGCTTTGAATATGCGCACCAGGTCACTCTCACTACATTTTCTCATTTGCCCCTTGACCTAATCTATCGGTCATCCTACACCCCAATCTATCTCTCTATATCTTTCGTAAATGAATCGAATAGTTATTTAAATTAATAGAGTAAGTTTTATGTGTAATGTATAAATTAAGTGTATTTATAAAAAAATTACTTTTGTTATTTACTCAAGAGTTGTCTCTTGTTAAATTGACGTTTTAGTAAAACCAAGAACGATGTTTTTTTAAAAATGCATTTGAGTTGCAGGATGTATTTGATACATGCAAGACAAGGGCGAATTATTATTGTGTTGTGCAATTTTATATTTGAACTTGTTCAGTTGGTGATGTAATTTGACTCAATGAGCGAATTCTTTTTATTGAAAAGTCATCCCTTGTTAAATTGTAATTTGAGTAACTTAGTTTTTAGTAAAGATGTGGACAACTTTTCAATGCTAATAAAAATGACTTCTTAAAAATACATTTGAATTACACGATACATTTGATGTATACAGAATTAAAACAAATTATTATTGTGCTTTGCAATTTTAAATTTGCACTTGCTTAATTGTAGACGCAATTTGACTTCAATGAATGAGTCAAGTTCCAATAGCTTAACTTTTTTTGCTTAGCTTTTTTTTATACTTGTTGAAGTTAGATTAAGCCTTTTGTTTTCATCAAGATTGTTGTACTTAGTGTTCTAAATTCAAGTGACCTTTCAAGAAAGAATCTCAAGTGTAGAAGTGGATAGTTTAGTTGATTTTCAATAGAAATATAAAGTGTTTAATTCTCATTTTAAGAAGATTGAATGGAATTATTTTTTTTAGGGTAACTTTTATTATTAAATCAGATTAAATACAAGGAGTATCCAACATGCATACAAAGATCATATAAGAAGAACAAGGATAACTTATAACACATTAAAACATCACGTATAATATAATAAAATATAAAATATATTTTTCCACCGAATAACAAAGGCAAAATCCAGAATACAAAAATACATTAAGAGGGAAATTGCAAATTGGTTCAAGATATACACTATTTTTCATCATCATCCTATTCACAATTTGGTGGCTTTTGGCTCTACACTTTGCGGGAATAAAGGCAAGAGGTTCGTTGCAAGTATTTGACTAGGGTTAGTGTGGGTGTTATGGAAGTGGAGAAATGAGATTATATTTAATAATGGCCTTACACCCAAAATTGTGGAGGAAATTAAAGCACGAATTTAGAGTAAGTTTTATGTAAAAGTTCAAGGTGTTGATAGGTTTTGTTTTGATGATTGGTTAAATAATCCTAGATTGGTCTTAGAAATTTAAATGTAGAGTGGATTATGTATTATGCGGTACTATTGGTACCTTGCTTTTTTATAATTTTTGAAAGAGTAAGTCTTGTATGAGACCGTCTTATGACATGAGACAGTGAGAATGTGTGTAACTAGAGCATTGACTCATTAATACTTTGATAGAGGTGGGTGTTAATTTATATGGTCTCATACCATGAGAAAGTCTTATACAAGTTTTTTCTTTTTTGAAAATATAAAAAAAAAACATTAAGAGAGATTAGAATGACCATAAAAAAAAAAAAAAAAGGGAAAGTAGCTCGAATCTATTTCCAAGAACAAAATTTATTGCCCCAAGCGGTTTTTCAACTTGTGATTTGTGAATTAAAAAAATAATAAAAAATCACCGGAACATTTTGACCAAAAGTCAATCTAATTAAAGTTCCTACATAATCATTTAATTGTAATAAATGCATTGGAAGGGTTTTGTAGAATTTAATAAGGCGATTTGTGGCAATTATTGGATTTTCATTTGTTTTTTGTGGTAATAACTAATAACTACTCCTTCCGTCCCACTCTAAGTGTCTCATTTTCCTTTTTTTGTTGTACCACACTAAGTGTCTCATTCCATAAATGGAAAAAACAACACTCTACTACATATAAACTTTAACCTTCAAATTCACACAAACCAAAAATGTCACTCATTCAATCCACTTTTCAACACTATGCATTACTTTATTAAACACTATTCATTACTTTTCAACACTATTCATTACTTTTCCACCATATATTAATAAACAAATACATTTTCTTAAATCATTCAACCAAAAGAAATGAAACGCTTAGACCGGGATGGATGGAGTATTAACTAATTAATAATACATAGATTTGATTGGAGAGTACGTAAAAAGCGCAGCAAGAGCGCGTGAGATAGTCGTTAAAGATTTTAAAATAGTAGTTGTCATTCGCGGGAAGAGAAGTGACGGAAGCAAACTACTCATCAATCATCATGTCCCTCATAATAATTTCCATGCACCAAATAAATTGAAGTCTCTTTTTAAAGTCGATTTATTTCGAACTGAACCATATGGTAATTCCCAATCATTTTTCCTACTTTAATCTATTTATAAAAGTCAAAATTACTTTTAAAAGAGCATTTTAAAGTCTTTCTACTAATACATTAGCTTTGAGAATGTCAACAAACATAATAATTACACAGCTTTTGAGCTGCAAAATAGACCCTCCTCAATATGTATACAATAATACCTTCTTTTTTTTAATAGCACTAAAATATATATATATATATATATATATATAGTAAAAGTGTAAAATGAGCACAATATTGAAGTACCTTAATCTTATTTTATCCCTTCCACTAACAAATTTCATAGTGTGAAATTTTTATCATTACATGACTAATATTGTTATATGTATTTACTGATACAATTAAACTTATAAACTGAAATCGAAGTATAAAGTTTTATGATATCAATAAATACATGTAATAGTATTAATGAGTACATATACAATTATATCAATTTCATATTATGAATAAGTTTAACAAGAGACATTCTCTTACCCATTTGATTGCATTTTTTTTTTTACGTACCTTAGTATCACATTATTTGCCAGTATTAATTTTTTGAACAATTGGTTAAATTAATTTTACAACAATTATTAACCAAAATAGTACTTCTTCCATCTCCTTTGTTTTGTTTTGTTTTACAAGAATTGAAAATACAATATTAAATATGTAATTAAACGTTGAAAAAGTAAATATAGAGGTAAAGGTAAAGAAAAATAGAGAAACATGGGGGACCACATCCTTTTTAAATTTAGAAAGATGGAATTTAAATTGGGACACTCATTTCAACGATGGAAGCTTAACAAGAGACGACAAAGTACTATTTAAATAAATTGAGCTTCCTATTTTTTTTTAGAGTATATTAAAATTGTATCAAATACAAACTCAACTTAATACTTTAGTAGTCCAAATCATTACTTTATTAATTTCACAATTGAATTTCCACCAAATAGCTAGCAAAGGAGACCAATAATAGAGCAATACATTATTAATCAGGATTCTCTTGTGTGGTGTCTCATTTCATCATTTGTACTTGCATTGATTGTTTAATATAAATCTGTAATTAAATGAATCCATCACATTCTATCCACTAAAACCACCCAAATCCTCCTTAATATTAAATTGCGTCGATGGACTTTAGCTATAAAGCTGGGCAGCCCCTTGAATTAGCAACCCTAACCTCAACTTTATTCCCAATTAATGACTCTTCAAGTGTTTTAGAGACATTGATAACCTAAACTCTCCCGAGTTGCCACAATCGTATACTTATATAGTACAATTTGGAAAGATTTTGTTATCCAATATCTATCCTTTTGAGATTTCATAAAGCTTAACCCTCCAATTAGGACACGGATCTTCTGCAGGGCTATCACCATTTGCTGGGTTCGAAACGACAACGTTCATCTTGCCTTAATTCTTCCTACACTCAACTTTTGTTTATTTTTTTTATATTTTTTTATTTTATGCTAAGCACCCAACTTTTTTTATTTTAATTAGCATCTCGTCTTAGTTTCTCCTTACACCCAACTTTTGTTATTTCATATTAATTTATTCTATTTTCGTTTAAAAAAAATAATTAATTTTTATGATCAAATTCAATCCCATTCGGTTTGATCTTTGTTTATTTTCAATGGGTTTTTTTTCTTTGTTCATTATTGTTTAAAGGGAGATTGAAATTATTATATTCCTATGATTTTATCGTTGATAATTTATTAAACCATTTCAAGTTTCTACAATTTGTGTTGGTTTTGTATTGATCTTCTATTACATTAAAAAAAATGTTAAATCAAAAAATGGTAGAAAAGAAAAATTAATAAAGAAAATCGAATGGTACGAAGAAAAAATAATTTAAAATGATCAAAGATTGAAATGGACATGGATTGAATTTTAACATATTTTATCACTGAAGAGTATTAATTATTTTTACTGAAAGGTATGAGTTGTTTATACTGGAGCGTATTAGTTTGTTTTCATTGAACAACTAATATTCTTTAGTGAAAATAATTAATACTCTTTAGTGCAAATAACTAATACTATTTACTGCAAACAACTAATATTTTTCAACGATTCATGTATGAACTAATTTTACTTTATACATACATTTTATTAATAATGCATTGTGAGGCCCTTTTCAGGGACATGTTTACAAAAGAAACATGTTATGTGACTTTTTTTTAAAATGCAACATTAAAAATGTTATTACGTCAAATCTCTCAAAATATTTTATATATTAGACAGTGATAATGTGTATACATAATAGTAATAGTGTATGTGTATTATTCATATATAAAATAAATTGGTTCATGCATAAATTATTGAAGTGTTTTAGTTGTTTTCACTAAAGTATATTAGTTGTTTTCACTGAAGAGTATTAGTTGTCTTCACTAAAGAGTCTTAGTTTATTTTCAGTAAACCACTAATACTCTTCAGTGAAAACAACTAATACTCTTTAGTGAAAATAACTAATAATCTTTAGTGAAAACAACTAATATCCTTCAATGATTCATGTATGAACCATTTCCACTCTATATTTTGACTTATTTAATTAATTAAAATCAAGGGTGTAGAAGTCGAAAATCGCTAGTCGAGCGGATTTGGAACACCTAGCGCCTAGGCGGGGACTAGTCGGTGGGAGTTTTTTTGTATTTTTTTAATTTTTTACACTCTATATCTCAATAATATAGTCAAAAATTATTTTATAATATTATAATATGACTAATTTTTTTTAGTAAAAAATTAACAACATAATATAAACTTCCATATGCAAATAGTCCAACCACACAATCACACACATTAATCAAATTAATTGAAATTCTCCAAATCGACGTCGTTTTAAGGTGGAAAAAAATAAAATAATAAATATCTTGTCTGTCTAAGTGGATTACACTATTAATCGGTCGACTGATGACCGCCTAGCGCCTAGGCGTTGCCTAGACGGGGGCCTAGAGGGATTTCTGCATCACTGATTAAAACTATATAAATCTGTTTAGTTGAGAAAAAATATTTTTACTCTATACTTTGTCTTATTTAATTAGTTAAAACTATATAAATCTGTTTTAGTTGAGAAGAAATACTGTCTTATTCATTTCTAAACATTACATCATTATCTATACTATAATTTAACATCACATGATATTAATTAGTAAAGTCACCAATCAAATATTGTTATGGGCAAAAATTATGAATGGCTACTTCGAAGTGTCAGGGTAAATAGTTGGAGATGACAAATTAATGACCCAATTTGTAACACTAAACATGTTTTTTATGATACAAGACGCATAACCAACTATTTTATTAACTACTTTCATGGAGGCTAAACTCGGATACCGGCCAAGCTGTAATGCTGTTTTTTTTTTTCAAAAAAAAAAAGGGGGGGTTCTTGTTACCATAAAAGAAACACATTATTTTATATGTTAAACTAGGGGTGATTAATGATTATTGATAAATAACATTCAAAGTAGAAATCAGCTTTCGGGTTCACGTGCCTCCTCATGTGCCCAAATCATAATTGACACTTTTATGAATTGTCAACAATATTGGAATTGGTCAAGTGGATTGGTCTTGTAATGTCAATGTGGAATGTGAATTTGTGATTAAAGATGGACTCAATAGTTCTATTTTTCTGTTAATTATTCGTCTTCAATCGTATGTTCCATCTTTTGAATTATTAACACATGTTTTATATGGTATATACATGCGCAATTTAATGTATATGGATGAATAATAAAACACAGCGTGAAATACAATAAAGTACTCCCCAACCAAACCAGAGATATCATAAACAGTAATGCAAAAATTGCTCTAGACAGTTATCAGTCGATCCAATTTTAGTATAATTCACCTAAGCAAGTTAGATGTTCATTGTTTTATTTTATTTTTCACCTTGACACGTTGTCTTTTAGAGAATTTCAATTAATTTAATGTAAAATATGTGTGTGATTGTCTAGTTGTATGGAAGATGAAATTATGTTTGTTAACTTATTATATATTTTTGTTTGTCATTTAATTTTTATTAATTTGTAGTTTATATATATATATATATATATATATATATATATATATTTTTTTTTTTTTTTGTTATTCGTTGAATTGTTAATTTATACAGTATTTAAAAAAATTAAATCGTATTTAAAATGTTATCACATGATTTTTAACCATATAAATGAGATATAGAGAGCAAAATATTATAAAACTCCCACCAACTAGTCCTTGATTAGTCCCCGACTAGTCGGCCTAGGCGCTAGGCGTTCCAAATCTGTCCGTCTAGTGATTTCCAACTTCTACACCTTTGATGCTAAGGAAGAGGAAGGTCTTTGCTGAAAAAGAAGACGTTTTTTGTGCTCTTTGCAACGAAATAGAGGAGGATGTTCCCCACCCGTTCTTTTAGTCCAACCATTTAGTGCACACATTTGGTTCAAAATCTTCTCTTGGATGAATTTTACTCCATTTGTGCATAGATCACCTTCGACTCATTTTCTACATTTTTTTAGCCATTTTTGAAATAGGTAAATCAAAATGTTTTTGCGACCACTATTTGGTTATGTGTGGTGTGGATGATTTAGAACCAAAAAAACAATTTTATCTTTGATATTTTGTGATATTAATATCGAAAAGGTGATGTATGTAATCAAAGTTAGGTTGTGGCCGTGGCTTTTTTTCTTTTAGAATGTTACATTTCCATAGTTGGGTTGAATAGTCTCGTAATATTATGGAGTTTGCATTGTTATTTTTTTAGAGCCTATTGCTATTATCGGAGACTTGGTAAGCTAAATGGTTTTTGGTTGGTGACTTGGAGTGTTCTTTGAACTTCCGTTAATGGGGAAAAAATCCAATTAAAAAAAAAAAAATACTCCCAAGCCAGAGATTTAAACTAAGACTATAGATAAATTGTTTAAAAAAAAAAAAAAATCTAATATACAAAGTAAATTGGAATGTGTCAATCAGGTCGGACGTCCTAAAGTGACACATCCACCGTTGGTTCATTCAATAGAGAAATTTTGGACCAACAGTAACAATTTGTTTGGTTTGGTTTGGTTCGAACCTTTATTGGTCCATTTGCTCTTTTATTAAACCATGAGCATATTAGTTGGGACTTGGGATACTTCTAATTGCTTTTTATAATTAGTAATTATGTAAACAATATTTTTTAATATTTCCGTTGAGCATGTTATTCATTAAGTTCAAAGTATTTTAATTTAGCAAATGTATATAGGTAAGATTTTATATGAAAATGGTTAATAGTAAGTTTACTATTAAATTGTTTCGAAAATTTTAAAATATCAAATATTTTATTAAGAATATTAATAAATTCATAATAAGTATTAAGTATTAAGAATCGGGATCAATTGGAATATCAACAATAATTAATATTTTTACTATTTCAGTTATTCATTTTAATATAAAAATATAATATTATAAAATTTAAGTTTAGAATATCAAGTTAATATATTACCTAGAGAATAAAAAATTGTGATTCAGATTACATAGTAATTAATGAAACTGAATAGTAATTTATAATGAATCATGTTTATATAAAATCCACCCATAAATATAATACCAGCACTCCCTCCATCGGTCACATTACTAATTGTCCATTTTTTTTATTTGTCCGTTTCAAAATTATTTGCACACTCCAAAAAGAAAATATTGATTTGCATGTACACTCACAATAATATACACATATTTATTTATATGATACTAACTTATTTAAAATTATACAATTTTATTTAATATGTGTGTTCTTTTTTATATGAAAAATTTGCTAGTACGGGGGAGTATTAGTTTTCGGAGTTGTGGTTAAGATGAACTAGACTCTTTTAGGGGGTGTTTGGTGGTTATGTTGAGAGGTTCTCAACTTAAGTTAACAACTTTAAGCAGCTGTTTGGTAGTGATTTGACGACCCGCTTTTAATCTAAGGCCCGGTGTTAAATACTGTTCCAGAGAGGTATGTGCATATGTCCAAATTGGAGTGTTTCATCAACATATGTTCTATCATCACATGATTCATCAACCTACATTAACCTACGATGATACAACATAACCACCAAACGTGGTCTAATAATTGGTGAAGATGATTGTGATCATCATCAACACAAAAACTAAACAACCTCGTCACTTTTAATAACTTTATGATGTGGAATGTTGTTTGGATCTTTATACAATTGGAGCTAAAATCAGTGTGAACTAATCAAAAGGTAGAAATGGCTAAATAGTCAATCATGCATGTCTACTAAAGAAATAGATGTGCAATGAGTCAATGAGTCTACTTAAATCACTAAAAAAAACTTAATGTTAACTTTTTTTTTTTAACTTTTTTAATTTATTCGCATTAACGACAAAAATTGAGAAAACTATCCACAAATACTAGAGATTTGACCCAACAATACGACTATAAGAGCTCGCATAATGATGAGAGGTCTTAGCAATAGAATGTGCCACAAAATTGTTATTACGACTGATCAAAGAAAACTTAATGTTAAAAACAATTTTAAGAAAGTGATCATATCCCTAAAGCTTCATTATTTAGGAGATAGTTTTTTATGAAAAGTGTTCATGATAAGCTTACTATAAAATTATTTTAAAGTATTAAAAAGATAATTAAGAATATAAAAAATATCATCAAAAGTATCACCAATTAGGGTCAGTAGTATTATATTGTAATTGATGATTTTTTTTTATCCCAACTTATGAGATTTCTGATCAAATTTTGGATACTTTAAAGTAATTTCATGATAAATTTATCATGAACTATTTTCATATAAAACCTACTCTATTTAGGAATATGTTGACCTCTTATGCCGTATATTAATGACTAATAATTTATAACTATTTAAGAGAAGTAATTAGTGAAAATGCAAATGAATGGAATTCATGCATTTGTGTCAATTTCTCTTTGAAGTTTAAAAGAAATTTACACACAAAAATGGAGATTGATTTGCGTTCCAATTACAGATCTGGAGTGGGCTATGTTTGTTTTGGGTTTGGACGCGGATATTTGCCCCACTTTATTCAGTAGTTCACCACCTCTATATTTTCTACTTTTCAAAATACTCTTGAAAAGACCGAGTTACCCTTGTTCATATTTAAAGGTATTAAAAAAGATAAATTCACCCCCCAAATCAAAGCACACAAAAATTCGAATGGATTTGACGAGGAGGAAGTGGAAATAGTTAAAAACCACAAAAATCTTGCAAAAAGAAGAATAAATCTTGAATATCACTCACTTTTTTATCTCAATGGTTGAAACTCATGATACCCAACATACATATATAAGTTATCTTCATTTTTTCAATACTAGAATAAAGTTCGAACACATGTGGATAATATTTTTTGTTTATTTGATGATTTTTATGAATATTAATATTGTTTGTGCAGTTAAAACGTTATAGGAACAAATATATGTTGGTCGTAGTTGTTTTATGCGTTTATTTTATCGTATTTGCGTGTTCACAATGTTTGGCTCTGGTTTTTCGAACAAAGTAACATTTTTTGAAACTTTTTTCCGAATAAATGTACATTGTTCGGAAAAAAATTCCAAACAATTATGTTTGGAAAATATTTCCGAACAAATGATATTTGTTTGGAATTTTTTTTCCAAACATTGTCTTTTTGTTCGGAAAACCAGTGTTGAACGCTGCTACACGACGATTTTTCATTATTATATGCAAAATTCAATGTTCTACAATAATTATACGATTCATTCTTCTAAAATCATGTAATATTGATATATTAAGGCACAAAAACACATTCTAAATAAGTTTTCAACATTTAAACTAACCTAAACTTAATAAAGCTAGATGGAGACGGCACGGGACGAGCAACGGTCGGCAACGGTGAGCATAGACATTGGGCGGCGACAACAATAGTTTGTTGACGTATTCTGTTTGAAGTTTGAAAGAAAGGGGGTGTAATTACAAGAATAAAAGATTGATTTTGGAGATGATGGGTAATTTGGAAAAATTGTGGATGATGAACTAAACAAAAGTGTAGTGAACTGAAGTAGGGGGTGAACAACTGAAAAATGGGGGAAGAATATCCTAGGCCACATCCTAGGCCACATTTAGGATTCTAATTCTAATTCTTGTTTGTTTATTTCGAGTTTTAGATATTTAGTATGAGCAAATCTTTTGTGCACAGTGCATCGTGCCTGATGTATTTACTCAATTTTAAATCCACATTCAATTATGCTACTACTTTATTTAAAAAAAAAAAATACTTTTTGTTAAACTGTGTGCCTTGCAAATGTGTAAATAATTATGCAATAGAGTTAGTAAAACATATGAATATTTACAAAAAATTCAGACACGTGCGGAAAATGATATACAAGTGGTTTGGGATGTATAGTTATGGAGGAGTTGATCAGGCAAGTATCATTAAAACGGCTCACTTTCTGGGGTTCAAGGATCAGAGTTCACATTTTAATAGAGATGCTATACATTTCATCACATCAATAATTCAATATTGGTTTTGTTAATGAGGTAACACTTTTTCTTTTTTTTTATTAATTGAAATGAGCCTCGTTTGTGAATGACCTCTCGTCACATTTTATTCTTGCAATAATTAATTTTCGTTTGTGTTAAAAGAAATCTAGAATATAACAGTATCAAGTATCAACACATGTATCTCACTATCGGCGAATGTGGATTTTGCAGAGAAAAGATGCAAATGTGTGTTACTGGATTCAATGGGGAGGATTAAGAATTAACATGGCCATGATGAAATTTTCAATGTGTTTGATTAGACTAACCACAAAGCCTTTTCAGATCACAAATGTTGTTATATATAGATAAACTTATCATATTCTCTGCAAAAAGAAACAAATTTTGAAAAGCAACAGAACCTGCCTTGCAGTATTCTAAAGGATCAAGAGATGTTGGTCTTCATTTATACATTTGTCGCTTGACGTTGATAAAAGAGCAACACTCAGCCGAGATCAAGCATCATTGGCGGCAGGAAGGGCAGTTTCGATATTTGAAGGCATGAGTATGTTGAAGCCATCTGCGGCCGTGGATATGAGCATTCCAGGTATCTGTGAATGCCAATGGAGTTCTTTCAAGTCCTTTTGGCCCTGCAGAAAGAAAAATAAACTTGAGGCTATAGTGTACGGTAAATGCATTTTCCCTTTTCGGAGAAGTTAAAAAGACTCGTTAGTCGTTACCTGATGAACAAAGAGAAGTTGTGGCGGCAGGTCCGTGGGGGCATTTACTTGCTCTTTTGTCTTAGCTTTAAATTCCGCTTCCTCTTCTTCGTCCCTTTCTAGCGAAAGGTCCCATACTCTGAAGAATAGAGATAATGATACATATATGAAATGCAAGTTAAGAGGATGTAACTTCTAACATGATATTTGATATTTCCTTAATCTAGAGAGGTTTCTTACGTCAGTTGATTGTCTGATGAAGTTACTGCTAAGGTGGAGGCCTCGTGCGGGCTCCACTCAATGGATGTAATCGGATGCTTGTGATAATCAAAGCGTGCAACTACCGAATCTGCTTCCTGTGCAATGGAAAAGGGCAGTTCAGAGAGAAGGGGGGAGAGAGAGAGACTGATGAGAGGTTGCACCACTAAATACCTTGAGCAATCTTAGATCTCGGATGGAGAATGTGCCATCATCACTACCAGATGCTAGCATACAGCTCGCCAGGCTAGTAAAAAAAAAGTAGCACGATTGTAGAAACCAGAAATCATAGTATGAAAGCGTGGCTCCAAAAAATAAGAAAGGTCTAAGCACACCTGTTCCATGTTATGACATTTACATCAGCATCATGTGCTTTGATAGTAACTGCAGGAGTTTTCCCCAATCGAATATCCCAAATTGCAATGTTTTTATCAACCGAGCATGAAGCAAATACATGTGGTTCTGTAGGACTCCACTGCAAATCTTCAACACTGTCAGTATGACCAGCGAAGGGTTTAGAGTCAACATTCCATGTTGAGTCAGATGTGGGCTCCCACAGATGAATAAAGTTCTTGCAGTCCCCTGCAAGAATAAAAAAAGCAAAGAATATGAAATTGAGAAGTGTTGTAACGCAATATGATGCTCTTCAACTGCCTATACAAGAAAAGCCATAATACCAAATCTTGTCTATAGAGGAGGTTGGAAAATTGAACCCCTCACCCACCCCTACTACCTAAGTTGCAGAAGAGTTCGATTTTTTAGGAAAGGGAATAGGGCAGGGGCATTAGGCTGTACCTGTGACGAGCCTTCCAGGTACAAGTGGACTCCAGTCTATAGCATACCCTTCATCTTTGTGTCCAGTAAACTTAATTAAAGGAGCTTGATTGAACATTGTGGATGCTCCATGGGCAGTTGCAGCATTTGATTCGGCCAATGCATTTACATGAGCGCTAAAGTCCCAGACCTTTAAAGCATCAATTGAGTTAGGAAGCAGCAGATATTGAGCATTCACAACACCTTGTGAGTTTAGATTTTGTTATAGAAGATCATAGATTTATTTTCTTATTTTGTTGAAAACGGACAACTTGTAGCTTTGAGGTAACAAACTGGCAATTTACAGAATTATCATGACATTAATATAATATTGATAATTTTACTTGAGCCAGTTTTGATACCCTGCTCTTAGTACTTAGTAGTTATACTACACAAGACTGTTGAAGGTTTTGAAGATATTTATTTCATTTAACCACAGAGATGAAACAAGGAAACCTAGCCATAATTGTATAATTATATGAACTCTCTATTGGCAAAAAAATTCTTACCTGAACATGACCAGTATCTGCCCAGGAAGCACAAATATTAGGATGTTGTCTCATGGCCCTTATACGATTCACACCTCCTTCATGAGTGATATTCCGTATCTGTAGATTCATTAAACAGATGTTCCAAAATGATTCAGGAGTGGATATAAATTAAACAAAAACCCAAAAACAGTATAATATAAGTTTACCTGCAAAACTGGGGACCCAACTCCACCGCTGCCCATTTCATCACCCTCATCACTGTCACTACTGTCACTCTCCATGTCCGAACTAGCGCCAGTTTTAGGCAATACCTCACGTCTCTTCCCAGAAATATTTAGTATCTTAAATATTCCAATATAGTTCCGGGTGGAGTTCTCTGCCTACCAACGTGGAAAATGTAATCTTGGTTAATACAAGAAAGCAGCCAAAAATCAAAGAGAAGAAATCATCATCACAAACACGCCATGGCCAATGGGCCTGGAGCGGTGTTTAGCATACATCAAAGTTTAAAAAGCTTCAGAACTATGTGTTGATGAAATAACGAACTATTTTCCGGCTCTAACACCACTGTTTATTAAAATTTAATTAAGAAAATAATGACAAAGTTGTCCACCTCAAACCTTCACTAAAATTTAAAAAAAAAAATATGTACCATATACTAGAATAGTAGAATGGTTCTATCAGCTGTATATCAACTGTACTCAGAGATAGCTAATTCATCCACACGGATAAGCTAAAAACCATAAAAATATGTAAATTTCAACAATCACCTGTGTTCCAGCAACGCCATACAAAGTATGTGGAAAATCGGTGCGCACCAACCCCAAGGAGTCACGCAATATATCAAAACTGGTCCACATTAAAAAAATTATCAGGTTACAGTTACATGAACATGCATCTCTATAAACAAGAGTTAACAAAGATAAGTATCAATGGCGAGACGACAGTAGTACATGATACTTTTGGGTAACAAATGTAGGTGCTCATAAGTGTATTTTCAATGGCTCTCAAAAAATTGAAGTTTTCATAATCAAAACATGCCACATTCTGATAATATTTACAAATGCATGCAGTAATCACATACTTCTAACTACATGCAATGAGATATACACAATCATATGTTCTTCAAGGGTCATTTTAACAGCAAATATCCACCCAAAAAAACCCAACTATTACAAACCAAATGGATTTTTTTTAAGAAAAAGAGCAACAGAAAGATCAATAAATTCTCATTCCCCAGCTCCCACAATCCCCCAGCACAGAATAGAAAGAACTAAGAAGACACACACATATACGTAGAAAGAAAGAAAGAAAGAAAGAAAGAAAGAAAGAAAGAAAGAAAGAAAGAAAGAAAGAAAGAAAGAAAGAAAGAAAGAAAGAAAGAGAGAGAGACAAGGAGGGGCATTAAGAAAAGGGTATACCTCAAACAAGGCCATCCAATGTGAAAAGCATGAAAAGAATTGTAAGCAGTAGGATCACACTGAAGCTCCTCATCTTCCTCCAATTTATCCACACCCGGTTGCCACACCTTTGCCTCCCCCAGAGGAGGCGGATTTGTTGATGATCCTTCACCTTTCTTCGATGCCTTTTTAACATCAATCCATTATCAGCAGCGATGAACTCAATTGGAAATAGTGAACCAAGTCCCATAGGAAAAACAAAACAAAACAATAATCGAATAAAAAGTGTGGATTTTGTACCTTGGTCTTGCGTTTAGCCTTTTTTGGATTCTTCAGGCTCCGAGGCATTTTCAAATTTTTGAGGTTACAGAGATGAAGGTTCGGGTCAGAACAATGGATTCGCAGATGGTATTAGGGTTTATCAGAATAATAGAAAAACCCCAAATGTTGAAGCTATGGGCCGGACCAGTGAGTAAATAAAATAATTGCTGGTCCTGAATGGGCTGGAAGTGTTTAAACACGGCCCAGGTTATACGCCCCCACCCTCTGTCGCTCGGACTCGCCTAAAATGGTGGAGTACCCGTATCCTTGGGGTGGGGTGCACTCAACGTTGGCACTTGGCAGACCGATGAAGATTGAAGAGTTGGAAGGGATGAAGAATTGAAAAGTTGCACGTGCCGCCGGAGAAGGGAGAGGAAGGGTTAATTAGGTTTGAGTTTGAGTAGGGTAGTTTCAATTTTTCAGCTTCCCTCCTTCCAAAAAAAACAATTACTAAGATTAGGGGTCCGCGACAATGTGAATTAAAGTGATCAAGGAGTAGACCTATTAAAGTGGGTTGGGCTCGTTGGGTCCGTCCGCCCCGCCATACTTAAAATGAGGGTTAGGTTAAAGAATTTTTAGCCCGTTTGAAAGCGGACCTAAATGGGTTGGTCCATTTGGGTTGCGGGCTTTTGCGGGTAAGGACGAGCTGGTCCGCCTTAAAAAAAGTTTTTAGAAAATAAAAAAAAATTACATTTCTTTGTACATTGTCAACTATTATAATATCATTTTTAGGGTTATTTTGTAATATTTATGTTCATAGAGTCTATTTTTATAAATTATTATTGTAATATATTGTGAACTTTAATTTATAGAAAATTATTTTTCTAATTAAAGATAATAAATTTAATTTGTAAAATTAATTTTATTTTAATATTTTTATAATGATAGTTAAGATAGATTGTTTGATTATATTTGATTTTGATGGATTTTATATATTAGGGCTTTTAAATTATATATTTTAAATTTTAAAAAAATAAAAAATATATTAAAAAATTAAAAGTGGGTCGGTCCACCAATAAATAGGTTGGGTTGGGATTTTGCAGCCCGCCCCGCATCGCTGACCCGTTTTGACAGCTCTAATGAGGAATCATTCAAGTAAACGGTAATGAATAATGAGTCATTTGATAGATAAATTATAACTTATTTTCAATCTTATTACAATGTATTGATATATCAAACACTACTAATGAAATCATTCTCATTATCAACCATTACCCCTAACTAAGCGAGTCCTAAGACTTTGAGTAAGTTAGAGGAGGTTGATTTGGGATTCACTCGAACATGGCTAAGACTTTCCAGCTCCCTTTTTTTGTAGTCGAAGATGTAACAGAGATGTAGTAACATTTTTTCACATCTGGTTCTCCGTCCACACCTATAAATACCTATAAAACATATTATTATTCATTCCAATTAAATTCACTTTGTACAATTTAAAAATATTATTTATTTCACTCAACTTTTATTCACATATCATTTTTTTCTCATTCAATCATTACCCACATATCATTTTTCTCCTACTCAATTATTATTTACATACTCTCTTCGTCCATACTTGTTTGCTACTTTACTGTTTTCACATGTTTTAAGAAAAGAATTGTTATTAGTATTTAAAATGTAAAATGACAAAATGGATATTTTTTGTTATGAGTGTATGTATAATACTAGAGAATACCCACGCGAATTTCGCGTACTGAAAAAATATATTATATTTATTTTCTGTAGACATTTAATATAAGAGTATTTTTGTTTAAAAAACTTCGAGGTATATACAATAAATTATGGGGTTTGTTTAGTTGTGGCCTGTGCCCTTCACTAAACCCTATAGATATATCCTACAAACTAAATAATTAAAAAAAATTAAAATTCACATAAATTAATAACAATTAAGGAATAACATTACTTAGACTAATAATTTAATAATAATCAATTTCCATTTCAATATTGAATAATTTATAAATTAATCAACATTATTAGTTATTGAGAGTATATGGTAAGGAATTAATTTATATAAGAAACAATACAAAAATTGAAATTAACTTTAACGTTACAAATACTTGTTCATCGATCAAAATGAGTTCCAAGTAGAACTCGTCTCTATTAAAATTATTAAAAAATATTGTCCAACTTTTTCAATCCTAACTTTAACGGTCAATTTTTGACTCTCACTCTTGATATTAGAACTCAGAGAAAATTGAGGTGTCATACTCTTGAAATCTAAAATGAGATTTAAATTACAACAATTAAACCATTATAATTATTCAGATAAAAATATATGGTATAGTTAAATCTATTATTTTTGCACATGAAGAATATTTAAATTGAACGATGTAGAACATAAATCAACAATCATTATTATATTCATATTGATATTGATATTTAAATCTAATCAAATTGTGAGCACTTAAAATGATTAATTTAATTATAAAATAAATATACTAATAACAATAGATATATAACTAACCAACAATTGATGGGAGAAATCTCAGCAAAAGAGTGGAACAAATGAAATTTTGATGTGAAAAAAATGAAATACAATATGCTCTTATGTATATAAAAAAAAATGCAATATTATATCTTGTCCATAATAAGAATATATCACATAAGAATATTCTTTGGAATATATAACTATATACCTTTTATTTTAGGACAAAATCATCGAACATTATATTATACTATATATACTAACTCAAACTTAGAAATGATAAATTTAGATTCATTCAATAAGTAGATCATATTTAATTACATTAAGGTTTGGAAAAAATATGATTTATAATAAATTCTAAAAATAACTAAATAAGAAGATGGAAAAAATATCTGTTTGCATTAATTATGCAGATATAAATTAATGGTTTAGATTTAATGATATAGAACGAAGGGCCGAGATTAAAAGTTTAACCAACTTTTAATGAGAGCGCAGTATTTCAAAATGGAGAGATTTGAGACATGCCACATCAGCCTAAGAATAAGGTGGTGTTGACACATCATCTTGGAGAGGTTTGAAAATATATTATTATAAGATATAAGATAATAATATATATATTTTTTTTTTTGCCAAAAATGGATGTCTCAAACAAGTATGAGACAAACATTTTTAACAATGTAACAAACAAGTATGAGACGAAAGGAGTATCATTTTTCTCTCGCTCATATTTTCTTTTATACTTTTATCTTACATATCATATTTTACACTTACATATGATCTGACATAACGAAAAATCTTATTCTATCAAAATCTCAAAACAAACACATACTTACTACCCCTCCGTCCAGCTATTAACTTTCTTTTTTGTCATATTCATCTGTCTCACTATTAATTGCTCGTTTTCTTTTTTAGAAATAAAAATATAATATTATATTTTTACACTTTAGTCATATATTTTATCTCTCTATCACATCACTTGTAAGTATTATATTTATATTGAATAACTTCCCTTAAAGTTTGTACCAAAAAACAACAAGAAGTTAATAGCAGAAAGAAGGGGAGTATTCATCAAGAACTCTACAATATTTGAATATAAAGTTATAATATTACACACACCTAAATTTCAAAATAAACAAAACCTTAGTCACTTTGGTTTCCTATTTAAATTCCGGGGAGGTTAATTAATGATTTTGATTTCCCAATTACGTTTAAATAAGTTTTCCCACGCCTAAATAAATCTACATAACGGTGACAAATTGGCAATAATTTTTTTTTTCCAATTTCTGTAACTATTGAACTAAAAGTCTAAAGAGTAGATATATTATATATATGTATTTTCAATATAAAACGTTGAAGTATTATTGTTTTGCTCGTTTTATTCGAGAATTCACTCAGTTAATTTTATATACTTCAATGTGATTTTTTCTTTCTCCCAACAAATAAGATATAAATTAAGAAAGAAAATAGCAAATGAAATGAATATGAATAGAAAAATACCAATGGAATTAAATCATGTCTTCCCTTTTCGGATTACAATGTGTATGATTTAAATCTAAGTGTTCGGTCCGAGTTGGATTCATTTGCAATTTGCACATGTAGTTCGAATACTGCCATTTTTAACTCTCAAATTCCATCAACTTGGAAACATAGATATATAATTTTAGCCTAGGAGAACTAATACTAATACGTGTTTCTCCCATGGCTGGATAAAATTTAGGGGCCGAGAATAATCAAAATTATTCTAGCATTTTCCAATTTGTTTTGGGCCACACAAAAATTCAGGATTTGTTTCGGGTCACAAAAAGAAATTCAGAAAACCCACTCCTAATTCTATCCCGTTATCCCCTTCCTTCCTAGTACTAACACTTATCGCCTCTCTTTCAATTCCTTTTCCGGGGAAACAAAAATGGCGGCACCATCAGCAGAATCTCTGATGAAAATGTCATCCTCATCTACTCTCTGCAACTTCAATGGTTCTTCGAGGAGGCCTCTGCTGCCTGTATCTCACTCCACGCGCCGCCGTCGCAGTTATTCTTCAGCTCTTTCTTCTTCATTTCTTGGGAGCGGCGTTCGTCTCAGCTCTGCTGGGGAAAAGCTTTCGGCTTTGCAACAGAAACAGCAACGGAAGAGCTTTTCTGTCCTTGCCATGGCTGCTGGTATAATTCTCCCTCTTTCTCGCTCTGATTCTGCGTATTTATTTGCTAATTATAATTTAGGTAATTGAGTTACTGTGTGAAAAAACTCTTTATATTACTGCTGGTATTGCTATTTACCTTTTCTGATTTATCCGCTTACCAACTAACTCTACCCATTTTTTTTTATGAATTCTATGAAAACTAATATAAATGGATTAATTTCACGTCTTTAGACAGATTCAGACTTTTAGATGAGATGTTATTCTTTTAGTGTGTCTATGTACATTATATGAATTGGTTGTCTTAGTTATCTGTTCAGCTCAAGTATTCTGCAATTTGAAAAAGAAAAAAAAAATCTCCAATTTGTGAAGGCTAACTTAGCCTTTAATGGATAGTATGAATTTTTTAGAGGCTATTTCTACAGCTACCTGGATTACCATTGATCCATTTTCATTTGTGTGATGATAATCATGAGAGAAGTTTGGCCGATCGAACATATCTGAATTTTAATGTTATCCTGCTCTCATAAATATTACCCATGATAGAGCAAACGAGGTTATTGCTAGCTCCAAATCATGATTTGCTCCATTATATTCATAAATGAAGATCAATTTGGTTTTGAGTTCTGCATTTGATATACTGATTACATTTTTATCATCTTTATCAAAATTTGAGATGCTCAAAACGATTTGAGGTGTTTAGACATAAAGCAGATTCCTTTAATGTAAAAATGTAAGATTCTTCGGCTGATATTAGAAGTTATCAGCCTAAAGACTATAGCTTAATTATGTACCAGTCGTTTTGATGAATTGGCCTTTGTTGCAATTATGTACCAGTCGTTTTGATGGATTGACCTCTGTTGCACAGTGTGCGTGTTCAGATTGTAGTGACGTTCTATTGCTACAAACTTGCTCTTTCCATAAAGCTTCTTTTCTGTGAATCAATAAAATTCCCATTAATTTTGTCAACCTTTTTGCAGACACGAGAACAGTTCCATTGAAGGATTATCGTAATATTGGAATTATGGCACATATAGATGCAGGGAAGACCACTACTACTGAGAGAATCCTGTACTACACAGGCAGAAACTACAAAATCGGAGAGGTCCATGAGGGAACAGCCACAATGGACTGGATGGAACAAGAACAAGAGAGAGGGATCACTATCACTTCTGCTGCAACCACCACCTTTTGGAACAAGCACCGCATTAACATAATTGATACTCCAGGGCACGTCGACTTCACCCTTGAAGTGGAGCGTGCCTTGAGGGTTCTAGATGGTGCCATATGTCTATTCGACAGTGTTGCTGGTGTGGAGCCTCAGTCTGAGACCGTTTGGAGGCAAGCCGATAAATACGGTGTTCCAAGAATCTGTTTTGTCAACAAAATGGACCGTCTTGGAGCAAATTTCTTCCGAACAAGGGACATGATTGTCTCAAACCTGGGTGCAAAACCACTTGTGCTTCAACTCCCAATTGGTGCAGAGGATACTTTTAAAGGAGTTGTTGATCTTGTGAAGATGCAGGCCATTGTTTGGGGTGGGGAAGAATTGGGTGCAAAATTTTCGTACGAGCCAATTCCTGATGATCTTCTAGAGTTAGCTCAAGAGTACAGGAGCCAGATGATTGAAACCATAGTTGAGCTGGATGATGCAGTTATGGAGAGCTATCTTGAAGGAGTTGAACCAGATGAGGCCACCATGAAGAAGTTAATTAGGAAAGGAACTATTGCGGCCAATTTTGTTCCAGTTTTATGTGGCTCGGCTTTTAAGAACAAAGGGGTTCAGCCTCTACTCGATTCTGTTGTAGATTATTTGCCCTCTCCTGAAGAATTGCCAGCAATGAAAGGAACTGATCCTGATGACCCGGAGTTGATACTTGAAAGGAAACCCAGTGACGGTGAACCATTTGCTGGACTGGCTTTCAAGATTATGAGTGATCCTTTTGTGGGTTCGCTCACATTTGTACGAGTGTATTCCGGGAAACTTGATTCTGGTTCCTATGTATTGAATGCCAATAAAGGAAAGAAAGAGAGGATTGGTAGACTCCTGGAAATGCATGCTAACAGCAGAGAGGACGTTAAAGTAGCCCTGACGGGAGATATTGTGGCGCTTGCAGGTCTGAAAGATACAATTACAGGAGAAACATTGTCCGACCCAGAGAAACCCATCGTACTAGAACGCATGGATTTCCCAGATCCCGTGATTAAGGTTGCAATTGAGCCCAAGACTAAAGCTGATATTGATAAGATGGCAGTTGGGTTGATCAAGCTTGCACAAGAAGATCCATCTTTCCACTTTTCACGAGATGAAGAGACCAATCAAACGGTTATTGAAGGAATGGGAGAATTGCACCTGGAAATCATTGTTGATAGGCTCAAGAGGGAATATAAGGTCTGCTCCTCCTCCTAACTTGTTTAGCATGCATTTCCTTATTTTGTGTATGTATCTAATAGTGTGTACTGGCTTTTCATGAAAGGTGGAAGCGAATGTTGGAGCACCCCAAGTGAACTATAGGGAAAGCATTTCGAAGGTGACAGAAGTGAAGTACATTCACAAGAAACAGTCCGGTGGTGCAGGTCAATTCGCTGATGTGACAGTACGATTCGAACCACTGGAAGCAGGCGGTGGTTACGAGTTCAAGAGTGAGATAAAGGGAGGAGCAGTGCCCAGAGAATACATACCCGGTGTTATGAAAGGATTAGAAGAAAGCATGTCAAACGGAGTGCTTGCTGGTTACCCGGTGGTTGATGTCCGTGCTGTATTAGTGGATGGGTCATACCACGATGTGGATTCAAGCGTTTTGGCATTCCAGTTGGCAGCAAGAGGAGCTTTTAGGGAAGGAATTAGGAAAGCTGGACCACAGATGCTTGAGCCAATCATGAAAGTCGAAGTTATCACACCGGAGGACCATTTAGGAGATGTGATTGGTGATCTCAACTCCAGGAGAGGTCAGATCAACAACTTCGGAGATAAACCTGGTGGCTTGAAGGTATTATACATTTTTCACTTGTCATATTATTTCATCTCTCAAGATCAACATTCAAATTCTCATATACTACTATGAAAGAGTATTGTGAATAGCATTGCTGGTTTACCTATATAATATTACATTTAATAGTAAAAACAGTTTGATGTATACGGTAATATTATGTAGCATCCCAACCCGATTAATACTTGTAATATTGTTCGACTTATACAGCATTATTGTTAACACGTTCAGCTTACTACTATATATCGCACATTTGATCATTGTTTGTTTGTAAACTTTGATTCCAGGTGGTGGATGCTCTGGTGCCGCTAGCTGAGATGTTTCAGTACGTTAGTACTCTTCGAGGAATGACCAAAGGCCGAGCTTCCTACACGATGCAGTTAGCCAAATTCGACGTCGTCCCCCAACATATTCAGAACCAGTTAGCCGCAAAGGAGGAGGCTGTTGCTGCTTGATCTGATGTCGAGATTTGTAGTGCAAATGATGAAACACAATGTGTTATAACAGATATGATTCTTTTCACAAGAAGCTATAAGCCAAGTGTGCATATAATTTTTTTGACAGAAGTGTGCAGAGGATAACATCAAACACGCAACTTCAGTTTTGAACTTTTGATGCAGATAAGGCGTTTCACACTTCTCGAGTGCATTGGTTTGGTTTAAGTGAGAAGTTTTTTCATGAGGCCAACATTACACGAATATTGCCATCTTTTTATATTTTTAAACATCTCTGAATCACACTAAAACACTTTAAATTCACCTTGCTTATGTTAGAAACTGGGGTGTGAAAAATCGAAACACTGAAATGGGAAAGAAAAAGAGTACGAAACAAATTCGTGTAAAACCGAGTCTAGGTGAAACCTATGCCCGCAAGATCGAATACGCCCGTACAGTGCTTACGGATTATGCGTACGGATCCCCAAAGGTAAAACGGTTTTGTCTATTCACACTGGTAGCACTACCGTGTATGAATCTCCGGCGAACTAATTCGGAATTTATGAGCTAAATGGGATTTTCTGGAGAGTCAGAATTTCGGGAATTTCTGGGTTCGTAAGATCATTCTGGAAAAACTGGATGAAGGGGGTATATATAGGCGGAATTATGACCCATTTGAGGGCTGCTGGAGTGGAGTACGTGGTGATCATGGATCACCCACGTTCTTGTGGTGGAGAGAAACGCAGTTTCTCAGTCATGGGAAGTAAGACGGAATATTCCAGATTCTCTGGAGTGTATTAATCAAAATCGTGGGTGTATTAAACATGTTCGTGGGCCGACCCAATTCTAAATGGGCCAACCGAACCGACCCAATTCCATACGGGTCACTCAATCCGATTGGATCCAAAAAGATAATGGGCTATTTCATATTTTTGGTACTCTAAAAATATAGGTATGGCACCAAAGCCCACCCAAAGCCCAATTGCCAAGAACCACGAACCCGGACCCGGACCCGGTCCCGGGCCAGGGCGCGGGCTCGGGCGGGGCGGGACGCGCGCGCGCGCGCGTGTGTGGTCCATGGTTAGGGTCCCCATGTCCCAATTTAGACAACATGAATAATTTGCTACTTATATACAAGACAAACTTCTTGTAATTTTCCAATGTGGGATGAAACTTTATTTTCCATTCCCATGGAATTATTCAACACACATGATTAACACTTCAACTTTTCAAATTAATTTCTCACTCACCGGAAATCGGTTTTGAGATATTAAATATACCACGCTCATCTACTCCGCGAGTAGAACAACATCGTTAATTTTATTTTTTCAAAAACTAACGTTTTTACTCCTAAAAAAATTGATCAAAGTAAGGGTATGAAACCGTTACAAAAAACCAATTTCCAACAATCCCCCACATGAGTGAGAATTGCACCTATACAGAGTCAAGCTTCTTCGTTCAGCTCATGTGAGACCTCATTACTTCCGGATAAGTAACCAATAGTTTTGAACTTTCCGTAGCCCGGCACCATCGGGTATACCGGCGGCTTAGTGGACACGATGCCTTGAACTAATCCTCCTTAGCGTATACCTTACAGATAGTACAGACACAAGTCAGTCTCGATTCCGATTTGTTCTCACGTTTTTGTCCATTTTGGCCCTGGACGCCCTTTGTATTCATAAATGTTTGGTCGAAGCGGCCCTCACTTCTCATTTATATAGGTGATCTCCTTTCGAGTATCCCGTCATACTCAGTCTCACATGGACTCATAGGAATCATTAAAAGTCAAAGACTTATCCTTTACCACAACTCACGGGTTCACTAACACTTGACACAGTGCTGTCAGGAATGGTCATGATTTTCAAGTGTTGTACAACTAACATTCACAGCTTAGTTTTCCCTTTTGAACCAAGTTCTTGGGATCTCCAATCATGGTTGGGTTACCACTGTTTCAGTTTTATTTGTGGATTTCAGACCCATTCCCTCTATCAGCTTATTCATTTGATCTCGATTCAAGCTCTTCGTGAGCGGATCCGCTATGTTATCAACTGATCTTACATAATCAATTGTTATTATACCAGTTGAGATCAAATGTCTAACGGAGTTATGTCGACGACGAATATGTCTCGACTTTCCGTTGTACATACTGTTCAAAGCTCTACCAATAGCAGCTTGACAGTCACAATGTATCATTACAGATGATACTGGTTTGTTCCAACAAGGAATATCTTCTAAGAAATTGTGAAGCCATTCAGCTTCTTCACCAGCTTGATCCAAAGCGATGAATTCAGATTCCATTGTGGAACGGGCAATACACGTCTGTTTTGTGGATTTCCACGATACTGCAGCTCCTCCAATAGTGAATACATATCCACTAGTCGAGAATGAGTCTTTACTATCGGATATCCAATTAGCATCACTGTACCCTTCAAGTACAGCTGGATGTCGCGTGTAGTGTAGCCCGAAGTCAAGAGTATACTTCAAGTATCTCAAGACCCTTTTCAGAGCTTTCCAATGTTCATGACTTGGATTGCTCGTGTACCTGCTTAGTTTGTTCACAGAACATGCAAGATCTGGACGTGTGCAATTAGTAATGTACATCACGCTTCCAATGATCCTTGCATATTCCAACTGATTCACAGGTTCACCTCTATTTTTCTTCAGATGAACATTTTGTTCAAGTGGAGTTTTAGCAGGTGGATCATCAAATGCATTGAATTTCTTCAAGACTTTCTCAACATAATGAGATTGTGTTAAAGAAATTCCATTTGAGGTTCTTTCAATCTTGATTCCTAGAATCACGTCTGCTAAACCCATATCTTTCATGTCAAAATTTCTCTTTAACATGTTTTTCGTATTAACGATCACATTTGAATTGTTACCTATGATTAACATGTCATCAACATATAGACATACGATAACAAATCCATTTGGTGTATCTTTCACATACACACATTTGTCACATTCGTTAATTCGAAATCCATTTGACAACATAATATTGTCAAATTTCAAATGCCATTGTACTGGAGCTTGTTTAAGTCCATACAACGATCGAACGAGTTTACAAACTTTTTTCTCGTTCCCGGGTACAACATAACCCTCTGGTTGATCCATGTATATTTCAGCATCCATCTCTCCATTAAGAAAAGCAGTCTTTACATCCATTTGATGTATTTCGAGATTATGCAAAGCAGCAATCGCGACAAGTACACGAATGGATGTAATCCTTGTTACCGGAGAGTAGGTGTCAAAGAAATCATGTCCTTCTCTTTGTTTAAAACCCTTTGCTACCAAACGGGCTTTATACTTTTCAATAGATCCATCTGCTTTGTACTTTCTTTTAAGGATCCATTTACATCCTAAGGTCTTGCAACCTTTAGGGAGGTCAACCAACTCCCATGTATGATTTTGCAGAATTGAATCATATTCACTTTTTATTGCTTCTTTCCAGAGAGATGCATCTGGTCTGGAAAGAGCTTCTTTGATAGTCCTAGGTTCATCTTCTAACACATACGTGATGAAGTCTGGACCATAGGTCTTATCAATTCTAGCTCGTTTACTGCGTCTTGGTGCTTTACTCTGCTGAGTGGAAGGACCTGCAGCTTCACTTGATTCTTCATGAGTTCGTTTATTTGAACTCACTTCTTCTTTGTCCCTACACGGGAACACATTTTCAAAGAACACAGCATTCCTTGATTCTATGGTAGTACCTACTGTCATATCGGGTATCTCTGATTTATGAATCAAGAACCGATAGGCACTACTGTTGAAGGCGTATCCTATAAAGATCCCATCAACTGTCTTAGGTCCGATTTTCACTTGTTTAGGAAGTGGCACTTCAACTTTAGCCAAACACCCCCACACTTTGAGGTATTTGTATGATGGTTTGCGATTTTTCCACAACTCATAAGGTGTCTTATCTTGAGTCTTAAGTGGAATTTTATTTAAAATGTGGTTAGCTGACAGAATAGCTTCCCCCCACATGTTTTGAGGTAAACCTGAGCTGATTAACATTGCGTTCATCATCTCTTTCAAAGTTCGGTTTTTCCTCTCCGCAATACCATTTGATTGTGGTGAGTAGGGAGCTGTCGTTTGATGTATGATGCCGAATTCGGCACATAATTGTTCAAACGGAGCCACATACTCTCCACCTCTATCACTACGAATTGCTTTAATTGTAGTGTTCATTTGATTCTCTACTTCACTTTTATAGTTTTTAAAAGCTTCAATAGCTTCATCTTTACTTCGAAGTAAGTAAACGTAGCAGAATCTTGTGCTATCATCAATAAAAGTAATAAAATACTTTTTTCCACCTCTAGTTTGCACAAATTTTAAATCACATACATCAGTGTGAATTAATTCTAGAGGAGTAGTGTTCCTTTCAACTGACTTAAATGGTAGTTTAGTCATTTTTGCTTCTACACAAATTTCACATCTTTTGGATGTGTCAACATTATCAATTTTAAGTAAATCTAAATTTACTAATCGTTTTATAGATTTTAGATTAACATGTCCTAATCTAAAATGCCATAAAGAGGAACACTCAACGATATAAGCAGAAGTAGAAGCATTCTCATTCATAATAGTGTTTTTGCCATCACGGCTTACAGTCATCACAGACATCTTGAAAAGGCCCTTCTCGAGGTAACCCTTTCCTAGGAAGATGCCAAACTTGCTAAGTACAACACCGTTTGACTCAAACACTAACTTAAACTGACTACTAACTAAAAGAGACCCCGAAATCAGATTCTTCCGGATGTCCGGGACATGCAGCACGTCCTTCAGTTTCAGCTCCTTTCCCGAAGTCAGTTTGATCACCACCATTCCGACACCAGCCACTTCAGACGAGGCTTGGTTGCCCATGTAGAGCTTTCTCCCTTCAGCAGGAGAATAAGTGGAGAAGGCAGACTTCTCCGAGCAAACGTGGCAAGTGGCACCAGTGTCCACGAACCAACTCTTCTTGTTGTCCACTATGTTGACCTCGGTCACCACAGCGGACATGTCCATCTCCGTAAGCTCACGTTCGGCAATGTTCACGGAGTTCTTCTTCCCCTTGTCCTCTTTCTTGGGCTGACGACAATCAGCTGCCCGATGGTTGGGTTTGCCACAGTTGTAGCACTTCCCGCTGAACTTCTTCGGGGTAGGAGCAGCAGTAACAGCCTTGCCTTTGCCCTTGTCGTCTTGTCGCTTCCTTTTCTTTGATGGTTCGCCTTTCTCCATCAGGTTAGCTTTGGCCTCGATGGAAGCAATCGAGCCCCTCTCCCTCTTGTCCCTCTTCTTGTTATCCTCCTCGATCCGGAGTCGGGTAACAAGGTCCTCCATCGTCACTTGCTTTCGCTTGTGCTTGAGGTAGGACTTGAACTCCTTCCAAGATGGAGGGAGTCTGTCAATTACAGTTGCTACCTGAAAGGCTTCAGGCAGCTCCATCCCTTGCACTGCAATGTTATGGAAGATAACTTGCAGCTTCTGCACTTGCTCGACAACAGATTTGTTGTCTTCCATCTTGAAGTCGTACAAGGTGGAGACGACGAACTTGCTAGTTCCCGCGTCTTCAGTCTTGTACTTCTTCTCCAAGGACTCCCATAGAGCTTTGGAAGTCGGGTACTCATCGTACACGTCACAAAGGGCATCAGACAGCCCATTCAGAATGTAGTTCCTGCAAAGATAGTCATTGTGGATCCAAGTATCGTAAGCGATCCTTGTCTCACGAGTAGCATCATCAGCAGGAGCACTCAGACAATCCTCTTTGATAAATTTCACCAAAGAGATGGTGGTCAAATAGAAGTGCATCTTCTTTTGCCACCTTTTAAAATCACTTCCCGAAAACTTTTCGGGTTTCTCCCCTTTTACTACCACCGGCCTAACAGCCCCTTGAAGGGAGGCCTGGTTGGTTGTCAAAAGAGGATTGACACCAGCATTTCCTACAAAAGGATTGCCGCCAGCATTTCCCACGAAGGGATTAGCACTAGAGCTTCCCACGAAGGGATTGGCATTTCCCACGAAGGGATTGCCATTAGCTTTCATCCATTCAGCAAGGATGTCTCCAAAATTTCCAAACTGGAAAGGGGGAATGGTAGTCGGATTACCATCGGTAGTCGGATTCGCAGGTACTGGATTAGAGACATCATTTTTTGTTGGTGAGGATATGTCCATCTCGTTATCAGAGTTATGGTTCGACATTTTTCAGTGTTTCGAAAGGATAGAATATTCGATCTTGCGATTGTTAGAAACTGGGGTGTGAAAAATCGAAACACTGAAATGGGAAAGAAAAAGAGTACGAAACAAATTCGTGTAAAACCGAGTCTAGGTGAAACCTATGCCCGCAAGATCGAATACGCCCGTACAGTGCTTACGGATTATGCGTACGGATCCCCAAAGGTAAAACGGTTTTGTCTATTCACACCGGTAGCACTACCGTGTATGAATCTCCGGCGAACTAAATCGGAATTTATGAGCTAAACGGGATTTTCTGGAGAGTCAGAATTTTGGGAATTTCTGGGTTCGTAAGATCATTCTGGAAAAACTGGATGAAGGGGGTATATATAGGCGGAATTATGACCCATTTGAGGGCTGCTGGAGTGGAGTACGTGGTGATCATGAATCACCCACGTTCTTGTGGTGGAGAGAAACGCAGTTTCTCAGTCATGGGAAGCAAGACGGAATATTCCAGATTCTCTGGAGTGTATTAATCAAAATCGTGGGTGTATTAAACATGTTCGTGGGCCGACCCAATTCTAAATGGGCCAACTGAACCGACCCAATTCCATACGGGTCACCCAATCCGATTGGATCCAAAAAGATAATGGGCTATTTCATATTTTTGGTACTCTAAAAATATAGGTATGGCACCAAAGCCCACCCAAAGCCCAATTGCCAAGAACCCGGACCCGGGCCCGGGCCCGGGCGGGGCGCGCGCGCGTGTGTGGTCCATGGTTAGGGTCCCCATGTCCCAATTTAGAGAACATGAATAATTTGCTACTTATATACAAGACAAACTTCTTGTAATTTTCCAATGTGGGATGAAACTTTATTTTCCATTCCCATGGAATTATTCAACACACATGATTAACACTTCAACTTCCCAAATTAATTTCTCACTCACCGGAAATCGGTTTTGAGATATTAAATATACCACGCTCATCTAATCCGCGAGTATAACAACATCGTTAATTTTATTTTCCCAAAAACTAACGTTTTTACTCCTCAAAAAAATTGATCAAAGTAAGGATATGAAACCTTTACAAAAAAAACCAATTTCCAACAGCTTATGTATTCATGATATCTTTAAACCAATGCGGGGTGTGGGGTATGGTCAAAACTCAATATTGGAACACATATTTCATGTGGAATAACTGCACTAAGAATCAAATTGTGAATAAGACTCCAATTTAAAATTCTTGGTGAGACCTGTATAATGTTAGATGAGTGGCTTAAATTCAATGTAATTTACTCTTCAATATCAAATTTTCAACTATGATTCTCTTATAATTGGCGGACAAATTCTTGTGTGATAATGTAGTTTAGACGAATAATGAAATTCATGATCAGTGATCCGGTTTTTACATTTATTTTTACTAAAATATTTATTATTGATTTTTTTTTTTTTAGTTCCTACAAATATAGAGGTTCTAATTTATAAGAGTAGCTTTTATTATAATTCATTACTCAATGCATCCCAATTTTGTTTTCCCGTTTGACTGTGCGCGGAGTTTAATGTGAGAGTTGAATTTTAGTATTTAAATGAATAAAGTAGTATTGGAAATTATGAATGGTGAATAAAATAGTATTGAGAATGGTGAAAGGTGAATAAAATATTATTTAAATGAATAAAATAGTTTCCATTTTAGGGATGAGAAAACAAAATTGGGACGGATCTTTTTGGCAAATAGAAAAACAAAATTTGGACGGAGGGAGTATAATTTATATTAGGCATTTTCTTGGGAGTATGTAAATAAGACGATCAAAATGTTGTTTTATTCAAGTTGTATAATGGTGAATATAATTTTCTACATTCACCAAAATTATTTTTATTTATTGGGACGTTCACTAATTTTCATATCCTTAATGCAAACAATAATTTTATTTTTATCATTCAAATATTACTTATTTTACGCTCACAAATAATCATTTTATTTATAAACAATTTTGCAATATTCTTAATTATTTTATTTATTTGTCTATTTTTTTCTTAAAACCCATGTGCTTTCCAATGGGAATAAAATTGTGGATGGGGGATTAGATTTTTTTTTTCTTAATGGTTGCTAATTTTAGAGCTAATTAACCACATCATCTTCACATATATAAAAGGTTGCGTTTACACGTATGAAGCACGCATGCATGCAATATCTATACTACTTATAAAAGTGGCTTGAGTGTGCAAAACATTTTTTGACCACTTTACCCCTCCAATATTTCATTTTGCACAATTTTAACCTCCTCCTTATAAAAGTGGTTTGAGTGTGCAAAATATTTTTTGACCACTTTACCCCTCCAATATTTCATTTTGCACAATTTTAACCTCCTCCTTTCATCTTCACCGTAACTCATATTATAGAATCTCAGAGGACATTAGTTACTTTGATTACATTAAACAATGGAATTTTTCTTTGATTACGCCAAATCAGATAAAAATTTCTTTCTCCCAAACGACGAGTGAGAGATTATAATCCAGTTATTCAGAATCAGAGGCCACAGTCGGCGGAGATTTATCACCGGCCACCGAATGGCCTTCGTTCCTCAATCCTTGAGACACAATATTGAACGGCCTATAGATAGTCGAAGGAGTCAGCACAGAAATCCTATCGGTCACTGGCGTCAATATTCTTCCCATAATCTACCAATCTGAGAAACTCTCTACTTCCCAGTTTCCAGAGTCGTTTTTATTTTGCAAAACATAACAGAGTATTCTACCAAAACTAACAGGGGTTTCATAATTTTTTAGATCCTTAATTTTTTTCTTGCGTTTCATAAGCGCGCCTCTTTTGATGTTAATTTTACAAATTCATTCTACTAACTGATAGTTTTTTAATTGATATGGAGGTACACGACTGTGAGTATTTGTTGAAGGACTGCTTCTACCGACCATGTATCTGTAATATTATCACCATGCTTTTATGATTATTAACAGCTACTATTGAGAGACTCTTCTGCCCCCCTTGTCATCGACCTTCGTTCTGAAGTTGAGGTATTAGGTTTCTGCACTTTTTATTATCACTCTCTCATATTTACCTTTGTGAAAGCGTTTTATGCTGGATGGGCAAGTGTTGATTGAAAATGTTAATCATTTTGTTACATTATACAATCGAGTATTACTCTTACTGATTACTAAATGAAAAGTTGTGTAAATTTCAATTACTATGTTATGATTTTAGAAAATTATACATTCAATATGCTGATTTATGATAATATTTTTCTATTTTCTACTTTGTTGGTTTTCCTAAGAAACACTTGTATTTTCTCTTCTTATGTTGCGGTTAATGGTCTTTGCAGATTTGGGGGTTATGCTGCATCTATGTTTCTGAGGTCTGATGCAGGCAATCTTCTTTTTGCCAATTATGAACAATTATGACTTAATCAACACTTTATATTATGAAGTCCCGAATCGTAATTATTTATCACTTGTGTAACTACTAGATTCTTTTTAGCCTGCTATGTTTTTTCATTATGGGACTGTAATTTTTTTTTTGCATCCCGTAAGAATTGATTATCTCTATTCCGACATCCCGTGAAGAAAATGGAAAGGAGGTGCATCGGAGAGCTTTGATGGGGTACGTATTAGATTCAATTGTATAATATAACTGCATGATTGAAAAAAAACAAATAAATTAATCCAATTTTTAAGGAATCATCCCTTCACACCATACATCAATTTCTCATTCCTCACCCTTAGGTCTCTATCTATAGTAGATAAGATCTATCTTACTCATGCCAAAAACTCTTTCTTCATCCTTCACGTACTGCATTCTGTCTTCTTTTACTAGACATGTATTTTTTCCTAATAAGGATATTTTTCTTTTATGCACACGTGTGATTTGTCTAATAAGAACATTTTTCTCTTCTTTAGATGTGATCTTTATGTGCTCCAGCACTACTTACAATTAGCTCAACATTTTGACCATATTTTTTGGATCAGAAGAATGTTGATGCTCCTCCAATTTGATTGGCATGTTGTCTTGCATATTCAACATTATTTGACTCGTGAGTTACTCACATTTTTTAAAATCAAATTACTGGTCAAATGACTCAGCTAGAAATGGATTGCATACTTAAAAACATTTAATTTACCCGCGTCTAACTTTTAGGCTATGTTTTTTTATTTTGTTTTAAGTAATTTTTAAAAATCGACTTTTGTAATCCATGGGATTTATAAAATTTGTGTTCTTTTTGGGTTTTGGGTAGGATAGATTTTAACTTTATTATGTAAAAGTAAAGAAGTGTTGTATAGGTTATTTATAGAGTTGTAGGTTTAGGATTTCAAAAATCTAATTTTAAAATCCAAACTAGAATGTATTTTAAATTACAAAATCCAAATTCAGGTTTTTAAAACTAAAAAAGAACATGACCTTAAAGTAGTACGACTTTAGAGAATTTTCTTTCTGGCCGAAGATGGAATTCGCAGATTATACAATACAGTTATCCAGTTTATATGTTCATGGGTCCCCTAAATCTCTACATATGGTTTTTTATTTTCTAATTCATTTGTAGATTTTTTTTCTGCATTTTCTGATTGTAATGGTTCTTTCGGCAACTACCTTTATAGGAATGGTCTGTGTATTGTTCCTTTGACTCCGGTCTTCGCAACCACTATCCTGGTGGTATGTACGACTCCCTATACTCCCTCTCCGCTTAAGTGGAATTTTAGTTTTTGAGGTATTCCGACTCCGTGTTTGTAGGTATTTTATTCTTTACCCCTCTGTATTATGACTTTTATTTCTATTTTCATTTGTAATTGAAATTGAAATATTGATGGGGTATCTAAATACTGTCCATTTTGTGAAATAGCAGTGATTGAGTTCTTGGATCATTACTCCAGAGATTTCCCAGTTCGCCTTTCAAGAAGATCACTTAACCGGTCCCCCATCTCCGTGAAACGCAATGGTAACCATGCACTAACACATTTTGTTTGTTTTCATGAAGGTTTATTATCTAATAGAATTTAATCATTTGAGTTGTTAGGAGTATCACTATCAACAATTTAAAGCTTCCCAAGTTTTTTTTTATTCTAAATTAAATTACTAATTGAGATATTCAATAATTAGGATTTATAATTGCCACACTTCCTGAAGTCCAAGTGGTGGTTGAATTCATGATCTGGCCCTACCATCCCAAAACTAAAAAAGATGTAACCAACTTCTTATAGCAGAGGTAAAAAATATGGGAGCAATTGGGTTATCAATGATTGTTTTGACCTTGTTTATTATCTTCTGCTTCTTCGCGCCAGACAAGAAAGTGATTTTGGTGCTTTAAAGACCATGTTCGGTGTATTTGCCTCAACAAAAAACCCAATTGACTATGACATGGTTTGTCATTTATTTCTCAGTTGCATGGCCTAAGATGGTGTCATTGGACCATCTATGATGTGCTTCATATGCCTTACCGTGAAGATAATCCTTATTTACGGACCACCGTTACAAGAAAAATCCTTTTCCAATATTGTGAATTCTAGAGTAATCAGGAGTCGTAATGGGAGTTCATTGAAAATCTTGGCATTCCTTCGGCATGGTTGCTTGAACTTTGGTGAGTTCACCTTCTATTTTGCATGTTTTCCAAGAGTTCTTAAATGTTTCTGATACTGATCAATTGAGTCTGTTTATATTATATATATGATGAGTGAATGTCTGGGTTTTCCTTAAATTACTTTTGGATGGAAAAATTCTACATGATAATTACCTTGAAATTCTTGCTCCTAAATTTCTCATTTTACCTCTCTTCATCTACATCTAGGAAATATTCTACATTACAATATTGGCCTTGTTAAAGCTCTACATCACTTTCTTGAATAAGCAAAACTGGCAGAGATTACACCCTATCTTCTTGACTTCAGTTGCTCATTCTTTTTTTTTTGTCAGGTAAAGAACTAATTCACTTGTTTGTGGCACTTTGGTCGTATTCAGTTCATTTGCTTGCGTTCTTCCCTACATGTTCTTTTGAAGTTTTTTTGACCCCAGATTATTTGGGAAGTTCCAAGAAGTTGCAAAATTTTCAAAGGTTTATAAACAATCAAGATCTCTCTCAAAATTTGTGCCTCAAAAGTGGATTGTGGACCCTTCAAAATTGAGGGAAATTCTATAAGAGTAGAGAGAATTAAAAAAATGGTGATTCAAAAGAATCTATATTTTGTTTTTTTAAATCTATAAGAGAGTAGAGAGAATAAACAAATTTTAGCATGCAGTATTTAGTGTACATATGTTATATCATTTTAAAATTTTGAGATTATTAATTACATGAAAAGGAATGTATGACACAAATACTGTATCAAAAGTTTCCTACATTTGCAACATTAAAAGAAGGTGGTGTATCATGCAAATACATGTATGGACATCAATTTATAAATTTTTTTCTTTTAATAATTTTACAATTCTACTTTAGATAATGTGAATTTATAAAATCAGATTTCCTTATGAGAGATTGGAGATATATATGTTCCAGTGATCTGATGAGTTAAAGCCCAAAATATACTAACTTTATAAAGTGGTTTTGAGGAATGAGCAGAATAAGACACCACAACAATCAAGCTAGGTGTTCTGAAAATTGTGGGGAAGTTTGGCTCCAGAATGAACCAAACAATAGTATGGAAGGTGTTTAAACAAAAAATAATGAGGAAGGACAATCTCAAAAGAAGGGGAATTGCAATCAACACAGATATGAGAAAAAATGTGTAATGTGTGGGGAAGTGGTGGTGGACATAGCACACATCTTCTTTAATTGTAAATTTACTTCAAGACTTTGGTATAAGATCCATAAATGGCTGAAAATTGACACGGTGTTATCATAAAATTCTCATTATATCCTTCAATATTTCGAGATTTCTGGAAAAAAATGTATTTTTTTTAAAGCAATTGGATTTTAATGGTAAAGAAGATGCAGAAATGGGGTTTTTTTTTTTTGGAATTTCGCTCCTGATATGGTGAAAGTCTTAGAAAACTTTAAGATTAGCATTTCGAATTGAGTGACTTTGAAAATATCAGACTTGCAAAATTTGAATGGAACAAATTGGATTAATGAGCTCTTGGTGTGTATGGAGGGAATATGAATGCTTTTGTAAAGTGATTTCTATTTTTTTTAAGGGTTGAGTACCCCCTATACTGAACTACGTTGTTTATAATTTGATTTTACAAATTGATAAAATTAGAATTTTGATAATTGTAAGAGAGTTGATATAATGTAGTGGGATGTAAATTAACGCATGCAAATGATTTGTTTGCAATAGTATGGAAGGTGTTTAAACAAAAAATAATGAGGAAGGACAATCTCAAAAGAAGGGGAATTGCAATCAACACAGATATGAGAAAAAATGTGTAATGTGTGGAGAAGTGGTGGTGGACATAGCACACATCTTCTTTAATTGTAAATTTACTTCAAAACTTTGGTACAGGATCCATAAATGGCTGAAAATTGACACGGTGTTATCATAAAATTCTCATTATATCCTTCAATATTTCGAGATTTTTGGAAAAAAGGTAATTTTTTTAAAAGCAATTGGATTTGAATGGTAAAGAAGATGCAGAAATGGGGGTTTTTTTTTTTTTTTTTTTTTTTTGGAATTCCCCTCCTGATATGGTGAAATTGTTAGAAAACTTTAAGATTAGCATTTCGAATTGAGTGACTTTGAAAATATCAGACTTGCAAAATTTGAATGGAACAAATTGGATTAATGAGCTCTTGGTGTGTATGGAGGGAATATGAATGCTTTTGTAAAGTGATTTCTATTTTTTTAAGGGTTGAGTACCCCTTATACTGAACTACGTTGTTTATAATTTGATTTTTCAAATTAATAAAATTAGTAAGAAAGTTGATATAATGTAGTGTGATGTAAATTAACGCATGCAAATGATTTCTTTGGGATACTTCTAATCCCAAATCATATAGAGATATATGGGGATAATATGAGATATGGAGTTAATTATCCTCTGCCGGCATTCTCGGTAATAATGATAGGAATTTAGTGAATAGTATTAATTATGCCTCTCTTGCTAAGGATGAGACATTAAAAAGTAATCCATGGTAGCATATAGTTGCTTACTTGAAAATTAGTTGAAGAGATGGATATCAACATTCTTATTCATTATGCGAGCATGGACATTGTAATTGAATGTATTTATTCGTATAATTCACTATGAACTTGAATGAACTGAAGGTCAAATAATATATTGAATAACGTGCAACACACGTGTTACTCTAAGAGACTTTTTTCTTTCAATGACAAGTAATTTAGTATGTTTCTGATGTATCTACCAGACATGTGTTCTCTAACAAATAGCTTTATGTTGTGCGTATTCAAGTGAGATTTTCAAACAAGATACAAAATTGAAGATCAAATCAAATGAGAAACATTTGACAAATTTATTGTATACAAGGAGATTCTAAAATTAAGAGATAATTTTAGTCTTTTAAAACTCTAAATAAAATAAATTTACTTTGATTCAGTATCCTCATCGTGGATGTTTTACAGATAGATTTATTCAAATTTTATCGAAAAATCTGTAATAGTACTAAGATATATCGTATGGGCAGAGGATTCTTAAATTCAAACAAGAGAGATGTTACATGTTATTCATTCTTAAAAACTACTACTTAAAATGGTCAGCAAAAACAACTTAAACTAAGAGTCTTAAAACTAAGCTATTTTCTCTACTACCTAAAAAAAAATGTCAACTAATATTACAAAATTACGAATAACGTGCAACGCACGTGTTGAAGACTAGTTATTGCAAAACACAACTAGATGTAAGATCCCATTATTTTTTTCCACATAAGTTTATCCGAAAAGCAAATCCTATCTAGCCTAAATTAGTGCTACTATAATGCACTCATTCAACCATTTATTATAAAAAAAATTAAAAGAAGAAGAAGAAAAAGCGAGTAAATATCAGAAGATAAGACTACTTTTTTTTAGTGTAAATTATATGTTACAATATAATACTCCGTGTATATTAAATAAAATGTGAAATTAAATAGAACATATATACCAGGACGCCGTTAAGGCTCCCAAACTGTATTATACCCAAGGATGAAAATATCGCTATTGCAAGTAATATCGCAACCTTAAATTTAGGGATATATCGATATCGCAAACTTTTTGAGAAAATGACGGAAACTTCATTTAAATTTTGAAAATTTAACATGAAATTTTAGGGAGTATTATAATATGATATTATGCATATATTCCATTTAAAATTACTATAAAATTACATGTTTAAAGCATTCATATAGATAATAGACTATATAAACACTGCGTAAAACAAATGATAATAATACATAATACAATATAAGATATAATACATAATGCAATACAATACAAGATATAATGTATAATACAATACAAGATAACGAATATTACATGATATAATACAATTAGTACAGAAATGATGAACTATGAGATTAAAAAACAGAAGATGAAATATCATCTTTGTCCAAACAATGTTGATACCGACTCATAACATTGGAGTAATCATGCATAACAGGAATTAGTTGATGACCTATTAATTGTTTTTACTAAAGGGTATTATTTTGGAGGGTATTGTTGTTTCCAGTGAAGGGTACGAAGAACATTAATTATTTAACTAAAGGTATCAGTTGGTTACACTAAAGAGAATTAATTGATTACACTATAAAGTATTGCAAAGTGATTCATCTATGAACTAATTTTACACTATACATACTCATTTTAATGCTAGGTCAACTTAGAAAAATAATAAACATATAAAAAATAAACATAAAAACACTAAACATAAAAAAAAAAACCATATTTTTATATATCTGTGATATTTTGCGATACATCTGCGATATTTCCAGATTCTCATTCACTTTTGTTTGTACTACAAGTGAAACGATATCGATATCGATATCAATAATTTGCTATATATCGTGATATATCCGCGATACGGTGTAAAAAAATACATTGCACCCCAATATCCATATCCCAATCTCAAAATTTGCGATATATCCGCGATATATCGCGATATTTTCATCCTTGATTGTACCTGCAAGGCGAAGCCCTCGCCCCCAGGGCCCCCACCCCCTGGCCCGACAGGATTGGGCGGAGGAGGTAAATCATGGTGACTCAGTGATTAGGCGTGAAATTGTCATGATTCGTAGCTTGAAATACCCCAATCTTGGTCGAGTTTATCGAGTATTTAGAGTCAATTGAGCATTATTTCTACACATTGATGAATTTATCTCTTTGATGCTCATAGGTGAATAGAGGACGAAAAACGGAGTTCGTAGGACTTTGAATCGACTCAAACAGATGCCCGGATGAGAAGATATTGAAGAAATACGATTGGTATTAGTGCGGACGAGGAAAAGTATTAGTTGGGATGAGTTGGAAGTCACTCGAGTGACTAGGTCGAGCGCCACCGCTCGAGCGCATTGCTCGAGCGCCTAAGCTTACAGAACTTTTCTTGCGCTCGAGCAGCTCGAGCGCCACCGCTCGAGCGAATTGCTCGAGCGCCCAAAACATACAGTGCAATTTCAGCGCACGACCGACTCGAGCGGAACCGCTCGAGCGATTGTGTCATTCGAGCTACACTACTCGAGCGGGACCGCTCGAGCGTTTTGCTCGAGCAACTTCAGATTTTTGCCTCCGGATGCGTATTTTCGGCCCACGAGTTCCCGTTTCGACCCGTGCCTATATATACCTCTTCCAAACACGTTTTGAAGGATCCCCGAACTTTAGAAATAATTTTAGACTTAGTTTTTTGGAGAGGAAGGAGAGGAGCAAGCTTTATTTTACGTTTTGTTGAGGTTTTGCATACGAATTCTTAGTTTCTTTTCTTTCTTAGTTTATTTTAATTAGCTCGATTACTTTTAACGCTTTAAACTTCATTTTTATCAATTCAAATTTCAGTTCTTAGTATTTATTTCTTTAAACCCTAGTTCATGTTTCATATTATCGTTCTTCAATTCATTATGTTTATGTTCGTTGTTTCTTCTATTGCTTTTGTGTTTGTTAACGTCATGTCTAGTTAAAACCCTTGCATGCTTAGGGTAGGATGAACTCGTAGAAGTAGGTTGTGGGTACGTAATTAGGGTAACTCGTGACGTTAGGTTTTAATTCTCTTGGTTAATGAATTCTTATAATTAATCTGAACTTTACCTTTGAATTTAGTACGAAAGTGTTAGAGAGAGGACGACCGCATCACTCAATAACAATTAGTAGTCTTAACGAGAAGGTTTAGGAAAGGTTAATTCATCTACCGGTTTAGCGAAGGAGGACGACCGCATCACCTGAGTTAAATTAGGGTCTCATTAATTGAGCACAATCCATTAACTTGTTAGTGGATTAGTGGAGTCGAGTGTTAGGGTAAAGTATTAGGGTTTAGAATCTTGAGCTTTCACCTTGCATTCTTAGACTTAGGTTACTTCTTGATTGTCACAGTTATTCTGATTATGTACCTGCTCCGTTAGTATACGTAGGGATTCCTATCTTAAGCATCATCATCTCATACTTGCATACACACCTTAGATACTTAGTTTAATTTTCCTTTTGCATTCGTAGAGTAATTTAGTTTAGACTTAATTCTTTTAATTTTCAAATCCAAAAATACACTTATATTAACTACGACGCGTAGATCTTCAGGGATCTATTCTCATATACATCATCCCTTGGGTTCGATAATACTTGGTCATTATACTTACTGATACTACAGTGAACCCGTCCGCTTGCGGGTAAGCGACTAGTAGAAGTTAGTAAAATCGCTTCAAGTCAATGGCACCGTTGCCGGGGATGGCGTTGTATGCTTTTGAATAGGACTTGTAGATAGCTTAGTAGTTAGTAGTGGGTGATTTATTTTCTGTTTTTATTTTTTATTTGTATTCAATCGGCAGTTGCGTTTTGACCCTTCTGCTAGTGTGTCGGGTTTATGAAAACACGCTCACAAGGCAATACGAGCGAAGAGAGAATACCGTTGGACCCCGAGATAATAGCCAGAAGGAACTGAGCCTTCTTGAGAAGGATGAACGCTGCCGACTTAGGAAAGGAACCAATGGATATCAATAATGAGTTGGACGATGCTGCCAACGATTTCAATCAGGCAGTAGACCGAGTTGAAGGCACTGGAGTTAGTGGTAGCCATAATCAAATTCCATTAGGGGATAGCCAAAGCCTAAACCCGGATACACAAAACGTAGGGAATCCAGCTCAGAACCTTGTCCATAATCCTCATAACAACCCTGCTTACCCACAAAACCCAAATAACCCTTTTAACAACCCAGTATACCAACATTACCCATACCCACCTTATCCTTACCCACCATATCCATATCATCCACCTCCTGTCTACAACCAACCACCTGTTTACCCACCACCACCCCAACAAGTACCAGTACCTGCTGCTAATCCTCAACACGTTTCTCAGAACGTCGATCACAATATGGCTATTCGAGGGAGGTTTGCAGCGCAGCCACAGCGGTACTATGATGGAGTGGCTTTGCCTCCTATTGAGGCAAACAACTTCTCGATATCCCCGGGGATTTTAAAGCTGCTCACCGAGAATCAGTTCAAGGGGGTGATCGGGAAGGAGAATCCTCACACTCACCTGAGGAGTTTTCTCATGATAGCCTCAACATTTAATTACAATGGCATGTCTGAAGATGTCAAGAGGCTTAGGCTGTTCCCATTCTCATTGACGGGAATAGCTAAGGAGTGGTACGATAATACGCTCCCGGGGGGAGGTATTACCACTTGGGCCGAGTTCGAGCGTCTGTTCCTCGAGCGATTTTACCCTCCATCTAGGACGATCAAGGCTAGAATTGAGATCTCGTCCTTTCGCCAGAAGTCTGGAGAAGATTTACGCCAAGCGTGGGAGAGATACTCAAACATGCTGATTGAGTGCCCGCAACACGGGTACAATGAGGGGGATATTATGGCATTCTTCTATAGTGGTGCCAACAAGGCGGGGCAAGACCATTTAGACGCTTGTGCGGGCGGAGCATTCTTGAACCAAGGCATAGAGAGGTGTAGGGAAATCGTGGACAACATTGTCACGAATGCCGGTGCTTGGAGTGGAGATGCAGATTTTCAGAGAGTGCATCAGGTTGAAGAGGGAGAAGGAACGAGAAGGCTGCTGATGGCCATGATGGAAAAGATCAACAACCTCGAGTTGGGAAAGAGTTTGGGTGGAGAGCATGCAGTAGAGAATGAGAGAGTAGACCAGCCCAGTGGACAACAAGAGGTAGCCAATTACATGGGAGGTCCGTATTACAATCAGCATGGCTACCAAGGTGGAAACCAGTATGGAAGGCCTTCTTATGGCCAACCATTTGTACCTCCAGATCCTCAGCCACTTCAAAATCAATGGAGGAACACACAAGGAGTTCAAGGAGGCCAGCAGCCTCCTCAAAACACATGGAGGAAGAATGAGAACTTTTCTTATGCTGACCCAAAAGCTGGTGTTACTGTTCCTGCAGGTGTTGATCCGGGGTCTAAACCTCCTGGTGGAGAAGGCGGTGCATCAACCGAGGAGATGTTGAGAGCGATCCTTCAGAAGGTGGAGGAAGGGAGCAAGCGGTTGTCATCCTTGGAGTACGATATGAAGGAGTTGCACAAGAAGGGTGATCATCGTGATCAAGAGCTCCAGAAGATGAACGTTGAATGGACTAGAACTCAACAAGAGAACAATCGAAGGTTCACTTCTTTAGAGTTCCAGATGAGTCAGATTGCAAAGTCAGGAATAGAATGCCGGAGGGGAACCCGAAGGAGCATTGCAAGGCTATCCAGTTAAGAAGTGGAACCAACTATAAAGGGCCTCAGATGCCTGCTGATTCTGAGATGCCCCAAGTTGAGAAAGGGATTGAAAGTGAAGGGATTGAGAGGCATGAAGATATGGATGAGTCCCAGAAGGGCAAGGAAAGGGAGGAGGTTGAGAGAGTTCCAAAGTGGAAGAAAGCAAAGGAAGCAAGGGAGAAAGTGAAAGTGACCGAGCGAGATGAATGGGGGGTACCCAAATCTGTGATACCCGTCCCGTATCCACAACGCTTTATGAAGAAAACGCTTGATGAGAAATTCGCTAAGTTCCTTGATATTTTTAAACAATTGCATATTAATATTCCTTTTTATGATGCTTTGGAACAGATGCCGCACTATGCGAAGTTTTTGAAGGACTTGATCGCGAAAAGACGACGAGTGGATGAGCCGAAGTTGGTGCAGCTGAACCACGAGGTGAGTGCATTAGTGCACAAGGCGCTTCCACCGAAGCTGAAGGATCCCGGGAGCTTCACGATCCTATGTGATATTGGGAACGGGATCAAGAAGGGAGCGTTGTGCGACCTTGGGGCGAGCATTAATTTGATGACACTGTCGCTTTTCAAGAAGTTGGAAGGTGGTGAACTTCAACCCAAAATGATGACGCTTCAACTTGCCGATCGGTCTATTACTAGACCTCAAGGTGTGGTTGAAGACGTCCTAGTGAGAGTTGGAGATCATATTTTTCCAGCCGACTTTGTAGTCCTAGAGATGGAGGAAGATGAGCACGTGCCCCTGATCTTGGGAAGACCGTTCTTAGCTACGGCGGGGATGGTGCTAGACGTAGCAAAGGGGAAGATTACATTGAAGGTTGATGATCAAGAAGTGAAGATCTCCCTATATGAAGCCATGAAGCACCCGAAGGAGGATGAGAGCTTGTATTGCATGGATGCAATTGATCCTGGTGTTGAAGACACACCTCCTAACCCTAATCCTTCTCATATTCATGAATTTTATAATCCTTCACTTGATTATTTAACCCATGAGCATTATGATCTTGATTATTCTGATAGGGATAAAGTGAAGAAGTTGAAGGATGAAGAGGTGAAGAAAGTAGACGTGGTCCAGTTAGAGGGAAAAGGAAGAGTTGAGAAGAAGAAGTCAAAACTCAAGAAACTGTTTAGTAAGACTCCTCCAGATAAAGGAAAGAAGGAGTTGAGACCCATAACACTTGGGAATGAGAAAAGAGGAAAGGAACTCATGATGGAGGGACATCAAGGAAAGGAGTTCAAACACCACTCTTATGAGAGTAAGGGAGGTATTTTTGAGTATGATGTCCCATAAGCTCCTTTGAGCTCGGTCCGGCATGAGGACCTTAAAAATAGCGCTGAATGGGAGGCAACCCATTATTTTTTTATTTTTTTTTATTATTTGCTTTGTTTTTAGTTATTAGGAAGTTATTGTGAGTCGTATGTTTAACCTCGTTTTTGAGTGAGTTGCTTGTAGGCTTGTCTCTAAAGGAGTAAAGGTATCATGGAGTTATTCAGATTGAAGGAACCAACTTGAGACAAGGGAGTGTGCAAAGCTATTGAGAGAAAATGAATTATTTGGTTGAGGTAACCCACAACCCCAAACTTAGACCTCTAGCAAGGTCGAAGTTTGGGGGGGGGTGGAGTTTTTTTTCATGTTTCTTGTTACATTGCACATGCATGCACGCCCTTATCTTTGAGTTGAGTTTGATTGATTATTAGATTGTTGAGATACTCCTTGGGGTGATTTTGATTTGACTCGCGATTGCATATTTATGCCTATCAATCATCTTATGCTTGTTGATTGCTATCTTTGAGTATGATTTGATGAGTAGAGTGAGTAGTAAGGGTGAGTTAGAAATTCTTTTGTGTGAGTGTTTGAGTTTGAGCTGATTTGAGAAAGAACTTGTATGCTTATGAGTTTTTCTTTTAAGTACTTGTGTGGTGAGAGTGAGAATACACTAGGACTAGCATGGATGTGAAAGCCGTGAGCTTTTGAGCCTTATGAGATTTTGATATATGAATTAATCTCTTCGTTTGTGAGTGGATCGTCACCTTAGAGGATGCTAGAACTTGTGCGTGCTCTTGCTTTTTGATTGTGTCTAGTTTGATATGCCGAATGTGATCTTAGGCCATCTTTGATTTTATTGAGTCACTTAGCCAAAATTTTCCTTACCAATGACATTGAATTCCTTGTTAGCCCATTTGAGCCTAAAACCTATTTTATTTGCTAGCACATATGAACACTATTCCAATTCCTAAGCCTTTTTATCCCAATTTGAGTGGAGAGTAGGAAAGTGTGAATGTGAAGGGAGTGAATTGAGTGAAAAAAGAAAAGGTTATTTGTTGAGTGAATATGAGAAGAAGGTGTGATGAAGTTATGAGATGTGGGAAAAAGAGAAAAAAAATTGAGAATGAGCAAAAGAAAAAAATGAGCTCATGTGTTGTGCGAAAAAGAAAAAAAAAAGTGATTGAAAAAAAAAAAGTGAAAAGAGTGAGAAAGAAAAGATTGAAGTGTTGGGAGAAGTGGAATTGAAAGAGTGTTGATTGAATATGTTTGAAGTAGTCTGTTCCTAATCTCGAAGTGCCAAAGTTTGACTTTCTATTCTCCATTCACTTAAGTCACTAACCCATATTGTTATCCCACCTGTCCAAAGAGCCGACATTACAACCTTGAGAAAAGCCCTTTTTGATTCGGCATTGATTTCTAGAGTATGGTCGAAGTTAAGAGCACTTACAAGCCTATGGCTGCCAATTTGAGTGATTGATTGTTTGAGTGAGTCCCTTAATCATTGATATACACTTGTGAGGGAGTGAAACACATCGTTGAGTGCACATCCATGCTTGATCTTGGTGTTTCTTGTTATTGTTGCATGAGTATGATGAAGGAAAGTGAGTGAGTATACGTGTGATTGATCTTTGAAGCTCGAGTTCATTTACTTGCATGATTGGATACTTTGACTCATTCCTAACAATTTCACTTGACTTATTATTTCGTTGCTTGAGGACAAGCAACATAGTAAGTTTGGGGGGGTTGATTAGGCGTGAAATTGTCATGATTCGTAGCTTGAAATACCCCAATCTTGGTCGAGTTTATCGAGTATTTAGAGTCAATTGAGCATTATTTCTACACATTGATGAATTTGTCTCTTTGATGCTCATAGGTGAATAGAGGACGAAAAACGGAGTTCGTAGGACTTTGAATCGACTCAAACGGATGCCCGGATGAGAAGATATTGAAGAAATACGATTAGTATTAGTGCGGACGAGGAAAAGTATTAGTTGGGATGAGTTGGAAGTCACTCAAGTGACTAGGTCGAGCGCCACCGCTCGAGCGCCACCGCTCGAGCGCCACCGCTCGAGCGCCACCGCTCGAGCGCCACCGCTCGAGCGCCTAAGCTTACAGAACTTTTCTTGCGCTCGAGCAGCTCGAGCGCCACCACTCGAGCGAATTGCTCGAGCGCCCAAAACATACAGTGCAATTTCAGCGCACGACCGGCTCGAGCGGAACCGCTCGAGCGATTGTGTCATTTGAGCTACACTACTCGAGCGGGACCGCTCGAGCGTTTTGCTCGAGCAACTTCAGATTTTTGCCTCCGGATGCGTATTTTCGGCCCACGAGTTCCCGTTTCGACCCGTGCCTATATATACCTCTTCCAAACACGTTTTGAAGGATCCCCGAACTTTAGAAATAATTTTAGACTTAGTTTTTTGGAGAGGAAGGAGAGGAGCAAGCTTTATTTTACGTTTTGTTGAGGTTTTGCATACGAATTCTTAGTTTCTTTTCTTTCTTAGTTTATTTTAATTAGCTCGATTACTTTTAACGCTTTAAACTTCATTTTTATCAATTCAAATTTCAGTTCTTAGTATTTATTTCTTTAAACCCTAGTTCATGTTTCATATTATCGTTCTTCAATTCATTATGTTTATGTTCGTTGTTTCTTCTATTGCTTTTGTGTTTGTTAACGTCATGTCTAGCTAAAACCCTTGCATGCTTAGGGTAGGATGAACTCGTAGAAGTAGGTTGTGGGTACGTAATTAGGGTAACTCGTGACGTTAGGTTTTAATTCTCTTGGTTAATGAATTCTTATAATTAATCTGAACTTTACCTTTGAATTTAGTACGAAAGTGTTAGAGAGAGGACGACCGCATCACTCAATAACAATTAGTAGTCTTAACGAGAAGGTTTAGGAAAGGTTAATTCATCTACCGGTTTAGCGAAGGAGGACGACCGCATCACCTTAGTTAAATTAGGGTCTCATTAATTGAGCACAATCCATTAACTTGTTAGTGGATTAGTGGAGTCGAGTGTTAGGGTAAAGTATTAGGGTTTAGAATCTTGAGCTTTCACCTTGCATTCTTAGACTTAGGTTACTTCTTGATTGTCACAGTTATTCTGATTATGTACCTGCTCCGTTAGTATACGTAGGGATTCCTATCTTAAGCATCACCATCTCATACTTGCATACACACCTTAGATACTTAGTTTAATTTTCCTTTTGCATTCGTAGAGTAATTTAGTTTAGACTTAATTCTTTTAATTTTCAAATCCAAAAATACACTTATATTAACTACGACGCGTAGATCTTCAGGGATCTATTCGCATATACATCATCCCTTGGGTTCGATAATACTTGGTCATTATACTTACTGATACTACAGTGAACCCGTCCGCTTGCGGGTAAGCGACTAGTAGAAGTTAGTAAAATCGCTTCAAGTCACTCAGCGGCCTATTAGGTGGGAGGACCAGTGTCTGGTGCCCACAAGGAGCTATCCCCCACATTGAAGGGATAAAACTCTCACATTGTGGCTGTCAGGGCTCGATCCTGCGTCCTTATAGCAATCTGCCACCCAGGAACCAACTGAGTTACGCCCATGCGGGCCGATTTCGAATTCTCTAAACTCGTATCATCTTGTACTAGGAGCTCACAATGCTATATACAACATAATTTTACATACGTACACCTATTAAAAATTACTCATATGTTTAGTCAATGTAGGAACTTAATTTAATTATCTAATTATAAGTTGTGTGTATTTTTTAACCATATAAATTTTCACTAATTATAAAGTATTAATTTATTGTTATTATTGACAATGTTAACTATTTAATTGAAATGTATTAATTATTTTATTAAACAACATTCATTTCACATTATGTGTATATGCGCCTTGGACAAAGGCACCATCCATACTTGTCATGTGGTGGAACAAATGGGATGATTGGCAGAAAGTGGAAGTGTTTTTTTTTTCGTTTTCATGATATTCTCTTTCTTTCTGTGTAACTAATTAGATATATATTTAAGTGCTTTCCCACTAAGGATGGACAATGTGTCGTCACAAAAATTAAAAAGTTTAATATACTCTTCATTATGGAATTCCCATGATTTTGGATAATAACTTGATGCAAATAGAGAGGGTATACTACTAGCTAGGTACCATGCATCCTAAAGTTAGGTTTCCTCACTTGGGTCAGATTTTACTGATTTTTAGGCGTCATGACCATTGATATATACCGATCCAGTAATATACTACTCTCTCCGTCCCCTAATAATATTCACATTTACTGTTTTCTCGTGTTTTAGCGAGCGAGTTTTTTATTAGTATTTGAAATGATAAATTAATTTTTAAAGTGTTTTATAATAGAGTAGAGATGAATCTATCTTACCCCCTTTTTAAAATCACTTTATCATTTCAAATATTAATAAACAATTCATCCGCTAAAACACGAGAATAAAGGTAGTGTGAATATTATTAGGGGACGGAGGGAGTACCATATTCTTTTGAGAAGGTAGCCAAATGTAATGTTTAAAAAAAAAAGGGACATGATTATAAGTTGGAAAAAAAAAAGTTTAATACTTTTTTAAGCAACTAAAGATATAGGAGTATAATAGATTTTTCCTCGATTATCCATAGCTTGTGATTAGTCCGATTGAGGGAGACAATTGACGTCTTTGCCTACGCCTTACTCCTCTTAATTAGTTTTATTTCCCCTATCGTAGGGGTTAATGTACACCACACACATGTTTTATATTATAATATATATACTTCTTATATTGTAATATTTCACGCTTTATAATCCATCGCTAATTGAAAATATATAATGTAATGTAGTATTACAATTGTAAAACACGTAGTTTTTTAGTTACATTGTTGTTCATGTTAATACATTATAAGTCGTTACATTGACTTCTTTGTAATATAGTTGAACTTAATATTGTAATACTGCACACATTATAATATAATGTTGTAGGTCTATATAGTTTAGTACTGCATAAATACAATGTAATGCAGTATTACTTTGATACTTAAACTATACTTCCTCCGTCTCATAACAATTAGTATACTATCAAAAAAAAAAAAAAAAAAAAAAATTAATTTGCATTTACACTCACAATAAAATACACATATTTATCCATATGACACTATTTTATTAAAAAAAAATCCTTAAAATATGTGCACCCCATTAGGGTGCAAATTGTTGTGGGATGAAGAGACTATGTTTTATAATATCTAATTGCAAATGCATTCAAGTAATAATTGGCTGTTCATAATTGAAAGAAAGTGAACTTTTATATGCATGTTGGGTTCTTTAGTGGAAAGAAAGGGAGAATTTGTGTCATAGGTTTGTAGGTGATGGTATAGAGAGATCGAAATATATTGATATTTGAAAGTGTTCCGTTTGCTGTTTACCTAAAATTATGCTGGGAATTAATGACTATTTAATGGGCTTAGGCAAAGAACATCAAAGTGAAAAAGAGATTGAGTGCTTCATAAATGCAAGAATTAATGGATGATGATGATGGTGATATGAATGCAAGAACACCAATAATTGTCAGGGGCTTTTCCTCCCTGGACTTGAATGCTAGTGTAGCTTTTTAAATTGATGAATAGTTGTTGTTTTTGTACAAGAGTTGATCTATTTATAGGTTTCATATACAGGGGTATTTAGGTCATTTCCGACCTCTACGGGGGACAGCTGCATTAAATGGTCGTAGTCCCTGGATGCGCGCTGGTGCCCGTTTGTTCCTGTACACAGGCGACCGACCACTGAGATGTCGCCACGTGTCCCAAAAGGGCGATTCTCTGAGTTATTTCCCTATTTGGCTGGAATATTCTCTCTGTCGCGTCGTACGGAGGCGGCTCCTTGCCATAATTGGGACGATTCTGTCGGACTCTATCATGTGCTCAAAAGGTCTTCCAGACTAGTGAGATCGGAGATCGGTGAGTTGGTAGTTTTGGCGACCGGAGGTGAGGTCGGTGATCGGGCTGCAGCGACGTGATCCTGGGTCCTTGTGGCGAGAGACATGGGACAGGTCAGGGTCGGAAAAGGCGATCAGATGAAACTATTTGACACCCGGGACCGAGGAGGTTGGAAGTGGTTGTCGGGAGGTCGGACGCGGACGAGATCGGCGATGTCTAAAATCTCGTCTCGACGGCAACTAGTCGGATCAACCCCTGTGGTCCTTCTCGGAGAGGTCGATGCCGACCTCGCATAGAAATGTTCACAACACAGTTCAAAGTTGGAAAAATTGTTGAGGAAATTCAATGAAGATTTTGGAGTTGATATATAATTAAATTTCCTCCTACCTCTTTTAAAGATTGGGTCGTCATGAGTATTTTGGATCGTTAGAAATATAGATGTTTGGGATTGAATGGTTCCTGTTATATGGGTATTTATCATACCCCAACACTTTTTGGTGTTTGGTAGTAATAATTTTCTTTTCCTTGATAAAAAAAGAGTAATAAGATTTTTCATTTTTCTCCATTTGCCCCAACACAAATCATATAGATATACTCCTATCTCATTTCTAAGTGTAAATTTTATATGAAAATTATTCATGATATAAATTATTATTCAATTTCATGAATCACTATCTTATTTTTTATACTTTTAATTTAAATATTTGATGCTCTTAATCAAATATTAGATACTTTAAATATTTTATTTGAAAACTTGTTACGTTAAACTTAAATACTACTATAATACTATATTTTTTTATATTAAATATGAATAATTTAAATAGTTAAAATTACTTATTGTTGATATATTTGAACAATAATGTGATACCACTAACTTTAATTCTTAATATGTCTAATGTGAATTTAAATACTATTGACTAAATATTTAATATTTTAAAAATTTTAAAATAGTTTCATGATAAATTTATTATGAACTATTCTTTTACAAAAATTTGCCCTTTTAAAAAGCCATGTTTTTGCTATTGAGCCCAGGTTATATACTGACTCGTGTTTTCTTGATACACTTCTCTAAAAAAAAATGTTTGAAAATAAACCCAAAAAACTTAGCATTTTTTTCTTTCGAAAATGCAATATAAAAAAAAATCAAACATATACATTTTCGAATAATTATTTCAAAAATTGTTAAGTTTTTCAACTCAAGCCTTTGCTAAATAGGAGGAGAAAGTAATAGCAGATGGGAGGGTGAATTTTGGGCTTTTAATTTAAAATAAGCCCAACAGCCCAAACACTACACAGAATCACAGGTCGGTCCAACATAATATCAGTTTTCAAACTTCATAATTACCGCAACTTAGATCATTAACTTTTAACTAAACGAACACGTATCCAATCATCGGGCCTTACGTACCCTGATATTATGGCTTGATCTAAACGCTGCCCGCGCTGCCCGAACCCTAACTGGAAGAGATTACGGTCAGCCCTCCCAAGAATCATCACCATTCACCCCAACTCCCTCTTTCAGCTCCCTTCGTTCCTGCAAATATATTTACATCCTGCTGTCTCTATAGATTCTCCGCTTGATCCAACGGTCCACTATGAAACTTGCCTCAGATCTCTTCCCCTATGCTTTTTAGCTCTCCAGATCCTCACCTATCCTCCATCCAACCTCGGATCTGATCTTCCGGTAAGTTTTCCTCTCCCAAAACCTCTTCCCCCAATTTAATCTGATTTTAATTTCTTTCTTTGATTTTAGATATTTCATCTCAATTCTAACCATATTTTCGGCAAATATTCGAGTTTTAGGGCTGGTTGACTTCAGAATTCTGTAGTAATCATCTCAGATCTGGATCTACCAATTTATTATGTATATCTTTTGCGGTTTTTTGGAGCTTTCTACTTACAGTTTAGTTAATAATTTGATTTTTTTCTCAGGAAATTATCGTTTTCTGCCGTATCTTCTCTATTCATTTCTTGATTCGTGCAACTGAACTTTTTACTATTATTTTATAAAGCTAAAAGTCTATTTCTGTCGTCTTTTATTATTTCTCTTGAACTTTGTATTTTATTTTGGAAGATAATCTGCACAGATCTAACGCCCAATAGTTTCTCCGCAGTTGATTTTACAAGTAAAAGATGGAGACCAACTGTGGTACAGATAGGTTAGCCACGCTTAAGCAGAGTCAGCTAACGTGCGCCTGTGGGGAAACGGCTTTAGCGGCTTTGCTGGTCTGCGCCTTGGTCAAAGCTCAGCATGTAGTATCAGTCCTCTCTCAGGTAATAAAGATTTAAAATAATTTAATAAAGCTTCATTCTGACTTAATAAAAGTTGAAAAATAAATGTATTTTTGTTGAGATTTAAAAAAAAAAAAATATCTGCGTATTTTATGGAATTTTTTAGAGAAAGATCTTCGTGGTTGGTTTTGAAAAGAAAACAAAAAAAGTTAGATCTAGATGTTTCTGTTGTCCAATTATTGTAGGATCTTCGATTATAAATTTATAATATATGTAATACGAAAGATGAGAACTTATATAAGTTGAAATAATTTAAATTTTTTTTTCTGGACTCAAAGAAAATTTTGTTATTAAATTCCATTAATCCATAAGCTTTTGCTCTGAAATATTAAACTGTGATTTTATTAGTGTAATTTCATTTATTCCATATATTGTTTTTATAAATTTGCTGTTAATCTAAATTAAAAAGTAGGTCATGTTGATTGATTTGACTTAATTAGAATATGGTGTCTCTATTTTAAGGGTAACACAAATTAATATTTTAAGGATACATTTAAAAATAAATAGTAGGAGTATAATTTTTGTGCTGGTATATTCTGTTTATGTGCGGATATTCGGGTGGTTTAGGTTACCTACAGTTTTATCTTCACGCTGTCTAAGAAAATGTTTAATCTTTTTTGTTTTTTGAAAATTTGACAAATTAAAAAAAAAAAAAAATTAGAATGAATTTTCGAATTTTATTTTTCAGATTTTTTTTAAGTGAAGTGTATTAACAAAAGAAGGGACAGTATTTAACCTAACCAGTAGTGTTGTTTAACCGAATTGCTTACAACTAACAAACCATTATGTTTAAATGGGCCGAGGTGGACCTACTGGATTTGGGCCAAGCCCACATCCAATTTCATTCAAAATTACTGTTGGGCCTTGATAATCTATTTTGATTAACGAAGTTATTTGTGTTGGTCCATCTAATGTATGTTGGTGCTTTTTTTACATCATTATTCAAATTTCCCCTTTCCTTTCATCGATTTTTTTGTGATACCGATGATTTTTGTCTTGACCCGTACAAAAGTTTCAATTTTGTAACAAATAGAAAAATAGAACCAAGGGTATTTGAAAGTTTTACTGGTATTTTATACCCGTATTGTATCCACTACATATGAAAAGTATCATATCCTGCTCATTAAATTCATTTTAAACGTTTTGAACTTTAGGAACACATGAAGCTACTAATCAACCCAACTAAGTTGAGAGGAGATCAACACATTTCTTGCCCCATCGAGCCGGTGGATGTTGACGACGATGATGACAATGAAGATGAAGAGGATGAGGATGAGGATGAGGATGAGGCCGATGACGACGAAGATGGGACCCCTATCGAAGGCAACGACAAGACCGTTGCCAAAAATGGTCCGGGTGGAGTTGAAGAAAATGGTGAAGAGGAAGATGACGACGAACCAGGCCCTGGAGAAGAGGATAATGATGATGAAGATGACGACGACGACGAAGACGATGATGACGATGACGATGAAGACGATGGTGAGGAAGAGGGGGATGAGGGAGAAGATGATGAAAAGGAGGATGAGGAGGAGGAAGATGAGGATGAGGAAGCCCTTCAGCCTCCCAAGAAAAGGAAGAAGTGAATAACTAATGGTAATAGTGTATTGCCTCCTCTACCTAGTAGTAGTCTATGTTTATGAATTAAATTTGGACATTTCATAGCTTTGTTATGAGCATTAGAGGAGGTATGAATTAAATTTGGCAACATTTCATAGTTTTGTTTATGAGCATTAGAGGAGGTTTATTTAGGAGTACTCATGTTTCATCAGTGACTTATGTAGAACTCTTTATTTAGTTCTTGCGGCTATCAAGAAATCATAAGAATTGTTTGCTGCTATAGCTATATCCAAGGACAAAGATTTGTGTTAATGGAGCTCCGCCCAATGAATATTGTTAAAAAAAAAAAAAAAGGTCCTTATTTTAAGCAAAATAAATGTGTTAATTTGATTTGATCTTTATTTGGATTAAATGTAGTCCTGTTTCTAAGATTAGGAGATCTCAAACTAGAACACCCCATTTTCAAGAGCTACTCCCTTATTCATGAAATTTATACTTGGTTTATTATTGGATACAAAATTTAATATTCCCTCCGTTCCTGAGTAAACTTCTCACTTTTCTTTTCGGGTTGTCTCCCAATAAGTTTCTCATTCCATAAATGGAAAAAACAACATTCTACTGTATATAAACTTTAACCTTCAAACTCACACAATATTACCAAAAATAACACTCATTCAATTTACTTTTTAACACTATTCATTACTTTATTCCAAAAGTCAACATGTGGCCCACCATATATTAATAAACAAATACATTTTCTTAAACCATTCAACAAAAAGAAGTGAAAAACTTACTCGTGGACGGAGGGAGTAATAATTAGTTCTCCTCCCGTTTTCAAAACACTCTTCACATTTTTAAGACACTTTTATAAAAAAATGTGTAATGAGTAGAGAATTGAATATGCTACATAAAATTTTATTATTATAGTAATGAAATTGGTTGGAGAGAGTGTAAAAAATAATGATATTTTGTCATAAATATATGAGTATTGTGAGGATAAAATTAAGTAGGGATTTTCATTTATATGGTGTGCAAAGCGTTTGAAGACGGACAAAAAAATGAAAGTGTGCAAAGTGGATATTATTGAAAAAAAAAAGGATAAAAAAATAGTGATTCTTGTGTGCACTCAAATGCATAATATGCACTTGAAATGTTGAGTCTAATTTCAAATCAGTCACCAAAATCGGAAAGTGAGCATAAGTTTGGCGGACGGAGTAAAAAATTTACCTTACTCCCTTCTTATTCTGTCTTAAATATTTTTTTTAATCGAAGCTATTTTTTTTTTAGTTTAAAATGTATTCTTTAAAACACGTGTATTCATGTAATACTCATTCCTTCCAATTTTATTAGATCTATTTTTTTTTTTTTTATGTCCAATTTTACTAGGCTTGTTTCTAAAAAAAAGTAATATTTTACACTCTTAATCTACCATTCATTTTACTTTTATAGATAATATATTCATTTTTTTAAGATTCATGTCAAATTAAATAAATCTAGTAAAACTGGACGGAGAGGACATGTATAATTGAATTGAGCCGACTGCTTTAAGAAAAATATAAGTAGAACTTGAACTAAAAAAATATATCTTCATTTATCATCAGCTCTGAAGACGAAAACATTTTCTCATTCATCTGCCTTACGAGCCTTATTAAGTTATTAGGTCTTTTAACATGATACATTTTCAATTGTTTAAGCTGATTGAGTTTGGGTTCAATTTTAACTTTTAAAACTTTCAATTCTCAGTTGACCCCCAACAACAGAAAAGGTCATAACCCAATTGAATTCAAACCGATTTCAATATTTATTTATTTTTCGTTTTTCATCGGATTGAACTGAATTCGGCTGGTTAATTACATTTAAATAATTAGAATTTAAATATTAGGAATAATATATTAATATTAGAACAGATCAAAACAAATCATCTCGTCTGGGTGGTGTAGTCGGTTATCACGCTAGTCTCACACACTAGAGGTCCCCGGTTCGAACCCGGGCTCAGACAATTTTTATTTTATTTTTACATTTATTCTTTTAGTATAATATTCCCCGCAACGAAGGCTTTTGCATAATAAATTTAACTTTGAGTCCATGATATTCATTCAATTTTAATTCATGTTGTTCGGAATAGAAGATTAAAAAATATATATATGTCACATATAATAGGAATGGGTGGATTTGTGTTGGTGGTAGATAGAGACACTTATTATGTCTGTAAATTAATAGTAACCTTCAAAATAAATTCACCCACTAAATTGAATATGTAGGTTATATACTTATTTAGAATCTTGATGACTTTAGGTATGTTCGTAGTATAATTCTATTGGACAAAAATTTATATGATACAATGTCATCATTATAATCATCATAATCTAAAATATATAATAGCAACAAGATTTCCTAAAATAGTTTTTAGAGTATGTATAGAGTGAAATTGATTTATATATGAATCATTGAAGGATATTAGTTGTTTTCACTGAAAAATATTACTGTTTTTACTGAAGAGTATTACTGGTTTACACTGAAAAGTCTTAGTTCATTTTCACTGAACAACTAAGATTCTTTAGTGCAAATCAGTAATACTCTTCAGTAAATACAACTAATACTCTTCAATGAAAACAACTAATACCCTTCAGTGATTCATGTATAAACCAGTTTTACTCTGTACTTTGTCTAGTTTTGGAGGAAGATATTTTGGACCATTGATCAACTTTTTCATTCTTGATCATAACCGTCCATCTCTCCTTTTAACTAATTATGGTAAAATTGACTACTAATTATCATTTAATTCACCATTTTATCCTACTTTGCATTATGACCGTTTATTTCTTGTGATGAAATTTTGACCTTTAGATTAAATACATAAATCAAGGATCAACTTATTTTTGTAGGCTATATATATGACCATTTCACTAATCATTTTCATTATCTCAAATCTCTATTTTATGTTTGATAGATATTTCGAAATAGTTTTTTTTTTTTATATTTTTAAATTTTATAGTCAAAAGAGATTTAGAGAGAGTATAGTCGTAAAAGAAAATTATATTAAGATTTTGGAATGTAATTTATGTTGATGGTATATATGCACTATAGTCTAATATGTATTTGTATCATGATTTTAAGATTTGTTGGAGAATGCGCAATTCATTCATAAGAATTTTGAAGAATTGTTGAAGATTTTTACTTTCAGAGATTTGAAGATTTGTTGAAGATTTTGAAGTTATTCACCAGAGGTTTGACGATTTTTTTTAAGACTCTTTTATTTTAAGTTTTTAAATTTTAGGATTTTGTCATTTTTTTATTACTTTGTAAATGAAATTATTTGTATATTTTCCTATGAATTTCTATTTAAGTGGGAATATTGATAATATGACCCATCTCTACAAATTTCACATAGTTTCAAAGTTGACTATATATCATCAAATTTTAGAGGTGACCATGTATATATGTGGTATGGACAATATTTCATTTCACAATCATTAATGCAAGGTATAGAGCTAAAATATTATTTTAAAACAAGCAAAAAAAAAAAAAATTATATTATATATAGAGTTACAAATACATCTAAAAAAACTTACAAATAAATTGAAAACTAGATGAGACCCCGCGTATTACGCGGAATTTTCTGTTAAATTTAGCACTATAACAATATTATATATACACACATATATATAAATTAATTTTTTAGTCAAATAAGAATATAATTATATAATAAATATATCAAACTAATACATATATATATATATATATATATATATATATATATATATATATATATATATATATATATATATATATATATATATGTTATATTGTATAATTATATTATTTAAATTAATTAATGGTAATTGGAATCATAAATACACGAATTCTCAAATATAGTGAGAATAAAACAATCAAATAAGTAAATATGAATAAGTTAAGAAAATATTAAATTTCAAATAATAAGAATTGTTAAAGTAAGTTATCAATTAAATTTAATTCTCTTTGAAATATTCACAAATTGACAATTCCTAAAATATAATTTTTTTTTTTTTAAATAATAGTATGATATATAAGTTGATAGATTTATAGACTTGAGTTAGTTAGTTGTCTAACATATGTAATGATTTACAAATTGGCATAGTGTCTAAGTAACATAGAAGTTAAAAGAGAGATGCAAGATTCGAACCTATGTTACTACCTTTTTTTTTTTAATTGGATTTACATTAAGATGCCACATGTATGAACATATGAAATACAATCCAATAGGACAATAACACGTCATCCAAAAAAATTTCAAACTTAATGAAAAGACGACACATCATCCAAATCAATATAAAGACGACACATCATCATATTAAACTCCCTATTAGTATAATACTATATTAACCCCCGCGTAATACGCGGATTCTTGTGATACACCTGTAAAATATATATATATATATATATATATATATATATATATATTAATGTAAAAACACTTCATTTTATACATGATTATTCATTAGCTTTTGGCATGAGATTTAATGTGAAAATTGTTTCTTAGTATTTGAAGGCATAAAGTAAGAATATTTCAATTCTTTTTACTTTGTGGTTATAGTAGATGTTTCTTTATGGGTAAAAGTAATGACATGTGATGTATTTTTAAGATGTTGGGAGGGAATAATTAAAAAAAAGGCTTAATTTGTTTTAATTATTTTTTGTAATGTACAATCTAGTATTAGACAAATTTTTTGAGCAAATGGTCAATCGAGTATGGGACAAAGAGAGTAGTAAATATAAATTGATTAAATACTTTTCAATTGACAAAAAATATATGAAGTATTAAAATATATCATATAATTATAAAATTATATATTTGATATAAAAGAATTATGAGAAGGTATTATGTGAATATTCACGCTAACTATTACCATGAACAACAATTCACTAATACATTATAGTTAAACAACTAATAAATTTTACCAAATATTACTTTAGTGAAAACAACTAATATCTTTAATGAAAACAACTAATATTATTTAATAAAATAACTTATACCCTTCAAATGTATTTCACGGTGAAATTGTCATATATTACTTTGCCAAAATTTATATGTAAAAAGATCTCACGATTGACCGCACCAATTAACATTTTCACGTTTATTCAAATGTAGGTTTGAAGTCTAAATCTTTTACATATTTATAAAAATTAGTGTATTTTAATACTATGTAGATTGATATTTTTATTGAAATGTAGATTTGAATCTAAATCTTATAAATCTTTAAAAAAAATATAAAGTGTGTTTTGATACTATGTAGATTGATGAGTAAATTTTGATAAAGTTGATTTTAAAGTATAAGCATATCAACAATGTGTAGGCTGGACATTTTATGTAAAATTAATAATAATGTAAAAGTAGATTTTGACTTCTTCCCTCATCCTTAAAAATAAAAAACTGCAACACCATATAAATTTAAGGAATGTAGAAAGTAGTTATTCAAAGCATGCAAAGATTTGTATAGTGGTTTAGTTGGTAAGTAATATAAAAATTACCTAAGAGGTCCTAGGTTCAAATCTATGTTAGTACTTTTTTTTTTAATTGGACTCTATATTAACATGACACATGTATGCCACATATTCAATGACAACCAATAAAATTATAATACATCACTACAATATATTACTCACTTCATAAGAACGCGACACATCATCCAAATGCTTCTCAAGATGACACATCATCAGCATAAACTCCCTATTAGTATAATAGGGGATGTGCAAATTCAAAGGGAGGGTGATTGCATCCCTATCGGGTTAAATAATTCATTGCTAATATTAACAAAATTAAATGCAAATCATAATTCGATTAATTAGTATTATAATTTCTAATTATTTGAGGAAAGTGAATGATTGTGTTGATGATCTTGATTCAATGTGGGTGATTAGTGGTTGTTTAGGCTTGGAAGATCATCAAATAGGGTGTATAACCTGAGATTAAACACTGGATTAAGCTAAGTAAAGTTTAAGAATCGAAATTGCAAGAGCATGGGCTTATTTTTTAATAAATGAACTTACTTTCTCCTTCTCATGAAGGGATATTTATAGGGTACAAGCAAGCATGAGGTGCCACCTCCTTAGTCATCTTATTTTATATATGGACAAGTGTTTAGACACTTGTTTAAGTCATAAGCTATTACATGTTACACAATGACAAGTGTGAAGACACTTGTTTGTTCCTAATGCCTAATTAGTGGGATTCTTGATGATCTTCTGAGGTGCTCTGTTGCTCGCCTGCTCGCCCCTTTTGGTTTATTCTGGAATCTTCTTGTTAATGCTGCTCGCTTATCTTTGCTCCTTTGTGGCCTGTTGCTCGTCTGACCAGTTGCTCGTCCAACGTGTTCTGACACTTTACCCAGTTGCTCGCCTTATCCGATTTATTAAAGCTAAATCCCTGCTGCTCGCCTCCTTTAATCTTTTTTACTTCTAATGACCTTTTAGCCATTCCTTTACTTTTAATTAGCTTAATCCTGTTGCCCGGCTGCTCGTTTATCAACAATGCTCCCTAGTTTGACCTTTTATTAGGATGAAAATCAACTAATTTTAGGTCAATCTATAGTTGTTAGGTTATGGGCGAGCAACAAGGATTTGAAATTTTTTAGCGGGAAAATTTTGGGCGACCAGGAAGGCGTGACGCTTGAGCTGGTGACAGTTTGTTCTCCGAGGTGCGAACTCGGAAGCGGCGTGGGTGGCTATGACATCATCCACCGCTCACGCTTGTCGCTTAATTTGCACATAGGGGCTATGAATCTTTAAAATTTCACATTTTGACCCCGATCCTTTCTCTTATATATATAACCTTTTTCTCCTCTTTCATTTCTTTTCACTCTTACGAACTAATTTTCGCCATTGTTGATTTTCCGAAGCTTTTATCTTCTTAAATTCTTACTTTTTCTCGACTAATTTCTTCGATTTACAAGGTAAATTGCTATTTTCTTTACTGTAATTCATTTTTTTCGTATTTGTATTTCGTTTTTTCTTTAATTCTTCGACTATCTCCTTCTCCGAAGATCATCACCGCCGTGTCCCTTATTTTTATCTCTGCCGATCTTCGGCATTCTGCCGCCATTAAATCTCCATTGCCACCATCGTGTTTTCTATTGATCATTTCACATCAATATTTTGTTATTAAAGAAACCCTTATTCCCAAATGGCCTCTCCGTCTTCGAGTAGAACAATTTCCGGTGAACATATTGGCTGGAATCCAGAAAAGCGTCTGATGGAAGGTGGAGAGTCACCCCCTGTTCCTCGCCGCTCGCTCTGCCAAGCCTTTGCTCGGAACCCTCGTATTTTGCTTGTTGACGAGGATACTGGCTCAGAGGCGAGCTCTGTTGCTCGCTCCATCGATCCTTTTACGCTGTGGATAGTTCGGGCGAGCAGGACGTCACCCAACCAGTTGCTCGCCCAGATGTAGAAGGTAACACTTCCTCTGACTTGGGAGAAGACTCCACGGAGGTCGCCACAGAGATTGATGAAATGAGTATCCCTGAGGCCGTTGGGGCGAGCAGCGAGCAGGTGGGTGAGTCGAGAGGCGACCAACTGGGTCAATCCTCCCGTGGGGTGACTTGGAAGTTCCTTAGGGAAATTAACTTCCCCATCTCCAAGCCGACTCCTGGGTCTCAGATTCCCAAAGCGATTGTATGTAGACAGGAATGGATCGACTACGCCACTCACCACCACAATTCCTTCCCACCTCCTGAAAGGATTATCATGGCGGCTCAAGAGACCCAGTATACAACGAGCAGGATACCAAGTCTGATCACAGAGAATGACTTAGCTCATATCCACTCAGCCTACCGGATTCCTTACGATATCTATTTATATGCCCCGCAAAAAGAAGAAATGACTGATCGCCCACCTCCCGGTTGTACAACCATCAATCTTGACGTTCTGAATGCCGGGTTCCCAATGCCTCTACACCCCGTGATTGGTCGCTTTCTCAAGGATACTAACTTGGCAATCACTTAGATTACCCCTAACAGGTGGAGTAACTTACTTGCTTTTATAACTCTCTTCGGGCTTGAAGGTTATAAGAACAAGATAAGTACCGTCAAGATACACTACGCAATGACCATTTCCTCGGCTGCTAATGAAGAAGGAGTGGGGTGGTACTACATCAAGGCCCGCAGTTGCGTAAAATTGATTGAAGGGGTGCCTAATAAGGTGAAGAGCTGGCACAAGCAGTTCTTCTTTATCGGCGGTGATTGGCGGGCGTTCTCTGACTTTTCTGGTTGACCTGGCCATATCAACTCCCCTAAGGGCTTTGGCAAAATACGGCGTAGGTTTCACTTTTGTCTTGTTATGGCCAGGGTGAAACTAATTTTAATTTTTTCTCTTTTGTTATTTTGCAGGTCCGCGTATCTTGAGGTGGGGACATCCTGAGTTGAGTGAAGAATTCCTATACGTCCTCACCGTGATTACTCTCTGGAATGTGAGTGACCGCAATATCAAGCATCTTTCCAAGCCTCACTGCCGCAAGCTTGCTTTGTTGACTACGAGTGCTCATCACTTAGAGGCTCAAGCGGCCATCCCGGAAGGTACCTTAATGTTTTTCCTATCCTGTATATGTATCTTTTTTATTTCTTGGTCGCCTGGTCACCTTCTTCATTGTCTAAACTTTTGTTTTTGTTTATTTTCAGAGAAAAGAGTGATCGTTGATGTTCCTAAAATTCCGGAGTGCTATCACCTTCTTGCTCGCCGCGTCAAACAGATGGCCGCCGAAGACCCTTCCAAGAAGAAGAAATACGATCCTCCCACTTCTCTCATCAAACCGAGAGCCGAAGAAGACGAAGAAGACGAAGAAGAGGAAGCTCCCCAGGCCAAGGGCCTTGCTCCTCACCCTCCTCCTCGCTCCTCACTGTCCATGGCACAGAAGGATAACCGGGGCAAGAAAAGACTTACTAAGGAGGTTGCCCCTACCCATAAGGAAGATGATCGCTCAAAAAGAGCTAGAGGGGCGAGCAGGAGGGACGTGTTGTGCTCCTCGTCTGTAGAGGAAGTGAGCGAGCAGCAAGTTGTTGGTGTCGTCGTGGCGAGCAAGAGGGGAGGGTCTTCTCTGGATAACTCATGCCTGGGTTATGACCCTGTTAAGCTGAAGGAGTGAGTCTTATTCTCTACTACTCGGCTGGTCGCCACTTTATTATTTTTATCCTTCATTAACTTTATTTTTCTTGATGCAGGTATAAGCTTGAGGAGTACCCTGGGCGGGCAAAGGTACTCCACCAGTTGAGCTGTGTCAAATCTGCCCCTCCCTATCAAGACATCCCTGATTCTCATGTCAGGCGGGCAACTGAGCTCATTCCTCGCTCATGGACCAAGTTGTGTGAGGAGATCGTACAGGGCAAGAGTCTGAGTGTCAATGCCCGCCTACTGAGCTACAACGCTAGCCACCAGGCTATTGTTGCTCAGAAGGTCCTCGATTAGTCCATTGAGTTGGAGAGGACCAACCGAGGTTTGGGGAGGAAGATTGACCAGTTCGAGGTAGAGAAGGCTGCCATTCTAAAGAAGAAGGATGAGGAATTGGCTCGGCTGAAGGGCGAGTATGAGAAAGCCAAACTCAACTGGGAAAGGAGTCTGAAGGCTGCTGAGGACAGGGAGAAGGTCATTCTGAACGCTTCCGAGAAGTTAAAGTTGGATTTGGGGATCGCAACTGATCGCCTTCATGTCCTGGAGACTGAGCGTGTCGGCCTAGTGGAGAGGGTGGATTCCTTGAAGGTTCATGTTAGGATATATGTTGTATAGTTTTGATGAGTTAAAACAAACCAGAAGATGTAATAGGACCATCTGGACCTGTTAGCCAGATGATGATCTAGATTAGGACTTAGTCTAGGGGGAACTGCCAGACCAGAAGACCTCACCAGAAGACTCACCAGAAGAGTTACCAGAAGAGTCACCAGAAGAAAGACCAGAGGACTCACCAGAGGACTTCACCAGATGAGACTGACCAGAGGCAGAGAACCTTTCCCCAGACCAGACGAGTCCGGACCAGACGAGTCTGGTGAAACAAAAAATGCTCAGAATCATCTCCTGATTCTGATGAGCTATCTGTTTCATAACCAGATCAGGACCAGGAGACATCAAGGTTACCTGGTGTCTGGTATTGCCTTCTCTGGAGAGAATCAGAGTTTGGCATTGGAAGCTATTGACCGTTGGTGATTTAAATCAAGTCAACAAGATCAGGATTGGAAAGTCTTGAAGTTAATCAATCCAAGGATCTCACCAACCCAATCAATCAATTAGGGAATTGATTGATTGAAGCTTCCCTAAATAGAGGATCTGATTGGATTAACCCTCCAATGGCTATTCCCTAATCACCTCTATAAATACAGAGTGCAACCTCAAGAAAAAGGGCTAGAGAGATACATACGCGCACGAAGATTCATTCAAAGCTCTTGTTCATCCAAGCAAATATCACTCTTATATTGTCCATAATTAATTATTCACTCTTAAGGAGTAGTTGGACCTCAACCTGTTCATCTACAAGATAAGGTTGAAGGCTGTTGATCTTTAGATCGAAGTTAGATATAAAGAGTTTGTAAGAAGGAACTGGTACTTCACAATTCCAGTAAGTAAGTTGGTTGTTGGTTGGATAGTGAGACCCCTTTGATCAAGGGAGAGTGGACGTAGGATATTCAGATCCGAACCACTATATATCCGGTCTTATTTACTGTTTTCTGCATTTAAATTCCTATTTATTATAGTGTGCTCTTGTAAAAAGAAGTTGTCTAAGACATTTACTTTAAAGCTTCCACAATTTATCAAACTAGTGGGACCAACAAGTGGTATCAGAGCAGTGTGTCCAACGACCACTGCTTTGTAAAGCTTTTTGGTGGTCACCGGGCAGATCTATTGCTCTTTATTGTGTTTTTGGTTAAATTTTTGTTAAATCTCTTTTGTAAAAATGTCTGCAAAATTTTCTTACAAGAGCCGTAAGCTTCCAGAATTCTCTTTCGAGGATTACAGCCACTGGAGCTTCATGATGAGTAATCATCTTGGAGATATTCATCACCGCATGTTGGATGTGGTAGAGAGTGGCCCAATTAAATTTTACTGGACTCCTATTGATAGTGGCAGGTCAGAGTCCAGGGAAGAAACAAGTGAAACTGCCCAGAAAGCTGCAGAGGACAGAGTCCCCAGGCAAAGAATCCTCAAGAAGAAAGATGAGCTTGACAATGATGAAAGAAAACTTTACAATCTGGACCAGGTGGCACGGACTGAGATTATAAACACACTCACTAAGGAGGTAATAGAGAAGGTCAGAACCTGTGCTACTGCCAAGGAGATGTGGGATAAACTTGCTCTGCTATGTGAAGGAACAGAGAAGATCAAGGATAACAAACTTCAAGTTGTTCAACACTCATTTGACACCTTCAAAATGAAACCAGACGAGACCATTGACCAGCTGGATATACGTCTCACAAATCTCCTCAACAAGGCTAGTGCCTTAGGTAAGACCTACTCTGAAAAGGAAATAAATAGTAAAATATTGCGCTCACTAACCAGCAGGTGGAGAATCAAAGTAACTGTGATAAAAGATAGCAAGGATCTCAACACTCTGGATCACCATCTTCTGCTATCTGATCTTAAAGCCTATGAATATGATCTTCAAGAGGAGGATCAAACAGAAGAGGTTTCCTCTTCTGGTCAGAAGGGAGTTGCCTTCTCTTCTACCATCAAGACAAATGACAAACCAAAAGAGTCTCCTGCAGATGACCTGAGTCTCAAGGAACAGGTAGCACTTCTAACCCGTAAATTGGATAAAATGAGTTCAAAATATGGTAGGTACAAGAAGCACTGGAAGGAATCTACCAGAGACAAGAAGAGTTCCTTCAAAGCAGCAGATAAAGAAAGAAAATCTGGAGACTCAAGGGAGACCAGATTCAGAACTCCAGAGAGGAGAAGAGAAAGCAGCTCTGGGAGATCAGATTACCAGAGGAGGGATGGCAGTTCTGGCAGATCAGACTACCAGAGGAGAGAGAGTAGTCCAGCCAGAGCAGAGTTCAACTAGAGGAGGAGGGATCCAAGCCCCAGTCCCAGAGGAGATAACACCTGTTACACATGCAACAAGCCTGGTCACTACAGCTATGATTGTCCTCAATTGACTCCTAGATAAAGAGAAGAGAAAAGAATCAAGAGAGATATGAGATATGCTGACAAGAGAGCACTACTTGCAGAAGCAGAGGAGGAAGATACAAGTTCCAGTTCTTCTTCTTCTTCCTCTTCCTCTTCTTCTTCCTCCTCCTCTTCCTCTTCCTCCTCCTCTTCCTCCTCCTCTTCCTCCTCCTCTTCCCTCTTCTTCCTCCTCCTCTTCTTCTTCCTCCTCCTCCTCCTCCTCCTCCTCCTCCTCCTCCTCCTCCTCCTCCTCCTCCCTCTGCTTCTTCTCCTGCTTCTTCCTCCTCCTCTTCTTCTTCTTCTTCTTCTTCTTCTTCTTCTTCTTCTTCTTCTCCTTCTTCTTCTTCTTCTCCTTCTTCTTCTTCTTCTTCTTCTTCTTCTTCTTCTTCTTCTTCTTCTTCTTCTTCTTCTTCTTCTTCTTCTTCTTCTTCTTCTTCTTCTTCTTCTTCTTCTTCTTCTTCTTCTTCTTCTTCTTCTTCTTCTTCTTCTTCTTCTTCTTCTTCTTCTTCTTCTTCTTCTTCTTCTTCTTCTTCTTCTTCTTCTTCTTCTTCTTCTTCTTCTTCTTCTTCTTCTTCTTCTTCTTCTTCTTCTTCTTCTTCTTCTTCTTCTTCTTCTTCTTCTTCTTCTTCTTCTTCTTCTTCTTCTTCTTCTTCTTCTTCTTCTTCTTCTTCTTCTTCTCTTCTTCTTCTTCTTCTTCTTCTTCTTCTTCTTCTTCT